>CM042044.1:16372500-17622500 GCA_023525975.1 Smallanthus sonchifolius | reverse complement strand
ATGCAATAAACACATATATTAACTAAAAAATACTAAATAAAATAAGCATAAAACCAAACTGTATCAACCAATTGTGTAAATTTAAAAAAAAAAATTCAAATCGAATCAACAAATATAATGTTCACTTTTCGAATTGTCACCTTCATATCCGCTCGTCCGTTTCCAGTCATATATTAAATTTTTTTAAATAAAATTAGGATTAAAAATTATTACATGTATATTGAGCTAAGTTTACAAATAAATATTAAAATAATAAAAATACATTTTTATTATTATTCGTGTTAATCGGGTTAACCCGATTAATATTTTTTTAACCCAATTACCAAACCGAATACTACCTTCGGGTTCGGGTTGTTCGGGTTTCATCTTACTCGGTTTCGGTTTAATTCGGGTCGGGTTCGGTATTCGGGTTTCAGGTAAAAAGAACCCCCTAGCTTCATCATAGGATTCATGCCACGTCTTTCTTTTTTTTTCTATATTTTCATTTAAATCTTATATTATATATAATATACGTTTTTAGCCCTTTTCATTTTCTATTAATTTCGTTTTTCTTTAATAACTTTCGTTCGTTAACTTTTTTCAAAATACGGTGTGCGCGACTGTTTTTAGTTTTTTTTTCAACTTTCTGATATATATTTTTTTGAAAACGGAGTATTAAATATCAAGTTTTTTTATCGTTTATTCAAAACGAGTATTTTTTTCGGAGCGTAGGCTATAGCAAGTGTCGTTACCGTTATGATAATGTGACCAGTATTGGTATTAGCGGAACCAGTATCGATATTCATTTTTATAATTTTCGGTGAGTCGAACCGATAACGACCAACCGCGTGGCACGGGAGAAAAATGACCAAACTCCCGCTGTGAAGCGATGGTTAAAAGAATTAGTTTGTATTAATTTTGTTTCCAAGAAATATAATTTAATATAATATTATTTTTTTTAACTGGTATTATATTACAGACAAATTACCGAGAGACTAGCCGTTGGCAATATATGGTCCGTCGGTACTAGTGTATGTTCCACCATAGAAGACCATCGCTAATAAATCTGTCGGTATCCATCGCAAATAAATTTGTTGCTAATCCCTCAGTAATATATGTCGGTAATCCTAAAGTAATCAAATTACCCATGTCTAAATTACTATCAAACTATCACTGACGGATTCTCGTCGGTCACGACTATCATCGATGGATTTCCGACGAAAGTATCCGTCGATGATACTTCAGTTTTCCATAGTGATCCATCAAATAAAATTCTATACATCTAGCAATATTGGTATTTTGATTATACGAAACTATGAATGAAATATATGAGATACGAGAAATAAAAATTTATACTGAAATTATTTAAAGACATGCAATTACAACGTAACTGATAAAACAATTCTAAAAAGATAATTTTACCACTTATGTTTACTCAGCTTTGAGATTTATTTTTAAATATTAGAATTGGTAGACTATTTCATATTACAGGGTATATGTGCATTGATATTCTAATCTACTTAAATATTGAATACTCGTAAACTACTTGAATATTGAATACCCTTAAACTACATTAATATTGTATTTATTAACTTTACCTAATCTATATCCATCTTTTTTGTCCATGTGTCGCGTCATCAATTTACGGAGGAGGAGTGGATTTTATTGGAAGGCAAGAAAGTTATCAAAGAGTTAGAGGCCATCAAGACTTCAGACCGGAAACAGAGATCTCGACTGAGGTAGGCTAAAGTTGGTGATGAAAATTCGAAATTTTTCCGTGCTATGATTAATAGCAGGAAGGCCAGCAACTCGATCCATGGTTTAAATATTGATGGAAATTGGTGTGACCAACCTTCTATAGTGAAAAAGGAGATTTTTGGGTTTTTTAAAAATAAGTTTGTGGAACTTACCCTTGTCGTCCCAGTCTTGTGTGCAGCAACATTAAAAGAATCTCGGGGGTTGAGGCTATGGGGTTGACGGAACCTTTTCTTGGGGGTGAGATCAAGGATGTTGTCTTTGAGTGCGCGGACGATCCGGGGCCGGACCGGATGGTTTTAACTTTCGGTTTATTAAACATTTTTGGAAGTTTTTTGAAAAAGATTTTGATAATATCTTGGCTGATTCCACAGAAGTGGGGTTATTAACAGGGGGTGCGGATCCTCTTTTATAGCCATGATTCCTAAAGTAAAGGACCCAGTGGGGCTCAATGATTATCGGCAGATTAGCCTTGTTGGGGGTGATAAGCAAGGTCATTTCTAAGGTCCTTGCGAATCGTCTAAAAAAGGTTCTTGGAACGATTATCTCTGATTTGTAATCGGCTTTCATTAAAGGAAAGTATATTCTTGATGGCCCCCTTGTGGTGAATGAAGTTACTTCTTGGCTCAAGAAAACAAAAAGGAAGGCGTTCATCCATAAAATCGATTTCGAAAAGGCGTACGACAATGTGAATTGGAACTTTGTGGTTGCAATTATGGCTCAAATGGGGTTCTCTCATATTTGGTGCAATTGGATTCTAGGTATTCTGTCCTTAGCCAGGTCTTCGGTGTTGGTGAACGGTACTCCGACTTTCAAGTTTCGTTGTAATAAAGGTATGAGGCAAGGCGATCCTATTTTGCCCTTTCTCTTTCTTTTAGTTATGGAATCCCTGTCGTGTATGTTTGATAAAGTTTGTGAGTTGGGTGTCTTGAGTGGTGTTCGACTTCCCAACAAATGTCCTTTGATTTCACATTTTTTTTTGCTGACGATGCTATCATCCTTGGTGAGTGGTCAAGGGAGAATGTTCTTAATATGGTTCGGATGCTTAGGTGTTTTCAAGTTTGCTATGGTTTGAAAATCAACCTCACTAAGTCTAATCTTTATGGGGTGGGGGTGACCTTGAGGGAGGTGGAAGATATGGCTTCGGTGGTTGGATGTAAAGCGTATGGGTTCCCGTTCAAGTATCTTGGGTTGACGGTCGGGGCTAATATGAACCATATAAGCAATTGGAGACCGGTGTTCGATGTTTTCGAAGCCCGTCTTTTCTTATGGAAAGCTTCGATGATGTCCATTGGGAAGAAAGTTACTCTCATCCAATCCGTTCTCGAAAGTCTTTCGAACTATTTTTTCTCTCTTTATAAGGCTCCCGCTAAACTTGTGGCGGACTTGGAGGCTATTATTAAAAAAAATTTGGTGTGGCTCGGGTAAAGTTAAAAAGATTTATTTTGTGGCTTGGGACCGTGTTGCTTCGCCTAATAAATACGGAGGAATTGGGCTTTGTAATCTCAAAACCATGAATACTGCGTTGCTTTCTAAATGGGGTTGGACGTTCAAAACGGAAAAGGACAATCTTTGAGTTAAAGTTATTACTACGCTTCATTCTAGCAGGAACAACTGGGATTTCCTTCCAGTGAAAAAAGCTTTAGGAGAAGTGTAGGGGAATACTGTTAAAGTGGTTAATAGGTCGGTGGTTGAGGATCTGTGTCTTCGCCATTTCACGAAGGGTGAGGTGGGGAATGGCACGGGTATAAGTTTTTGGTTGGATCCATGGATTGTACACGAGCCTCTTCGGGACAGGTTTCCGAACCTGTTGACACAACTCCAATTTCAACTAACGGAGTTTTACCGTTTGGGAAGTGACAAACCAGGATCTCAGTCATTAGTTACATTGAACGACTCTATATGGGACTCAAATGAAAATATTATATCAATCAGAGTAAATGCGGAGGCAATAAAAGAAAGTAAATACGCAAAACAAACGCGCCCAAAATGTCCCAAAAGTCTAGTCCAAACAAAATAATAAAATATATTTCAATTGTAGGACCCCATGCATGTCCTATATGTGCACCCGTGCCTTATCTTAGCGACCTGAGATAACATGTAAGAAAAGATGTCAACACGAGTTTGGTGAGTTCACAAGTTTTAATATGTAAATAAACGTTTACCAGATTATTGTTCATTCAATATGCATCTATAGTTAGCTAACCTACGTTTAATGTTTAACTTAAGCGCTCGCAACCAAAGCTGACTGTTTTTTTATTTGCCTCCTGCCAGGTCTATCAACTCTAGCAATGTGAGTAGGCTAACATTTCACCCGTTCGACCTCAAATCGAGTTAGCGCAGCTAACGCGGGTGTGATTTGTCAAACCCGGTAGTACTACTAAACATTACCTCGCTAAGATCCATATTAACGGTCCGATGTGTGTTGAGGACTTTCAGTGATAACGGGTTACGCTTAGCTTTAACATTGATAACATATGAATTATAATAATCTCAAAAATAGTTGTGACATGCTTTCTCCCCCAAGTTAAAACAGTAAAAAGGGGCCGTGAAAACTCACCTGATTGCGTAGGAAGTAATCACACAAGTATGAGACTGAAATCTCAAGCGTTAGCCCGACACGGCTCACGAATACCCTAGAAATACAACATAATTATTAGGGATAAAATAGGATATGTGATGACACGAAATGTTGAACGTCCTAAAAGAAACGCTCTAATGATCAAGAGTAGACGAACATGTCAACGAGAATACGGATTTCTAAGTTAAATAATTAGAATGATTACGATACGCGACAAAAGACAATAATTAATAAATATATTCAATCGTCTTCGTCATTAAATAATGATCTAGAAAAATAATGTTATTATATTATTTTTAAACTCGGATAGTTAATACGATAAGTATTTATGTGGCAAAACTAATAATATATTATTTTTATTCGAGAATATAATTACGGGTAAACAATATAAATATTTATATTATTTATAAATTTGAAACGTTACTAAAAAATGTTTATAATATGAAAAAAATAATATATAAAATATATTATTTTTAATTTGTGTCACGGTACAAAAATAATATGAATATATTATTTTATAAATGGATTTTAATAATAAATACGGGTTGCAAGACCAAACCCAAGCCTACGGGTGGTTTTTCGGTTTAAAATATTTTAATATATTAATATAATACTATAGCAATTGATTTTATAATTAAATACCCTTAAAATATACATTTAAAAAGAAAACAGGGGAGGAGGATTCGAACCCGGGTCTCCTCTCCAACAGTCAACAGCCTTAACCAATCCAGCCAGATCATGATTCGTAACACGATTTGAAATCGACAGGTTTTATTCAGAAACACCCGAGAGCCCCCTCCCCATTCAAAGTCGCGATCGATCCCAGTCCCAATCTCACCAATTCGATCATGATTTAATGCAAAGGCATATGGGTTATGTTAGTCGAGGGTTTGCGAATCTGTATGACGAATTAATCGAATTTGGTTGTTAACGAGCGTTGAGTCGACGGTTACAAAATAATTACCCATAATTGGGTTTAATTCGAAGCAATAACGACGTTTAAAGTCTTAATGATGCTCGTAATTAGCTGAGGCGTGCATATCGGTTACGAAATCGGATGAATTTGAAGTTATGGGATTCGAAATTGGGTTATATGATACGGGTTTGACTTTTGAAAGTCAACAGGACCGATTCCCCTTTGATTTTGACTTTGAGAGACAACGAATCCAGTTTTGGGACTTGGCAGGATTACTCCCCGGAGTTTGCGATCAAGAAATGACAGAAACAGTCCCTGAGATTTAATATTGGGTTAACTAGGTTAGGTTTTAACAGAATATTTAACGGGATTGTTAACGGAGTTACCTTGAAAAGTCGGATTGTCACATCATCCCCTAGTTGAAAGAATTTTCGTCCCGAAAATTAAACTAGTACCTTAAGAATTTGACGTGGAGTGCTTGAACAGATTAGGATATTTGCGCATCATCTGATCCTCACGCTCCCACATGAATTACGGTCTGCGTTTCGAGTTCCAACGGACTCTGACAATAGGGATTTTACTACGCTTAAGCGTTTTGACTTCCCTATCCATGATTTCCATGGGTTATTCGATGAAACGTAACTGTTCATCGATGTTTAGTTCCTCAAGAGGAACCGCGAGTGACTCGTCTGCTAGACATTTCTTCAAGTTTAAGACGTGAAATACGTTGTTTACACCACTAAGTCCTTCAGGTAGGTCCAGTTTGAGACGTGAAATACGTTGTGGACCAATTCTCTTCACTATCTTGAATGGCCCAACATAACGAGGATTCGGTTTGCCTCGTTTCCCAAAACGAATGACACCCTTCCAATGTGAGACTTTTAACAAAACCATATCCCCTACTTGAAATTCTAACGGTTTACGACGCTTATCGGCATAGCTCTTTTGACGATCATGATCTGCTTCCATACGATTTTGAATTTGAACTATTTTCTCAGAAGTTTCAAGTACGAGCTCAGGACCCGTAAGTTGACTATCCCCAACCTCGGCCCAAAAAATAGGAGAACGGCATTTCCGTCCATATAGTGCCACGAATGGAGCTGCCTTGATGCTAGTGTGATAACTGTTGTTGTAGGAGAACTCCACCAACGGTAGGTGAGACTCTCAAGTATTACCGAAATCAATCACACAAGCTCGTAGCATATCCTCCGGGGTTTGAATAGTATGCTCCGTCTGGCCATCAGTTTTGAGGGTGGTATGTTGTGCTCATATCTAGACGCATGCATAAAGCTTTATGTAACGATTGCCAGAAAGGGGAGTTGAATCGTGCGTCACGATCCGAAATGATAGAGATTGGCACCCCATGCCGAGATACTACTTCTTTCAAGTAAATACGAGTAAGCTTCTCCATTTTGTCTGTTTCCTTGATTACTAAGAAGTGAGCGGACTTTGTTAAACGATCAACGATTACCCAAATGGTATCACATCCGGTAGGAGTTCGTGGCTATTTTGTGATAAAGTCTATGGATATCTGTTCCCATTTCCACATGGGAATCTCCGGTTGCTGGAGTAGACCAGAAGGCTTTTGATATTCAACCTTGACCTTTGCGCAAGTCTGGCACTTGCTCACATAAGTGGCTATATCGGCCTTCATCTTTGGCCACCAATACAATACTTTTAGGTCACGGTACATCTTGTCAGAACCTAGATGAACGGAGTAACGGGATTTATGAGCTTCATCCATGACTAGTTCCCTTAAGTTCCCGAATAATGGAACCCGTATTCGCTCGGCGAAGTAGCGAATGCCGTCAGATTTGACCTCGAGTTGTGCTTCCATACTACGTGTGGCTTCTAGCGGTAGGTTTTGTCACACCCCAACCGACGGCGGAATACGTCGGGGCGGGACATGTAGACTGTTCATGAGCACAAGGTTGACTAGATTGTAATATTTTAAATAATCAAATTTCATTTCAAACAACCAAAACACAATCAAATTTAAAACAAGTATGTGAATGAAATACATAACATCCTTTATTTAAATTTAACTAAGTCCAAAGCCTATGTGTAGCATGTCTTGATCAAACTCACACATTATCACCTGAAACATGAATAAAATAATGTCAACTAAAAAGTTGGTGAGCATACACAGGTTTGTATATAGATAGTTTATAAATGTGAAAGACCAAATCCTTACATATCATGTATAAATAAGGCATTTATGGGGAGTAACTAATGTGTAACCAAAGTACAATCAAACCTTTGTAACTAGCATGCAAAAATTGTGTTGTCGGTAACAATCACCTCAATCTAGGTGGGCTTGTCAGACTCAATAGATCTATCATTGTTAACCGTCGGCTTATATCGTTAATGATTGCACATGAAATTGCAAACGAATAGTCAACACGTATAACACTCAAACATAAAGCTCAAATTTTGCACACATGAATGTAAATAGGATTTGTGTTTTGGGTAGTTTGTGTAAGTGTAAATAGTTGTGTGTATAGCGTTCATGTTTCACCCCAAAAGTGTAAAAGAGTAAAAGGGGCTATGTAATACTCACCTGGATCAAGGGTGCAGTTAGCACGCTAGACTAGGTAGTTAAATGATTCTTGTAATTCACCAGGTCAACCTAGTGTGTAATATATATCAAATTAATAATGTGTACGATAGTCTAGGTCTAAGTCTCGGATTTAATCGAGTGTGTGTACAAAGAGTGGTAGTATGTACAGGAGTGTAGGAAACTGTGGTTTGTTCTTGAATTAGTTTTGTATAAAATGAAAGATTTGAAATAAATAGTTTTAAAATATTTTAATTGTGGTTTGGGTTTGAATAACTAAATAATTCAAATAATTGTTATTTAGTTAGAAAAATAGTGTAGAAATTATATTTATAAATTAAATAAATAATTTTTACTTTATTTATTTTCTAAAAATATTGGTTCATAAAATAAACCTTAAATATAATTTAAATTCTAAGTGTCTTTGTAAATGTAATTTATTAAAATAGTAAATAAATTTATTTATTTATCATTTGAAATGAATATGCTAAAATAATTTTTTTGTTAAAAATTTACATGTATTATTTAAGCATATAAAACTACATATATTTAGGCATAATTTTATTAGTTTTAAACTTATAACTTAAGTTTTATAAAACCCTGTTAAAGTATTTATAAAATTTTGTCACCAAATTTATACATTAAATGGATAACTTATTTAAAACAATAATATAATTTAAATTGAGAAATTTAGAATTAAATTTATAAAAATAGAGATTTTATGCAAAAATTGTAATTCTGGTTGAATTCTGTTCAAAATATTGTGAGGTTTTATAAAATAATTTTTATAAAATTTTTGGAGCTTTAAAAATGGTTTTTAAAAATTAAACAGGCCTGGGGGTTCGAACCCGGGTCTGTTCTGTATGAATGCAAGCGCCCAACCACTGACCAGGGTCCAAATCCTTGACACAGATCCGATTCGATATTGTAATAACATGCATTCGAATGGCCACCTGTTGAGTGTGGGTTTCGAACCCAGGCCACCTGGTTCGGCGGCGTAGTGACTTACCGGCCGGACCAGGTGGTTTCGCTGGTCTATAAGGAAATCGAAAATCTTAAATATGCATATTAGAACAAAACCAAAATCTCAAATCGCAGATCGTTCAAGTCCAGATTTAATTGAGATCGATTCCCTCTGTCAATTGGAATTGACAGAGGGTTTTTGATCGGAAAGGAACGACGAATCTAAAGCTCTAAACCATAGCTGAAATGGTTGAGAATAGAGGGCGTTCGGCTTGGCTTTAGAGCGTGATGATCTTGGTGCTAGCCGGAGTTCTAGAGGTGAATTGCGAATCGGTTGAGGGTCGAGAGCGTTTGTGTGATAGTTCACGAAGGTGAATGAGTGGTTTGATTTAATTAAATTCGTTCAAATCCCCCGATTTGGTTACGATTCGAAAGCCACGGCTTTCGGGATTAAAATACGCGATATACGGTTTGATTTTGGATTAATCGAGTCGTGTTTGAGGTCTGATACATCCGACATCAGTCAGTGAATGATTTCCGGTATTCGAACGCGTTTAAATTTCTTGATTGTAACCGGATTTAGCCTCGTTTGACTCAGAATAGTCAAACGAATTTAAATTTCGAATTAAGCCGCGATTTGTGATAGACTGGTATGATTATCGGGTCGTGATAGGTCCGGAATTTGACTTAGCACCTCTGGAAAGACCACAACAATCCGGGTCGGTCGAATTCGAGTGTTGAAATGCATGAACGTGGGCTTGTTTGACTTTGATAAGTCAAAATTCGTGGATATAGTCAAAATTTAGTCCAAAGGTTCAAATTGGAAGATGGGGTTCAAGACAATTTGTTTTTATAAAAATTTGGTTTATTTTGATTATCTCATATATATATGTGCCAAATATATATACTTTTAGCCATTTGTATATATATATATATATATATATGATTTGAATTATGTAAATCTCGTGAGTTTGTATGGAAATTTTAGGGTTTAGGTGGTTTCACGATTGAAATAACACATTGTACTAGAATCGGATTTGAAATGAGTTACATTGAACTGACAATAAGATAGTAAAAATCATAAATGTTATAGTATCCCCATGTTGAGGGAATTTCGTCCCGAAATTTAGCTAGTTGAGGCGACTGAATCAGCAAAGAGGTGCGGGTACTTGAGCTTCATTTGGTCCTCGCGTTCCCAAGTAAACTCGGGTCCACGTTTAGATTCCCAACGAACTTTGACAATAGGGATACGACTTCGCTTGAGTTGCTTGATCTCACGATCCATGATCTTCACCGGTCTCTCAACAAAGTGCATCATTTCGTCAATGCGCATATCGTCAAGAGGTATATGGAGGTTCTCATTAGCAAGACATTTCTTTAGATTGGACACATGAAATGTAGGGTGAACATTGCCAAGTGATGGAGGTAACTCGAGTTTGTAACCCACTTTCCCAATCCTTTCAAGGATCTCGAATGGACCCACATAGCGAGGTGCTAACTTGCCTTTCCTTCCAAAACGGATTACGCCCTTCCATGGAGATATCTTTAGAAGAACAAGGTCACCGACTTGGAATTCCAAGGGTTTTCGACGTTTGTCGGCATAACTCTTTTGGTAATGAAGTCCATAGCTAAATTCTTCCACTTCCATACGGGAATTTCCGGTTGTTTAAGCAAACCGGAAGGACGTTGGTGCTCGGCTTTGACTTTGGAGCAAGTTAGGCATTTGGCAACATAGAGAGCAATGTCTTTCTTCATACCGGGCCACCAGTATTATGGGCGAAGGTCTTGGTACATTTTATCTGCACCAGGATGAATAGAATAACGAGTCTTGTGAGCCTCGTTCATGAGAAATGCACGGAGATCATCGCGATCAGGGACCCAAATACGGTTCAAATAGTAAAGCAAGCCATTGGGTTTAGATTCAAGTTGGAGTTCAACACCACACGACATTTCCTCGTACATGTTACCCTCGGTGACTGAGACGTGTTGAGCTTCTAGGATACGATTCTGAATGTCGGTTTGAATTCGGACACAATGAAGCATTACATGGTCCTTACGACTCAAAGCATCGGCTACAACATTCGCTTTGCCAGGATGGTATCGAATCTCGCAGTTATAGTCGTTAAGGAGTTCAACCCAGCGTCGTTGCCTCATATTGAGTTCTTTTTGGTTGAAGATATGTTGGAGGCTTTTGTGGTCGGTGAACACCACACATTTTGTGCCATAGAGGTAATGTCTCCAAATCTTCAATGCGAATACGACCGCACCAAACTCGAGATCGTGCGTCGTATAATTCTTCTCATGAATCTTAAGTTGCCTTGATGCATAAGCGATCACCTTGCCTCGTTGCATGAGAACACAACCAAGACCTTGGTTGGAGACATCACAGTAGACAACTAGATCATCATTCCCATCAGGGAGAGTCAGTATAGGAGCATTGCACAACTTTTGCTTAAGAGTTTGGAAAGCTTCTTCTTGCTTTGGTCCCCATTCATAAGGTTTACCCTTGTGTGTCAAAGCAGTGAGAGGGACAGCAATCTTAGAGAAATTTGAGATGAAACGACGATAATATCTCGCAAGGCCAAGGAATGAACGAACTTCTGTGGGGGTCTTAGGGGTATTCCAATTCTTAACAGCTTCGATCTTAGCAGGGTCAACATGGATACCCTTTTCATTGACGATATGACCTAGGAATTGAACCTCTTTTAGCCAAAATTCACATTTGGAGAACTTGGCATATAGTTGCTCTTTCCTCAATAGATCCAAAACCAACCTAAGGTGTTGCTCATGATCGGCTTTAGTCTTGGAGTAGATTAAGATATCGTCAATGAAGACGATCAAAAATTTGTCAAGATACGGTTTGCACACATGATTCATGAGGTCCATGAAAACCGCGGGTGCATTGGTTAACCCAAAAGGCATAACCATGAACTCGTAGTGACCATATCTTGTTCGGAAGGCAGTCTTTGGAATATCTTCCTCTTGCACACGGAGTTGATGATAACCAGATCGAAGATCAATCTTTGAGAAGCAAGTAGAGCCTTGAAGTTGATCAAAGAGATCATCAATCCTAGGCAATGGATAACGGTTCTTGATGGTAAGCTTGTTGAGTTCTCGGTAGTCAATACACATGCGGAATGAACCATCCTTCTTCTTGACGAATAACACAGGTGCACCCCACGGTGAATGACTTGGACAGATGAAGCCCTTGTCGGAGAGCTCTTGGAGTTGGCTTGCAAGTTCTTGCATTTCGGAAGGTGCAAGACGATATGGAGCTCTAGTCACGGGGTTAGCTCCGGGCACAAGATCAATGCGAAATTCTACTTGTCGGACGGGTGGAAGGCCGGATAAGTCTTCGGGGAATACTTCGGGAAAATCTCGGATGACGGGGATGTCTTGAATACTCTTCTCTTTGACATCCTTTTGAACAACATGAGCTAAGAAGGCCACGTACTTCTTTCGTAAGTACTTTTGAGCAGTTGTGCATGACATCAGCTTGATTCCTTTGCAAGGCTTTTCACCAAAGACTCTTAACGTTTCTCCTGACGGTAAAGGTATTCGGATGCACTTCTCAAAACAGATGACTTCGGCATGGTGATTCGACAGCCAATCCATGCCTATGATGATGTCAAAACTTCCTAGTGGAATTGGTACGAGGTTGATTGGAAATGTATGATCATTGAGTTCTAGAGAGCAGTCATGAATAATGGAGTCAATTGTAAGCGAGTCACCATTTGCTACTTCTACGGTGAAGGTTTTCTCTAATTTGGATCGTGTTTTAGCTAGTAAGGGTTCAAAGTTATGTGACACAAAACTCTTATCTACACCGGTATCAAATAAAATGGAGGCATATTGACTATTAATAAGGAACGTACCGATGACCACATCATTATTGGCCTGAGCTTCATTGGCGTTTATGTTGAAAGCACGCCCACGAGCTCTGCCTTGCCTAGCATTGATAAGCTTCGGGCACTGATCACGAAAGTGATTTGGGTTGCCACATTCATAACAATCACGCCCATTTGCTATGGCGGGAACACCTTGATTAGTCACTTGTTGATTGGTTCGGGTTGGTGGGTTGGCTTAGCCTGCCAGTGCTTTGGCTCTACAAACATTGACCGTATAGCCATACTTCCCACAGTGAGTACAGCGGCGACATGGAATGGTTTGGGGATGGTGATAATTGCATGTGGCACAGAGCGGGTAGGTCCCCACATATGGCTTCTTGACTAGTGCTTGAGCCATGGGAGCAACTTGGTTAACAGGCATAGCAGGAGTGACCACAGCAAAATTTCTAGCCTTTCTTTTTCTGTTATTGTGGTAGGGTTCAGTTTTGGCTTCCTTGATGTGTACAGGAGGGGTTGTGGTGTCGGGTGCCTTCTTAGTGCCTTTTCTAGTCAAGGTACCTGCCTTCACATGGTTGTCGGTTAAAGTGGCAGATAATCGGATAGCATCTTCGAGTGTGGCAGGATTCCTCCCTAAGACAGTATCCTGAATCTGCCTGGGTAGTCCACCGATGTACTTTTCAATGCAACGGGTGTGACCATGTGGGGCACAAGGAGACTCAGTTCATGAAACCGGGTTGTATAAGCCAGACTTTCACCACTGTCTTGGGTAAGATCCCAAAACTCAGCTTCCAACTTCCTTACTTCGTTCCGGGGACAGAACTCTTCGGTTATTAGCCTCTTAACCTCATCCCATGGTAAGGCCATTGCTGTTTCCATGCCTCTAGTTCTCTTTTCCCCATTCCACCACGTGAGTGCCCGTTTTTTAAAGACACTAGTGGCATGACGGACACGAAGGTCATCGGGGCAGTCGCTATTGAGGAAGGTGCCCTCAATACTTTCAAACCATTGAAGGAGTCCCGTAGCTCCTTCGGTACCATAGAACTTGAGAGGGTTACATGAATTGTAGTGCTTGAAGGTACATTGCGGTGGGTTGGCACCACCACCACCATTAGTTCCATGGTTACCGTTTGTGGCACCATTGACTTGAGTGAGTTGAGTTACAAGTTGTGCAAGGATAGCAGCAATATCAGTGTTGTTGTTGGCCACGGTAGCACGTCGGGGAGGCATTCTACAGATTTCACAAGAAAAGAAATAATATGAGAACTTGTGAGAGTTACTTGAATTTAAAAGGATAAGAAAATAATTAAAATGATTAATCATAGTTTGGATTATACTCAAATAGTGACATAATCACTTTAATACTATGACACATTAAGGTTAATTAAACTTATATAACTTTCAAGGAGACATGATTTAGCCTATAAGTAAACACTCATCCCGGGAATTCCCAGGAAAGCATACGGGTCCCTTGGTTGATGGGGATTTATACGAAATTCTTTCCTAGACAGAAAACCCAGAATACAAGTGTTACCCTTCCAGATTGCACGTGTCCTCTAATAATTAGCAAAGTTTAAAACCTTAACGAAGAAATAAAGAAATTTTATAGATTTAAATCCATGAAGTTTCCACATGCTATGACGGTGATGACAGAGAAACAGGTAAGAAGGTTATGAGGCTTAGGGTATGGGTAGGGATATTGTTTATTTAATTTATTATTTAAGTATAGTTTATTAAGTCATGTATTTTTAACAAGTAAAGCATCAAATGAAATAATAACTAACATAGTAAGCATGTAACACATAACATATAGCATATATCACATATTCATGAAGCATGACATAAGTGGGTGTCCTAAAGTTATAGTCTAGGTCAAGAGTGTCTAATAACCTAGTTCCCTATAACCAAGGCTCTGATACCAATACGTCGGGGCGGGACATGTAGACTGTTCATAAGCACAAGGTTGACTAGATTGCAATATTTAAATAATCAAATTTCATTTCAAACAACCAAAACACAATCAAATTTAAAACAAGTACATGAATGAAATACATAACATCCTTTATTTAAATTTAACTAAGTCCAAAGCCTATGTGTAGCATGTCTTGATCAAACTCACACATTATCACCTGAAACATGAATAAAATAATGTCAACTAAAAAGTTGGTGAGCATACACAGGTTTATATATAGATAGTATATAAATGTGAAAGACCAAATCCTTACATATCATGAATAAATAAGGCATTTATGGGGAGTAACTAATGTGTAACCAAAGTACAATCAAACCTTTGTAACTAGCATGCAAAAATTGTGTTGTCGGTAACAATCACCCCAATCTGGGTGAGTTTGTCAGACTCAATAGATCTATCATTGTTAACCGTCGGCTTATATCGTTAATGATTGCACATGAAATTACACACAAATAGTCAACACGTATTGCACTCAAACATAAAGCTCAAATTTTGCACACATGAATGTAAATAGGATTTGTGTTTTGGGTAGTTTGTGTAAGTGTAAATAGTTATGTGTATAGCGTTCATGTTTCACCCCAAAAGTGTAAAAGAGTAAAAGGGGCTATGTAATACTCACCTGGATCAAGGGTGCAGTTAGCACACTAGACTAGGTAGTAAAATGATTCTTGTAATTCACCACGTTAACCTAGTGTGTAATATATATCAAATTAATAATGTGTACGATAGTCTAGGTCTAAGTCTCGGATTTAATCGAGTGTGTGTATAGAGATTGGTAGTATGTACAGGAGTGTAGGAAACTGTGGTTGTTCTTGAATTAGTTTTGTATAAAATGAAAGATTTGAAATGAATAGTTTTAAAATATTTTAATTGGGGTTTGGGTTTGAATAACTAAATAATTCAAATAATTGTTCTTTAGTTAGAAAAATAGTGTAGAAATTATATTTATAAATTAAATAAATAATTTTTACTTTATTTATTTATTTATAAAAATATTGGTTCATAAAATAAACCTTAAATATAATTTAAATTCTAAGTGTCTTTGTAAATGTAATTTATTAAAATAGTAAATAAATTTATTTATTTATTTATCATTTGAAATGAATATGCTAAAATAATTTTTTTGTTAAAAATTTACATGTATTATTTAAGCATATAAAACTACATATATTTAGGCATAGTTTTATTAGTTTTAAACTTATAACTTAAGTTTTATAAAACCTTGTTAAAGTATTTATAAAATTTTATCACCAAATTTATACATTAAATGGATAACTTATTTAAAAGAATAATATAATTTAAATTGAGAAATTTAGAATTAAATTTATAAAAATAGAGATTTTATGCAAAAATTGTAAATCTGGTTGAATTCTGTTCAAAATATTGTGAGGTTTTATAAAATAATTTTTATAAAATTTTATGAAGCTTTAAAAATGGTTTTTAAATATTAAACAGGCCTGAGGGTTCGAACCCGGGTCTGTTCTGTATGAATGCAAGCGCCCAACCACTAACAAGGGACCAAATCCTTGACACAGATCCGATTCGATATTGTAATAACATGCATTCGAATAGGAGCCGGTTTGGGTTTAATGAACACCCAAAACAACCCGTTGAGTGTGGGTTTCGAACCCACGCCACCTGGTTCGGCGGCGCAGTGACTTACCGGCCGGACCAGGTGGTTTCGCTGGTCTATAAGGAAATCGAAAATCTTAAATTTGCATATTAGAACAAAACCAAAATCCCAAATCGCAGATCGTTCAAGTCCAGATTCAATTGAGATCGATTCCCTCTGTTAATTGGAATTGACAGAGGGTTTTCGATCGGAAAGGAACGACGAATCTAAAGCTCTAAACCGTAGCTGAAATGGTTGAGAATAGAGTACGTTCGGCTTGGCTTTAGAGCGTGATGATCTTGGTGCTAGCCGGAGTTCTAGAGGTGAGTTGCGAATCGGCTGAGGGTCGAGAGCGTTTGTGTGATAGTTCACGAAGGTGAATGAGTGGTTTGAATTAATTAAATTCGTTCAAATCCCCCGATTTGGTTACAATTCGGAAGCCACGGCTTTCGGGATTAAAATACACGATATACGGTTTGATTTTGGATTAATCAAGTCGTGATTGAGGTCTGATACATCCGAGATCATTCAGTGCATGATTTTCGGTATTCGAACGCGTTTAAATTTCTTGATTGTAACCGGATTTAGCCTTGTTTGACTGAGAATAGTCAAACGAATTTAAATTTCGAATTAAGCCGCGATTTGTGATAGATTGGTATGATTATCGGGTCGTGATAGGTCCGGAATTTGACGTAGCACCTCTGGAAAGCCCACAACAATCTGGGTCGGTTGAATTTGAGTGTTGAAATGCATGAACGTGGGCTTGTTTGACTTTGATAAGTCAAAATTCGTGGATATAGTCAAAATTTAGTCCAAAGGTTCAAATTGGAAGATGGGGTTCAAGACAATTTGTTTTTATAAAAATTTGGTTTATTTTGATTATCTCATATAATTATATATGAGCCAAATATATATAGCCATTTGTATATATATATATATATATATATATATAGGATTTGAATTATGTAAATCTCGTGAGTTTGTATGGAAATTTTAGTTTTTAGGTGGTTTCACGATTGAAATAACACATTGTACTAGAATCGGATTTGAAACGAGTTACATTGAACTGACAATAGGATAGTAAAAATCAGAAATGTTACAGGTTTTCCTTCTTCAGGGCTTCGAGCTGAGCACTACGGATGTTTTCAGGTAATCCGGGGTGAATAGTGAGTTGTAGTGCTCGAACTCGTTTGGGCTTGGTTTACTTTTGACTTAGGGCATCAGCTACCACATTAGCCTTGCCTGGATAATATCTTATTACAAAGTCATAATCAAATCAAGAGCTCGACCCAACAACGCTGTCTCATGTTCAGCTCTTTCTGCTTGAAGATATGCTAAAGACTCTTGTGATCGGTGTAGATAGTGCACTTGGTACCGTACAAGTAATGTCTCCATATCGTAAGTGCGAAAACTACGTCTCCTAACTCTAGGCCATGAGTGGTGTAGTTTTTCTCGTGAATCTTTAGTTGACGTGAAGCGTATGCGATCACCTTTTCTCGTTGCATCAACACACAACCCAGACCCTGAATGGATGCATCGCAATATACCACAAAATCATCCGTTCCCTCTGGAAGAGCTAGAATATGTGCAGTACAAAGTTTCTGTTTAAGGAGTTAGAATGCTGACTCCTGGTTGTCGCCCCAGTTATAGGCTTTACCCTTATGAGTTAAGGCAGTGAGAGGTTGTGAAATCTTAGAAAATATTTCGATGAATCGACGATAATAACCGGTCAATCTCAGAAATTATCGCACCTCTGTAGGAGTCGTCGGTGCTGCCCAATTCTTGATGGCTTCTATCTTTGATGGATCGACATGTATTCCCTTCTCATTAACCACATGCCCTAAGAATTGAACTTCCCGGATCCAAAATTCACACTTGGAAAACTTAGCATACAGCTGCTCCTGCTATAGTAATTCTAGGATTAAACGTAGATGTTCCTCCTTGTTCTTGGAATAAATGAGGATGTCGTCGATGAAAACGATGACGAATTGATCAAGGTATGGCTTACAAACACGGTTCATGAGGTCCATGAACACCGGGTGTGTTGGTTAATCCAAAAGGCATGACCATAAACTCATAGTGGTCGTACCTTGTCCTGAAAGCAGTCTTGGAAATATCCTCATCTCGGACTCTCAATTGGTGGTAGCCAGACCTAAGATCTATCTTTGAATAGAAATTTGATCATTGGAGTTGATCAAAGAGATCATCTATACGAGGCAGAGGATATCGATTCTTGATTGTCACTTTATTCACTTCGCGGTAGTCGATACACATGAGGAAAGTCCTGTCCTTCTTTTTGACAAACAGAACTGGAGCTCCCCATGGCGATGAGCTAGGTCGGATGAAACCTTTATCCAACAATTCTTGCAGCTAAGTGGACAACTCTTGCAATTCACTAAGTGCTAATCTGTAAGGTGCCCGAGCGATCGGTGCTGCTCCGGGTGCTAGATCAATTTGGAATTCAACTTGACGGTGTGGTGGCAGACCAGGAAAATCCTCGAGAAATACTTCCGTATAGTTACAAACGATCGGAATATCACCAATCTTTTTCTCCTCAGATGGCTGCTCGGCGACAAGAGCCAGAATAGCAGTATGCCTTTTTTCGAAGACATTTCTGTGCTTTCATGAAGGATATGATGCCCATGACTGCACCAACCTTTTCACCCTGAACGGAAAGAGTTTCTCTACTCGGAAGAGGAATGCAAACAATTTTCTCACGACAGATGATTTCGGTTTGGTTTTTAGATAACCAATCCATGCCGACAATTACATCGAAACTACCAAGTGTGACCGGCATAAGGTCGATATCAAGTTTATGACCAGCCAACTTAAGCTTACAACTCTTAAGAATGTGGGTTGCTTCAATTATTTGGCCATCGGCTATTTCTGTTATGTACTTAGCTTCTAGCAGATTTGGAGTTCCTTTTATAATATCACTAAGTTTCTTAGATATAAAGCTTACAACCCTTTGTAGACCCAGGCTGTTGAAAAAGCTGCTTGGCTTGCAATTCACCCCTACAATCTTTGGCAGCATGGCCTATCTTGCCACACCGCTGACAACGGTTACAAATCCCAAAAGTGATGAAAGTTGCACTTGTTACACTTGGGGGATTTCCTCGCATAACTACCTTGATTTTGACATGAAGAGGTCGTCTGGTTGAAGTTCTTAACAGGCTCAAACTTTCGCTGCTGCTGATGAGGTTGATTAAACTGGGTCCCTTGGAGTGGGAATTGGAGTTATGATCCAACTTGCGCTTAGGATTGTCGGTGGATTTAGAAACTGAACCCCTCGGGTGTAGAGTTCCTTGAGTGACCGCCTGATCGGTTAACTTGTGGGCGAGTCTGATAGTCTGCTGGATGGTAGTAGGGTTGGATGAGATGACCATACTCTGAATCTGAGGCACTAAATGTAACATCCATGATTTTTCGATCTTATTTATATGTATAAATATATATATATATATATATATATATATATTTCTTTTATTTTAAAACAATAATAACATTTCACTTCGATCCCGTACCTACCACCTTAATCATTTCAAAGGGTTCCAATTTTAAAATTTCAACCTTTGTAATGTACACATCAGTTATCTTCAACTAAATATATATATATATATATATATATATATATATTATGTATACGTGTTCATGTTTTGTCATAATATATATGTCAAAGACAAAAACCTTTGAGTATTAAATCATGCATTTACATTTTTTTTTACATAAATGTAGACATTTATTTATAAATATATATATATATATATGTAAATATATAAACCATTTATACAATTTATGATTTTATAAAAATGAAATTCATTCATTTATAAAATGTTTTTAAGTAAACATATGATGTGTAAGTTTTATAAATTATTAAAATTTCTAAAACAATTAAAAGGGATTTTAATTCATTTAAATTGGACTTGAACCTTTCCTCCCAAATTGAACCCCGGAACATTCCTACTCAATTTTGACTTTTGAAAAGTCAACATTCGAGTAAACCAATTCCAATACCAGATATTATGGAGTTGGGGACCCTCCAAATCACCTTGCCACTCCCCACGATCGCTTGTGAACCTGCAATTAATCATATTGATGGAGCAATCAAGTTTTAAAGAGCCATTTATGAACTTTCGGTTATAAACTTGAAGGACACGAATCGAAGCCCAAACCCTCATTAAATCCATCGATTTCGTCTGTTATGCGTATCTATTCAATCTCCTAGCACCCCTATGGTCATTACAATCGATTGAGGCACGAAATCAGCCAATTTCAACCCCCCCGTTTTGCTCTCGGGTCGCGACATCAGGGAGAAGGAAATCCTTGTGCATCTCGGCGAATCCAAGTTCGATATCAGGTAATGGATTCCTCCCTCATCATCGCATCCTCTGTAATGTGTAACATCCATAATTTTTCGATACCATTTTAACTTATCTATTTATCAAGTTATCCATTTTTATGATACTCCGTTTGAATCCCGTACCTGCCCCACTCAATGAGTCACATTAATTTACTACTTATACGTATAGTACATACATGTATATTTATATGGACCTATATATATTTATAAATAAATATGTATATGTTTTATAGACCATTATACAATTTATAAATTCTTTTAAACGAATATATTCCTTTATGAACATTCGAAATGAAACAAATAATAATTAAGATTTTATAAAATCAAAACAAGTTTTATGAACAATTAAATTAAATCTAAGATAATTAATTCGAGCTTTAAATCCCCCTTCTATGCTGGAACCATCAAATCGAACCCCCCCCCCCACACTCCCAAATTTAGACTTTCTTCATAACTTTGACCCTATTCATCCGTATGTTGACTCCTGAAAAGTCAACATGGTCGAATTCAACCAAATTCGTTTTCAAACAGTCAAATTTAGCAGTTGATATCGCTTACTGATCACGCGGAATCGTTACTCGACCAACAATAAACGATTATAACAATTCAATTTAATCATAATCAAAGGTTTAAACCCATTCAAGTTTCCTTCTTGGTTACGACATTCAAATCATGATTTTAAAACCTAATCCCATAAATTTCGCTCAATTACAACCGTTTTACGCATCTTAATCGTTCTATAGGATCCCCCTAACCATTACAATTCGTATTCACCTTCAAATTGGATTTTTCTTTGCTTTTGGTTCTCTCGGCGTTCGGCACAGGAAAAGGGAGTGGAGGTCCCTCAATCGATGACACTGTGGCTTCATTCTAGTGCAGATCATATCCTCCGGGTATTACTCTTCCTTCCTCGCAATCGCATCGGGTATAGCTTCAATCGGGAATTAGGGTTTTGAGAGGGGGAGCCTTGTTTGCGTCTGGTGTATTAAAAGAAGAAGACAACATATCGTTTTTGCTTTATAAAGTCTTAACATTCTAATCATTTAAGCAAGTAGATTCCCAGATCAACTGGTTAAAACACTTTTCCTTTCCCGGGTCAGGTCGTGGGTTCAAACCCGGCCATGCCCAGTTTTGCTCTTTTTTGTTACTTTCATGCTTTACTCCTTTTTCACACTCATCCACACACACATATATATAAATATATATGTATACATAAATACATGTTATTTTATAGAGATAAATGGTAAATTACATAATTCTTGCTTTATAACAAAACATATACGCATAATCGGTGACATCTATACATTATTTATTTTAAGATTTCACGGGTGAATAAACATATATACACAATTTATAAACTATTATCGTTATAAACCAATTATATATATATGTATATATATATAAACTTTCAAGGTTATTAATTCATATCATTTGTAAATAAAAGAGAATTATATATACATGTATATTGGTCTTCGAAAGAAAAAGGAAATTTATAAAATGATCTTGTGAATTTTATTAAACGAGAGGATTTATAAATTGGTTAAACTTTTTATAGCGTCATAACTATTATTAAGATTAGTAATATTATAATTGTTTTAATCATATTATTACTTACACTCTATCATTGAGATTCTTTTAATAATTGGAACCACTAATCTATTATTTCAAATTATGTCATAATACTCTATCATAATGACTATTTTAAACCTAATTGTCTTAATATGATATTTATTTATATAAAAATTTCAATTAATACTTATGGTTGACAACAAGTTTTCCTTTATAAAATAACATTTATAAAACATTATTTCATTTATATATTAACATTTTTGTTATCGTTAAAATTCGTATCTTTAATATTCGTTCGTTCCAAATCCTAGATTCCCAATCATTCCAATCATGTATGTTTTAATCGTTTCAAAATAATTAAATTTGTATAATTATTTATTTAGGGCATCGTTAAACCGATATACTCGCTCTCGTGATCTAGTTCAAGTTTTAGTCACAATATCAAGGTGAGTTTTACATAGCCCCTTTTTCACTGTTTTTACATTTTGGGGTGAAACATGATCACAATTTACAAGGATTTACATAAACTACACAATACAAATCCACTTTACAATTTGTGTGCAATTTGAGCTTTATGTTTGAGTGCTAGGTGTGTTAACTACTTATTTGCAATTACATGTACAATCATTAACTAATCAAGCCGACGGTTAACAATGATAGATCTATTGAGTCTGACAAACCCACCCAGATTGGGGTGATTGTTACCGACAACACAATTTTGCATGCTAGTTACAAAGGTTTGATTGTACTACTTGGTTACACAATAGTAACTCCCCATAACTGCCTTATTAATCATGACTTGTACGGATTTGTTTACACACAACACTTTGATGCTGTTTAGAGTCGAAACCTATGTATGCTCACAAACTTTTTAGTTGACCTCGTTTTCATCATGTTTCATGTACAAAAGTGAATTGAACAAGCTTGCTACACTTAGGTTGTGGACCTAGATAATTGAAACAAACGAATATGTTATGTATTTCAAACGTTGTTGCATTGTTGTATTTGGAATTATGAATGGAAAATGTAACATTTTAATATATTAAATTTTAGTCAACCATGTGCTCATGAACAGTCTACATGTCCCGCCCCGACGTTTCCGCCGTCAGTTGGGGTGTGACAGATTGGTATCAGAGCCTTGGTTATAGGGAATTAGGTTATTAGACACTCTTGACCTAGACTATAACCTTAGGACACCCATACAATTCCATGCTACTACATATTACATGGTTACTTCTTGTAGAAATATTTCTATATACTATCATAAGTAATTACATTACATGATGCAATACATGATGACTTATGTGTCACACTACTTGATAACTTTTGTGCTTACATTCATTACTATCTGCATGCTACCCATGTGTTTCATTAAGTCCTATCCTAAGCTTAACACACACACGTACACACCACATTCTTCATACACCTTTGAACTCACACACATGATACCATCACCTTTTGTTTTCTAAACTTAAACTATTAGGCCTAAGACCCATTAATAATAAACTAAGAAGCCCATCAAACTTCCAAGAAGAATAAGCCCACTGAAATGCATAAACCTTACTATCGGGCCTCAAGGCCCAGTCCACAATAATTCTCATCATAACCATTAGCCCAACAATAGTGTCATTAATATACGATGGCTGGAAGAGTGTGTAGGCCCATGAGAGATTCTGGCTAAGGAAAGACAGGGTACTTAAGTGTGTCTTAGTGACCCACCCCTCTTTCCTGGGAATTCTCCTCAGGGATACATTGCTTATAGGTCAAGTGTATTTCTAAAATACTATTGTGAAGACTCGGCGTTATGACTAGTCAAACTCTAAAACCTATAAGTACTCCTATGTTCAAACCGCAATATTTCATTATCACTTACAACTTTTTCGTTGTTTTCTGCTAGACATGGACTCCTACTCTCCTTCCTCCTCGGTTTACCGTCCTGAAACAGAGTCTGATTGGGAAGAAGACATCGGGACACCCGTGTATCGGTCACCACCACCCCCAGCTGCCAGGCCAAGGTTTGATGTAAGGACAGATTGGGCTAGGAACACCGACCCAAGACTGCGAACACCTCAATCACCCCCATTAAGAGACCCGTATCTGATGCCCGACCCGTATCATTCTAACCCTTGGGTAAGGCATACCATGACACCCACCAGTGCCATGGGAATCCAATCAATGACATTCACCAATATGTGAGCGCCTCAGAGTTTGAGAGACAAAGGAGGGAACACGAGGTAATGCACGACTTGCAAGGGCAAAGGATGGATAGTCTAGCAAATCAAGTAGGCTACCAAAAGGAGTTAATTTCCATCCTCGAAAGGGAAATACTGGAGAATCGTACGGAAACGGCTAGAGCTGAATGCAGATCGACTACCCGAGCGACCATATCCGTGCTCGTCTTAGTGATTATCTTCCTTCTAGTGGAAAGCTACCAGCGACGTTAACAGAAACTTTTATTTATTGCCTTTAAATTTTCAGTTTGAGAACCATTTTCTTATGTTTTGAATAAAGTTTACCATTTCAGCAATTAATAAATTTTATATTTTATTTAATTCTAAAGTTATTATTCAATGATTTAATACGATTGAATGTAAATTTCACCCATCATATTTTCATCAAGATCCTTCAGGCATCACCTTCTTCATTAAACACGATTTAGTACACTACCGGCAATCTCCTTCGTAAACAACTCATCCTATTATACTTAAACAACCTCGTTATTTTGTTCAAAAAGTTTATCGAACTTTTAGATAATATCTGAAATATAAATTTTCTATAAACAACTTCGCCTTATAAGAAAACTTAACACCACCTATTTTATAAAAGCATTATTTCAAATTGATAAATAATTATAACTTGTTCTCGTTAAATTAATTATTTCTAAATCTTGGCTAAATTAATATACAACTACTTGTTTAGCCATTAATTCCCCCTAAAAATATTCTCCTTATAATAATTTAAAAAAAGTTTTTCCTATAAACTGCCTATTTATTTAAATTATGTAACTCAATGGTTTCACTACTTTATATATCTACAACCAAGAACAATCTACAATTTCCTATTTTCAAACGAAGATCAGTATTTGTAAACACATTTCCCCGAATGTTTTCAGAACCTCCTCGTTATCTTTCACTTGCCGCTTCAAGAGACGATCCATACCATCAACCACCCCTAAAAACCTCAACAAGATAGAACCTAACCACCACATTTTACCTAAACGCCAGACAACACGTTTCTCCGCAACACTTGACCACATACAAAACTCATTAGCATATGCCACACATGAAACTCAATAACTTACGTATGCACATTTACAATGTACACAACACGATCACATGATACATGAAACTTAGTTATTACCAGTATACCCAAGGCTACACTGATTACATGATACTTGAAATTTGATTATTTTACAATACACGTTCTACTAGATTGATTATGTAATACATGAAACATAACTGTTTGTAATATACATATACTAAAATGATCACACAATACATAACAATTGATTGTCTTATATACACTACTTGATTAACCATATTGAACATGAAACTTATTTGATTACAAAGTACACGATACTACATTACTTACATTACACATGACCGATTATTGGTTTACCAAAATACATGATACTAGGTCTTAACGCCATACGTGAAATTCATTTCTTACAATACACATGATACCGCATTGGTTACATTACTATTGCTTTACAAAATACATGACGTCAAGTTGCTCACATTACACGTGAAACCTATTTGATTACAACTTACATGACAATAGATGATACATGAAACTTGTGTGTTTACATCATACGCGAAACTAAGTTGCTTGCAATTGATACAAATGATTGAGCACATTACACACAAAGAATGGCCATACGTTCTTTTTCACCAAACTTGAAAACCATAACGCGTTGAAGCTACTCGAGGTTTGACGTATTCTTGTTCAAACACGAGGAGGCTGAAACCCTTTAAAACAACTTGGTGTTTGACGTATTCTTGTTCAAACACGAGTAAACCATTAAACTTTAAGTTCTACTACCTTATTACTCTTTAGTTGCTAACTGACCTGCCTACTTAAGGACATAGTTACTTTTTAGCAACTTTTATGTGAAAACAATAGACATGAACTGAGTGAAATTGTGCCCCTCTTGACCCGCACACAACGGAAGGATCTATACAGACCATGCGATGATTTGGGTAATTACGGGTGCACACGGAATTATAAAAATCAGCGCATGAAAAACATAGCGAATGCTGTCGTGTGTTATGACCTAAAACCTATCATGATATATAACAACGAAACTAATGTGATATGACAAGGGCATGGTGGATACGCCGCTGGTACTTCCTATATATAAGTGTTCCGGTCATGTTGTCAGTAGTAGCGTTGTTCGTATCACGAGAAGTTTTATGATATTCTGACCTTGACCAATGTTTGTGAAATACTGAAAATTTTGAGCATATTAGACTACATCCTAAACAAACCCTAATTATCAAGTTCCCATCAAATCCATTCCAAGTGACGCATTTCATCTTTAGATCATTCGAAAGATCTCTCCTTAACTCTCCTGAAACTAAAATCCACAGATATCATTCATACTTAACTTGAGCTTTAGATCTAAATCCTGTTATCTATCATACTCCTCAAACCGACAATCAAAACTCAAACAAACTCCCTTCCTGATCCAGTAGCCTACATTAGCTAAATTTCGGGATGAAATTCCCTCAACAGGGGATACTGTAACATCCATAATTTTTCGATACCATTTTAACTTATCTATTTATCAAGTTATCCATTTTTATGATACTCCGTTTGAATCCCGTACCTGCCCCACTCAATGAGTCACATTAATTTTCTACTTATACGTATTGTACATACATGTATATTTATAAATAAATATGTATATGTTTTATAGACCATTATACAATTTATAAATTCTTTTAAACGAATATATTCCTTTATGAACATTCGAAATGAAACAAATAATAATTAAGATTTTATAAAATCAAAACAAGTTTTATGAACAATTAAATTAAATCTAAGATAATTAATTCGAGCTTTAAATCCCCCTTCTATGCTGGAACCATCAAATCGAAACCCCCCCCCCCACACACACTCCCAAATTTAGACTTTCTTCATAACTTTGACCCTATTCATCCGTATGTTGACTCCTGAAAAGTCAACATGGTCGAATTCAACCAAATTCGTTTTCAAACAGTCAAATTTAGCAGTTGATATCGCTTACTGATCACGCGGAATCGTTACTCGACCAACAATAAACGATTATAACAATTCAATTTAATCATAATCAAAGGTTTAAACCCATTCAAGTTTCCTTCTTGGTTACGACATTCAAATCATGATTTTAAATCCTCATCCCATAAATTTCGCTCAATTACAACCGTTTTACGCATCTTAATCGTTCTATAGGATCCCCCTAACCATTACAATTCATATTCACCTTCAAATCGGATTTTTCTTTGCTTTTGGTTCTCTCGGCGTTCGGCACAGGAAAAGGGAGTGGAGGTCCCTCAATCGATGACACTGTGGCTTCATTCTAGTGCAGATCATATCCTCCGGGTATTACTCTTCCTTCCTCGCAATCACATCGGGTATGGCTTCAATCGGGAATTAGGGTTTTGAGAGGGGGAGCCTTGTTTGCGTCTGGTGTATTAAAAGAAGAAGACAACATATCGTTTTTGCTTTATAAAGTCTTAACATTCTAATCATTTAAGCAAGTAGATTCCCAGATCAACTGGTTAAAACACTTTTCCTTTCCCGGGTCAGGTCGTGGGTTCAAACCCGGCCATGCCCAGTTTTGCTCTTTTTTGTTACTTTCATGCTTTACTCCTTTTTCACACTCATCCACACACACATATATATAAATATATATGTATACATAAATACATGTTATTTTATAGAGATAAATGGTAAATTACATAATTCTTGCTTTATAACAAAACATATACGCATAATCGGTGACATCTATACATTATTTATTTTAAGATTTCACGGGTGAATAAACATATATACACAATTTATAAACTATTATCGTTATAAACCAATTATATATATATGTATATATATATAAACTTTCAAGGTTATTAATTCATATCATTTGTAAATAAAAGAGAATTATATATACATGTATATTGGTCTTCGAAAGAAAAAGGAAATTTATAAAATGATCTTGTGAATTTTATTAAACGAGAGGATTTATAAATTGGTTAAACTTTTTATAGCGTCATAACTATTATTAAGATTAGTAATATTATAATTGTTTTAATCATATTATTACTTACACTCTATCATTGAGATTCTTTTAATAATTGGAACCACTAATCTATTATTTCAAATTATGTCATAATACTCTATCATAATGACTATTTTAAACCTAATTGTCTTAATATGATATTTATTTTTATAAAAATTTCAATTAATACTTATGGTTGACAACAAGTTTTCCTTTATAAAATAACATTTATAAAACATTATTTCATTTATATATTGACATTTTTGTTATCGTTAAAATTCGTATCTTTAATATTCGTTCGTTCCAAATCCTAGATTCCCAATCATTCCAATCATGTATGTTTTAATCGTTTCAAAATAATTAAATTTGTATAATTATTTATTTAGGGCATCGTTAAACCGATATACTCGCTCTCGTGATCTAGTTCAAGTTTTAGTCACAATATCAAGGTGAGTTTTACATAGCCCCTTTTTCACTGTTTTTACATTTTGGGGTGAAAATGATCACAATTTACAAGGATTTACATAAACTACACAATACAAATCCACTTTACAATTTGTGTGCAATTTGAGCTTTATGTTTGAGTGCTAGGTGTGTTAACTACTTATTTGCAATTACATGTACAATCATTAACTAATCAAGCCGACGGTTAACAATGATAGATCTATTGAGTCTGACAAACCCACCCAGATTGGGGTGATTGTTACCGACAACACAATTTTGCATGCTAGTTACAAAGGTTTGATTGTACTACTTGGTTACACAATAGTAACTCCCCATAACTGCCTTATTAATCATGACTTGTATGGATTTGTTTACACACAACACTTTGATGCTGTTTAGAGTCGAAACCTATGTATGCTCACCAACTTTTTAGTTGACCTCGTTTTCATCATGTTTCAGGTACAAAAGTGAATTGAACAAGCTTGCTACACTTAGGTTGTGGACCTAGATAATTGAAACAAACGAATATGTTATGTATTTCAAACGTTGTTGCATTGTTGTATTTGGAATTATGAATGGAAAATGTAACATTTTAATATATTAAATTTTAGTCAACCATGTGCTCATGAACAGTCTACATGTCCCGCCCCGACGTTTCCGCCGTCGGTTGGGGAGTGACATAATGTCTCTGGTATGCTTCAAATCGTGGTTTAGGGTTTGGAATGGGAAGCCCTGTTACGATTAAAAGTTTGGGGAAGATAACCACCAGGAACTGAATGTTAAAACCATTTCGTTTCTGTGTTAAACCAAAGTTGAGCCATTGGTCTAATGGCTAATGCTTTCCCCTACCACGCAGGAGGTCGCGGGTTCTAGACCCGACCCCTGCATCTTTTTTTTTCCCCTGTTTTGTCTACTCTATGGTTTAGCACCATTGTACCTCCACACACACATACATTCATATATGTATATAAAAATATAAATACATACATATACTTACATTAATACATGAACCATTTTTATAAAAAAAAAGGATAAATATATATTTTTATATATTACCAAACATATACAATTTTAAATAATTTATAACTTTTGAGTATGCAAACATATGTAAATATATTCATCGTTTTAAACCAATCCCTTTTATAAATATTCAAGGTTTTACGGACAACCATTATTTTTCAAATATACATATTTATAACTATGTTTAAACTATTATTATCACGAACGCGTAACAAATAATATATGAGCGTTATTATTTCTAACACGTGTATTGGTCCATTTTATATATTATAAAGCTTGGGACTATAAAATATTTTTGAGACAAATTGTGTTGTAAAACAATAAACCCTTTTATTTAATATATTTTATAACCTTTTAAAAATTGTATACTTTTAATTAATAACTAAGTATGATTTAATTATCTATTAATTAGATCACCATATTTTTTTAACACTCAATTTTCATGGAATTCAAGATACGAATAAATATAAGAATTTATCTATTTACGTAACTATTTAGTTATTTATTCAAATCCTTTATTTACTTAGTTATTCACTATTAAATTATTTAATTACAAACAAAAGAAAATTTCATATTAAATTACTTGTTCATTTAATTACAAACACAAAAGCACTTTTTATTTACCTATATATTTATTTACTTATTTACAAACAAAGAAAAATCATTGAGCTATTCCTTCATTTATTCCAATTGTAATACGATCACTTTTCATGACTCAAATAATTATCTTAAAATTAAAAGGAGAAAACCCACATCCAATCCCCTGCACTTTAGGATCTTCTTTATTCATTTGAACACATTATTGATACAATTATATCATTAAATCTTAGGTTAACCTTGAGGTTAGCTTGAACTTTTTTGTGCAACAAACAATATACTTGTGTAACATACAAAGCTTTATATTGCAAGGTGAGTTTACATAGCACCTTTTTTTACTGTTTTTACTTTTGGGGTGAAACATGTCGTCAACTTTATCTATTTAACCAAATTCAATATCTATGTTCTTGTGCTTGATCTTTATGCTTTATATTTGAACTACTTGGTGACCATTGCATGTGTTTCATGCCAGTACATTCATTAACTTGCAGCCCAAGCCTAAGGTAGTACCTAACATGATTATTTATATGGGAAACTGAACCTATAACTTACCACAAGACCTTGGCGGGTTTTGTTGGGTATCAACTATAACTTGGAGTATCCGCTTGTTCCCTTTTCTAAAATGGCAATCAGTGGGATTGCGTATCTAGTTTTCTATTATCAGGCTTGAATTGTACGCTTGGAACCTTGTATGTTTTCACATAAATGCTTTAGACATGCTTTGAACATATTGAATTATAATCTATACTAACTCTTTTGGTGTTAAAACCTATGTATCTCACCAACTACTTGTAGTTGACAGTTACTTACATGTTTCAGGTGCACCTGTTTGAGGACTACTTGCTCACCTAGGACTTGGACTTAGTTAAATTTAAATTATGTTGTGAACGTTTCATTTTCCTATGTAACGGATGCTTTTAATTTGAATAATAAATATTATCATATTTAATAGATGATCATGTGCTTATGAACAACCGCGTCAGCCCCAGCGTTTAATCCGCCGTCGGCCGGGGTGTGACACTAAACCTCCAATGTACAGCTCAATCATCTTGTAATAAGGAGTCACCATGTGTGGGTACATGGTAGCAAGCTTATGGGAGAGAGTGGTATATAGTTCAATTTCAGAACCTTCCATTTTCAGGTTTCGAAATTCTCCTTCCAACTTCTGAATCTCATCCCGAGGATAGTACTCCTCCTTCATCATCATCTTAAACTCCTCCCACAGAAATGCATTGGCGATAGCTAAACCCAACATTTGGACCTGTGCTTTCCACCATGTGAGAGTCGGGCCCTCTAAAGTACCAAAAGCAATTTTGACCTGATTGGTCAGGGGACAGTTGCACATGGCAAATACCGACTCTACTTTCTCGAACCACCGGAGTAGTCCGACAGCTCCTTCAGCTCCACTAAAGGTGTGGGGATTACAGTCCATAAATGTCTTGAATGTACATGTTGGTTGCTGATTCTGTTGACCTGAACTTAGAAACATAATATAGGATCGAGATTATAAAGCTTAGGAAAGGCGCTTTGAGAGATGAATTGATCTCACTAGTCAATGGTTATAGCATTTACATGCAGCATTCTGTGCTGCTAGAGCCTCAGCCACACTATCGTTGATTAGTGACGCCAGCTCAGCTGCTTTCATGTTGATGGTACCTCGGCCACAAGCACGACCTACACGTCCTCTTCCCGACATGATTCTTCACATTCTCAAATACAAAATAATGAGAAATATATCGCATTTCAAACATTATATGTACAAGTAAGGAAATGATAACACAACATCTAATATTTCAAAATTAAATAAATTGTAAAGCTACAAAATAAATAACTCAAAACATCAAACTACTCATGCTTTTATTGAATGAGAACAACCTTACCCATCTAGGTTTGAAATAGAAAGAACATAAACAAAGCATAAATGAAAGGAAAGATAGGATAGAATAATCTTCAAACATCCTCGTCATCGGAGGAAACACATGATAGTGCATCATCAATATCGACCGGCTCCTCTTCGTGTGGCTCCCCCTCTAAGGGCTAATCCTCAAACGGCTCCTCCTCGTCGTCAGAAAGTGGAATATTCTCCGGCCAAAGTGCTGCTTGCATTTGGGCTTCCAGATGGGTCACTCTCTCCAGAATCCCCTCAGCAGCATGGTCCGATGTATCCACCCTCATTTCCAAATGTTGCACCCTATCCACTAGATGGTCATGGACCTGGTCCGTTGCTGCTAGTTCAGTGGTCAGATGCTCAATTTGTTCCTTGTTCTCTTCCATTTGCATCTCCCGTTATAGAATGTCAGGTATCTCATCAGTAGTATCTTTCACAATGCTTAACTCCCTAGACATGTAAAATACAAAAGCCACAAAAGCTTGTTCCATGATACATGACAAGCTAGGTAAAGTAGATGATGAGGAAGTGAAACCAAAGTAGGGTGATGGGACATTTCCCATTTCGATGCATCTTTGGATCATTTTCGGGTATGCATTCCAATTGTGTGCAGGATTCCTTGCTTGTGCGCTACTAGGTTCACCCTGATCAACCGAATTGTCACTAGAACTAGTCTGGCGTCTTTTGGACTCCAGGGATGGTAAGATAGGTGCATCATGTCCTGGTGCCTTAGGTGATGGTGGTGGGGTTGACGACATGGTCCTGTAATGTAATATATAAGTGCCAAAACAAAACGTTTATGACATGTAACTAATGTGTGAGGTTATAGTCTAGTATGCAATCCTAGTTCTCAATAACCAATGGCTCTGATACCAATCTGTCACACCCCCAATTTCAACTAACGGAGTTTTACCGTTTGGGAAGTGACAAACCAGGATCTCAGTCATTAGTTACATTGAACGACTCTATATGTGACTCAAATGAAAATATTATATCAATCAGAGTAAATGCGGAAGCAATAAAAGAAAGTAAATGCGCAAAACAAACGCGCCCAAAATCTCCCAAAAGTCCAGTCCAAACAAAATAATAAAATATATTTCAATTGTAAGACTCCATGCATGTCCTATATGTGCACCCGTGCCTTATCTTAGCGACCTGAGAAAACATGTAAGAAAAGATGTCAACACAAGGTTGGTAAGTTCACAGGTTTCAATATGTAAATAAACGTTTACCAGATTATTGTTCATTCAATATGCATCTATAGGTAGCTAACCTACATTTCATGTTTAACTTAAGCGCTCGCAACCGAAGCTGATTGTTTGTTTTTTTGCCTCCTGCAAGGTCTATCAATTCTGGCAATGTGAGTAGGCTAACATTTCACCCGTTCGACCTTAAATCGAGTTAGCGCGACTAACACGGGTGGGATTTGTCAAACACAGTAGTACTACTAAACATTACCTCGCTAAGATCCATATTAACGGTCTGATGTGTGTTGAGGACTTTCAGTGATAGTGTGTTACGCTTAGATTTAACATTGATAACATATGAATTATAATAATCTCAAAAATAGTTGTGACATGCTTTCTCCCCCAAGTTAAAACAGTAAAAAGGGGTCGTGAAAACTCACCTGATTGCGTAGGAAGTAATCACACAAGTATGAGATTGAAATCTCAAGCGTTAGCCCGACACGGCTCACGAATGCTTTAGAATTACAACATAATTATTAGGGATAAAATAGGATATGTGACGACGACACGGAATGTTGAACGTCATAAAAGAAACGCTCTAATGATCAAGAGTAGACGAACATGTCTACGAGAATACAGATTTCTAAGTTAAATAATTAGAATGATTATGATACGCGACAAAAGACAATAATTAATAAATATATTTAATCGTCTTCGTCATTAAATAATGATCTAGAAAAATAATATTATTATATTATTTTTAAACTCGCATAGTTAATACAATAACTATTTATGTGGCAAAAATAATAATATATTATTTTTATTCGAGAATATAATTACGGGTAAACAATATAAATATTTATATTATTTATAACTTTGAAAGGTTACTAAAAATATTTATAATATGAAGGAAATAATATATAAAATATATTATTTTTAATTTGTGTCATGGTATAAAAATAATATGAATTTATTATTTGTAAATGGATTTTAATAATAAATACGAGTTGCAAGACCAAACCCGAGCTTACGGGTGGTTTTTCGGTTTAAAACATTTTAATATATTAATATAATACTATAGCAATTGATTTTATAATTAAAATACCCTTAAAATATACATTTAAAAAGAAAACAGGGGAGGGGGATTCGAACCCGGGTCTCCTCCCCAACAGTCAAAAGCCTTAACCAATCCAGCCAGATCATGATTCGTAACAGGATTTGAAATCGACAGGTTTTAATCAGAAACACCCGAGAGCCACCTCCCCCATTCAAAGTCGCGATCGATCCCAGTCCCAATATCACCAATTCGATCACGCTTTAATGTATAGGCATAGGGGTTATGTTAGTGGAGGGTTTACGAATCTGTATGATGATTCAATTTGAAAATCATTAAATCTAAGATCGTTTAATTACAGATTCAGAAAGTCGAACCCTGGGTTTGAACATAAGATCAATTCTATTGATTTTGATAATGGAAATGTTTGGAATCATAGGGATTTTAATAAACAAGGGATTGTGAAACTGCTGACATAGATTAATTGAATTGAGATTAAGCCTAAAATCAAAACCCGCAAATCCGTATAGGAACAAGCCCTAGATTCCGGTTTTTGACAAATTCGATGATAATCGATCAAATAAACATGGGGCTTTCATTGAGTGACTGATTACGAAGCTAAACATGTGAATTAATTGGATTATGATCAATTCTAGAATCAAAAGCACCAAATCTATTTTAGAACGAACCCTAGATTCCGGATTGGGTTCAATTCGATGCTAATTGCTTGAATTATCATAGGGCCTTTAGTTTATTAGTAAAAACGAATATGAGGGAATGTTTAATTACAAAAATGCGATGAGAATTGAAGGTGGTCGACCAACTTTAGTTCCGAATTTGACGATCTCGGCCTCCGACGACTCCGACTTTGTTTTCGATTAAATCGAACTGTGCAAATGCTTCTAGGGGACTCGTACAAGACCCGCAGATGATCAATTGAGAGAAATACACATGGATTAATCGAATTTGGTTGTTAACGAGCGTTGAGTCGACGGTTACAAAATAATTACCCATAATTGGGTTTAATTCGAAGCAATAACGAGGTTTAAAGTCTTAATGATGCTCGTAATTAGTTGAGGGGTGCATATCGGTTACGAAATCGGATGAATTTGAAGTTATAGGATTCGAATTTGGGTTATATGATACGTGTTTGACTTTTGAAAGTCAACAGGACCGATTCCCCTTTGATTTTGACTTTAAGAGTCAACGAATCCAGTTTTGGGACTTGGCAGGATTAGTCCCCAGAGTTTGAGATTAAGAAATGACAGAAACAGTCCCTGAGATTTAATATTGGGTTAACTGGGTTAGGTTTTAACAGAATATTTAACGAGATTGTTAACGGAGTTACCTTGAAAAATCGGATTGTCACACCTGTTTCGGTTGGAGGGTAAAAAACGGTGCTCGGTGAGGGATAGGTGTAATGGGTCGGGAGCCGATGGTTCGGGTAACTGGCTCTGGAGGCAGCAGCCGGCGAGTAGTGTGGAGAGGGCCGGTCTGTGCTGCTTGCTTTCCTCGGTTATCCTGTCTGACTCGATAGACGGCTGGAGTTGACAGGGTGAGCCTTCAGGCGAGTTTAGTGCTGGGTTGGTCAGAAGATTAATCGACAGTGGGATCGATTTCAACAATTTGTATGTTATGAGATGGTGCAAGTGGATACCTGCTAAATGTAATATCTTTACTTGATGTGCGGAGATGGACAGAATTCCTACTATTACGAGACTTCGAAAAAGGAATGTCGAGGTTTGAGATGCTGCTTGTGCGTTATGCGGTGCTGGTGATGATTCAACCAATCATCTCTTCTCTTCATGCTTAGTGGCCAATGTCGTTTGACAAAAGGTGAGCCAATGATGTCGTGTTCCGAATATTTTCGGTTTCCCTTTTAGAGATTTGTTGGAGCTCCAAAATTTTTGTGGGTTGAAGGAAGAGGAAAAGAAAGTGTTTCACGGTATTGTTTTGATTACGTTGTGGTGTATTTGGAAAGCCAGGAATGAACTAAGGTTCAAGAACAAGGAAGCCAAGATTGACAACATTTTTAGTGAAGTTAGGTCGCTTGGGTTTTTTGTGGCTTAAAAGTAAGTCAAAATTTAAGTCGATCCCTTGGGGTGACTGGTGTAAATTTGTAATTATGTAGTTGTCTTGTTTTTTCAGCTGCCTCGGTCTTGCGGGGCGGTGTTGTTTCCGTTTCTAATGAAGTTTGCCATTCAAAAAAAATCAATTGAAAGTGTAACTTAGGGTTAATTATAATGGACAGTAAAAGATCTTGGATCCAACAGAGAACACATACTATTAAGGTAATTTCATTCCTTCTCCGATATCTCAAATTAATTATTCTTACACTATAGGCTTTCAACGTGTATGATAAGTTGGTTTAAGCAACTCACCGACCAAGATGAGCTTTCTTTAGCAAAACGTAATGTCATGTAAAGCTAACGAATATTAAAGAAATCAGTCATGGTAAGGAAACTCATTTAAAAGTGATGATGTAAAAGTTAGGAAACTTAAGGATGCGTTTGGTATGATGAAATTGAATGGAATTTGATGGAATTGGAATTAAGATTTCATTTCTTATTGTATTTTGTTTCTATACTTTGTTGGAATTGGAATCTGAATTCCATTCTTAAAGTGTTTGATGGACAAAGTAATTGGAATTGTAATTGGAATTGAAATAAATTTCTTCAAATTCCTACAAACAAAGGATTCCAAATTCCATCTAAAGGATTCCACCGCCCCCACCCCCGACCGCCGCCGTCGCCACTGCCCCCCGTCACCCCCGACACCCCCGATCGTTGCCGAACTCCGACCGCCGCCGTCAAACCTCGACCACTGACTACCACCCACGACCGCCGCCACCGACCTCCGTCACCTACCCCACCCACGCCCCACCCACTCGGGGTCGGGCGGTGGCGGCGTGGTGGGATTTGGCCGGTGGGGGTGGGGGTGGGGGTGAGGGGTGGGGTAGGTGGCGACGTGGTGGGGTATGGCGGGTGGGTGGGCCTACCCCCACCCCATCCACCCCACCCCCACCACGCCGCCACCGCCCGACCACAGCCCACCCCCACCACCCCACCCGCCACACCCACCCCACCCACCACACCCACCCCACCCCCACCTCACCTACCCCCCACGCCCACCCGCTACACCCCACCACGTCGCCACCCGCCTGTCGCCGCCACATACCCCGCCCCCACCCCCCCCTCCGCCACCCATCACCCCACCCGCTACACCCCACCATGTCGCCGCAACATACCCCACCCCACCCCACTCCACCCCCCACACACACCCCTCTCCAACCGCCCACCCCCACCCGCCACACCCCACCATGTCGACACCACCTGTTGCCGTCACCTACCTCACCACGCCCACCCTACCCACCCCACCCCCACCCCACCCCACCTCACCACGTCGCCACCCGCCTACCCCACCCTACCTACCCCCACCCCTATATGGGTTGGAGGGTGGCAAGGCGGTAGCGGTGGTGGTGGTTGGTGGCAGCGGCGGTCGGTGGGGGTGGTTGGCGGGGCCGACTACATTAGCTAAGTGGTGGTCATTGTGATATATTCCAATTCCTTAATAATTGTTTCCACCACACCCACCCCACCCCCACCTCACCCACCCCCCACGCCCACCCGCTACACCCCACCACGTCGCCACCGCCTGTCGCCGCCACATACCCCGCCCCCGCCCCCCCTCCGCCACCCATCACCCCACCCGCTACACCCCACCATGTCGCCGCAACATACCCCACCCCCACCCCACCCCACTCCACCCCCCACACACACCCCTCTCCAACCGCCCACCGCCACCCGCCACACCCCACCATGTCGACACCACCTGTTGCCGTCACCTACCTCACCACGCCCACCCTACCCACCCCACCCCCACCCCACCTCACCACGTCGCCACCCGCCTACCCCACCCTACCTACCCCCACCCCTATATGGGTTGGAGGGTGGCAAGGCGGTAGTGGTGGTGGTGGTTGGTGGCAGCGGCGGTCGGTGGGGGTGGTTGGCGGGGCCGACTACATTAGCTAAGTGGTGGTCATTGTGATATATTCCAATTCCTTAATAATTGTTTTATCACTTAAATGGATTTGGAATTCAAATTCCTTTTAATAGATTTCAATTCCTTTAAGTTCCAAATCATTTGCAGAGTTACAATTCCAAGTTCAATTCCTTAAAATTCAAATTCAAATTCAAATTACAATTTCAATTCAAACTCCGACGATTTCCGTGAAACCAAACGCTCCCAGGGTTCATTAAATTTGAATGTTGAGTGAATGACATCGATTTCCAAAGGTTTTTCACAATTCCAACTCATTACATGATATTATTAAGATCAATGGAAACATGCATACCAGGGATCCAAAAATATTGTGATGTCTAAATGCTCTCATACGGACAATCTTTGAGATTCCTTTAGTAATGGAAGGCAAGCCAATGGAAATACAACACACCAAAATGTCAAATCGTTAACTACCATGATGGAGTACCCAAAATCAATGGTTCATTGATACTCTTCGAACTTTGTAATCAAACATGATAGCATTGTATGCGTTTTAAAAGATGGCACAATATTCATTGTCACTAGGTACATGGACCTTTAGTGTCCCAAACACCCCAAATCAACTTACTATCATGTCTTCTAAAGTGCCTACGGAATATATACAATGTGGCAAATATATATAGGGCAACACCATTTCAGTCCTTGAGGCCTATCAAGTCGTGCCACCGTTAAGAGGAAGTAAGATGTACATCATGTTGTTGGTGTACCCAAAAATCAATAAATTCTTGAACTACAAAAGATTATACACCCTTATAAGTTGTGACATTAAACCAATGGCAGAAGTATATGGAACTCTTTTCATTCTCTTATTTTCCTCGTCAGACTGTGGGCACTGCTTGTTATTCAGTATAGTTCTATGTGCCATAGGCAAGGATCCTCTCTTGGAATCTTGCATCGAGAAGCGTCGAATGGCCTTATCAACATATGCATTGAGAAGCCGCTTTGATCTATCTCTATAGATCTTTATTCCCATAATATAGGCGGCTTAGTCAAAATCTTTCATTGCAAAACATTTACCTAGCCAAGACTTTATGTCTTGTAGCATAGGAACATTGTTTCCAGTGAGTAGTATGTCATCTACATACAGAATTAGAAAAGTGATATAGCTCCCACTTGCCTTCCTATAAACACATGGTTCATCTTCATTCTTGATAAAACCAAACTCTTTGCTTTTCCGGTCAAAGCGAAGATTCCAACTTCGAGACGCCTGTTTTAATCCATAAATGGATTTATTTAACTTTCATATCTTGTTACGATTATTTAGATTTTCAAAACCTTGTGGTTGAACCATATAGAAATATTCAATAAGGGGTCCGTTTAGGAACGCAGTTTTGACATCCATTTGCCATATTTCATAGTCATAATACGCAACAATGGCAAGCAAGAACCTAATCAATTTAAGCATGGCTACTGGAGAGAATGTTTTCTCAAAATCAATTCCTTAAGTCTGAGTAAAGTCTTTCTCTACTAGCCTAGCTTTGAAGGTTTGCAGGTTTCCATCCATCTTGATTTTCTTCTTGAAAATCCACTTGCTTCCTATAATTCGACACTAGGGAGGAAGATCAACTAAGTCCCATACATGGTTGTCATACATGGATTGGATTTCGGCGTCCATGGCTTCAAACCATTTCTTAGATTCAGAATATAAGATCACACACTTGTAACTAGTAGATTTAGCCTGATCAACTATCAGAATGTCGCCAATCTAGTGAATCCCGATATACCAGTCGGGTTCATGACGATCCCTAGTACTTATGCATATGCTTTATGTCACAGTCAAATCTTGAACCTTTTCAGATTCAATTTCAACAGTCTCATGTTGATTGGTAATTCCAGTTTGGGGTTCGATAACTTGTGGTTCTCGGATCTCATCCAGATCCACGTGGTTTTCTCCAACCCCTCACGCAAGTCTTTCTTCTCCAAGAATGTAGCTCCACGTTTAATAAAAACCCGGTTTTTTGTAGGATTGTAGAAGTAGTAACCAATGGTTTTAGGGTATCCGATGAAAATAACTTTATCGCACGAGGATTTAGTTTATCCCTAGATTCACTGGTAACATAAGTGTTACGTCCCAGACCCTAAGGTAGGACACTTTTGGTTTCTCCCCATGCTATATTTCATAAGAAGTTTTGTCCGCCTTCTTTATAGGATCTATATTAGTGATTCTTGTGCCAGTCGTAAGAGCAAAACTCCAGAAGGAATGTGGGAGGTTTGTACGACACATCATTGATCAAACCATATCTATTAAAGTTTGATTTCTCCTCTTAGATTCACCATTAAGTTGTGGTGTTTAAGGTGGGGTGAGTTGAGAAATGATCCCACATTCCCTACTCTTTACTAAGATATTCACCACCTAGATCGCATCGAAGCATCTTAATCATTTTACCTAGCTGATTATGTACCTCATTCGGTGTTGTTTGAATATTTCAAACGTTTCATGCTTATGCTTTATAAGATAAACATAACCATATCTACTGAAGTCATTAGTAAATGTGACGAAGTATCTCTCTCCACTTCTAGACGTTGTTCTGAATGGACCACATACATTAGTATGTACAAGTCCTAACATATCCTTAGCCCTTTGACCGATACCACTGAAAGGAGATTTGGTGAACTTACTACTTAAACAAGATTCACTATCATCAAAAGACTGTCTTCAGTTTGAAGTTTCTTTATGCGATTCTTGTTTATATGCCCTAGGCAACAATGCCATAGATACGTATCATTTAAATCTAATTTAGTACATTTATAGGTGTTGATGAATAATGCGTTATTATCATGGAACTCTATCTCATAGATTATATTATGAGGCTTTGTAGTAAAATAAAACAAATCATTAAAATATGCAGAAATAAAATCACCATCAAAAGCATACTTAAATCTTTGTTCTCAAAGCGGAGATCGAAACAATATTCCTAGTCAAACTAGGTATGTAGCAAACAATGTTCAAACACAAGTTCAACACCAGAAGAAAGTAAAAGAGCATATTCCCCTATAGCCTTCACCACGACTCTTTGTCCATTTCCCACATGGAGCTCCAAGTCGCCATGCTTCAGCTTCCTAACCTTCTTTAGTCCCAACAAATCATTACAAATGTAAAAAAACACATCCAGTGTCAAACACCCAAGATTTGCTACAAAGAGAAGATTTCAATAACGAATATACCTGAGGACTGTCCTCCAAAAGTCTTTTTCTGTTTCAGTTTAGCTAGATATTTGGGGAAGTTTCTCTTCCAGTATCCAGCTTCATCACAATGAAAGCACTTGACATCCTTCAGAAGCTTCGTAGCAACAGCCTTGCCTTTCCCCCCCTTTGCTGTTAAAGGTTTTCTTGCCCTTTCCATTGGCTTCAGATTCCCTAACTCGACCTTCCTTGAACATTAGCATTGGACCAAACTTTCCAGAAGTAGGTATGTTCATCTTAGTAATTTTTAACATCATATGCAACCCCGGGATAGTCTTGTCCCAAGCATTCATATTATAGTTCAAAGTGAACTGGTCATATGACTTAGGCGGTGAGTTGAGGATTATATCCCCAGTTGTGTTAAGTGATCAATGTAACCCTTCATCTTCAACACGTGAGTGCTGATAGAAGAACCTGCCTACATACGTTAACTTATATGTGATCTCATCACTTTAAAGCATCCATGACGAGCTTGCTGCTGTAACATTTCTTGCAGTTGCCTAATCATGTTGTTAGCTGGCATAACAACAAGATTTTTTAGAATTTCTGGCAGCATTAACCAGGAGACCTTGATGGAATCATTGACATGTTTATCCCATATCTTACGAGCAATGCTCGTAGCAGAAGTAGCTTCTAGTGGGATTGGTTCCTCGAGGACATACATCTTGTTCTCAACCCTGATAACAATTTTCAGGTTATGGTACCAATCCATAAAGTTGGAGCTGCCAAGTTTGTCCTTCTCAAGGATTGAATTTAGTGAGAACGAGGAATTGGGATTGTATTCATTAGACATCTACAAAATTCAAAAAAATAAAGTTTTAGTATTTTCATGATTAACGTCCTAATTAAATTTATGACACGATTACAAAAAATATATAATTAGGAATGAGATCCGGGTTCACCATTGCTTAGTGAATGGTTGAGCACTCTCCACTGGCATGGCTATGTGGGTAGGTAATGATATGTTTCTGTTTGAGGGGCATGGCAAGTATTGTGAATTACACAATTTTCTGTTTGAGGGGCATGGCAATTATTGTCAAGCTTGGATACATTTCCCTGAACTACCCCCACTTAATACGAGTTTAAGTGACATTTGCCCTTCAACCGCAACTGTAGAACCGGGCTAAGTAACTCAGGAATTGCGGTCGTACCTTCAACCGAAACCGTAGGGCCGGATGCAGGGTAATGCACTAAAACTTGGGTTCGGCTAGATCAGTTGAGGTGTCCCAATTTATGGTGACGCGGAAATATCGATTTTAATTTGGGATTTGCTTTAATGTTTTAAATTACCGAGTAAGGGTCAAAAACATTTTGGATGACTAGGAGCATGATCCAAGTCGTGCAATTTTATCAAACCAATTTTACTATTTCAGTTCGTGTCCTATGGTCTTCTAATTTTAAATGCCTTATTTAGTTTAAATCGGTTGTTAATCGTGAAGCATATTTTAAACTAATTAAATATTTGATTAATTTAAATTAGTTTGTAAATATAACAACTAGATTTAAAACCCGTTTTACTTTTAAATAAAAGCACATTATTTAATTACCTTTCTCGTCGTTTTAAAAATGTGTCAAAATGTTTTATAGAAATCTTTAAACATTTTAATTTTCTCGTCGTTTTAAACTTGTGTCAAAACATTTTATAAAAATATTTGTGGTTTAATTATCATCCTAAATAATGTAAAAAACTACAAAAAAATATAGAACACATAAATCGAGCAACTAGTAAAGTTTTTCGGTTTCGTTCGAGCCATTAAACCGAAACCGAACTGCTTTAAAGGACAACAAAAAAAAACATTCTTGCTATCTCCCACTTAGTCCAATATCTCCATCTTCTCTTCCCATTCGTGTCCGTCTTTGGTCTTTTAATCTTCGTGTCGTTAAATTTACAATTTACTTACAATTACAATAAATAATAAATAAAAAAATAAACCTAACTATTACATCGGGTTTCAAATAACCCATAAATATACAAATATAATAAAAACCAAAATTTACAATAGAAACAATCATGGGTCACTAGAGCTCGATTTATCAAATACAACCAATCCAAATAGAAAAGGCTCGATCTTTTTGTCCAACAAACGTTTTGACAAATAAAACACAAGACTGAGAAATAAATAACATGTCTAAAAGTGCGTAAAGGTGGCTCTGATACCATTGTTGGGAATCTATATATCATTTTAACTTTTAAAACATAATTAATTTAATATTAAATAAACATATCAAATTAATTGAGCGTAAACGGTTGTACATGTTAACGGTTCTAAAGGGGGATCCCGTCAGTGATTGGATTACACGTGTATAAACAATAAAATAAAATCCAACCATAGAGGGTAATCAATTATACCTTAGACGATAACCGAAAGATCCACACTTTGGTTCAGTAAGCGTCTCGCTGGTGAAAGTTCACAAAAACCCTCAACTACGGGAACCATCTCACGGTTCACACAAAGAGTAGGCGACGACGGCTAAGACAGTGTCGGCGGCGAGCCGGCGGCTGGCGGTGGATGATCGCAAACCGAGGGGTGTGTCTCCTTGTTTGCGCAGGTTTGTGTTTGGAGGCAAAGATCTGGGATTCAGGTTTTAGTTAAGTACGTATTTATAGATACTATAATTACAAACTGCAGCCTAGGGTATCAACTGTTAATTCCCTAGAAACTAACTGTAATTTACTTATAATCCCTTGACTTTACTAATTACAAAATAATTAGTAAATCTTGACGGACTAACATTTAACTCTTAAATGTTTAAACTTTGTTCTTAATTATTTGTCTAAATAATTAATTACCGAATTAACCGTTTAAACATTTCTCCAAATATTTATCCACCAAATTATAATTCCGTGTTTCATGAACTTTAATGTTTACAAGTAAACATTAATGATTGGTCGTTATCCAAAGTGTAATTCTTTAGATCCTACCTCGATAGTAACGTTGATATAATCGACGATCGTACATCCTATATCCAACACATAACAAACCCTTAAATTTATTTTTATCTTTAACAATAAAATGGGGACATGATTGAAAACCAAGTCATTTCGCACCTTCCATTAAAGCATTCACATCAGGTTTTTTATTCTTATGCTTATAATTATACTATAAATTAATATATTTTTTCTTTCATTTTCAATTAAATAATACTTTTTTTATACCTTTATCATTACCTTTTCCCTCTCCTCCACTCACAAAAAATTTAAAAAATATTAAAATTTTTAAACAGGTGAACAATGTATTCACAAATATACAGATGAATAGTAACATTTTCTCTCTTACACTTTAAACCACTCTTTAAAATATACAGAACCTGATGTCGTCTAGACGGTCTATAAAACCTAACCTAGACTCCTAAGTAATAAATAGAAAACCTATGAACTAAACCGCACTGACAGGCAAGTAAACCTATCGAGTGTAGCACAACTTAATGGTAAATCGGATTATCGAACCCTAAAGACACTATGTAACAATACTAGACTCTGAATCGAACTTAAGATTTGATTAGTTTGGGGTTGATTACACTACTTACTAAGCTAATTATGCAATAAACTAAGGTCGACTCAAACTATCAAGACAAGAACAAAGGTGAAATCACGATATGGAAAGAATACTACCTAGGTCGGAAGAACAAATTTTACCGATTATGGACTATGATGGATCTGGGTTTCTAAGAAAACAACTCTAGACAACCTAGTGGATTCCTAATAACTCTCAGGGTTTCACCAACTAAGATACCTAAGGTGTACTAACTCACCAGATTGTTGGATCACTTCTCAGGTATTTCCAACTATGATATTGTACCCTAATGGATAGATTACCTCCTAGTATCACCGTCCACAATACACTCAAAGAATGCACGGGGTAATCTTAGAATAATAATTATGATTCAGAATAGCAACAGATCACTAGACACCTAAACCAACTTCCTCTCAGACAGTTGACACTCGGATTCCTAATGACGAAGACTAAATGACTAAGTCTCACCTCTCGGGTATTGAACTAGGAAGAACACTCAATTTAAATCAGTACTCAATGACAATTCCTATGGTCACTACGTCTAGCAAACCACCAAAATCACAAACCCGAAGATCTATGATCACGATACGCTAATTACACATGGCAGACAACCACAATCAACGCAAGGAATTAATAATCAATCACTAAATCAGAATTAAGCATGCAAGTTCATCACAATAATCATACTAAGATCGTTACAATATCATAAAACATCATTCAATATCCAAAAACCGATAAAAATCTAAACTTTCTGAATCATTCATCATAAGACCTAGATAGTATCAATGTTTTAGCCAACGATCATACTTAAAACATCCAAAACAGAAGAATTAAACACAATCATGGTTCAAACACAAGAAACAAAGATAAAGGTTCAAGCTTTGGAACCGAAAACGCTAAATCTAACGCACCCAGGATCAAATATTCAACCTTTGCACTTCAATCCATTCCTCCAACCTCAAAATTGCCTTTTTCTTCCTTCTAAACGGCTGGAATTCGATTCTTATGATAGTGGGAGAGTCCTAAACTATTTAAACATGAAATTAGGTCAAAATCTGTGTAACTGGGCTTCTTCGCGTGTCGCTAAAGCCAGAGGACAAGTCTTAGCGTGTCGCGAGAGGCAAAAGTGTCGCGAAAAGTTCCTGCCTGAGAATCTTGGTGTGTCGCGAAGTTCTTGGCCCCCATGTTCGCGTGGTGCGAAGAACTAGGGTGACAGAATGTTTTTTTTTTTTTTGAATTCTTCTCCTCGAGCTACCCCAAATCGGTATAAAATAAGCCCGTAACAAATTTTCTAGCCCGAGATATGCCTCTTTTAAGGTTGGACTCTTTCCCGACTTTTTTCGTTTCTCATCCCGGGTTCTTGTGCTTCACACTTCTTGATCGTTTAAGCTCCAAAATGACTTGATTACCTACAAAACAAGACTTAACTTAATACTAAGTATAAATCACTCGAAAGGACTCTAAAACTATACAAAAACAACATGAAATACGGCAGAAACGCATGTGTGCTTTGCAACACATCAAACATCCCCACACTTAAATTTTTTTCGTTATCGAAAAAGTCTGCAATGGAATCATAACTGAGATCTGACTTTAATAATCAGTTACTAGTTAGCAGAAATATACTCACGCATTAAAAAGCAATAATCAGTATTTCTGTCCGATTAAACCCAACCACCTACTATCTAGCCCCCGTAATGTGTTCTAATTCCAATTTATACAACAATCAATCTATCTATGTGACTCACACTTAGAAGCTACAACTCTACCTAATCCCGTCTTATGGTCATGTTTAGGCACGGGTTAAATCATGTAGATTTGCCCACCACGTTAAACTAAGATTTACAGATTTTTAGAAATCAATAGATTATGGAATGAATGGTGTAGGATCGGTGAATACAAGATGGTTCTATTCTAGTTGAGATTGGCGGAAACATTCACAACTAAGCAATGTAAACAAGAAGAATACTGATAAATGCAATTTGTATTAAGCTTCAATGATTACAAGATTACAATTTGTATTAAGCTTCAATGATTACAAGAATATTGTTATACAATGACTCTAAGTACTACTTATATAGTAACTTAGAATCAAAACAGACACTTGATTCTAAGGATCAGATCTAACACAAGTCGTTGATCTTGTATTGAAGCTATTCTACATGTAATGACAATAAAAACTACAAAATTTATCTTTACTCAAACGTCTTCTTAGGCATCATTGCTTAAGTCCTTGGAAGAAGAGCGTCGTTGTCTTTTATTGTCTTGCACCAGTAACATTCTTTCTGCGTGGAGTGTGTCAGGGTTGCAGCAGAAAGTTTTCAGTGGTATTGGTTATTTATCAAAGACAGTTAGCTGCAACATTTGATCTTCAGAGGGAATGGCTATCAGCAGCAATGTTGTTGATCAGCAGCAAGACACAACTGTCCACAACTGCTGATGATTTGCCTATCAGCAGCAACTTTGGTCTTCAACAGATAAGGCTATCCGCAGATGATTTGTTCTTCAGCAGAAGAACAAGTATCCACTGCAGATAAGCTTATCCGCAGCATTTTGTCGATCTGCAGCAAACTCTGAGGTCCACAGTAGTTGTACTTAGAGAATTTTGTAGCCATCAGTCTTTATTTCTACAAACTCCCCCTAGACTGATGCTACCAAAACTCTCTTCACTGCTTTTGCTGCTGAAGCGTTTTCATGTTGAAGACTATCCTTTCTACCTCATAGCCTCTTGGGTCCTGGCTGGGATTGTTTAGAGGAAGCTCAAATAGAGTCTTTATGTCTTTGCTTGGCATTTTGAAGATGGCCTTGCTTGAACATATCATCTTCTGTCCTTTAACATCAATCGGGATAAACTCGTTGGTATCAGCCTTGAAGGACCAACTGGTGAATGGAGAATGGGATTGAAGAGGTTTGGCATCAACGATTATATCTTTACTAGGGTTGAAGTGATGTTTGATCACTAGCAAAAGATGTCTACCACCTTCATTCTCTGGCTTATGGGCTTCACCTAACTCTAATATTTTTATTAGATCTGAGTCTGGGAGTTGCAGTACCTCATCAACAGATTTATAGACTGATCTTTTCAGTTCTTCCTTTCCCCTGAAAACTTCAAACCATTTATCTTGATTGTTATAGAACCAAACAATTATTTCTCTTGAGTCTTTTGGTGTGATGGTAGGTTTGGTTTTCTTCTTGGAAGGCTGCTGATGAGGAGGAGCTGGGTGGAAGGATTTGGACTTTGTGGGTGGAGAGGAAGGAGGTCTAGGATTAAGAGTGGAAAGTTGTTGAATAGAGGAAGTGGTGGAAGAGGGAGAAGGCTTGGGTTTCTTTTGTTTCCTTTCATCTTCTTGATTAATTACCCTCTTCTTTGAGCCTTTCTTCCCCGGTCTTTCTTCCTCTTCCTTCTTGACTTTAAAGTAAATAGCTTGCAGGTTCATGAAACTCATGGGACCCAGCCTTTTTCCACTCTCTCCTCTAGCCTTTAGGAAGTCAATTATGACCTTCCTTTCTTCATGGGTTCTTCTGTTAAAGGCAATGGTCTTCTTGGATTTCTGTTTGGCTTTTTCTTCTTCTTCAGCCTTTTTCTTAGTTGCCAATTGACCTTGCTGATCCATGAAGGCTCTGTAGATTTCTTTATTTGATAGTTTCTCAAGGTAGTCTACATCCTCACCTTGAGAAATCAGAGCCTCTATCTACTCCTCTCTCATTTCTTTGGCTAGTTCAGAATCAGTTATTCTAAACTTAGCCTCTTCCTTTTTCTTCTTATCTCTTTCTTCTTCTTCTTCTTTATTAAATTGTTCCTGCAGTTGAAGAGCTAGAGCTTCATCTTCTTGAATTTGAGAAGCTGCGGGAATCTTTACTTTCAGATCATATAGCTGCTTAGCATAGAGCTGGATCTATTGTTCTCTAAGGAGTATGGCAGTTTTTCTTTCTTATGCTTTTCTTAATTCAGCCATATCCTCTTCTTCTCTACTTCTTCTTCTTTCCTCCCTTTCCTTCTTCTCTTTCAATAACCTTTCTTCATCTTCTTCTGTCATAGGTCTCTTCCCCTTGTCTTTGATGGGTGCCTCTGCTTCAGCTTCATGGACCACAACAGCAGATGTAAGAGATGTTGTTGGGATCTCAGCTTCAACTTCATTGGCATTTTGTGGAATGGACAAGGTAAGGATACTTTCTTCATCTTCTTCCCATTCAAGACCTGTCACTGCTTTCCATTCTTTCTTCATCTTTTCCTTTTCTCTTCTTCTGGATTCTTCTACTGTGTTTAATCTGACAGTTGGAGAGGAAAGAAAGGATAGGTCTTAGTCGAATTTGGAGTCATCCATTGCAAGTCGTCCTTCCCTTTCAAGCTTAGCTTTGATGGTTTTTATCATTGCTTGACTCTCTAAGGAATTTACATTGCATATGTGTGTTCTGAGCTCGAAGACCTTGTGTAGGAAGTCTGAATTTAAGAGTAGGATCTCATTGATGTTGATTGAGAGAGATGATCCATTACTCAGGAAAAATGTGAAGTCAGAAGACACAGTGTTTGACCATCCTAGCACTTCCAAGTCTCTGACCACACAGAAATCTTTTCCAGCAAATAGCTTCTTCTTTTATTAAAGTACTGCTCCTGATTAGGTCAAGTCTTTCTGGAGCTAGTTTTTGTTCTACTGCTATTGAAGATTCTGTACGGTATTTAGGATAGGCCACCCTGCTTGCTTCTTCTAATAGTGTTTCAAACCAGGGCAGATTTTCCTTTATTAAGTCTTGGAACCTGCTGATTGCAAGTTCTGCTGAGAGATCTGTAGAGGTGTTGGTGCAGCTGGATAGGTACAGTTCAAGCACTTGGAGTGGATTTAGTGCATTCCAGTTCAGATCTTCTACCCCACTGAACTCCTTTTCGATCCAGAATCTCTCAGTTGAACCATCATACCCCCAAGCTAGTATGGAGTCAAATTCTACCTTATTTGAAAACATTGTGAATTGGGGGGGCAGTGGTTTGACTTATTATGGCTGCGGCTTCAGGAAGCATGCTGAATGATGGAGGCGTGTCTTCATGGTGACTTTCATTCAGTAACTCCTCATCAATAGCTCGGACAACTAACTTCCATATCTCAGTGATTTCTTCCTCTTCATCTACTGAGTCTGTCAAGTCATGAACTTAAACGAAAGCAGGTCTGAATAGAGAACTTTGAAAGGCTGTTTGCTCTTGTATCCATTCGTCGAGGCTGTCAGCATCGTTTTCCATAGCAACTATCTCCCCCTTTTTGGTTGCATCAGTGTATAGAGTCTGGTCAGTTTGAGTGCCCACAGAGACAAGGGAGGGAGTAGTCATTGGAGGGCATTGATGGGCTTCATGCAGAGAGACTTGGTGCCTTAGTTTCAACACTTCAGCCTCTAGCATTTCCACTCTGGCCGTCAATTCCAAGTTATGAAGTTTCAGTCTATCCTCATCCACAGTTGTGGAATCCTTGGATCCAGATGGGGCCTTAGGCCAAGCCTCTGCATCCCCATCACCCTGGTTTTCTTGGCACCTGAGATTCCTCTCAGTGAAGAGTGTTTCAAAGGAAACATCCTCACTGTGAGTTGTCGTGGTTAGGGTCTTAGTGATGTTATCACTGTCCTCCTGGTCAGTTGATGTACCAGGAGTAGTGACAACCCTTTCCACATTCACTCTATTAGTATTCCCAGAGTGAACCTTCTTAGGTGAATAACTTGGGTTAGGTGCACTAGCAACCAAGTCAATCAATACCTCTGAGATAGTGGTTGTTGGAGAAGTTATATCATCTTGACAAGGTGCCTCTGCACTTAAGTTCAGAGAAGAAAATTAATGGAATGGCTCAGCGGGTTGTTTTATGGATCCGGGATGTGATCCTGATCCTAATAGAGAAGCTTCCAAGGAAGTCTCTCTAATAATGTGGCTATCCCTTTTGATATTCTCATTAGAATTTTGGGATTCTGAATGAGGGCTTTTAGGTTAGGATTGGGCCTTTGAGACAGGAAGAGAAGGAGTCTTCTTGCTCCTTTTTCTAGTATATTTTGCTGCAACTAGGGCCCTTTGTTCTAGTTGAAAGATAACATCCAAAACAGGTGTAAGTAATTTCTGTGTCTGTGCATCCGTAGTAGTATGCACAGGGGTTCAAACAGTGGAAGCAGATTGTTGTTTAGGATGTGAAGAGGAGGGTGTGGGATCAGTATCAGCTGGGATTACTGAACTGTCACCCTGGGTACTTTGTATGTTCATCATTGTAGATAACAATGGAACATTGACCCGTAAGAACTTTTTGGAAACAGTTCTCATACTTTGAAAAATGTTACTTTTATGACCCAGCATAAGATAGATTTTTGAAGGTTTTGAAAGCTCTTTTAATTAATTGTTAAAAACCTCCTGCAAGAACCTTGGGTATATATAAAATTGCTGCTTTGCACCCTCTTGAAGGTTGTATCTTAAACCTTCAAAGATGAGATGTGCAAAGTTGAATCCTTGGCCAGTAACCATACCGTGAACAACAGAGGCAAGTGCATAGCTCACTAGATGCCATCCACTTCTCTTCTGAGATATGCATTGTAGAAGGGTGTGGCATAGATACTTCTATGGGGGCCCATCAGCGCCTTTTTAATTGTGTACTCGTTCTGATTTCCAGTGTACCCTATGGATACAAAGGTCCTCATGCATTCTTCTTTTGAGTATGAAATGGCCGCCTCCTCGCCTTGAAGCTTGAGGTGTTTTCTGAGAGTAGCTTTAGTGACGATGATAACTTTGCCGTCTACCGTGGCTTGGATTTAGGGAATCCCCTGTTCAGTAGAGTAGACAGCGGTGTTCCAAAAATCCTCCATATGAGGGATGTATATGGTAGGGTTGACGATTAGTGCAAAATATATCTTTGATCGACAAATAAAATCGATCATATCATCGAACCCTTCGGACTTCTTTCCTTTAACCAGGTATGCAGTAAGATTGTGGTACGGAGAAAACTTGTCATTTGGATGGTTTATGTCGACCACTGCCATTTTGTTGGGTTTGGAGGGAAAGAGGAAGGTTTTTGAAGGGTGGTTAAGAATGGAAAGCTTTGAATGCTATGGAGGTTTGAGAGAAAATGATGAGGGTTAGGTTGAAATTGAATATGAAGAGGTTATGGAGAAATTGATTTGAGTTATAACGGCAGAGGAAGGAAAAAGCAAAATGACTTGTACAGTGCAACCTTATTCACGTTTTACTGTTACAGTTGTAATACACTAAAGCAGTCATGGTAAAGACTGAAGGTAATTTTTTTTACAGCGGGTAAAGGTTAATTTAGACCTAGATTTACCCATCAGCAGCAAACTTGGTTGCTGTGGATGATTAAGCCTATCCGCTGCAAGCTTGGTTGCTGTGGATGGTTAAGTCTGTCAGCAGCAAACTCAATTGTTGCCGATGGATGCAATGATCTGCAGCAAGGATGTTGTTGCTGACAGCCTTAAAGCTGTCCACAGGAAACTTGTTCCTGCTGAAAACTTAAAGCAGTCAGTGGCAAATCTTTGTTGCTAATGATTAAACCTGTCAGCAGCTAAAAAACGAAATTGCTGCTGACTTATAACTTTTATTTGCAACAAGGGACAAATACATTTACAAAACAAAATTTTAGAGACAGATTTTAATCAAAGTTCATCATACCAATAGATTCAACTAAATATCTAAATCTAGCTTTATCAAATGGTTTTGTAAACAAATCAACATATTGCTCATTGGTATGAACTTTGGTTAAAATAATTCTCTTTTATTTGACACAGTTCCTTGTCCAGTAATAGATCCTCCTTTTGAGTCACTTTCAAAGGCAACATATCCTCCACTGAAATGTCTGAAGTTGGAGAAGATGGATCTGTTACCTGTCATGTGCCTGGAACAACCACTGTCTACCACCCAGGTGTTATTATTGTGACCTGGCTGTCCCTGTACATGAGAGAGATCTAGTGAGTGGGAGGAATCCAAGAGCTTGCATCCTTGTAAAAAAGGGTTCTCGGATTATCAGTATCAGCATGTGTGCATTCAACGGAACCAATGATGATTCTTGAAGGAATTTTGGCTTTCCAATGCTGAATTGGTGGTTTTCCAGCTCTCTTTGCTTTGTGAGCAGCAGATGTTGCAACTGAGGACTTTGGCTTATCAGTAGCAGATTTTGTTGTTACCGATGGTTTTACTTGAGCACCAGCAATCTTGGTTGCTGCTGAAGACTTGTCTTCGGGTCACTTGGGCTTTAATTGATCAGCAACATATTTGTTGGCTGCTGATGGTTTAACTTGGGCAGCAGCAATCTTGGTTGCAGATGAAGGCTTTTTCTTTGGTTGCTTGAGTCTTACTTGATCAGCAACAGTTTTGTTTGCTACTGATGGTTTAACTTCCGAAGTATGCCTACCCTTCTTCATCTTGCTGATAGGATTTTGTTGAAGTTGAATTTGATGAAGAACCTATTTGAGAGGATTAGACTTACAGTTTGCAGCAAAGTAGTCTGATTCACCACAGATGATGTAGGATTGTTGAGGTCTTGGCAGATGCTTTCTTGGTGGGGATAGAGAGTTTCTGAACTGAGTTGCTTTGGCTTCAAAGCTTCTTACCTTTTTGTTCTTGTTTGTTTTCTCAAAAGCGTGTTTCTTTAGGTTTCTTTGTTGTTGAAGGTAATAAAAGCAGGTGCTGGTAGTATGATTGTATTTCCCACACACAAAGCATGATTTCGCCTGTTTGTCCCTTTGAAAGTACACATAGTCCTTTCTTTTGAACAAGTCTTTGAAGTTGCTTCTTCCAATGTATTTTGAACATATGGAGCCCTCTCTCCAGGCGCATGACATATTTCAAACACCTTCCTTTGTTGTGATTTAGATTGAGACTTTGAGTTGGTGGAGGTTGAAGACTGTCCCTTTTCAACTGTTAGATTTCTTCCTTCTGGAGGATAGCTGATTCTGATTTGTTTGGTTGGTTGAGATACTAGTACTGTTATTGAAGGGATGAAAGGGATTCGATTGTTGGCTTTAATAACTTCACATGTAGGTGGTGATGAAACTTTATTGGTTTCAGTGGAGTCTGAGCATGTTGACTCAGACTCGGATGAAGTAGTGCATTCTTGCACAGGGATTTCTTGGAAAACAGGGTCAAGATTTTGGTTGGCCATGCCAAGGTTGGAAAGATTGAAACTTGGTTCATGAATGGCTACATAGTCAGCGGGTGGAGGAACAACATTGTAGGGTTGTTCAGCTTGGAATCCAAGACCAGCAGTTACCTTTTCATGAATTTGAGCATCCAAAAGTCTTTGCAGCTTTTTGGATGCAAATTCATATTTTCCACATGGACCTTTTGGTCTGCTAATTCGGCCTTTGTAGATTTTAACTTAACCAGAAGGTCATCAATTTGAGTTTCAAGGTTTGTTTGTTCATGTTTTAATAATGAAATTTCTTTTTTTAAACAATCAATCTTTTCCTTGTAACTGTTTTCAACCTTTTTAAATTCAGATTTCATTTGGTGAAATTCTTCATTTTGATCTATGAGATTCTGGTTATGTTTCCTGTATCCAAGGACCTTATCAATACAAGCTTGAGTACACAGATTTTCATATACCTGAGGTGGTACCTCTGATGTGTTTGCCATTAGAGCTTGATTGTTGGCAGGAGTATCCTCATACTGGAAGCTCCAGTCAAAGTCAGTAGTTCCAACAGCTTGTGCAGGAGGATAATAGTTGCTTGAACTAGGACCTGAGTGGTCAGAGTGGAGGGCAGACAAGGTGGTGGTGGATGTTAAAGCTGTTTAGTAGCTTGAGCTTCTTTCCTTGGCCTGAATCATCTCTAATTCATAGGTCTTTAGCTTACCAAAAAGCTCAGTCATCTGTAGAGTCTTCAGATTCTCAGTTCTTCTGATGGATACTGTGTAGAGTGTCCAGCAACTGGGTAGAGACCTGATGAACTTCTTGAGAATATCTTCATTATCCAATTTCACTTTTGAGCACTGCAGCTCACCTACAAGATAAGTATATCTGTTAAATAAAACAGTTAGAGACTCACCTTCCTTCCAAACGAAGTTTTCATATTGATGCTTTAGGATGTCTCTTCTGTTTTCTTTTACTTCTTCTGAACCAGCAAACATCTTCTCAAGAGCTTCCCATAGCTCCTTCGCAGTTTTGTATCCTCTAAAGTTGTGAAAAACTTCATTTGGTAAGCACATCCGGATGGCTCCCAAGGCCTTGAAATCTACCTCCATTTTCTTGATGTCTTCATCAGAGTATTTGGAGGATTCTTTGGGAACCAGTGTACCTCTGGAATCAGCGGAGGCCACCATGGGTATGTATGGTCCATCTTTTATGGATTTCCACATCCCATATTCTTGATAGCAGAAGAAGCTTTCTATTCTGTTCTTCCACATATCATAGTCTTCTCTAGACACTATTCTTGGTGGTCTGCTGATGCTTCCAGTGTCTTCAACTCCATTGTTTTGTGCCATTTTTGATTTGTGATAATGGGTGACTTTAGCAAAGAGATAGTTTTGAATAGAACCAGAGAATGATTAAACAAGTGTGAGTTTGTTTAATCTGTGAGCCAAAGCTCTGATACCACTTGTAGGATCGGTGAATACAAGATGGTTCTATTCTAGTTGAGATTGGCGGAAACAATCACAACTAAACAATTTAAACAAGTAAACAAGAAGAATACCGATAAACGCAATTTGTATTAAGCTTCAAAGATTACAAGATTACAGAGAAAATTCTTAGAAAAAGCACTGGTGTACAATGACTCTAAGTACTACTTATATTGTAACTTAGAATCAAGACAGACCCTTGATTCTAAGGATCAGATCTAACACAAGCCGTTGATCTTGTATTGAAGCTATTCTACATGTAACGACAATAAAAACTATAAAAGTTATCTTTACTCAAACGTCTTCTTAGGCATCATTGCTTGAGTCCTTGGAAGAAGAGCGTCGTTGTCTTTTATTTTCTTGCACCAGTAACATTCTTTCTGCGTGGAGTGTGTCAGTGTTGCAGCAGAAAGTTATCAGTGGTAATGGTTGCTTTATCGAAGCCAGTCAGCTACAACGTTTGATCTTCATAGGGAATGGCTATCAGCAGCAATGTTGTTGATCAGCAGCAAAACACAACTGTCCACAGCTGCTGATGATTTGCCTATCAGCAGCAACTTTGGTCTTCAGCAGATAAGGCTATCCGCAGCAGATTTGTTCTTCAGCAGAAGAACAAGTATCCGCTGTAGATAAGGTTATCCGCAGCAGTTTGTTGATATGCATCAAACTCTGAGGTCCACAGCAGTTGTACTTAGAGAATTTTGTAGCCATCAGTCTTTATTTCTACAAACTCCCCCTTGACTGATGCTACCAAAACTCTCTTTACTATTAATGGATTATGGAATGAATGGAATGAGTATTATTAATTATATATGAATCATCCTTACCTAGGGGTGCGTCTACCAAATAACTATTCTGGAAGGTAGCACATAGGCTGCAGTCTATCAATAAAGCACATAAGAATCGACCCATAGGCGTATCCACAGAGTCACCATCCCCATGGGAAACACGTAGGTCAAGACTCGAGTTTTTAGTTTATTAATTACACTCATTATTAGATGGAATTATGGATGCAAGCGCCACCAAACTCAGATTTATTCTCATAAAAAGAGAATGGTGTGCCAAGAATAGTTTTCAAAAATCTCTAAATATTAGCTTAATGTGGTACCTATCACCCTATTTTGACAGTTTCAGTATTATCATTACCCTAAGATGAGTACCTACAAGATTTCATGAAATTATTACGTGATTAATCCTAAGTAACACTCACAGGCTATTTAAGCTATTCAATCTGGTTGGGTCTACCAAACCATTACTAATTAGACGCGTTTTCTATTATTTAAATCATTTAAACTTAAACAAGTAGATCCAGTTGTACTATTATTTTCTATTTTGTTATGCAAAACTTATACTTGGACATTTTTTCAAATTTTTCCAATTTTTTTAGATTTTTATAAAAGATACAAACTTAAGAACTAAACACTCATATCCCCACACTTGAAAGACACATTGTCCTCAATATGAAGCAAAACACAACTAAATAAAAATACAAAAATAAAAAACAGGAAGCGACTTAGCTGGTAATGTAGATGCAAACAAATGTATCCAGCTTCGTTCTTCCTCGTGTGCACCGTATAGCATTTCGGTCACGGTTGCACACACTGCTGGGTTGCCTTTACAAAGTGATAGAAGCATTCGTTCTACCAAAATGGAGATTGAGTACGGATAGGACGAAGAATACCTGCAAAATAAACCTCACAACAAAGCCGCATCATTAAACTGACTCAAGTTAAAATATTAAAGACTCAAACTGACTCTGGATAGATTGCAAGGACACATACCTGATGGTTAACAAACACATAGACATGAATGCCATGGCAAGGTGGATCATCGGATCGAAACGGGTTCCCGAGTCTCCCATGGTCATGGTGATGAGTGGTGTTTGATATGAGATGGATGATGGATGAATGATGGTGGATGATTTGGTAGATGATAGGTGATGGTGATGAATGATGGTGGACGATAATGGATGATGTGGATGGTGGTGGGTGTCGTTGGATGGGTATGGGAGACCATGGGAAACCAAGAAATAAAAACAACACCAGGCACCCCTCGCGTACCGAAGAATCAGGGAAGGTTTCTCGCGTACCGCGAGGGATTGAGAAAACAGCTGGCTCACAATTTTGTACCGCGAGAGACTTGGGTTCGTGCTTCGCGGTACGCGAAGAAGGCTCCACCATAGAAAGTTTTAAAAAAAATTCAGTTTTATACTGAGAATATTTTTGGCCTCTTAAAAATCTTTTTCACCCAAATTTTCCAAAAATTATGCCCATGATAAAAACCAAAGTAAAACATACATGGAACTTCGTTCCCAATGATTTCCCGTGCTAAATCATGCACGAATCCCTGTAAGACACGACACACACAAAACACAATACCGAAAAACACAGAAAAAGACACGGACACGGACTAAGTAAGCATACAAACTCTACATCCCGGGCACTTGCCCGAGAATCAAACAAGCCTATCAGGAGGCTTCTCCTTGATCATAACCAGTACCGCCTTCATCCTCCGCGGTCTCCCGATTCTCCAAATCTGTAACGAACTCCTACTCCTATAAAACCTCAAATGTATATCATATGCACCAATTCAGTCTTTCCACCACAACTTAAACCTACCTGGTCCGAAGATGATATGCCTTATATAACCAAGTAACCTATCACCCCTAAACATCCCCACACTTGGGGTTTTCATTACCCTCAACCTAAATGAATCTATTGAAGCACAGGTTCTCTTACGGGGCGGCCTAGACCTAGCAGCACTGAAACTAGTGGTCGGCTCAATAGATCTCCCCTCAGAACCGATAACAATGATGGATAAGGGGTCGGGTGTGGGCTTTCCTATGGGTGTGACCTCTAAAACTCAATCAGGATCTTCGGGATCCTCAACACTCTCTTCTAACTTCCCCACACTTAGGGTTTTGCCTATAATTGCATCTAGCTTAGCCATCATCCCCAGCAGATCATCAGGCATCTCATCACCGTAATCGTCCGGCTCCTCTAACAACTTTTCTAACTCTACCGCCCAATCAGATGGTTCTTTTAAATTAGGGGCGGGTTCACTAACTTCTAATACCATATTAGAGTCCTGATGGTAGTCCATGAAGGCATCAAGCATGCACATGGAGTAGCTATGCTCGCCAACATCCTTCACGGACTGTGTGGCATCAAAAATAACCGACTCATCCCCCACACGAAGTGTGAGTTTCCCGTCAAAGACATCGATTACTGCCTTGACGGTGCATAAGAATGGGCACCCTAAGATGAGTGGGACTCCATCAGCCACTTCCATATCTAGAATGACAAAATCCACGGGGAAGACAAATTTGCCTACTATAACTAGAAGACTTTCCACAATTTCCCGTGGATACTTGATTGAACGGTCAGCCAAGGCTATGCTCATGCGCGTCGGCTGGGGTTCACCTAGGTCTAGCTGCTTATAAAGAGAGTATGGCATCAGATTGATGCTAGTACCTAGGTCGGCCAACGCGTGGTGCAAGGGCAAACTGCCTACGAGACACGGAATCGTGAAACGACCCAAATCTCCCAGTTTCTCTGGCAGTTTGTTCTGCACCACTGCAGAACATTGCTCACTAAGTGAAACTTTGGAGACCTCCTTTAGTTTCTACTTGTTGGAAAGAAGATATTTTAGGAACTTGCCATATTTTGGCATACTCTGGAGGGTCACAATGAGCGGGAGATTAACCTTGAAATGTTTAAATATGTCATGGAAGTGACCGTGTTCCCTAGCTTGTTTAAACGGTAGCAAACATGCTGGGTAGGGAACACGAGTCAGGTCAATCTCGGGGGGTCTTCATCTCAACCCCCTTCTTCTCCTCCTCTGCCTTCTCGGCAGGAACCTCCACTGCTCTCTCCTCGTCCACCTGCTCCTCGGCCATGTTGGCATCGATCTCAGCAAATCGCGCCCTCCAGTCAATCTTCTTGACTTCCTCAGGTGACGGAATGTTATACTTGTTGGAGTGGGAGTCATCCTCGACAACCTCTTTCTTTTCCACCCTCTTAACTGACACGGCCATCACTGAAGCATTGGAGCATGAGGATGGATCTCCATGCCGATCCTTCAAGCTCTTAGCGATGGCCTCAACCGTGCGTTGCAGATCATGGAATGCCAACTGCTGATTCTTCAGTAGAGTGTCATGGCCATCCAATCTCTGCCTAGCATCCATGTCCTTCTGGACTAGGTGGGCAAGCAATTGTGTCTGAGTCTCAAGCATCTTTTTAATCGAAGTCGTGTTGACATTGCTTCCCATGATAGGTCCTGTCTCTCCTCCTCCATTCTGCTGATACTAATGGCGACCATTAAACCCTGGTGGATTATTTCCAGATCTCCATCCCGAGCCAAATGAATTTTGATTGTTATACCCTCTGTTCTGGTACCGGTTGCCAGCATAGCTCACCTGCTCTTGATTATTCACTATGCAATCATGGGCGTCAGCCACGCTAGAATCAGGAGTGACCTTATGCACACCTCTTGACGATGAGGTGGATGATCTAGCACTAGGAATGGAAGTCCTAGTAGAAGGATACTGTTGTTCGGCGTGAGCGAAGCTCTCGAACATTTCCTCACACTCGGCTGGCTCAAACGTTTCCATGATGTGGCCTCCCGCAGCTGTATTGAACATCTGCTGCTTCTCGAAGGTGAGGCCATTATATAACTTCTCCACTGTCGCCCAGTCAGAGAGACCGTGCTGGGGACATCGGGTCAACAGCGCGTTGAACCGCTCCCAAGCCATGTGATAGGGCTCATCGGGATCCATCTGGAAGGATGGATTTGATCCCTAAAGCGAGCGGCCTTGGAAGGTGGATAGTACTTTTTGAAGAACTTGGCTTCGAGATCCTCCCAAGTAGTGATCGAGTTGTCCGGGAGATTGTTGAGCCAAGTAGAAGCACGCCCAGAGAGCGAGAATGGGAAGAGACGCAAGTAGATGGCCTCCTTAGACACACCCGTGATATTGAACGTATCACATATGCGCGCGAAGCGAGACACATGTCCGGGTGCATCCTCATCCTCGAGGACATGAAATTGGGTCACATGCGTTATGGTGTTTATGACATGTGATAGTATTTGCCATGTATTGTTATTAGGGATGGTAGGATTAGTGATCGAAGATCTCACTCCCGTAACCCCAGCACTGGCTCTCTGGTGCACGGTACGTGTCGCTGGTGGATCAGCGTCGCCCATTTTTGGATATGGAATCCGGCTAGTAGAACGTACCTCGGAAGTCGCAGGTGCACTCGTGAAGCTCTCGTTCGGGCTCTAAGAAAGCAGAATATGATGGTGATCCCTGCAAACGAGTATTATGCGTAAACAGAAAGACTCAATAGGAAAAAGAAACAGAGACTCAAGAACAGAAAGACTCGATTCTAAGTTAGACACACAAGAAAACACGTAGAACAAGCACAGAAGACAGACTCAAATAAAACAAAATAAACCAAAATTGAAACTAAGAACTAATCAGAGTTAATAATGCTATTGCCAAGTGTCCCCGGCCACGGCGCCAAAACTTGATGTCGTCCAGACGGTCTATAAAAATAACTATAAAACCAAACCTAGACTCCTAAGTAATAAATGGAAAACCTATGAACTAAGCCGCACTGACAGACAAGTGAACCTATCGAGTGTAGCACAGCTTAATGGTAAACCGGATTGTCGAACCCTAGAGACACTATGTAACAATACTAGACTCAGACTCGAACTTAAGATTTGATTGGTTTGGGGGTTGACTACACTGCTTATTAAGCTAAATATGCAATAAACTGAGGTCGACTCAAACTATCAAGACAAGAACAAAGGTGAAATCACGATATGGGAAGAATACTACCTAGGTCGGAATCCTACTTGCAAAGAACAACTTTTACCGGTTATGGACTATGATGGATCTGGGTTTCTAAGGAAACAACTCTAAACAACCTAGTGGATCCCTAATCACTCTCAGGTTGTCACTAACTAAGATACCTAAGGTGTACCAACTCACCAGATTGTTGGATCACTTCTCAGGTATTTCCAACTATGATATTGTACCATAATGGATGAATTACCTCTCAGTCTCACCGTCCACAATACACTCAAAGAATGCACGGGGTAATCTCAGAATAATAATTATGATTCAGAATAGCAACAGATCACTAGACACCTAAACCAACTTCCTCTCAGACAGTTGACAGTCGGATTCCTAATGACGAATACTAAACGACTAATTCTCACCTCTCGGGTATTGAACAAGGAAGAACACTCAACTCAAATCAGTACTTAATGACAATTCCTATGGTCACTATGTCTAGCAAACCACCAAAATCACAAACCCTAAGATCTATGATCACGATACGCTAATTACACATGGCAGACAACCACGATCAACGGAAGGAATTAATAATCAATCACTAAATCAAAATTACGCATGCAAGTTCATCACAATAATCATACTAAGATCGTTACAAAATCATAAAACATCATTCAATATCTAAAAACCGATAAAAATCTAAACTTTACGAAGCATTCATCATAAGACATAGATAGTATCAATGTTTTAGCCTACTATCATACTTAAAACATTCAAAACAGAATAATTAAACACAATCATGGTTCAAACACAAGAAACAAAGACAAAGGTTCAAGCTTTGGAACCGAAAACGCTAAATCTAACGCACTCGTGATAAAATATTCGACCTTTGCACTTCAATCCACTCCTCTAGCCTCAAAATCGCCTTTTTCTTCCTTATAAACGGCTAGAATTCGATTCTTATGATAATGGGAGAGTCCTAAACTATTTAAACATGAAATTAGGTCAAAATCTGTGTAACTGGGCTTCTTTGCGTGTCGCTAAAGACAGAGGACCAAGTCTTCGCGTGTCGCGAGAGACAAAAGTGTCGCGAAAAGTTCCTGCCTGAGAATCTTGGCGTGTCGCGAAGTTCTAGGCCCCCATGTTCGCGTGGCGCGAAGAACTAGGGTGACAGAATGTTTTTTTTAATTCTTCTCGTCGAGCTAAACCAAATCGATATAAAATGGGCCCCGTAACTAATTTTCTAGCTCGTGATATGCCTCTTTTAAAGTTGGACTCTTTCCCGACTTTTTTCGTTTCTCATCCCGGGTTCTCGTGCTCGTTTCTTTCACACTTCTTGATCGTTTAAGCTCCAAAATGACCTGATTACCTACAAAACAAGACTTAACTCAACTCTAACTATAAATGACTCGAAACGACTCTAAAACTATACGAAAACGACACGAAATACGACAGAAACGCATGTGTGCTTTGCAACACATCAGAACCCACTCACAAACATATACAGAACCTGTTGTGAATGCTCTTAAAGAGGTATAAGATCCACCGCATGCACTACCTTTGCCTTCTTTATTGAACAAGAGGAGTGTATATATATTTCTCGTAAGTTTTTTGAACAAGAGGAGTCTTTATATAGTTCTAGAAATGGAAACATGAATGAAAACAAAGTCATTTCGCACCTTCCCCTTAACTTCATTTTTTTATACCTTTTTAAGTCGTCACATTAAACCATCTACTTCTTCAAGTTGTTATACCATAAGAAACTCTTAAACTTTTTTTTATCATTTTATTTTCTTTTTTAGGTTTTTAAAAATTATTTTCTAAGTATTTGAAAGTAATTTTTTATTTTTTATATAAAAACTTTCTCTTTTAATTTTTTTTTTGTTAGAAAACGTTATTTTCTAAAAGTATTTACCATTTTTTTAATCTTTTAAAGAGGATTTTTTAGTTTTTCTAGAAACATTTTTTCCAATTATTTTAAAAACTTTTTTTGTTTACAAAAAAACATTTAGTTTTTATTATAAATTTTTTAAGAGGCTTTATAAAATAACATTTTTATCGATTTTAATAAACAAAATGTATTAATTATTTTATAAAATATTTTTTTCAAATAATAACATGTGTAAATAAATAATATCAACGATAATAATAATAATAATAATAATAATAATAACAATAAATTGAGTGTAAATATATGATTATTATGTTAACGGGCCTGCCATTGTCAACAAAAGTGAACTTTGAGATTATCAGCAACTGTTAGTTTAGATTATTATTAGCCAATAAGTCATAGACTGTATTGTTAAAAATCAATTTGTTTAATAGTAATAATAATAGTCGGACAAAAAGAGAAGACGACATAAAGCCAACATAGAAGAAAAAAGAACAAAAATTGTGTATTGATATGATATTTTCAAAAGGTACGACAAGTAACAAGGAGGAATGCATTTTGCCTAGACAATTGGTTTTACTTCCGATGAAGATGTTTTTATCTCACAGGACGTGAAACATAACTAAGAAACGCATTGAAGTTCCTAAACTCTTAGGTTAAGGTTAGGATAATTAGAAGGGGAAAGTCAATATGGTGTTATATATGGTGATGTTAGCCATATAACTTGTATGCAAAACCAACTAAAACTAAGTCGTTTTGATTAAAGCAAATTTTTAAATCTTTAAATCTATTTACTTAACAAACCTAACGCAATATTATTGTCGTTTTTATTAAAATTATTTTCAATTTATTTTATTCAATTCTATTTATTTTAAATTCCAATCTATCATCAATTTTAAACTTTTTCCTTTATTTTTTCACTGAATTAACTTGTCATTGTATATTAACGCAGTGTGTAAACTACATTCTCCATCCACCTCGAAAAGCTTTAGCAACAAAGACACACTCTAGAACCAAAATATTTGAGAAGGAAAAAGAATCTCACAAAAATAGTTGTTAAAACACATAAGATCGGTTGATCGAAACACAAACAGGAATATAGAAACCGGAAAATAGAATTTGACTAATTAATTATTTGGGAAAAAGGAAAAAAAATTGTAATTAATAGCATATTAGAATTTACCGAATGAACAGTGCGTGAGGAAGAAAGATGCGTAAGATATGGAGTTAAGTTTTGAAATAAATAGATTTTTATATAATTTTGAATTCATTTAATCAAAATGACGTAGTTTTAGTTGGTTTCGCATACAAATTAGATGTATAAAAACACCATATTCACTTTCCCTTAATTAGAAATATTGATATTGCATAAACTACACACAAAATATTATTAGAAATATTGATATTGCATAAACTACACACAAAATATATTGAGAAATTAGTCTATTCACCCATGTACTTTTAAGACAACTAAACGTAATTATTAAGTATCCTTGAAATGGTTACTTGGAAGATGAGATTTAAATTGAGTGGAAGAAAGGTAGATGTCTGATTCTTGTAAACATCCATATTTTGTAAATCCTCTTCATGATAATACTCAATTCATGTATAAGTATCCTTGAAATGTTCCCAAGAATATCAAAGTAATATACGTGGCGGAAGACCTAAAAGAAGAAACAATTTACGTTTACAACAATCAAACTAATTGTTGTTTCTAATTTACATATATAAAGTTGTGTGCAAGTAAATAATACTAGGTTAGAAACCCTATGTATTATACGAGTTAAATAAAAATAATGTTATATATTTACTAATATAGATTTACATATTACATATCTATGACATATTATATAGTTTTTTAATACAAGTCTACCCACCTCTTAAGCGGTTTTACAGATATTACAAGTCTACCCAAATGTGCTTTTCGGGATTTTACGGTTTACAAGTCTACCCACCGCATTAGAGGTTTCGCCCTAGAAACCACTCATAAGTTAGAACAATTGCAGGTAAGACTCCTTCATCTCTCCCTCACTTTCCCACGTAGCCACGGGCTCTTCGATATAGTTCAGACAGTTATAAACCTCGATGTCCGATACCGGCACGTGAGTTGTGTTGTTAGCTAGACACTTTCGCAAGTTTGACACGTGAAAGGTATGATGAATCCCACTCAATTCATCTAGTAATTATAGTCTATATATCATTTCACCAACCCGTGCCACAATTTTAATCGGTCCGAAAAAACCTTGGATTTAATTTTCCCCTTTTGTGAAAACGGATTATCTCTTTCCAGGGAGATACCTTTAACTGCATTTTATCAGCATCCTAGAATTCGAGGGATCTCTGCCTCTTATCTGCGTAAGATTTCTATCATTCTTGCACAACTTTCATGTGAGCCTTGAACTAATCAAACATGTCTAACGTAGCTTTAACCACTTCTAGGCTCCCAAATTCTTTCTGTCGAGTTTCTCCCTAACATACCGGCGCCCTACATCGTCTATCGTATAACATCTTGAACGACGACATTTCTATTATCGGGTGATAACTATTATTGTAGGAGAACTCCTCCAATGGTGGGTGGTTATCGCAACTACCACCATAGTTGATGATGGATGCTCGAAGCATATCGTCAACTTATCCACAATTACCCCGATGGTGTCAAAACCTTTAGCTGTACGAGGTGGTTTGGTTATTTTTGATGCAGATTGTGAATGTTGGCTACAGTTCTCTAAGCGAGCTAGGTAGATTCGCATATACTAGTTCAAGTGAAACTAGTCAGTTTCACTTAAGGAGTTTAGGCAAAATTGATTGGTTAGTTTCGCTTAAACAAACTCACATGCAACTATAAATAGGACTAGAGTGTTCTGTTGTAGTTAAGCATAGAAGCTAGAAATCATGAGTATTATCCGGAATAGAGAATCAATGAATGGTGTGAGTCACCGACCCTAGGGGAGCTCACTTAGGGTTGAACATGTGCTTAAATGAGATAAATGTAAACTCTTTCGGTCTTGTACTCGTATGACGGGATGGATTATTTGTTACGAATAAAAGATTGTTTATGTTTCTTCTATGTTTTTGTTTATGCTTCGTTTGTTGATTCATTGACTCACACTTGTTTCCATCTCTACATGAAGAATCAAGAGTGATTGTTGAGGATCCAAGTATGGGAGACCCCAAGGGACTGTCAAGTGGTATGATGGAATCTTTCAAACTAACCGGAACGAAGATTCACTTTTGGTCTTGATTTGATGATCTTTTCCGCTTATTTACTTTGAGACGTTAAAGTGGATCAACTTTACCGGTTGATTTCTTCGAATTCTAACATCTCTGAGAGTATGATGATTTTTATGATATTTGGTTCGAGTTTGAGTTGCTGAAGTTATGATATAAATGATTAATGTGACGACTAATTAAAAAGGTATAAAGATAAAAAATGAAGTTCAGGGCAAGGTGCTAAATAACTTGGTTTTCATTCGTGTTCCCATTTCTAGAAATATATAATGACTTTTCTTGTTCAAAAGACTTGATAGAAATATATAAAGACTCCTCTTGTTAAAAAAAAGGCAAAAGTGGTGCATACGGTGATTCTTATAACACTTTGGTGCATTGGAAAATTTTTTGCCAAAAGCAAAACTGTGAATTCGCATTACTATAGTGTCACTCCAACTGAATAAAAGAAGCTAGTTTCACCTGCACTGATACCTTCACATTAGTTTTACATGAACTGAATTTTGAACGATTTTGAGGGAAAATCTTTAACTTCAGCACCTCAAACTCGAACCAAATATCATAAAAATCATCATACTCTCAAAGATGTTCAAATTCAAAGAAAACCCAATTTAACGTCTCTAAGTAAATAAGCGGAAAAGATCATCAAATCAAGACCAAAAGTGAATCTTCGTTCCAGTTAGTTCGAAAGATTCCATCACCATACGCTCTGATACCACTTGACAGTCCCTTAGAGTCTCCCATACTCAGATCCTTAACAATCACTCTTGATTCTTCGTGTAGAGATGGAAACAAGTGTGAGTCAATGAATCAACAAACGAAGCATAAACAAAAACATAGAAGAAACATAATCAGTCTTTTATTCGTAACAAATAATCCATCCCGTCATACGAGTACAAGACCGAAGGAGATACCTTTAATAACCCTTTATCCCCTCCGATTTGAAACATAAACAATTTTTTATTTGACGAACCTCAAATTTAACTTTCCCCTTTTGCGAGCACGGATTATCTCTTTCCAGGGAGATACCTTTAATAACCCTTTATCCCCAACCTGGAATTCGTGGGATCTCCGCCTCTTATCAACGTAAGATTTTTATCTATCTTGCATGAGTTTCATGTGAGCCTTGAACTAATCATCAAACTTGTCTAACGTAGCTTTAACCACTTCTAGGCTCCCAAATTCTTTATGACCAATTTCTCCAAAACATACCGGTGTCATACATCATCTACCGTATAACATCTCGAACGACAACATGCCTATTGTCGGGTGATAACTGTTATTGTATGAGAACTCCTCCAATGGTAGGTGGTTATCCCAACTACCACCAAAATCGATGATGCATGCTTGAAGCATATCCTCAAGGGTTTAGATTGACCGACCATTCGTTTGTGGATGATATGTAGTGTTGATGTTCAATGAAGTACACATCGCTTCTTGAAACTTCTTCCAAAACCTCGACGTGAAGCATGTGTCGCTATCCGAAACAATAGAAAACGGCACACCGTGACGAGTATCGACTTCGTTAATAAATAATTCTACCAAATGTTCCGGAGAAAACGTCTGCGTATAGGCAAAATATGAGCGATTTTCGTCAACTTATCCACAATCACCCAGATGGTGTCAAAACCTTTAGCTGTATGAGATAGCTTGGTTATGATGTCTGCCATGATGTGTTCCCATTTCCATTTCGGTATTTCCAATGGTTGGACCTTACTGCAAAGGCTTCTAGTGCTCGGCTTTTACTTGCAAGCAAGTCAGGCACTTGCTTACATAAGAGGTTACATTGTTTTTCATACTCGGCTACCAGTAGTCTTTCTTCAAGTCTTGGTACATCTTTGTGGTTCCCGGAGGTATGGAATAGTGAGACTTATGGGTCTCGTTGTGGATCTTAGCCCTAAGCTCATCTTCCTTAGGTATACAGATTCGACCAAACTAGTTCGTACACCGAAGGTGTTAACTTCTAACGATTCTTGTTGGCCTACCATCATTTCCTTCTTTATGTTCTCTGTTTTAAGTTCTTCAACTTGTCCCCACCCCCCACCTTTATTTCGGTCATGATATCTAGCTTCACAACAAGTTGGGAAGCTTTCATTCTGATAGGAGTTTTTATCTCATTTTTGCTTAGAGCGTCAGCCACCACATTCACCTCCCACTGTGGTACAATATCTCGCAGTCACAATCTTTCAACAACTCCAACCATCGTCTCTGCCTCATGTTCAACTCGTTATGTTCGAATAAATAATTCAGACTCTTGTGATCGGAGTAATCGCTTAACCCCGTAAAGGTAATGCGTCTGGATCTTTAGTGCGATGACAACTTCCACGAGCTCTAGATCATGAGTCGGGTAGTTAACATCATGAGTCTTTAGTTAACGTGATGGATATGTAATCACTTTCATTGTTGCATCAAGACACAACCCAACCCCTGATTCGAAGCACCAGAATAACCACTAGGTCTTCATTGCCATCGGGCATAGGCAAGACCTGTGCTTGGATCAACCTTTCCTTCAACTCTTCAGACGCCTTCATCTGAATACTTAACTTCCTTACATGTTAGTTTTGTCAGGGGCGAGGCTATTTTCAAGAAGTCTTGTATGAATCACCGGTAGTAGCCTGCCAAACCTGAAAACTCCGTATTTTTATTGGCGTTTTCGGAATGCCCTATTCTTTCACTATTGTAATCTTCACTGGATCAACCATAATGTCGTCCGGGTTGATAATGTTAACAAGGAATTGAACTTTCCTAAGCCAGAACGTGCATTTGGAGAACTTAGTTATGACGCACTTAATTACTGAATATTGACACCCTAGAAAAATCTCATATTGGTCGTCGACAGGAGAGATCCTTGGTCATAAGTAAAGGTCATGCCTCTTAAATCATCAGCGCTTTTGGGGCTTAATGTAGTGGATGAGAGGAGAACTCCACAGTTAAGCGTGCTTGGGTGAGAGTAATCCAGGGATGGGTGACCCCTGGGAAGTTTTCAGCCGAGCAACCCAAAATAAACCCATGAGCTCCTATTGGGCAAAGTGGATAATATTGGTGGTATGAGGGGCCTGATGTTACATAGCATACAAACCTTCCTTCTTCAGAGTTTCAAGTACTTTTCGCAGATGACAGTCGTTATCGCCTTAACTCTTTGAGTAGATTAAGATTTCATCTATGAATAATATTAACGACCGATCCAACATCGGACGACACACTTTTCAACAAATCCCTAAACACTACCGTGGCGTTTGTCAATCCGAAAGACATCACATGCAAACAACAACCTTTATTCCCGGATACGGGCTACACCTTAGCTTTGATACCAATTGTTGGCCCAAAAATGTTATATCAACACAAGAACACACCGGGAATTAAGAGACAATCCGTCTCGACTCTAAGACTATTATTATTAACAAAAACGACACTATACAATGATCCTTAGCCATCTATCTATACTACAATAACTTACATCCTACTCCAACTCTAATTCATAATATAACTCACTATATTAACAAAATAAACTCTAATAGTTATCTCCTAATACTTAAACAACTAAGAAACTAATAATAATAATTACATCTTTTAACAAAGTTATCTTAACCCGTGCTTTGTAGCATCTAAAATTTAGCATATGGTGTGTTTTCTCTTTTTTATAAGCGTGTTCTCTATATGAACATAGATTACGGTAACGATGACATTTCATTTTAAGTTCATCTCACATAGAAGTAGAACCAAACGTGATGGAAAAGATACAATCTCATTTAGTTTGTCCATCAATCTATCTATCCTTGTACATCATAGAACACGACTTAATTGACGACTTTATATGCTAGAATTCTCTGTACTTAGTTGTGATCGATCTTTATAGAACCAATTGACTGATTCCTAATTCTCTCAGATCGAACATAACATGATGTTGCATTTGGTGACAAGGGAGCATGCTTATCTCGCTAAAGAACCAAACAAGTATTCTGGACATAATTAGGTACAGATTAATCAAGTCTATCAATAAATAAGCACACTGTATCGTTGACAATCTTGTGATGTTTAAAAGTTCCAAATGGCCCAAAGAATAGAAGCAATCTGTCATGGTATTTAATTGTGCGACTAGGTGATTTCTAAATGGGAGGTCATCGATTCGAATCCGGGTCACAATAAAAAAGGGCTTGTGGCCAGGTCTGGGAGTATACCCAGTTGTTTCTTCTGAAGTAGGATGCTCTGTATGTTCTATGTGTTGTCCCGAAAAAACGATTTATCCTAAAATATCTACGGGTTACCGTTAAAAAAAATATAAAAGATACGTAACTAGTTAGTTCAGACAATCATAATGCATTGTAGACCCTCATTATATTGTATTTCAATATACGTGTCATTTTGTTATACCCTCTCTCTATCAATGGACAATGCTTGCTTGCCACCTGGAAGGTAAAATCTTGCTGATTAGATATAAGAGAATATATTCCCAACATCCATATAACATCTTCTGAAAACAATGTTAACTAGGATGCGACGAAAATTGAACTTAAAAAACAAAAAAATGAACTTTAAATTTAAATTTAAAAGTTGTGCAATCATAATCATAAAGTTGAGAGCTATAAAATTATGTAGTTGTGAAAATAAATGTTAAAAACACCAAATTAAATCTAAAAATAAAAAAAGAAAAATTTATTATATTTGATCTGACTCGGTTTTGAATATAATTTATATCAAAACATAAATAAAAACAAACATATCGCAACAATATGTTCGGAATTTAAGAATGCATTATACTTTAAAAGTTATAAAGAAAAACAAAAATTAATAAACTAAAAATAATAATAAGAGTTAAATACGGTTTTAGTCCATGTGGTTCGACACAAATAACCGTTTTAGTCTAAAAGTTTAAATTTGCCATTTTTATTCAAATAATTTCTGTTTTGTATCGATTACAGTTTCGGTCCACTAACTCCATCCAAATTTTTCTGTTAAGTATGTATAAGAAGACTATAATACCCCCGTAAATAAATAAAAATATACAAAAATCTCTAGAGACTTTAAAAACCTTATCCAATTCAAGAAAACCATAGCTCCATCATCTACCTCCTCCACCTCCCCCTTCACCTCCGACCGCCACCTCCACCGCCCCCTTCACCTCCGGCCGCCATCTCAATTTTTTGGCCAAATCCAACCCTTGTCCAGCCAAATCTCCTAATACAAAACAATTATCAATATCTGGTGGAATGTTTTATCTTTTAAAACAGCAAAAAAAATTAGAGGGATGGGAATTGTATCATCTAGATATTGAATCCTTTTAACCAACCGGTGAACGAATCTTTTACTGATTGAAATTATGACGTCAGTTTCGTAAAAGACTACGCTCTCCCTATAGTTACCTAGACGAGTCGATGATCTAATGCTTCCCGGACGTAACGCTGGTTATCCTAGGACCTACTACTATGTAGAATCAACCACCACCTAGTTGACTTGAACTTTGAGTGGAAAACCTCACCCACTAAGGTTTTAGAAATCAAAAGAATAGTCATGCTATAGAGTCACACTAACACCTTTAACAACCCTTACTTCCCTTTCTCGGATGTAGACAATGTAATGACTTCAAAAACTTTTACTTTCTTACATTTATTAAAAACATTCTTTAACTTTCGTAAACTTTCATAAACATCTTTAGTTCATAAAAACATTCATTTTCCTCTCTTTATAATTCTTTAAAGCACTCCTTCACTTTCGTTTATGAACACGCAGTTATTATAAACACTTCATTCACTTTTGTTTAATTTAGTAACACACATTTATAATAAACACTACAAACTATGCACATCACCCAAAATCATGCATAAAAATAGGATCTAGAACTCAAATGACTTGTTGTACTTTTTCAAACGGTCGGCTAGGTGTTTCTACTATCTGCATAAGCATCAACACATGAAACTCTATAAATAATACTACAGTCGTCTGTAATGGAAATACTTTAAGTACACGCTTTAGGAGTATACGCACAAAGGTATACGTACAGAAGTGTATACACACACCTAAGTTTTGCGAATACTTCCTATTATACGCCCCTCTAGGGAATACTTCGAGTATGAACACAGAAGTACATGCATTAGGGTTTTCTTGCGAGTACTTCAAATTTTCTCCCAGAATATCACTTGCGGGTACTATAAGTTCACGCATTAGGGCTTTCTTGCGAGTACTTCAAATTTTTGCACAGTATATCACTTGCGGGTACTATAAGTTCAAACACGGAGTATCTATGCAGATACTCCAAGTGTCCGTTTATGAACAAGCTTTGCGAGTACTCTGTTCTGCACCACAAAACCCTAATATTTGCATGTTAAGGCAGCTGTTCTTGGAAAGGGATCAAGATCCAAACTTTTTACGTTCAAAACCTCCGTTTAGCTTCCAAAAGTCCAGATCTATACTTTTTTTTTGTGATTCCATACGTAAAAATGCAACCTTTTTGGATAAAATCATCTTTTACCCCAAAACCTGTTTCAAACCCAAGAATGAGTGAAAAGAGGGTTTGATACGTCAACGTGTTTTTCCCTCAACTCCTTCCCTGACTCGTCGATTACAGAAAAAAGAATGGAAACAAAAGCTTGCAAACCCTCCTCTTCGATCTCTTTATGTCTACTGTCTCTCTCTTTCTATTCACGCTTTCTGTCTCTCTCTAGAGTATGGCAGATGGAAGTGGAATAATGAAGGATAGGATGCGCATCAGGGATGGTGGCAAGGTTAGTAAAGGGGTTTCACCTTCTTTTGAACTTTAACCCTTCTACTCCCTGGATTTTTTTATCTCTTTACAATATGCATATATGAATACCTTTTTATTAAACTTTCTAAATGTTACAAGTATACCCACCTTATAAGAGGTTTTGTCCTCAAAACATGTTACAATTCGAATAATTTAGGGTATAACTCCTTCATGTCGACTTCATCTTTCCACGCAGCCTCTGACTCCTTGTATGCTTCCACTGAACCTTTACTAAACGGATCACCTTGTTACACAATCTTTTATCCTTTCGCTATATGATTGCAACTGGGGTCTCAACATAGTGTAGTTGACTATTCACCTCAATCTCAGCAGTCGGTATATGTGTAGTTTCATCGGCTATACATTTCTGAAAGTCTGACATGTGAAATGTCGGGTGAATTCCATCAAGTTCGGTAGGCATCTCTAGTCGGTAAGCTACTTCCCTTACTCGAGCTATGATTCAAAATTCCCTAACATACCGGGGGATCAGATTTCCCCACTTTCGAAAACGAATAATACCCTTCCAAGGGGATACTTTTAACAAAAAATTGTCCCTAACATTAAATTCGATCGGATTACTCCTCTTATCTGCATAGGACTTCTTCTATCATGTGAAGCTTTCAACTGTGCCTTAATGTGATCGAACTTTTCTGATATTGATTTTACCAGAAGAGTAGCTGTTGTTGTAAGAGAACTCCACGAGTGGTAGGTGACTGTCTCAACTTCCACCGAAGTCGATAATACAAGCATGGAGCATACCCTCGAGGGTTTAAATGGTTCTTTCGGACTGGCGATCTTTTTGACGATGATATAAACTTGTTCCCATTGCATAATGGATTTACCTCTCTATCTGAAACAATTGACAATGGTACACCATATCGAGTTATAACTTCATTAATGAACACTTCCACCGAACATCTCATGAATAGGTAAGAACTGAGCGCTTTGGGTTAGTCGGTCCACAATCACCCAAATGGTAAACCTTTAGTTCTACGATGTAGCTTTGTTGATTTGGCTCAAGAAATCTGGTGCCACAACCAGACTGTATGATTTCACCTGGATAGGAGTGTGGTTCTCCTTTCGGCTGAAGGCATCGGCCACAACATTAGCTTTTCCCAGGTGTTACAATGTTTATGCTCGAAGAAATACTTCTAACTCTTGTGATCAGAATATATGGTGCACTTAACCCCGTAGAGCTAATGCCGCCAAATTTTTAATGTAAACATCACAGCAGCACTTCCAACTCAATTCCTGTGTAGTTGACCTCATGTGTCTTTAACTGTCGTGATACATACGTTATCATTTTTCCCCTCTACATGAGCACGCATCCAAGTCCTTGGTAAAAGGCATCGGAATAGACTACTAAGTCCTTATTACCATTGGATAAGGTTAGGACCGAAGCTTGTGTCGGTTGTTCTTCAATTCTGTAAAGGCACTATCCTGGGTTGGACCCCATTCATATTTTACGTCCTCATTACCCAAGAACCATTCTCAATTAACTCATGCTCGGTAAATATTTAAAAAAATGAAATACACGAACTTGTTTATTTTTTTTTAACATCCATGTATAAATTTTAACGGAAACGGAATTGTTTTCAAAGCAACTATTTTTCGTCACGTAAGTGGTTTTTTAATGAGTAGTTTGTATTTCATATTTATGAATATAGTTTTTTTTATTTTTATTAAATGCATATTTTTAATATAGTTTTTTATTTATTTAAGAATGTATTTTTTTTACTTTATAATTTAGATTTTTATTTATTAAAAATAATTACGGTGCGTGAAACCACTACGCACCTTAGTGATTCTGAGCAGTGATTACCCCTGTGCTGATGTTCTAGTGACGTGGCGGGACATGAAAGCACTACGGATGGCCTTAGAGGCATTGCCCCTTACCCTCTTGTTCGTCGAAACCGGAACATAGACTAGTTTCGAACAAACATGCACTCCAGACATCCTAATTCTTATCGAAGCTTATTTGGATTTCTCTTTAGTCTTAAGTCATCCCAATTACCTATAGATTAACTGAAAACATAAAGTTCACAAACAATTAGCGTCTTTTGGAAAATTATAGGCGTATTTTCTCTCAAAATGTTCATAATAAGAAGAGAAAATCATCATTTACATGAGGGATTTAAAAAAACAACTTTGGCTATGAACTAGCATAATTCCCACCTTCAAGGGAGGGTTCTTAAAGCTTTTAAAATAAGCATCTGGCTCAAGGGCTTACATACGAGCATAATAGCAATAATTAGTTACAACTAGCTGCTTGATTGTTGATTGTACCAAAAATGTGAAGACTGTTCGAAATTTTAAAAAAGAAGATTGATAAGGATATCATCAAGCTAGAAAACGTTCATACGAGCCTTTAGAAGCGTTCATGGGAGCCTTTAGATTAACAGTATACCCACAGAAAAGTTCTTACGAGGGTTCCTTTAATGATAGTATTAGAAGTTGGGCTCGATTGACATTTATAGCCCAGTCTTTGGGATTAAAAACTGAAAACATATATGTTCCTAAAGCAATTTGGCTCTTAATATATTAACATATCAATATCAATACTATATGATAGATAAAGTTTTTACTGGGACACTTGTCACTCTCATGTTCATCCATAATATATTTTTCTCGTCTCTCTCTTCTATTAGTTATACATTTTTTTTTAATTTTTTGATTCTCGCCGATCTTTCCTCTTAAATAATAATAATTTCTATAATTATTTTTATAAAAAAAATTTTATTTAAAAAAAATATGTTTGTTCATAAAATATTTTTATAAATTGAACATTTCTTTCATTATTTTTATAAAATATTTTTAAAAATAACTATTTCACTAATAACATCAAACATACAAATATTCATAAAAACTGATGGTTTACACCAAGTTATATTTATTCAAATCATGTAATCAACGAGTTTTAACCTATTACTATCTAATAAACAAATGTTTTTTCATGTCATTTTCATATTTATTCTCATTATTTTTTTCTCGCCTCTCTCTCTGATTAGATACAACTCTATCTTTTAATAATAATATATTTTTAGAAGAAATATTAATTATATTATTGTAAGAGCATTCACATCGGGATTAGTATATATATCATATCCTTAAATTATAAGAGGAAAAAAGATATTTAAGTTAAAAGGGTCTCACAACAGTTTTCTTTAAACATTACCTTTATCCTTAAAATTATAAGGAAATGAACATTAGAGCATTCACATCAGGTTATTTATCCTTATCTTAATAATTTAACAAAAAACCATTATTCCGTTAAAAAATTGTAAGCAAATGAACATTATTAGGAAATGAACATTAGAGCATTCACATCAGGTTATTTATCCATATCTTTATAATTTAACAAAAAACTATTATTCCGTTAAAAAATTGTTTACTTTTTAAAACCTTTCACGTCTCATTTCTTATCCTTATGATCTCAAAGAAATGGTTAAGGAATTGGTATATTTAAGATTTTAGTATTTATTTCCTTATAATTTTAAATATAAAGATAGGTATAAAAATCTGATGTAAGACCTTTTTAACATAAATGCAATTTTTTTTCCTTTATAATTTAAAGATATGGTATATACCAATTCCCTTAACTATTTCTTTAAAATTATAAGTATAAGAAATGAGATTTAAGAGATTTTAAAAATAAACAATTTTCTTTTGAAATGATGTGAATGCTCTAAATAACTTTAATATAAGAAATTTTGAAATCAAATTATGTAACTTTTATTTTCATTTAAATAGTTATACGAAAGTCAAATTTTATTAAATAGTTATACGAAAGTCAAATTTTCTTATGGCGGTGGCGGTTACAACCCCCTCTAAAATTAATGCCGATTCAAAAAAATGTAACCAACGGCTCCATCAATCGCCGTCGTCAGCATCGTCCGGTTTAAGATCAATGCTAGAACCACCAGCTTCCTTCCTCGTGGTGAAGGTAGTGGTAGTCGCTCATTACACTACTCATTTCCTCCACGAATTCGCCACTACAAGATGAACATTTAACTCTTTCCATCCCCAAAATTGGGATGAGCAGCCTATTACACTTATGACACCAATACCTTGTTGACTATGCACTATCTTTCATCTCTATGTTCAAATCAATCTCTGCTATCATGCATAATCAATATTTCAAAACAAAACCCTAGTAAGCAAGCTTTTTTAATTGGGTCATTTACATATATCCTTTCTTAAATTCATTTATTACATATTTACCCAACCTTAAATTTTAATTACATATTTCTCATTCCTAAAGCCTATATATTACATACTGGGTTAGAATCCCGTGTAATAAATAAGTAATTTTGAATATAATGTTATATACTTAGAAATAAAAATTGTATTTTTTTAAAACTTTTTATTACACGGGTTGAATAAACTCGTTTATTATGCATGTTGAATAAAATGTAATATGTTAACACATACACTCCCCCAAAATATGTTTTTAAAAAATGTACTTTGACGTGACAATTATAAATTACATTAAGTTAATTTATATAACATTTTTTTCAACTGGGTATTAATCTTTTTTATATAATTGATAAATGTTAATTTATATTAACTTTGTTTGGTTAATAAGTATCCTTAAATAGATTTATATAAAATACTTAAAAAAATATATTAGTTTAATATCATAATTAAATAGGAGAAAGACGAGAAAACATACAACCAAAACTTTTATTTATTATATAGTATAGATTTATCCAATCGTTTAAAATAACTTATTAAATTACTATTTTACCCTTAATGAACCAATTAAAGTGTTATTTACATATATCCCCTTCCTAAATATATCAATTACATATATCCCCAATTTCAACCGACACCAAGTCGATGTTAACATGAACATATCAAACGCCAACAAATCCAATTGGAGTCGAATTTTTTAATCGTTAACACAAAATTCATGAATTAATCACTAAAAATCACTCTATAAAGTTCTAGAAACAATAACTTCCAAACAATTTCCATCGAAAAGGCAATACATAGCTTCCAAAAAATATAGATCAATATGAACCATAAGTCCAAAATAGTCAAACCAACAGTAGCTTCAAAATATTCCAAAATGGTCAAACAACACAAACACAAGAAAATTATACACGTTTTCCTCGTTTCCTTTTACTTGGTGAGGCTTGATCTTGAGATGCTGCATTTTTGCATGTCTTTTGACGGTGTCCACACTCACCACAACGCTTACATTTTTATCTCTTTTTAGTCTCGTAATTTGGTTTAATTCTGTTCTTTCTTGGTCTTCCGGGTGTACGTTTGATTCCAAATAAATATAAAGTTTGTCATCCACCTATTCAGAAATCAAGCGTCAGGGAAACTGATATAAAGAATCATTTATCACATTACAGAAATTCTTCAAAAACAAGAAAAATAAAAATGATAATTAGTCCTGTACTATAGGTGAGTTATGAGGTAAGAAACTTGCCATTTCATACTGCACAATATTCGGATGGCTTAACCGGCTCAATAATGAAACTTCCTGCAAAAAAGAGAAACACATGAAATGATATGAGAAACAGGGGTAAAAACTTATGAATGTGTCCCAAATTTGTTACCCAAGCTCTGATGATACTGTGTCACTGCAGCCTCTCCTTGAACCACCAGATCGATTGGTTAACTTTTTATCTGAAGGGATTCTAAACTATCTAATTGTGTCAATAATACCCTCCTTGCTTGGCTTCATCTTTGCTTCTTAGATGATGACTTACCCCACCATGAACACATATTTTCTGATACTTTATTGAACTTTTAATCATAAACTTTGGTTATATTATATAAGGGGTCTTAGTGTTAATATTAGAAAGTTAAAGTTTAGAGTCAATATGTAATTTGTAAATAGAACAAGGATCTATGTGTCATGTTTGTAAATACCTAACTGTACATACGTATGTTTGGAACGTTTTTATGAAACGTTGCGTCGGTCCTAGGGTTATAAGAACCCACCGTAGATTGTAAAGAAGAGATTGAACGATTCATAATAAAATCAAGAAAGCAAGTTTACAATCAGAATTATTGTGTTGTTTCATCCAATTTGTGTCATTGATTACCAACAATTGGTATCAGAGCACACGTTCAAGTCTGGGATTGAGAGAAATCATCGATCAAAGAGGAAAAATCAATCATCAAGGGTTAATCGATCAACGGAAGTCAGAGGGAGCGTTCATCACGGGTCGATCAGAAGCAAGTTTTGAAATCGTGGTTGTTTTTAACCCCTTCAAATAGTTTTGTCTGTGATAAAACCAAAATCGATGGACACCATAACTTGTTTCATAATCAGTTGGAGGAACGGAAAAGTCAGACTCGAGTATTATTCACGGGTTGCATCAAAAGGGCCAAAAGATCAATCGAATAAAGTCCGAAACTTTGTTCATTCATGTGATTTTTGATCACAAAGTCAGGAACACGTTTGAGGATTACAAAAGTATCCAGTTTTGCAAAACTCTTGTTAAAATCTTGAAATTTATTGATTTGAATCCAAATAACCCATAAAGTTTTAGGCTTTAGATTTTGATTGATTTTCCTATCTAGTCTCAATTTGAAATCAAGCACTGTTATTTTATAGTTTTTCATTAAAAACAAATTGTTTAATCTTTTGAACCAAACTTTGAAAAAAAAATCCAAAAATTTTCAACCTTTGAAAATCATATTTTCGCAAACCTTCGTGGTAGAAAACCTTCGTGGTGCAAAACCTTAGTGGTGCTACTCTTAAAGATAAAACAATTGTAAGAAAATTGCTCAACTCGGTCCCTAAGAAGTTTCTACCAATCGTGGCATCCATCGAGCAAGTTTCAAAAATTGATAAAATGTTGTTCGAAGAAGAAGTGGGTAGAATAACCGCGTTTGAAAGCCAAGATGAACCGAAAGACAATATTCAAGGAAAACTCTTAATAGCAAGTTCAAGCAATCATTTCGGAAATTGGCATCATGGAAAAGGACATGATAATCAAAATCATGGTAGAGGAAGAGGCTCTTACAAAGGAGGAAGAGGACGTGGAAGAAGTATGAATCAAGGAAACAGAGACAAGAGCGAGTACAAGTGCTTTGAATGCGGCAAATACGGTCTTTGCATACGAATGTATAAAACGAAAAGACAAAGAGGAAGAAGAGGACCAAGAGGCTAATCTCGTGTGGGATGAAGAACCAACACTCATTTAAAGTTGAAGAATGAAGAGCCAAGTTTATGATTAGGGGGAAATATTGAACTTTTAATCATAAACTTTGGTTATATTATATAAGGGATCTTAGTGTTAACATTAGAAAGTTAAAGTTTAGAGTAAATATGTAATTTGTAAATAGAACAAAGGTCTATGTGTCATGTTTGTAAATACCTAACTGTACATACGTATGTTTGTTACGTGTGTCGGTCCTAGGGTTATAAGAACCCACCGTAGATTGTAAACAAGAGGTTGAACAATTCATAATCAAATCAAGAAATCAAGTTTACAATCAGAATTATTGTGTTGTTTCATCCAATTTGTGTCCTTGATTACCAACATACTTAACAGAAGAAATGGAACCCAAAGTAAAATCCGCCGATAATCGGTTAATTCCTTCACATGAACAGACATTTTCGTACATGAACAGACAGAAATTAATCTTGAGACTTCTGCTTAAGCAGATCCATTGCTTATATTGTTGTATTTGATTTTACTAATTTCGAACATAAACAGACATATTTGCGTACCTTTTGCATACCTCCTGCGTCGATTGAAACCCTGATGGTGACCTGCGTGAGTCTTCGTCGATAGAGATTCCTGCATGTTTCCTTTTACTGTTGGCTTCCCTGCCTTCCCTCCTGCGTCGTCCCCTCCATCCAGAGCTCCTCCAGCGGCACCGATTGAAACCATCCTACCTTCCCTCATGCGTCGTTCCCTCCAGAGTTCCTTCAGCGTTTCTATCTGCTTATTAGGGTTTGAAAACATAAAAGGGTAAATAGGTAATGGTGTAAGGATTGGGTAAATATGTAATTGATTTTTATGGTTGGGTATATATGTACCAATGAAGGTTTAAATATTTTTGGTAGAGTGGCGAACATTTTTGACGAATCGACCAGAAAATTGATGGAACTTACAATTAGAGTCTCCACGTTTATGCTTGCCCGTGTTTTGAAAGATCTTGGTTTGTTCAGGCTATGTAGTCTTGAACCCCCAAGTCTTGTCGACCTTTGATGAAGATGTCTCAGTTGGTTGAGTCTGCTCATCGTTGGATCCTTGTATAGGTGAAGAGGCACTGACAGAGCCACCAACTTTGTCTTCAGTATCAAGGTCATTTAAAACATGACCCTTCAGTTGTCGTAAGGTCGTCTTTGGCACTTGATGTGTTGATCGTTCAACAACAACACCATCATCTTCACCATCGTGTTCATCTGAATATGTGTTACTATAGCTACCCAAACCCATGTCGCCGTGACACTCATCATCATCATTTCCTCTATCCTCATCGTCCTCCACCTTCTCTTCTTTTTTATCATCGTTTTCCTCTTTGTCACCTTCTCTTTTGGAGTTCAACAATCATCTTCATCATTTTGTCCATCACTTGTTGTTAGTTGGTCACCGTTGACTTTAAGCAGCATCCCAAAATGGGCAATGCACGGTCGTGCATTGGGTTGCACGGTCGAGCAAACACTCTAAGGTATAGGTGGCAGTGTACAAAGCACCTTGAGACACACGCCATGCAATGAATGGGATACACAGTCGTGCATCCTTGTTTCTCTTCCTCCTTTTGTCTTTTTTTGATACTTGACTTATGTTGACAAGTGTGTACTTCTTTGTGGGGCAAAGCTCGGCTGTTCCTTCCCATCTTAAGAGAAACCTTGATTTCTTTTCGCTTTTGGCTCGTTTTCGCTTTTTTTCTCTTGGGATGCTGTTTAACATTCAATTATAAAATATAAACGATTTGAATAGCAATTGCAAAGTTTTTATTTAATTATTACCATAATATAAGAATTATTATGCATGCAAAACATGTATAGTTTAGGACATATCACCAATCCACGTAGAATGATTCCTGGATAATTTTAGTGCGCTTGTTGTACACCCGGTATGCTTTATGAGACGAAGAATATCCTAAGCATCATCCGATTTAGCTGCAAACTTCCTCAAGTGGTCTTTTGTGTTGAGAAGTGTACACGAACCCCCGAAAGGTTTGAATAAGTCGATCTTTGCGTTTCTCTTTTGGAACATTTCGTACATGATTCCTACTACTAAAAGTTTGGAATACTACTAGAATAAATTTTAATCACACAGTGATTCAAAACACTATTCAAGGGATCCAAATAGATAAATAAAACCTACAGCAAACAATTGTATAAAGCTAAAAAAACTGTGAACAAAGAAAAGTGTGTCACAAGGAAACTAAAGAACACATGATGAAATAAAGTGACATCTAAACAGTGTTAGTATGTAGAGTCAAAACCATGAGTTCATCAAGTGTTTAGAATGGAATATCCTTTAGAAAACTACAGATGTGACCTTTGTTCCCACTAAGGTTTCAGCAAGATTATGTCCCTAAACATTTGTACTGCTATTTGATGTATGTTTGAGCAACTTGAGGCTGGGTCAAGTTTTCTTTTTTTTTCGATTTTTTTTCGTTTAAACCCATTTTCTCATGTTCTATTGGGTTTTAAACAATTAAACGTTAACGTGTTCAACCATAATAACTAGTAATTAATATCCCTATAAGAGCATCTCCATCGTGGAACCCCGGATTATGGATGCGGACGACGAGTGGACCGGACGCCTGGTTGTAGTAATTGTGTTGTTGGCGTTCAAATGAATCCTGTTCGGAAATCCGGACGCAAGGGAACGCAGATCGTAGGCCCCATTGTCTATTTAAAATGTTTTTTTAATTATATCTAACAGATACTTTCTAAGGGATAGTTTCAAACATGTATAAAAATCCTATAAATATCACAATGAATTTATCTCATTCTCCATCCTCAATTTTTACTCCAAGTATTATATTTTTACTTCTCAAATACGGGTGGAGCTCATTTTCGATTAAACCTATATGCCTAGCAAAATCTCTGCCTTTGGTTATACATGTACGGCCTGTAAACCCTCTGTCTCTGGTTGAACTTGTACGACCTGGAACCCCTTCTCCCCAACATGACGAACCACTGACATGGAAGGATGAAGAATGGAAGGCATTCGAACATGTCTTTAGCCAACTATGAATTGGGGACGAGCATGTCCCCAATTCAGGGGAAGAGCTCGTCCCCAATTCAGATGACGAGAACATCTCCAATTTAGGGGACAGGCTCATCCTAAATTCAGAGGACAGCGCCAGAGAGGAATGCCTACCTAATTCCAAAGATGAGGACACATATGACGAGTGTTTGAGGAACTATAATCCATGGGAAGATGAGCGCTCAACGAATTAGGACTGCTCGTTTTATTTAGTCGGCCATCTTTAAATATGTTTAATATTATATGTTTTAGTTTTAGGTTGTGTGATTTTTATATTTTTATTTTTAAGTTGTGTGATTTTTAATTTTTTTGTTTTAGGTTGTGTATTTTTAATTTTTAGGTTGTGTGATTTTTAGTTTTCAGTGACTTTCATTTTAAATTATATTTTGTTATTATAAATTATATGAAATATAAAAAATATAAGTATTTTGGTTTAAAGAAATAAAATTTCATAAGTAGGTGATGATGTGAAATTATTAGAATGTTTGAAAAAAGATGGAGGAAAAATAAATGTTCTTAAATAATGAGTGAAAATCTGATATATCAGCTGATGTGGCGCACTTAGTTATGTTTTTTCTTGTTCACCATTGTGGATGCTTAAGAATATTGGTTTAAGAATACGTGATGGCCAAAAAAATAGCACCTGTGACTAACCAAGATAACATTTAATGTATTTTAATTAAAAGAAATTCTATGTATTAAGAATAAATCAAACAATAATGACGAAAAATCCCATCACTTTTAACCGATTCCATATCAATTCCACGTCAGAGTTTGGACAGGATCGATAAAATGCATGTCTGCCTCAGCAATCAAAAGACCCATACAAGGATATTCAATCAACAATAAAAACAAAAACCAGCTGGATGATCACAAAAGTGACTGAATTATTGTATAGAGGTTTTTAGATATTGGTACCTATCTATATATGTACAGACAAGAAAATTGTGCATGCCAAGGATAAGATTTTGACAGATCTTAAGGTTTCCACTCACTGATATATAGTATCTTGCCTCTGATTACGTGGTAAGTAAATCCTATGTTCGATCTAGATGAACTATTCCAAGAACGCAGTTAAAGAAGATTACCTTGTCTCTTTCAATATGTCGCGTTCACGAATCTTTTTGAAATCAAGAGCTCTTAACATTTTATTTTCTGAAAGTTATTCTGACAGAAGGTTCTTTCCCTTGTCCATAGCATCAATATGTTAAAAAAGGTTAGATTTCAAATCAAATGGTAATTAACTTAAGCATATCTGGTTTAAGCTTACCTAAGTATTCTAAAATCCACACCTAAGTCACCGCACCTTCGGTTTAGGTCTATGTCATTCACCCGTTTCTTGGTAATCAGCATATACATATTCACCATATATATATTATTACCTAAACAATGGGAATACGAAGAAGCAAGTTACATAGATATCTGGTTACATTACATGACAAGTAAACCAATGCACACTTAAAGGCGGACATGGTTGACCAAAAGTTCAACTACAGACTTTTTAACCGCAACAATTTAAATATACTCTATCGGGAGCTGAAATTACCATGACTTGACCTCCATGGATCCTCGTTAATGGATTTAAATTGTATTCATTACAATTATGATATTTTTTTAGCGAGGGATTATTGTTTATTGTCACTACCTTCTAGTGTCAGCACTTGGTAATTTGTGCGGCAGGTACCTTCCTTGGATGTGGTAGCCATTTCTTAGGCTTCGTCTATGGATTCAAACCCTAATCCTCCATCCCCCGTCACCACCATATTAGGCCACTTTCCTGCCACATAGAAACAATACGGCTGCGCAAAATCTCACTAAACATATAAAAGTGAGCTAACACAAATACGGTGACAAATACAATTGTTACCGTATATAAATATAATACAACATACTAACTGTTGGGTTTTCTCATATATATCTTTTCAAAATTATTTATCAAAGCCCAAAACGCAGCAGAGACCTTAATCAAAACTAAGACCTGTGATGTGCTGCAAAGCACACATGCATTTCTGTCGTGTTTCGTTTCATTTTCGTATAGTTTTAAAGTCATATTGAGTCGTTTATAGTTGGTATTTACTTATGTGATGTTTTTGTAGGTTATTGGGTCACATTGGAGCTTAAACGATCAAGAAGCATGAAAGAAACGAGTACGAGAACCCGGGATGAGAAACAGAAAAAGTCGGGAAAGAGTCCAACCTTAAAAGAGGCATATCTCGGTCTAGAAAATTAGTTACGAGGCCCATTTTATATCGATTTGGGGTAACTCGACGAGAAGAATCCAAAAAACCAATTATCTCCTCGCGGTTGGGTCCATTTTCTCGCGGTACGCGAGCGACCGGAAAACATGCACGACAATTTTGTCTCCGGTGGTACGCGAGAGACTTGCCAGAACCCCTGCTGTATGCGAGAGACCCCAGATACGGGCTTTTTGGCCTATTTTCAAGGTATAAAAGGTTAAGATCGATCCTAGGGTTTATTATTCTATTTCAGACGTAAAGTTGAGAGCTTTTTGGTGATTCTGTAGGTCCCTGGGTGTCTCGGATCGTTACGTGTGGGTGTGTGACTAGTCGGACCGGGTGCGGAATACCCGTGACTAGGTGGAGAATCAAGCAACACAAAGTAAACCGACAACAAAAACACTTTCAAACTTCGTCTATTATAAACTTAATCGATTACAAAATTCTTACATATGAATGCGTACTTACATTCTGTCAAGACCTGCTATTTATACTAAACATGTTGCCTGTGCACTTAGCAAGTGCGCAGGGTTTAACTCATGCGTACTTAGCAAGTACACAGACTTTGTTCTTGCGTATTTGCTAAGTACGCAGGATATACATCCTTCGCACTTACTAAGTGCGCACAACACTTAACAGAAACAGACAAGACTAAGAACATACATATGTGATTACAACTCGATAATCAATACATACAGATACTTAAATACAAGTACAAATACATAAGACAAGTACATAAGCTAAGACAACATCCAGAGTGTCTTTCTCACAAACATGCTTCAACAAACTCCCCCTTGATAACAGCTCTGGATTGTCTTCGGTCTTCAAACTCCACCAGCTTTAGCTTCCATCTTCAGCTTGTAGTCCAGACAAAACTTGATCAACTTGTCGTATCTAGATGCTTGAAGCTTTGTCCACTCGTCCGTGTAGATGAAGTATCTGTCATTTAGGACCATCAGATCTTTTACAGAGAAATTAATGAAAGTGATTTCATCAAAAACTCTGATCAGTTCCTTTGGTTCCAAGTTTCCACCTGCGGACCTTACTCTTCCAATCACCACTGCCTCGCCCGTCTTTGGGTCCACGTACCAGTACCATATGTTACCAAGGATATCCTGGGATAACTTGCTCATGGGAATCCTGGTTTCACACAGCACTGGCTTGTAAACTAGCTTCTTTAGACTGCGGTTTGTCACAGGATGTTTAATACTTTTATCCCGGACTTTCTTGGGCATCTAAGGCTTGAAGACTTCAAAGTTCCCTGATCTTCCCTCTTTCTGTAGTGTCTTCCACAAACCCATTGCCACCGTGTGATGAGAATCACCAAACAGCTCTCGGTTTGCAAGATTCACCAGATCATACTTCGGCGGGGAGCTGAACCCTTCACTGGTAGGTTTCAAGTATTGAATATTTACTTTTCCACGCCTCTGGATCAACAGGTTTAGGAACGGTGGGGGATGCTTCAGTCGAAGGCTCAGCAGTACTTTCGGGCTTGACTGAACCTGTGTTAAAATCAGCTTCAAAGGCTGGAGCTTCAAATATCTCTCCATCCTCAAGCTCGTAAACTCATTCACCGTCCCCTTTAGAAAACTCCACCACTACTTCTTCATCATCCACATCCCATTCATCATCATACTCGTTCTCTCCTTCCTCCAGATTGTTGAGAGCATCGATCTAAGCATCTTTGGAATAGTCTGGCTCAATCAGTAGAATGACCTCATCAGATAGGTCGTATAGCACCTCAGCCGCAGACTTTCCTTTATCACCTCCACTACCAGAAGCATCACCACCTTCCTGGTGAGTCGACTCCCCCTCAGCCATTGGAACAACAGAAATGCGCACTATCACCAAAGCTTGTTGTTCACTTCCACTAGGACCGACTTCAGGGTCCTTGTCTTTGTCATCATCCTTTGTTAGATCAACCGGATGACAAGCCTCCTCACCGGTAGGTTTAGATGGCTTCTTCTTTTCCTTGTTTTTCTCTCTCTCCCCCTGAGCAGCAAGCTGCTTGGTCAGGTCAGCTACTAACTTGACCATCATTTCATGTTCTTTTTGCTGCATATCAAACCATAGCTCCAAAGAATTCACGTGTCCTAGAATCATATTGTTTGTCTTGATCATGAGTTCGTTCTGGGCCATCACATTCTTAAACCTTTCTTCAGCCCCAGTCCTCTAGCTTTGCAGAATAATAACTTCGTCCACCAAAGAATTTATCTGAGCCTGTTGAGCCTCAGACTCTTCCCTTGATTTCCGAACAGTTTTAAGAAGACCAGCAACTTGTGTTTCCAAAGTGGTTATCCTCGCATCACGAGGATCAGGATCCCTAGATGTAGAGGCTTCAGTAGTATGGGGTGGAGATGAGAAGATCGCATCAAAGTCAAACCCCTGGGTAAAGTCCCCATAGTCGTAGGGTTGACTGATGGGTTCAAGGGTGGTTGTGGGGATGGAGGTTGGGATGGTGGTTTCAATGGCGGTTGGTGTGATAGTGACCGACTCAGTCTGAATTGGAGTCATCACTATCAGTTGATTGATAGTCTCAATTGGTAGGGGTACTATCTTAGGCACCTCCTCTAAGATAGTAGCGGCAGCTGCTTGACTTGTTACACGTGGCCGCCTCCCCGTCCTTTGAAATAGTTGAGTGGAAGTTGACTTAGAGGTTGAAGCAGTGCTCACGGCCTCAGTCACTTATTGCCGTGCAACACTAGCTTCTACTTCTCTAGGGATAGCCGCAAATAGCCTATCCCCCTGACGTTTGTTAGTACTTTCTCTTCTTTGTCTTTGTATAGCAGCATCTGAATCAGATTCGGGTTCATACTCACTACTTGTACTCTCTTGTCTCTTTCTCTTAAAACACTACTCGGGAAGGGTCACCGTTGTCGTTCTTCATGGGTGTGACTGCTCTGCTGCATCATCAGAATCAGATGAATCAGATTCTTTAGCTTCGGAGTCAGATTCTTCAGCACCAGCACTTCTTTCTTCGTCGTCTCCTTCATTTTCATATTCATCATCACCTTCAACTTCCTCCTCTTCTTGCTCGTTAGAATGTTCACTTAGTTCAGGCTCCGACTCGGGACTATACCATCTGAAATTATCTGGGGCCACATATGTTTCGTTGATTAAGTGTCCGAACAGAGGAGTATGCACAGGGGTAGGTTCTACACTGACTGGCTTTAAGAATTGAGCAAATACTCTCTTGTCCACTCGCTTCACTTGTAATATTTCCCCAATTTCCGGTAGATTTGGCAACGCATCATTAATTAGCAGCTGGATAAATCTTGGATACAACATGAATCTGAACTTCTCCGCCGTATATATCTGGTCAGTTATGGCCTTGTATACGTACTTAGAGAAATTATAGCCCTTGTTGAGAGATAAACCCTCCATTGCAGCCGCTAAGTGATGACCCATGGCATCCTTGCTTGCTTTCCTTGAAGAGATGCACATGATCATGATGTGGGCAAAGTAGCACCATTGACCGAGTACCCACATCTTCTTGTACGAAGCATAATCCGTTGCACCGACGTATCCCATTCTCTGCCTCCAACAACCATCGACAAAGTAATCAGGATAGGTAATTAGGTTAGATGCAAGATCCCGGAACTGTAACACTCTCCTGATGGTGTCTTTGGATATGACTATCTGTTGACCTGCTACAGTAGCCCTAATGACGTTCGGTGTTACTGTACAGTCATGATCTGCTGTTGCCCAGTATTGATCCATGTACGGTCTTGATACGATAGGATCTGCAGAGATAGCATAGCGGATCTTCGAGCGGTTCAGGAAATCGATTATCTCCCTGTATTCAAGTGCAGCACCCTTCCACTCGGGTTATGTTAGAGCCAACAAATTGAATTCGCTGGTAAACGCACGACCATCACTGCAAAAACATACAATGAACACAATAAGAACAAGAATAGTCACTGGAATTGAATAAACAAGACATGGTATAGCACATTCACAAGAAAGAATTTTCTAGACATAGAAAAATTTGCAATTTGCCTTCCTGCGTACTTAGCAAGTACGCAGGGTTTATACCTTGTGTACTTAGTAAGTACGCAAGAGTTATGTCTTGCGCACTTACAAAGTGTGCAAGGTCTAACACTTGAACAAAATAACAGACTTTTCCAAATGGACGAATTTGATGTTGTTCAAGGTCACCACAACTTCGAAAAATGCATTCGGAACTTCTGGGAACTAGGTTGAGAGTTGTCCGGGACCAAGTCCAACGCCAAAATCGGGCTAAAACCAGGTCAATTATGACCTAATCCTAACCTGACCTCAACCGACGGTCAGACCAGGGTCAGAGACAAAATCAAACGATGTTAAGGACGATTTTAGGGTTAGATTTAAGTTTATAAACAAGATTCAGGTCTTAATTTCAGTAAAGAACGTCCAAAACTTGTCTTAAATTTGACATCCAACCCTAGTTTCAAGAAAGGTCAAGAATCGGTCCGAAACATAATGATTTGCGGATGGAATCGGCTAAGATTCTCACCGAATGAATGTTAAGTGAAGGTGAAACAATGATCGGGATGAAAAAACCGTTTGGAATCACACAAATTTTTGAGGAAATACGGATTGGAGGCAATAGCACAGTGGGTTTGTTTGAAAAGAGATAAAACTGAGAAATTTTCTAAGTCCACTATATATACCCACACATTCCGGTCTTGCATACTTATCAAGTGCGCAAGACTTAACTCTTGCGTACTTAGCAAGTACGTAAGGTTTAAGTCTTGCGTACTTACAAGTACGCAAGGTTTAATTCCTGCGCACTTGACAAGTACGCAGAAACCCTTGTGAAATCCAATTTCAACTCAAATTATGAAGATAGTCAAGTCAAATAACGAACCGGATATGAACATTCAATCAGGAGGTTTCAAAAAAAAATTCAAGGAAGATAAACACAAATATTTTTGGCATTTTTGATAAAAAATTGAACTGTACATAAACTTAAAATCTTTTTGAGCTTTTCTGAATGAACTTAATATGCACAAGAATATACACACAAGCTATTTTTGGGTCAAAGTCATGAGCAGAGGATCATATCAGGCTATTGTAAGCAAAAATGATACACAATAAACATCAAAGAATATGGGATCATGTCATGGATTACAATTTATTCATACGTAACAAGCACATAAACAAGTAATTCAAGTTGGCAATATTATAAGATTTGAAACCATAAGCATCTTAGTATCATGTTCTTGTGTGTTAAGGTATTAGTTATAAATATACAATGTGTGCCTCACAGTTATGCTATGAACTTACTTTGCACTGATCTTAAGGCATCTAAGATTTTCCCAATGGTTTTCTAAATTTCCAGAATGAGACTACATCAATTAGCACAGGAAAAATCAAACATAATCCATAAGGATTATCAGGAATCATAAGATTTAGAATCGAGTGATTCATTTGTCTTGGTTTCATGTGATTTGTTCAGTGAATATCTTGTAAACAATCAAGTAATCATGTTACAATCATTTCCCATATGTGCAATCTAGGACGTTTAGATCATTTATGATGTATTATCATTTTCTCTTTTTTCAAGAGAACATTGAAATTTTTTGGTTTTCTATTTTGTTTGGATTTTTGTAAAATATTTGAAAATTAAAATAACTATACAGAAAACTTAAAAGAAATAAAATTTAACTTTCATAAATTGAATTGATTTAAGAAAAACAAATTTTCACTCTGGATTGAACATTCCTATCATGTTGACAAGATGTTCAAAACATGTTCGATCAAACGCCTTAGTGAAAAGGTCAACAAAGTTGTCATCCGTGTGAACCTTTACAAGTTCAATTAGATGCTTTTCAGCACAGTCACGGATGAAATGATGGCGAATTTCAATATGTTTTGTTTTGGAATGTTTCACCGGGTTGTTTGTGATGGACATGGTGGCATTGTTGTCAATGAACAGTGGAGTTCCAGTGAAGTTTAAGCAGTAATCTCTCAATTCCTGCTGAATCCACAATATCTGAGAACAACCACTCGCTGCAGCAATGTACTCTGCTTCACATGTTGAGACAGAAACCGTTGACTGTTTCTTACACTGCCAGGAAACCAGCCTGTCTCCCAAGAATTGACATCCACCTGAAGTTGATTTTCTATCAAGGTTACAACCACCATAGACTGAATCAGTATAGGCTTTGAGGTCAAATGACTGCTTCTTTGAGTACCAAAGACCCAATCGGGGTTTCCCTCTCAAGTATCTTAATATCCTCTTGACAGTTATCATATGAGACTCCTTCGGTTGTGACTGAAACCTTGAGCACAAGCATACAGCAAACATTATGTCGGGCCTTGAAGCTGTGAGATACATAAGAGATCCGATCATCCCATGGTACAATTTGCAATCCACATCCTTTCCATCTTTGTCTGGATGCAGACCATGATTGACGGGGATAGGTGTGCCATAAGTACTGCTATCATTCATCTTGTATTTTGTCAAGATGTCCTGCACATACTTAGTTTGATGCAGATAAATGCCATCCTGCCTTTGACTGACTTGCAGACCTAGAAAGAACGACAGTTCACCCATGTTGCTCATTTCAAACTCGGACTTCATCACATGTTCGAATTCCCTACACATCTCTTCATTTATAGACCCAAAGATAATGTCGTCGACATACACTTGTACAAGTAGAATATCACCTCCTGCTTTCCGAATGAAGAGGGTCGAGTCAATCTGTCCACGGTCAAAACCATTTGACAGTAGATGTTTTGATAACGTCTCATACCATGCCCGAGGTGCTTGATGAAGACCATAAAGTGCTTTGTCGAGCTTATACACTTTATTGATATTATGCGGATCTTCAAAACCTGGTGGTTGAGTGACATAGACCTCTTCATGAACTTTCCATACAGGAAAGCACTCTTCACATCAAGTTGATAGACCTTGAAGCTGACATAGGAGGCATAAGCCAGAAACAGTCGAATGGCCTCAAGTCTAGCAACGGGGGCATACACTTCAGTGTAATCCAGTCCCTCTTGTTGATAAAATCCTTAAACAACTAACCTTGCTTTATTCTTCACTACGACATGACGATCATCAGTTTTGCACTTGAACACCCATCTAGTTCCAATTGGTTGTAAGCCTCTTGGCAAGTCAACTAAATCCCACACATGCAAATTTTGGAATTGGGACAGTTCATCTTGCATCGCCTCAATCCAACAGTTTTCAGCGAGAGCCTCCTTCACATTCTTCGGCTCTAACTGGGACACGAATGCAGCATGCAAACATGTTTCCATGATACAAGTGTCAAGTATCTCAGCGTACAAATTAGTGTTCTCAGCAATGGTTCTATGACGAGTCTGAACACCGGCATGAGGATCACCAATAATGTTGTCAATTGGATGATTCTTATGCACTCTCATCTCTGGTATGAGCGGTTCCTATAGATTTGAGTCTAGATTCGTGCTCAACGCCCCCATATTCTGTGTTCCAGAAGAAGAAGATTCAATGTTGATTGGATCAGCTGAAGCTTCATTTTCTACTTGAGTGTTACGATTAGCTTGAGCGTCATTTTCGTCAACATGAACAACTTCAATGTTATCACTATCATGAGTTCCAGATGAAGAAACAGCATTTGAATCACGAGTTACAATCGGTACAGTTGCACGAGTTGAGAAATTGGAGTCATCACCGCCACCAAAGAACTCGTACACATTGGCGGCATCATCTGTAGATAGATCAGGAAGATTGAAAGAGTTGAATAGAGCATAACAATCAAAACCCCAAGCTGGACCAGTTGGTTCTAGTGGAATGTTGTGTTTACTGCAGTCCACTTCGAACCATTCTTCCACAGACCTACTCTCAATATTGTACCCTCTCTTGCAAGGCGAGTTGGCAACATATCCTAAGAAGATGCCTTCCACCACTTTTGCATGAAACTTAGACTTGCGGTCTTTGTACTGTAACGATAAAGAGCAGGGACTACCAAAAGGAACTAGGTAGTCAAGATTGGGTGGTCGATTGTTGATCAACTCATAGCAAGTCTTGCTGTGCCTCTTCACAACTAGAACTCTGTTCAAAACGTGACAAGTTGTATTTACTGCTTCTGCCCAGAAAGTTACAGGAAGCTTTGCATCTGACAGCATTGTCCTTGCAGTCTCGATCAAGGTTCTGTTTTTCCTTTCTGCAACTCCGTTCTGCTGAGGTGTGTACGGGGCACTAAATTCGTGACGAATCCCCTTCTTGAGACAGAAAAGCTCCATCAATTTATTCTTGAATTCAGTTCCGTTATCACTCCTTATTCTTCTAACCTTCAACTTGCAAAGTTATTCCAAACTCAGGATCAGGTATTGAAGAATTTCAGCAGTCTCGTCCTTTGTACCTAAAAAGTGTACCCAAGAAAAACGTGAGAAATCATCATTTACAACTAGACAGTATGACTTCCCTCCAATACTCCTGAAACTTATGGGGCCAAACAGATCCATATGTAATAGCTCCAAAGAAGTATCGATAGAGTTTTGGATCTTGGGCTTGTGAGACTTCCGTTGCTATTTTCCCCTTTTACAAGGCATACAGTCATCTGCAACGGAGAATCTCAGCTTAGGAACACCGGTTACCAAACCGTTTCGGACAAGATGATTCATTTTTTGATAGGAAATGTGTTCGAGTTTCCTATGCCACAAAGTTGAGTCAAGCTCTGTCGCTTTGGTAAGCAAACAAGTAGCAACGGATGAGGTGGTTGACGCCACGCTCATATCGATCTGATAAATGTCGTTTATCCTTGGTGCTTGCATCATAATCCAGTCTTCAGGAACTTCAAAACCAGGTTTGAGAATCATGCATTCTGACTTGTCAAACATAACTGAGTACTCCTTGTCGTACATCTGGGAGACACTCAACAGGTTATGCTTCAGCTGCTCGCAGTAGTTGACTTTGTCGAAGCTAACACATCCATTCGAAACTACGCCTTAACATGTGATACTACCACCTTTTTCTCCTGCAAAGGCCACATAGCCGCCTCTGAATGATTTTACATCTTGAAGCAGAGCCATGTTTACTGTCATGTGCCGGGAGAATCCACTATCTACATACCAACGATTAGAGATAGTTCCCTTCGGATGTCCCTGCACAAGTCACAAGAAATTAATTAGATTTGGAGATCCAAGCCATGGTGGTCTTGGGTCGTCCGTCTTTCTCAAAATAAACTACTTCTATTAATTCACAGTCGTGACTGTAAAAAATGGGCGAATCTTTAGAAAACTTGGAATCAGGAAATTGAGAACTTTTGGATTTCTTGTTCCAGGACCTCTTCTTTTTCTTAACTGGAACATTAGGCTTACATTTAACAGCAGGTGAAGTAGTGGAAGATTCACCTGATTGAACTCCAGCCAGTTGTTCCAGCTTTCTCAATCTCTTGTTCCTTCGTCTCCTCTGTGGTTTAGAGAGTTTTATCACAGGTTTCTCACCAGTTGGTGCACTACCAGAGGTAGATGCACAAGGTTTAGCAGGAAGCTTTTCCCTTTTTGGAACAGTTGGTTTAGCCTCAAATGTGGTCTTTGGCTTCACCAACGGTTTCACTGGTGGTTTCACCTCATTCTTCTTTGGACTCTTGGTCTGTTTCACTGGTGGTGACTTGGGGACAACAGCTGGTTGTGAAACAACTGGCCGTTTCCCTTGGTTCTTATTCGGGCATTTCACAATGATGTGACTGATCGTACCACAGTGATAACAGGTTCTTTTATCTTTGTAAGTCCTCCTGTAAGGCTCATTAGATATGGCATTAGATGACTCAGCGTGATGAGCAGGAAGAGTTGTTTGATGAACAGTAGTTTGACCCGATGGTGATTGGTTTTTTGGAATATAGTACTTTTGCATATTTTCTTAATAGCCAAGCCCGTAATGAGCTAAAAAGGCTTATTTCTTAACTTGATTAATGTTTTTATATCCCCCATAAAGCATCACTTTTAATTTTTCATTTGATTCAACGATATCGGGTTCAGTCAAAATACAATTATCACAATCAGTGACAATGTGTTTCTTAACTTTCTGTTCACCAGATGAACACCCCAATCAAAGCTATCATTCTGTTGAGCTACCAAAGCATTGGATGTACCACCTTGACTTTGATTGCAGTTGTTGGAGTGGTTGTGCCCTTAACTGTTTCTTTGGCTAGGTCTGGTGAACCCCGAGGCAGGTGCTTTGTCCTTTTGACATTCACGAGCAAAGTGTCCAAAATTCTGACACTTATAGCACTTGGCTTTGGATTTATCAAAACCAACCTTGGCATTTGAATGCCCACCAATGAACTTTCTTCCTGTTCTGTTCAGGAAACGCTTGGCTCTTCTCAAGATCATGGTTATATTCCACTGAATATCCATGTCCTCCATATCATCCGGATCCACCTGATTAAAGTCTTCTTCTATGGTTTCAGGATCCGTTAGCTTGCCACCAATGAAATTTTCATTGGCAAGCATACAGGATGAAAACAAAGCCATATGATCTTCAGCTATCTTGGCTATTGCAGATTGGTTAGCTGAAGATGTGGGAGAAGGATTTCTTGAGGAATTTTGATGATGAGATCCAGAACCAGAACCAGAACCAGATCCAGATCCAGATGCTGTATAGAAAGTATGACCACCACAAATTTTTGAATTATCCTCCTCGTGAGAGTTCCCTAAAAAAAGGGCAATTCCAGAACCCGATGACTTGGCTGTGGAAGACGTCCCAAAATACATAGAAGGGTCTTGTATTTGAGGTCTCCCTGGGCTCTCTTTTCGTTTTAGGTTCATATCATGTGCTTGAACCTTTCCGATTGTTTCATCAATAGGCATCTAAAAAAACTTTGAGTTCTCTCTCATCAAGGTAGTGTACATCTCAAATTTTGGTGGTAGGGCATCTAGAAACTTCTCAACTAACTTCTCATTTGGATAGATGAGGTCAAAAGCTTTCAGCTCAGTTTGCAGATGATAGAATATGGAGATAAGCTCATCTATGGATTCATTCTCCAGATATCTGAAGCACTCATACTGCTAAGAAGATCCCTCTTACTCTTCTTGATGTTGTTGTTTCCCTCGAATATCTTCTTTAAAGCCTTCCAAAGATCCTTGGAGTTATCGTATCCTCTAAAGCTGTGAAATAACTCCTTGGTCAAGGCCATAGTAATAGATCCGTGTGCCTTCTTCTCTCTGTCATAAACATTCTTTTCTTCTTCATCAAGTTTGGAGATAGGCTTGGGAACTTCCTCATCAAGATATGTATATGTGGGATGCTTATAACCCTCTAGAATGGGTATCCAAAGTGAAGAATCGGTGTATGAGATATAATGCTAAAAGCGTGCTTTCCAATTTGAATAATCATTAACATTCAGCAGCTTTGGCGGTGTTTGCGGAGTTCCAATCTCATTGTCATAATTTAACAGGTTACCGAGATTCTGAAGATTTGACATGGTGAAACACTTAGTCAAAATTCAAAAAAATCAAAGCAATGTGCGTACTTAAGTTCTGGCCTTGCGCACTTAAGAACTTGGTCTTGCGCACTTAAGATTTGCTCTTGCGTACTTAACAAGTACGTAGGAGTAAATGACAAGTACGAAAGAAGGAGTTAAGTACGCAACAAGAAATGGTCTTGCGTACTTGGTAAGCACGCAGGAAGCCTGTACTTGTTTTCAAAAATGGTAAGTACGCATATCACTTTTTCACCAACCCTCACCAACTTTTTCCGATCGCCGGAAATATCTCAGATCTTCAAATTTTGAAGATATGAACCAATTAATCAAGCCAAAGGGTTAGAAACTTGTTTCTAACAAACCCTTGATGATCAAAACACTCAAAACATTCAACAAAAGGTCAGATTTTGACTGATTTTTGCTTCTAAAATAGCGCTCAAGAGCTATCTCTATTTTATCACAAAAATCACCAAAATCGGTCACTTTTGCTTGTAAAAAGGTTATAGATTGTGTCGAAAATGCTCTTAACACACTCACAACACTCGAAATCAAGAGCAAAAGCTCTGATACCACTTGTAGGTCATCGGGTGTCTCGGATCACTACGTGTGGGTGTGTGACTAGTCGGACCGGGTGCGGAATACCCGTGACTAGGTGGAGAATCAAGCAACACAAAGTAAACCGACAACAAAAACACTTTCAAACTTCGTCTATTATAAACTTAGCCGGTTACAGAATTCTTACATATGAATGTATTCTGTCAAGACCTTCTATTTATACTAGATCTGTTGCCTGCGCACTTAGCATGTGTGAAGGGTTTAACTCATGCGTACTTAGCAAGTACGCAGACTTTGTTCTTGCATACTTGCTAAGTACGCAGGATATACATCCTGCACACTTACTAAGTGCGCACAACACTTAACAGAAACAGACAAGACTAAGAACATACATATGTGATTACAACTCGATAATCAATACATACAGATACTTAAATACAAGTACAAATACGTAAAGACAAGTACATAAGCTAAGACAACATCCAGAGTGTCTGTCACATAAACATGCTTCGACAGATCCCAAGTGGGAGAAGGCTTCTAGGATCAATCAGAAGTGTTGATTGAAGTGAGAGATCGAGGAACGGGTCGATTGCATCATCCGGTTCTTGTTATCTTTCTTTATTCTTCTTTTCCAGATTTGAAACCATGATTTATGTGTTTGATTCTTCTGTTTTAATGCTATTGAACATGTTGATTGGCTAGAATTCGTTAGCTACCTAGATCTTGATAATTATGTTATGTTTAGTTGGTTTTCTTTCGAATTTCGGTTTATTGTTGATGGATTAATATTAAAGTAAAGAACTTGTTTCGTTTGATGAGATGTATTTGTGTATTTGATCTTGATTTATGATCTGTTGAATGTTCCATATGCTGCTTTGTGAATGTCTTTCATGTATGGTTGCGTATTAGGTCACTAGCTTTGTGCACGTGATTAGTTTCTGGTTTACTGACGTCGTATCTATAGGAACATCGATTGAGAATCTGTTAGGGTTAAGTATTATGCCTGTTTCAATAGCTGAGAGGTGAAAGGTAGACGGGTAATCTTTGGTGTTAGGGTATTTAGTTTAACGACTCTGAGAGGAGGGATTCCTAGTGTCATTGTTATTCCGTGTCTTGTCATATGAATTCAAGTTACTCCTTGCACTGAGAGGTGTGTAGAGATAATGAGACTGAAAGGTAATCTATCTAGTGAGTACTTTAGTGATTGTTGGAGATAGCTGAGAGGTGATCTGACTAACCGATGAGTTTCACACGTCCTTTAGGGTTTCCTTTTTGGTCACACCCGGAGAATGATCTGGGATCCACTAGGTTTTCAAAATGTGTCGTATTCTAAGAGCCCGGTTCCATCATAGTTTCCGTATCCGAGAGAATTCCAAGGTACATACATAGGATTCAGAGTCTAGGTAGTGCTTTTTTCCATTTGTGAGTTGTCTAAAGGGTTGTGCTTTATATTTGGTGTCGTTAGTAGTTAGTTAGTTTGTTATTTGATAATAGTTACACAAATCCCCCATTTAAATTCAGTTAGCTAGTTGATTCAGAGTCTAGGTTCGTTGTCACTAGTGTCTCGTGGGTTCGATATCCGGACTTCATTAGACTTTACTACATTGATCGGTACACTTGCCGGTTGTGTGGTCTAGTATTAGGTTGAGTCTAGATTTATAAATTTAAAGCTAGAGTGTCTAGGTTAGGTTTTATATTAGTTTTGTATAGACCATCCAGCACACATCAACATGAAATCGGAACAGAGATCCAGATGCAAGAACGGTAGAAACCGAGGAACAAGAAAAAATAATTAAAACACATAATTATTCACAGTGATACAACAACGAACGATGATAGCCCATATACGTGGCTAAGGTTTTGGTGGGAGGAGAGTGGCTAGGGTTTTCACTTTTGATTCAACAGTAAGGAGGAGGGTGGCTAAGATTTTGGTGGTGGCAGCCAGGGTTTCACTTTTGATCTAGAGACTAAAAGCCTAGATTTAATCTCCTTATATAATCCCTAACTAAAACATATCTCATGACATATTCCATGGAATATGCGATAATTTATATATATATAGGGAATATATATAATGAAAACCCCTCCTAGTTGTGGAAACATTTGAAAACTGTCCAAAAGTTAGATTTTTACAAGGTTTTTTTTTTGAAAACCTTCTATGTGTAATTTCAAAACTTTTTATATAAAAAATCAAAAAAGCGCCGACCGGATATTTTTATAATTTTTTATAAATTCTGTCCAGTTGTTTTATATGTGTAACATGTGTTTTTATATATGTAACATGTGTTTTTACATATGCAAATTTTGTTTTTACATAAAAACGGGGATTTTTGTCCATTTAAAAAAAATCCTCGGTGTTTTTTGTTTTTTTTTTGAGGAAAATTTTATAAAAGTTGCTAAGAATGATTCCCAATTTTTTTTAAACATATTTCTTGGTAGAGTTTTCAAGGCTTTCTCCACTCATGTGGATTTTCAAAATATCCATCCCATATATTTATATATATATATAGAGTGAAGTTCATAAAAAAAACTAACATTTAATGAGAGAACTATAGAACTCTTCATTAAAGACAAAAAAAATAATAAAAAAATAATAACTCAAAATATAAATCAAAAACTAAAAAACTGCTTTGGAGACTTTGTTTCCCACATCGTACTCGTTCAAAAAAACGTAAAAATGCTCGGTTTAGTTTAGGGTTTAGTTTAGCTTTTAGGGTTAGGTTTTTGAGGGTAGGGGTGGGTGGGGTGGGTTTAGGTTTTTGGGTGGCGGTGGGTTTAGGTTTTTGGATGGGGGTTTAGGTTTTTGGGGGGTGGGGTGGGGGGTTAGGTTTTTTGTGGTGGGGCGGGGTGGGGTTAGGTTTTTCGTGGTGGGGTGGGGTAGGGTTAGGTTTTTGGGTGGAGGTGTGTCACACCCCGCCAAGGCGGAAACGCGAGGCGCGACGTTCATGGTTTTTCAAAGCATATAATTATTGCAAACGCATACATACAACTGGATACATAAATTAATTTAAGGTTTTACAGCCCAAAATAGTAGTTGAAGTTACAAAATATTAAGATTTTGTAAATATGACCCGAACATTATGGGTTATACAAGAAAAATCTTCAAAAGTTGTATCCACCGTGTATGCATGAATCCTATGTAGTATTACTCTTGCTATCACGTTCAGTTTCCTGAAAAACATACTTGAAAGTGTCAACACTAGGTTGGTGAGTTCACAGGTTTTAAATATGTATACAATGAGCAAACCAATTGCATGAAAATGATTTTTACGTATATGATAAGCAAAACAAGTAACGTTTGACCCATTTGTAAACTAGCTAGGAATACAAATAATATGTACATACATGAGGCATAACCAAACCAAGACCAGGTGTTTTGCCCCTCACTCGTACCTCACGAGCAATATTAGAACACTATGCAGTCAATTGGCCAGAGGGACCCATGGTTAGCGCGACTAACCATGACCGGGGGTGTCAGACCCAATAGTACTATCCATAGAATCTCAGGCTAACCTATAGCTAATGGTTATAAATATGATGATCAGGGGACTTTACGAGCTCCAAATGTGTTCACTCATGCATACATATAGGTCGGGTCTTGTTTTCTTGTTATCATATAAAAATAGTTATAAGTATGTTCTTCCCCCAAATAGTACAAAACAGTAAAAAGGGGCCGTGAAACTCACCTTGAGTTTGTGTATACTTGTATGATACTTGTTGTAGTCAACCTTGACTATTCGTACCCTAGATACCAAGGGTAAATTGTGTTAAGACCGAACGTCTTATATTGCAAATTGTTCACCGACTTTGTAAATCTGGTCGTTTTTGTTTGAATATCTCCTTAGTTGTTCAACACTTGTTTTGTTATAAAAACAGTTTTGAGTTACTGCCCAAATGGGACTGATGACCAGGTATCGAAACTACCTAGTTTCGATTGAACAGGACAGAACAGAATAGAGGTCGAAACTTCCTAGTTTCGATTAAGTAAACTGGGTATCGAAACTCCTAGTTTCGATTGAGTAAACTGGGTATCGAAACTCCTAGTTTCGATTGAATAATAGCTATCGAAACTACCTAGTTTCGATTGGGTAAACATGTATCGAAACTCCTAGTTTCGATCAAATAGGTATCGAAACTCCTAGTTTCGATCAAACTAGTATCGAAACTCCTAGTTTCGATTGGGAAACAGGTATCGAAACTATAGTTTCGATTACTGCAATTCTGAATGACAGAATCAGTCCTGCATATTTTTATGTTTTAAACTTGAATTCGACACACTTTTCTTGTTATCTTACTTGCGTTTGAATATTTTGTAAGTTTTAGCTACGGTTTCTAAAGAAAATAATATAGATAGTATTGAGTTTTTACCTTAAAACAGATATGAAGATGATGAGAGAAAACAGAGAATGGTCTTGAACTCCTTCGCGTGATTCTTGAGAAAAACACTTGGAATTCTTCTTATAACACTGAAATATGGTGGATTTTGCCCTAGAACTTGGATTCAACTTGAAGAGGAATAGGGAAAATTGCCGTAAGAAAATGAGTAAAATGAGAGGAATTGTGAGATTTCGAGTGAAGGGGTATGGTGTATATCTGATTCTCCAAGGCATGGGGTATGGGTCGCAGGGAGTGGGAATGGAGTATTCCCTGGGATTTTGGTCGAGAAAGTCAAGGGTGGTTTGGGTTAATAATGATTAGATTTAAGAATTAATTTATTAATGGTATTAATATCAATTAGAGATTTAAAATGGGTAATTTAATTTGGTTTAGGTTCCCCGCGATATTATAAATTTATTAAGTTTATGGCTCGTTAACGAAAGATGTTGAAATCTTGGATTGTATAATTCGTTGAGGTGATTATTTGTAGGTATAAATATCTAAAGTTGACGCTACTAGGTAGTATCTTCGAAAGAGTTCGTTAGTTTACTTTTACGTATTTTTATATATATTTTAGTCTAAAAATGAATTATCGTCCAACGTAAAGTTCGTGTAATATATATGTCTAAATATTTTTCTTGGTTATTTAATTTAATTATTAACGTTCGTATTTAGTCTGGTTATACGGGTATGTGAACCGGTAACTCCTAGAATTACCAAATTATGAAATGAAACAATGTACGGCTTTTCTTAGACTTTAATGTCCTAATTTATGCAATTAGGTAAATCACGAAAACAAATATAATATAAACTTGTTTATATCGTGTACGGATATTGACCTGAAATGTCGGGTGTCACATTCTCCCCTTGTTAAAAGAATTTCGTCCCGAAATTCAATTCGTGCCATCTTGAACTGGTGCATCCTTAAACAAGGAGGGGTATTTTGTTTTCATTTGGTCCTCTCGTTCCCATGTATACTCAGGACCACGTTTTGAGTTCCAACGTACTTTAACCAGTTTGATTCGACTGCGTCTCAGTCTTTGAACTTTCCAATCTGAAATCTCAATCTGTTCCTCGATGAAATGAAGTTTATCGTCAATGTGAATCTCGTCAGGCGGTATAATTAGCGTCTCGTCTGATAAACATTTCTTGAGATTTGATACATGAAACGTATCATGTACATTGCTTAGTTCTTGTGGTAACTTGAACTTGTAAGCTACAGGGCCAATCCTAGTCAGTATTTCAAACGGTCCAACGTATCTAGGGTTGAGCTTACCACGGTTACCAAACCTTGCAACGCCTTTCCATGGTGAGACTTTTAACATTACTCGGTCACCAATTTGAAATTCTAATGGTTTCCGTCTGTTATCAGCATAGCACTTCTGTCTGTCTCGGGTAGCTTTCAGACGGTCCTTAATTTTGAAGATCTTATCAGTGGTTTCCTGGACAATCTCAGGACCTGTCAAATGTTTTTCACCAATTTCCGCCCAACATAGTGGTGAGCGACATTTACGACCATATAAAGCTTCAAACGGAGCTGCCTTAATGCTTGTGTGGTAACTGTTATTATAGGAAAACTCCGCTAACGGTAAATAAGTATCCCAATTTCCTCCGAAATCAATTACACACGCACGGAGCATATCTTCTAACGTTTGGATAGTCCTTTCACTTTGACCGTCCGTTTGTGGATGGTAGGCTGTGCTCATGTCTAGGCGCGTGCCTAGGGCTTCTTGTAACGACCTCCAAATCCTTGACACAAAACGACTATCCCTATCAGATATAATAGAAACTGGCACTCCGTGTCTTGCCACAATTTCTTTAATGTAGAGTCTTGTAAGTTTCTCTGTCTTGTCGGTTTCTTTAATCGACAGAAAGTGAGCAGATTTCGTTAAACGGTCGACAATTACCCATATGGTATCATAACCACTGGACGTCTTGGGTAATTTCGTGATGAAATCCATAGAAATCTGTTCCCATTTCCATTGGGGTATCTCGGGTTGTTGTAATAAGCCAGACGGTTTCTGATGTTCGGCTTTTACTTTTGAACACGTTAAGCATTTACTGACATATGTGGCAATATCTCCTTTCATATTGGGCCACCAATATAATTCTTTTAGATCTTTATACATCTTATCTGAACCTGGGTGAATGGAGTACCGGGACTTATGGGCTTCATCCATAACCAACTCCCGTAAGTTACCAATACATGGTACCCAAATTCTATTCATGAAGTATAAAGTGTCATCTGATTTCGTCTCCAATTGTTTGATCATTCCACGTAGTGCTTCATTTTGGATGTTCTTTTCCTTAATTGCTTCTTGTTGTGCCATTCGAATTTGAGTAGTAAGACTCGTATGAATTGTTAATCCTAGAGCACGAACACGAAGAGTTTTAACTCGATCCTTGCGACTTAAGGCGTCTGCTACGACATTGGCTTTACCAGGGTGATACTTGATATCACAGTCGTAATCATTCAGTAGCTCTACCCAACGACGTTGTCTCATGTTGAGTTCCTTTTGATCGAAGATATGTTGAAGACTCTTGTGATCAGTAAAGATAGTGCATCTTGTACCGTAAAGATAATGTCTCCAAATCTTGAGTGCAAACACAACTGCGCCCAACTCCAAGTCATGGGTCGTATAATTCTTTTCGTGCACTTTTAGTTGTCGTGAGGCATATGCGATGACTTTGTCTCTTTGCATTAACACACAACCAAGTCCTTGGTGTGATGCATCGCAGTATACGACAAAGATGTCGATTCCCTCAGGAAGGGATAAGATCGGTGCACTACACAGCTTCTGCTTCAGTAATTGAAAAGCTGACTCTTGCTTGTCACTCCAATCAAACTTCTTTTCTTTCTGGGTTAATGTGGTTAAAGGCAGGGCTATCTTTGTAAAATTCTCGATGAATCGCCTGTAATAGCCTGCCAAACCCAGAAATTGACGTACCTCAGTCGGAGTTGTTGGTGCTTCCCAGTTTTTGATAGCTTCAATCTTGGATGGGTCTATGTGAATACCATTCTTATTGATGACGTGTCCGAGAAAGTGAACCTCTCGGATCCAAAACTCACACTTAGAGAACTTAGCATAAAGCTTCTCGTTCCTGAGTAGTTCTAAGATTAATTTCAGATGATGTTCATGATCCTCCTTGGTTCGTGAATATATTAATATATCATCAATAAATACTATCACGAATTTATCCAAGTATGGCTTGCATACACGGTTCATGAGATCCATGAAAACAGCTGGTGCGTTTGTCAAACCAAATGGCATAACTAGGAACTCGTAGTGACCGTAACGAGTCCTAAAAGCCGTTTTTGGTATATCTTCTTCCTGAATTTTCAGTTGATGATACCCTGATCGTAGATCAATTTTTGAGTAGAAGCTAGAACCTTGTAGTTGATCGAACAAATCGTCTATTCGAGGAAGTAGATATCGATTTTTGATTGTAAGCTTGTTTAACTCTCGGTAATCAATACACATCCTAAAGGTTCCATCCTTTTTCTTTACGAACAAGACCGGAGCTCCCCAGGGTGAGAAACTCGGTCTTATGAAACCTTTATTAAGTAACTCTTGCAGTTGATTAGATAATTCCTGCATCTCGGAAGGTGCTAGTCGATACGGTGATCGCGCAACCGGTGCGGCTCCTGGTACCAAGTCGATTCGGAATTCGACTTGCCTCGGTGGTGGTAATCCAGGTAAGTCTTCAGGAAAAACTTTTTGGGTAATCCTTAACGATTGGTAGGTCTTCAAGTCGACGTTTCTCGGGTTTCTTTTCGACGACGTGAGCCAGGAATACGCAATAGTCTTTACGTAGATACTTACGAGCTTTCATGCAGTTTATCATCTTCAGTGTCACTCCACTTTTCTCACCTTGTACCGAAAGGACTTCTCCGTTTGGGAGAGGAATATGAACAATCTTCTCAAAACAAACAATCTCGGCGTGATTCTTCGACAACTAATCCATACCAATAACAACATCAAAACTTCCCAAGTCAATAGGTAACAGGTCTATACTAAAGGTGTGGTCTTCCAAACATAGAGTACAATCCCGAATGACTTCTTCGGTTTTAATTAATTTCTCATTTGCTAATTCAATTGTATAATTTTGGTCTAGTTTGCTGGGTTTAATACCAAGTAAAGACTTAAAGTCAGTTGACACAAAACTCATATCTGCACCCGTATCGAAAAGTATAGAAGCATAATGATTGTTTATCAGGAACGTACCAGTGACAATGTCAGGGTCCTGGCGTGCGTCCCTAGCTCCCATCACGAACGCTCTTCCTCGGGCCTGATTGTTATTCTGATTATTCAACTTGGGGCAATCTTTCCTGTAGTGCTTCAGATCTCCACATTCGTAGCATCCTTGCTTAATCTTATCGGTGGGGTTGGCATTGAGTCGACATGTCTGCGCTCGATGCCCAAACTTTCTACACCTTTCACATTGAGTGCATTTCCCCACATGGTGATACCCTCACTTATCACACCTCGGTTGGGGGCCAGCATAACCCCTTTTCTCCACAGCGTTAGCAGCAAAAGCTTTCACAGTCTCTTGTCTCTTATAGGCTTGATTCCTAAATTGGTTATTTGGTTTTCCCACCCATTTTCTCTTTTCTCCTAACTTTCTTTCCTCAGTCTCCTTCTTCTCAAACAAACCATCACGTACAGCATTATCTCTTAGCTTGAAAGCCAGAATTATAGCGCTCTTAGCATCCATAGGGTTCGACGAAGTCACCATACTACGAATTTGAGGTGCAAGACCCCACAAGTACCTTTCAACCTTTTTGTACTCGGGCGTGACCATGTGTGGCACCAAGATTGCCAGCTCATTGAACCTATCAGTGTAACCAGCCACATCATCTCCTATCATTTGAAGGTTCCACATTTCAGTTTCGATTTTCTGCAATTCATTTCGAGGACAGTACTCCTCGATCATCATGGCCTTTAGATCATCCCAAGATAGCTGGTAGGCAGTCTGTCTTCCCAATGTTTTCATCTGAGAATTCCACCAGGTTAGTGCCTTGTCAGCAAGTGTGCAAGTGGCATATTTCACCATACAGTCGGCTGTGCATTCACTAATGTCAATCACAGATTCCATCTTCTCAATCCACCTCATCAGGCCTACTGCACCCTCGGTGCCATTAAAGTTGCGAGGGTTGCAAGATAGAAAAGCCTTATAAGTGCACTTCTTGCTCGAAGTATCTCCAGAACCTCCAGCAGTGCCACTGCCTCCTGCACCTCTTCCACTACCTCCTGCACCTCCTCCACTACCACTACCATTTCCTCCGATGTTATTCCGATTGGCTTCGTACTGCTCCAAGGCGGCGGCTACACGTTGTGATATGAGTTGCTCAACTTCTGCGGAAATCGTCGTGTTGTTTTCACCGGTAGTGTCACGCGGTGTCCTTCTTTTGGGTGCCATGGGTCTGAAGTCGAAATGGGGTTAGTGTGTGACGATGTTCAGTTTCTACGATATCCGTACAATATGATGATAAGTTATGACATGCATATGCAATGAAAAACGTCTCAGTAAGTCATTTAAATTATAGACTAGGTTCGATTTTTAGACTCCTAGTTCGCTATAATCAATGGCTCTGATACCAATCTGTCACACCCCGCCAAGGCGGAAACGCGAGGCGCGACGTTCATGGTTTTTCAAAGCATATAATTATTGCAAACGCATACATACAACTGGATACATAAATTAATTTAAGGTTTTACAGCCCAAAATAGTAGTTGAAGTTACAAAATATTAAGATTTTGTAAATATGACCCAAACATTATGGGTTATACAAGAAAAATCTTCAAAAGTTGTATCCACCGTGTATGCATGAATCCTATGTAGTATTACTCTTGCTATCACGTTCAGTTTCCTGAAAAACATACTTGAAAGTGTCAACACTAGGTTGGTGAGTTCACAGGTTTTAAATATGTATACAATGAGCAAACCAATTGCATGAAAATGATTTTTACGTATATGATAAGCAAAACAAGTAACGTTTGACCCATTTGTAAACTAGCTAGGAATACAAATAATATGTACATACATGAGGCATAACCAAACCAAGACCAGGTGTTTTGCCCCTCACTCGTACCTCACGAGCAATATTAGAACACTATGCAGTCATTTGGCCAGAGGGACCCATGGTTAGCGCGACTAACCATGACCGGGGGTGTCAGACCCAATAGTACTATCCATAGAATCTCAGGCTAACCTATAGCTAATGGTTATAAATATGATGATCAGGGGACTTTACGAGCTTCAAATGTGTTCACTCATGCATACATAAAGGTCGGGTCTTGTTTTCTTGTTATCATATAAAAATAGTTATAAGTATGTTCTTCCCCCAAATAGTACAAAACAGTAAAAAGGGGCCGTGAAACTCACCTTGAGTTTGTGTATACTTGTATGATACTTGTTGTAGTCAACCTTGACTATTCGTACCCTAGATACCAAGGGTAAATTGTGTTAAGACCGAACGTCTTATATTGCAAATTGTTCACCGACTTTGTAAATCTGGTCGTTTTTGTTTGAATATCTCCTTAGTTGTTCAACACTTGTTTTGTTATAAAAACAGTTTTGAGTTACTGCCCAAATGGGACTGATGACCAGGTATCGAAACTACCTAGTTTCGATTGAACAGGACAGAACAAAATACAGGTCGAAACTTCCTAGTTTCGATTAAGTAAACTGGGTATCGAAAGTTTCGATTGAGTAAAATGGGTATCGAAACTCCTAGTTTCGATTGAATAATAGCTATCGAAACTACCTAGTTTCGATTGGGTAAACATGTATCGAAACTCCTAGTTTCGATCAAATAGGTATCGAAACTCCTAGTTTCGATCAAACTAGTATCGAAACTCCTAGTTTCGATTGGGAAACAGGTATCGAAACTATAGTTTCGATTACTGCAATTCTGAATGACAGAATCAGTCCTGCATATTTTTATGTTTTAAACTTGAATTCGACACACTTTTCTTGTTATCTTACTTGCGTTTGAATATTTTGTAAGTTTTAGCTACGGTTTCTAAAGAAAATAATATAGATAGTATTAAGTTTTTACCTTAAAACAGATATGAAGATGATGAGAGAAAACAGAGAATGGTCTTGAACTCCTTCGCGTGATTCTTGAGAAAAACACTTGGAATTCTTCTTATAACACTGAAATATGGTGGATTTTGCCCTAGAACTTAGATTCAACTTGAAGAGGAATGGGGAAAATTGCCGTAAGAAAATGAGTAAAATGAGAGGAATTGTGAGATTTCGAGTGAAGGGGTATGGTGTATATCTGATTCTCCAAGGCATGGGTCGCAGGGAGTGGGAATGGAGTATTCCCTGGGATTTTGGTCGAGAAAGTCAAGGGTGGTTTGGGTTAATAATGATTAGATTTAAGAATTAATTTATTAATGGTATTAATATCAATTAGAGATTTAAAATGGATAATTTAATTTGGTTTAGGTTCCCCGCGATATTATAAATTTATTAAGTTTATGGCTCGTTAACGAAAGATATTGAAATCTTGGATTGTATAATTCGTTGAGGTGATTATTTGTAGGTATAAATATCTAAAGTTGACGCTACTAGGTAGTATCTTCGAAAGAGTTCGTTAGTTTACTTTTACGTATTTTTATATATATTTTAGTCTAAAAATGAATTATCGTCCAACGTAAAGTTCGTGTAATATATATGTCTAAATATTTTTCTTGGTTATTTAATTTAATTATTAACGTTCGTATTTAGTCTGGTTATACGGGTATGTGAACCGGTAACTCCTAGAATTACCAAATTATGAAATGAAACAATGTACGGCTTTTCTTAGACTTTAATGTCCTAATTTATGTAATTAGGTAAATCACGAAAACAAATATAATATAAACTTGTTTATATCGTGTACGGATATTGACCTGAAATGTCGGGTGTCACAAGGTGGGGTGGAGGGTTTAGGTTTTTGGGGTGGTACTACACATATGCAATATTAAGGGTTTTTTTTTTTGAAATTTTTTTTTGAACGAGGATGACGTGGGAAACAAAGTCTCCGAAGCAGTTTTTTAGTTTTTAATTTATATTGAGTTATGTTTTTTTTTTGCCTTTAATGAGTAATTCTCTAGTTCTCTCATTAAAATGAGTTCTCTCATGAACTCAACCCTATATATATAGGGGTGGGATATTCTAAAAACTCTAAACAGTGTAAAAAGTCTTTTAAAAACCCCACCACCACCCCCCAAAAACCTAACCCCCACCCCGAAAAACCTAAAACCCCCCACCCCCCAAAACCTAAATCCTAACAAAAAAAATCCTAAAAAGTCAAAAAAGTCGTCTAAAAACACCATCACCACCCCCCAAAAATCTAAACCTCCAACCCAACCCGCTCAAAAACCTAACCCTCACCCCACCCCCAAAAACCTAAAACCCCCCACCCCACCTCCACCCAAATGAGTAAAATCGAAGTTCATATGAGCCGATTATGAGCGTTTTTACACTTTTTTCACTTTTTAGCGGATCTCTATACTATATATATATATAATAGACTTGAACCCTTATACTATTATCTAATTATAATTTCTCCATTAGCAGCATTGTATTACGTTGACACTTGAGAATACGAGATCCAACAATCTCCCACGTACATAAGTTTTGAACAAATATATTGCTATATCTTGCAACTTATGGGCAGTGATTGCTATATCTTGCAACTTTTACCATGATGGTCTGTGAGGAAAAATATTTTGCCACGTCTGGCCAAATGCCACATAATATGTTGAAACTTATGGGCAGTGATTTCTATTTCGTTGTAAGCGGACTGCTACATTCCTTTGTGGAATGTGGTGGGGAACCTTTTGTACGATGGTAAGGTTAAGTAGTGACGAACTCTTAAAGGTTAGCATGACCTCAATAGAATTAGTTGTGTAAGGATATATATTATGTTTGGGTAAGGAGTTAATGTGATGTTTTGAAAACGTGTCATATAAAACCATTTGTGCATGAGACAGAGGTCAAAGTTATTTTTTATTAAAACTTAGAACTCACCGACGTAAGTTGATCACTTGACCATGTATATCAAGTAAAAGTATAGCTTCATGTAGTAAGGCAAGGAGCCATAATATAGGCATCTTGTGCAAGGCTATCTAGCATCATCTGAAAGACTAACATTAGTGATAGAATGTACATGTACTTTCTTTTAGATTGTACATTAAAACAAGTTATGAAATAAAATCATATCTAAAAGTCTTCCACTGTGTAAGATCTCTGTGTACTATATGTTCATAATTAAATCGGACAAGTGACTGGCATTTCGATTGATCCGGAATATGGACGTCCCAACAATGGCATCAGAGTTTTTATTATCACATAATATCCCTATAGTTTCCTTGATGCTTGGCATCACCTTTAGGTCAGTATAAATTTATTCATCCAAGTTGCTTCTTTTACCGCATCAGAGGTTGCAATGTATTCAGACTCAGTTGTTTATTGAGCAACAACACTCTACTTGGTACTTTTCCAAACAATCGCTACTCCATTTAGTGTGAAAACATATCCCAACTGTGGTCGAGAATCATGTCGGTCTGTCTATAAGCTAGCATCATTGTAACACTTTACATTGAGCTCCTCTTCCAGTCCACCATATATATCAAGAACATATCCTTAGTCCTTCTCAAATACTTTAGGATATTCTTTACTTCTCCACAATCGTATTCTCCCAGGTTTTTATAATATCTACTCGTCATGCTCAAAGCATATGATACATCAGGTCTAATGCATAACATCGTACATGATCGATCCGATCGCTGAAGCATATGGAACTATTTCCACTTTCTTTATCACTGTGTCTAACTTAGGAGATTGAGACTTATCTAAGATCGTACCATGTGCCATGGGTAAGGTTCCACACTTGGAGTCTCGCATTGTAAAACTTCTAATGACTTTATTAATGTATGTGTTTCGGTTTAGGCCTATAACTCGCTTTGATCTATCTCTATAGATCTTTATTCTTGAATATGATGTGTTGTAAAACACACATATTAATCCAACGTTTTTCACCTTATTCGGGTTGGTTTCATTGTCAAATTCAAGAGATTTTGGTATTTATTCGGTCATTCATTGAATTTGCAGGTCTATAAGAGAATTTCAAGTTTTTATTGAAGAAAGTTCGTACCCAAAAGTACCCGAAGGAACCCAGAATAAGTAGAAGGAAAATAACTAAGATTCTGGAAAAAAACACCCGTAGCGGACCGCTAAAGATATCGATAGCGGTCCGCCACACCCTCGAAGAACATAATCATTGTGTCGTCAGGCGCGCGTGCCATTCCTAATGAAATAAGCCCTTAGCGGACTGCTAAGGCTTGTTGTAGTGGTCCTCCACCATCTTGACGGGCCAGAAAGACGTAATCAGCCGTTATAAAGAGTTTTGTCGAGTTTTATTGATAGTTATCGTTCGTTTGCGGCTGTAGACGACCAAGGAGCTCTGGATATCAAAGTTTTCAAGCCTAGGAACACAAGGATCAAGAGTTATGGAAGCTTTTTGGTTTGAGAAAATTCGGTTTTCTTATTTTTATCTATTCCGGTTGTTTAGTTTGATTCCAGAGATGTTTGAACATTGTTTTATTTCTTTTATTACTGTAATGAGTGGCTAGCTTCATTAGCTACCCAGGTTTGGATGATTATGCATGTGTAATGACGTTTTCGGTACTGCAATCGTATGATTTATTTCGTTAATCTTAGAATCATTATGTTGGTTGTTTATTGATGATGATGATGATGTATGTTGTATTTACTTGATTTCCACTGCCATGATCATGTCCTACTTGTCTTAGTTGATTCTGTGGCTTCTAGGTTGGGTTTTGCATGCTAGACATCCTTACTTTGTGTTTTGACCGATAGATGACTGACTTGACCATAGCGGTTGGTGTCTAGGTTGTAGTTTGATAGTAAAACCAGTGTCCTACCTGTTCTTGAGACTGACCAAGTTATAGAATTAGCCTGAAACCTCCTACACATTGTCCTTTAAGTTTAGATTATGCAATCGTACGAGTCTATCTTTTCTGACGTGGTGTTAGTGTTCTTAGGGTCTATTTGTTTCCTTCATATTGGATTGTCCTTTGCTCTAGGGTTGATCACGACCTTTCATAGCATTGAGAGTGGTGAGACCGATCGGAGAACCTTCTGTTGACATTTTAGCTTAACCTATCCCAACCTTCACCCGGGTCTTCTAGCTTTCTCAGGAAGTAGCAACATACCGGTTAGCCTTAGACTTGTATCCTTAGAGATAGTCATATGATTAGTACCATAGTCATTGCTTGTGTATAGGATTCCTACCTAGGTGGTTGTCTTAGTTCTTTGATTTCATCTGAGTCCTCTTGTCATTTGTTGCATTTGGTCATCATTTAGAGTCGTTAAGTTTAGAGACTTCAAGTCATTTGCATTTTGTTTCATGTTCTTAGGTTTTTAGTAATTCTCATCTTGAATTGTTCATTAGGCTACAACCCGATAGAGGTTTATTATCGAGGGTTATCTTAGGTGTCCACGGATTGATATCCGGACTTACCTTTACTTCACTACATATGTACCGGTACACTTGCTGTGTGTGTGGTTGATTTTTGGGTATTTTGTCCTTTTTAAAACTATTGTGTAATTGGACCTTAATTTTATATATATTTCCTACACATCATAATATAAGCGGCTTAACCCATATCCTTCATTGTGAAACACTTCCCAAGCCAAGATTTAACTTTTTGTAGCATCAGAATGTCATTTCCAATAAGTAGTATGTCGTCCACATAAGATCAAGAATGTAATTATGCTCCCACTAGCCTTCTTGTAAACACATGGCTCATCTTGATTCTTTATAAAACTAAACTCATTGATTTTCTTATTGAATCGAAGATTACAACTTCTAGATGCTTGCTTTAGTCCATAAATAGACTTCTTAAGATTACACTTTATTAGGATATTTATGATCAACAAAACCTTCTGGCTGAGCCATATAGACATCTCCACTTAGATGTCCGTTCAAAAAAACCACTTTTGACATACATTTTCTATACTTCTTAATCACAATAAGCATGGCTACCGGAGAAAAGGCTTCCCCATAATCAACTCCTTGAGTCTGAGTAAATTCTTTTGCTACAAGCCTTGCTTAGCAGATGTGTTCATTTCTATCCATGTCATTTTTCATCTTGAAAGTCCATATTCTTCCGACTGCCTTGTATTTTGGAAGAAAATTAAACAAGTCCAAGACTTGGTTATCATACATGGATTGCATCTCAACGCCCATGGCTTCTAGCAATTTTTCTTATTTGGGATCTGAAGTAGCATTCTTGTAGTTAGTGGGATCACTTTGATCCACTAAATATACTTCATCATTGCTAACGAGATACCTATATCTCTCAAGCTCATGACGAGCTCTACTAGACCTGTAGACACTCGATGTTACATTTGTTTCCTAAACTTTCCAAGGTTCAGGCTCAACAATCGTTTGTTGATTGGATGGTTCTTCCTAAGACTGTGCATTTCCTGGTGCCCGAATTTCCTCAAGATCTAGATTACCTTCTCCTGTTGATTAATACTTTATTCTCAATAGAGTTATAGAAATAATATGGTTTAGTCTCTTTTCGGTTACCGACGGAAATGTACCTTTCGCCTCTGGTGTTGTAAAAATAATACGGTTGTACGACTCATCATTGATCGAACCATGTCTAACAATGTTCGATTTTGCCTTTCAAACTTTGTTTCTATAGGTGATGAGAAGGAGCACGGTTGTGTTCGTTCTGAACATGATAGTGTTAAGGGAACATGGTTGTGTTCGTCTAAACATGTCCATGTCAGAAACTTTGTTTCTACAAGTGTTGAGAGGGAACACGTTGTGTTTGTTCTAAACATAATAGAGTTCAGGGAACATGGTTGTGTTCATTCTGAACATGGTCATGTCAGAAACTTTTGTTCCTAAGAATTTCCATTTTTGGTTATTATTTGGTAATACCCACGGGGGGTCTTCGGACATTTTAGTATCATTACTAATGGTGTTATTTGTGGTGTTTCCCATGTAGATAAAGCTCCGGTTTGATGTCTCGGGTCTCGCTTCGTGTTGGATTGGATTCTCATGTATTTGGTGGTTGTTTATGGTTGGAGTTAAGAACTCATTTGGGGTTTATTAGAATTGTTTTAAATTATCTTTCGGAGGTTTAAACTTGTCGCTAATATTGAGATGTCGGTTGTTTCTTTATAAACAAACCATGTCGTTTGTCGTATCATTGCTTTTGGCATGTGTTGTGTAATCAAGAGTGTTAAATGGGACCTATTTTCCATGTGTGTTGAAATTTGAAATTGGTTGAAAAATTTTGGGTGTTACAAAACTAAAAGCAAAGATATGATAAACTTTTTCACAATGTCACTGTTTTCCAATTTGCAACTTGTAGTTCACCAACAAGATAGGTGTAATGGTTGTATTGTGTAGTCATTGACTCACCATCTGTGTATGTAAAATTCTCATAATGTTGTTTAAGAACATCTCTTCTGTTTTCTTTCACTTCATCAGAATGAGCAAATTTGATTTCTAAAGTTTCTCACAAAGCTTTAGTAGTCTTGAACTCTTTGAAGTTGTGATACATCTCATTTGGTAACGCCATTTAAAGAGCACTCAGGGCATTGAAATCAACTTCCATTCAATTCATATCTTCCTCATAATATTTTGAAAGTTCTTTTGGAACCATATTTCTTCATGCATTTGTATAAGCCACGATTGGAGTATCTAGTCCTTCTACATTGGATTTCCACATCCCAAAGTCTTGAAAACATATAAAGCTTTTAATTTTAGCGTCGACATATCATAGTCTTATTCAGATGAAAACCTTGGAGGTCTGTTTGTGCTTCCAATGTCATCAAACTTTCTTAGAGGACGTTTTATTCAGATTGAGAAGTAATTAGTGCTTGAAAAGAGAAAAACATAACATAAATTTGATCAAACAGTTATGAATTGCTTGATCTATAGCCAAAGCTCGAATACCACATATTAGGATTAGTGGTTATATAAACACAATTACAAGATGGTTTCATATATAGTTAAAATTGGTGAAAACAACAACAACTCACACACTCTACTATCACATGGATTCAATAACAATGAACAAATTCAAGGTCTAATTGTATTAACTTCTTAGAGGATTACAATGCGAGTGTGCGTGTACATGCGTGAATACAGAGTGAGAATCCGGATACATTTATAGAACTCTACTAATCGTCTCATGTGACGCCCACATCCCATGTATCTTGAGATGCCGGTCACTTGTCGGATTTACTCATGCACATATAGTACACAGACATAATGACACAGCATAAGACTTTTTAAAATACTATTTTATTTCGTAACTTTGTTTATGTATGATCTAAACAAAGTACAAATAAGAACTATATGTCTAATACCGGTTCTTCAGGTGATGCTAGATAGACTTGCACAAGATGATATACTTTTACCTGATATACATGCTTAAATGATCAGCTTACGCTGGTGAGTTCTAATTTATAGTCAAAAATATTGTTGACCTCTATCTCATGCAATAATGGTTTCATATGAGATGTTTTCAAAACCTCACATTAACTTCTTGCCCGAACATAATATTTTAATACTTGCACACTTAACTTTCAAAGGTCATTGATGTGTCGCAAAACACATATCTTTATCCTTGTATTTTAGTTTAGTTTTATAGTCGATTCCAGTTGTTTAGAGCGTGTACTTAGTAATGTTATATTTTGCAGGTGTTCGAAAGTAAAAGGAAAGTAAACGAGCAAGAATTGTGAAGGTACGAACACACGAGGCAACGACGTAGAAAGGAAGAAACTTTCTGTGAAGGTAGTAAGTTCGCGCCACGCGAACAAATGGGGGACACTCTTTCGCGACATGCGAGCATCAAGAAACCAGAAAACGTTGCCCGACTCTTTTGTCTTTAGCGACACGCGAGGGACTCATCATTTGCACTTAACGACACGCGAAAACGTGCAGTTACTGGGTTTTAACTTAATTTGACTATTTAAAAAGTTAGAGGCCATTCCAGTTAGGAGAATCAAGTTCTAACCGTCAAGTTACAGTCTTTTGGGCGATTTTAGAGTGGAGAAGCCTTAGAGGATCAAGAATTCAAGCTATTGGAGCATGGATCAATTGGATATTGTCTATTCGCTTTATGTTCTCCATCTTTTATCATTCGATCAATTTATCTTACATCATGGTTATGAATATTAAAACTTGTTTTACTGTTTTGATTAAGATTGTTAGCTAGACATCTATAGCTACCTAGTTTTTTGATGAATACTCTGTGAAGTTTATCGGTTTTGGTTACATATTGATGGACCAATACTTTAGTAAAGAATCTTTTGATAATCGATTGATGTTTGTGCATGCTTGGATCAGATTTATATTTGGTTTTGAATTTCACATATTACCTGTTGAGTGTCTTTTAGTTAGGGTTTCGTATTAGATCATTGACTTCGTGTTATGATTAGTTTATGGTTTGTTGAATTCGCAATCTATAGGGATAGGAATCTTTTGTCTGTTTGATCCTAGTATCTACCTATCTCGATGGCTGAAAGGTGAGAGGTAGTCGTGTTGTCTTTGGTCTGAAAGGAGGTTTCCCTAGGGGTCTTAGTATCATTTGCTATCTCATGTCAATTTAATTATTTTGAGATTGCCCCTTGCATTCTTTGAATGTATTGTGATAGTGAGATCGAAAGGTGATCTAACTTTAGGGTACTTTAGTATTGTTGGAGAGATTAAAAGGTAATCCAACTAACTAGTGAGTATAACATCCCCTTAGGGTTTCCTTCTAGTCACACCCGGAGATGGATCAGTGATCCACTAGGTTTTCTGAGGGTGTAGTATTCTAAGATCCTGGTTCCACCATAGTTTCCTTAATCGAGAAAAAATTAAGATTCACTAGTAGGATTCTTAACCTGGGTAGTGCATCATAGAACTCACCTCTAGCTCTTGCCTCTTTCCTTTTAACTTCTTTTAGCATACAATGGCTTGGCTTAAAGTCCTAAGTAATTATAACATTACTTAAACATATTTTCCTAGCTTAGTAGAAAAAAACAAGTCGTAGAAAACTAGTTAGAACCTTACATCGGAACTGTCTACTTCGTATCTGGGCCGAAAAGTTGAAAACCGAACTTTTATACTCGAAACGGAGCTTGGAATACGAATTCAAATCCTAACTATGTGTTATGGTGTAATGGTAAGTGTTGGTTGTGAAGAAGGTACTCCCACGACCAATCTATTTATAGGTAAAAAATTTAGCCGTGGCAACCTGTTAACGGTCCGTCACCCAGTTCTTGGCGGCCACACACTTTTTGCCCACGTAACGGTATGTTACGCCCCGTAACGGTCCGTAACGGGTCTGAGTCACCAGCCACACGTTGGCTTTTGGTTAAGCGACTTATTTTTACGATGTGACAGAACGTTACACCTAGTGACGTTCAGTTATAGGGTTTCCACGCGTCAAAATTGGACCGCTAGTCAGCAAGCACATGCCATTCCCTCATCATTCCCATGGTAAGCCGTAACGGACCGTTATGACCTGTGATAGTCCGTCACTGTCCGTAACGGACCGTCACCTCCTACAACGGTCCGTCACAGCCTGAAGGATCCAATTTTTTCAATTTTAGTCCTTGAACTATGATCTTTGTTTTCTTCTTACCCCTGTGGTTTTATTTAATTACTATTCTAGTCCTTCTAATATTTTTCTTCTAAAAATTGGGGTTTTACATCTCAAGTGTGAGAGGACTTCCCTAGAATCAATATGGTTTAGATTCAAAACAAACCGTTAATCTAAACAATATGCTAATTCTTGAAACTGAAACTAATTGGTTACAATACAATAAGACAGACTGATACAAAAGTTGAATCTTCTGAAAAGTTTATGTTAATCACCTCATGAATAACGTCCTCCAATGATATGTGGTGTGCGTACTAAATCTGCAACAATCACATAGAATCGTACCATCGGTAGTAAGATTATTCATTAGTAGCAAGTCATATTTGGTAGCAACTTTAGCATCGGTAGTAATCTTTGTCAATCTATAGCAAAACTGCATTCATTAGCAAAACACAATTATTGGTAGTAAAAGTGTTCATTGATAACAACTATGGAAAGATCGCCAGAAATAAGAGTACTTAGAGTATTTATGAGCCATAAGCATCAATGTGCTTACAATATGCTTCATTTTTATGTGCCTTTTGTATGTTTGATCTTTCCCTCGTTCGTTCTTATACAGGGGCGGCTCAAACATTTCGGGGCTTAAAGCGAAGCAAATATCTGAGGCCCTTTTTCAAGGAAAAAGAACCCGCTTAGTGAAGTTTAGTACCAACAAAAGTCAGAAGGTAACAAGAGAAGTTACCGGTATTGAATATTTGCACTTGGTGTTGAACCCCCGTGCCACATAAACGCACATGATCTTGATAACGTTTCCCTTAACTGTAGATAAGTTGTTCCCCTGTTTCCGTCTAAATCCTGCCATAGTGCCACGCGCTTATAAACTTCAACAAAAATGAATTTGTTTACAAACATAATCTCATACATAACTACCTATAAAATAATCTTTTCTCATAAAGAACTTCCTACGAAACTCAATCTAACCCAACACCAAACATGAAACATCTCAAACTCCAACTATATATAAAATCAATAAAATAGTCCAACAAAAGCAACCTAGATCGAATTGAAAGAAAACGAAAAACTAAAATCAACTGAATTAAACAACCAATAACATAAAAAAATTGCCTCTAAAGATTGAGAAATTACATGATTATAACTTCAAAAGAACTACTTACCCTTGTTTAAAGATTGATGATAACCCAAATTTCTATCAAATATGTTTTCTTCCTTCTATGCCTTGCAGAAACGAGAGAGAATTAGCAATTAGGCCTAATGGCTCCAAATTCAAAGTCTTAGTTCCTTTGGCGTTCACCATAATTTTACGGCCAATTACTTCACGCCCGTGCTTCATCCATTTACTTTCTTTCAGCTAGCCCAAACCAAAAAAAGCCTAACTTAAAATAAACTAATTTTTTTAATTAGAGGCCCTAGAAATTTAGGGGCCTAAAGCAATTGCTTTACCCCCAAAGTCCATTGGGCCGGCCCTGTTCTTATTCTATTACAAGGTCGTAAAGGGTTGTAAAAGGAATATATATATATATATATATAGACGCGCACACCATTATGAAGCTAAATATACCGCATCTATCCGTCGTACCTTTTATAACTTGATCATGTTTTTTTAACAGCAAATTTACCTACAGTTTTCTCTGGTGTGTATGGGACTTGAATCAACTTTTTTGAGAAAAGACACATTTTGTTAACACCTTGATACCACTGAGCTACAAGTCCTTCGGTTATAACCCATCATGTAATAATCCTTTTATAAATACAATACAACTCCATTAAATCAAAATTGACATCTCTTCATTCACATATTATTAATCAAGTTGAAGTGAGATGCATATATATCAACATAAATACAGATAAATTTTCGAAGCTTTATGACGGCCTACCAAAAATTGGATACCAAATTTTCTAGAGAAATGAATGTGTAGTTTTGTCTATAACCATAACATTTAATCTTTACCAACTCGGGCCACAAATGAAATAATACTCGTTGCATTCATGGCTAAATGATAAAACCCATACACAATTCCTCCCTGAAAAGTCTGTTAAGTATTGAACTGAGAAACAAACCAACCAACAGATAACTGATCATCGATCCCAACGGCATCATGCCTCAATATTCATGTTATCTACAGCTTGTATGTGCATGCATCATCGTCACATGTTAGTACATCGTCAATTCTGGTGATGCAATTTGCTAATACGAATTTGATACCTTTCTTTCATAGCATTCTACATCGCATATTGGCTAATGACTACTAAATAATAGTAGTCATATTGGCTAATGACTACTAAATAATACTAGCGCGGGTTACTAATCTCAACATCTGTTTTTTTTTTCTAATTTGCAGTCGTGAATGCACTGCAAGAAGTCTTCAGAGGGCTTAGGAATTTGGTTTAGTGATTTCTGTTACTGGAGATGTGCCCAAAGGAAGAAGCAACCTGATTAAAGAAGAAAAGAATTAGGGGCTACATTAAAATATGATTTTAGATCATTTAGTTATGTATTAGTCCATTTGGATTATGTTTTATCTTTATCGGGTCAAGCATTTGCTAAAAAGGAAACAAGTCAAACGGGTCAGAAAGTGTGCTAAGTAATATGGTATTTATAACAAAAAGTGACCCGACAAAAGAAAGAAAGTATCCATTTGGCCCATTTTCACCACCTCTGTTAAAAATATATATTTTCTTAAGATTAGTTTGCATAGTACCTGATCATTGCTTGATTTGGAATCTGCATAAGTACTCTTCCTCTTCTTGCTGCAAGCCATGTTCATCAATTTTATCGCAGAATCTTCGACAAAATTTTGATCGATCACCTCTGCAATATTAATGAATATGACTAAATTATGAATTATTACTTCAAACATTGTCTCACATGATGGTGACATGCATCCTAGCTTCAATTAGCTTCTACATATAATACTCGTTAAAACACGCGCATGCGTTTTATTACAAAGACTCGTTAAAGAACACGCATGCATTTTATTATAAACATAGTTATTAAAAGCGAGCGCCCGTGATTTTTAGGCGAGTCGCAATAAATGCACTTTGATTCCTAGGCGATTGTTCAACTTATCTAGGCAATGGTTCATTTTTTTTAATGATTTATTATGATATCCTAGTGGATGGTTCAGCTTATATAAGGTTCCACAATACCGATTGAAGGTTCAATCTTCAAGATTATAGTATTTGAAGTTTGAACTTTTGGTACTTTACTTTGAACATTTTGTTATTCAGGTTTTGGAATTACATTTGAATCTTGACTATTTTAAAACTTTTGGTACTAATCAGATAATATTAAATGTTATATAATAGTTTTTCAATACATAATATACTTTAATATTTTTTTCATTTAAGTGTGTTTTTTTCTCTCAGACCCTCGTTTTTTTGTGCCTAGGCCCCAGGCGAGGCCTATGCACCTAGCGCACTTAACTATATTTACAAACACTCGTTAAAGAACACGCATGCATTTTATTAGCTTCTACATAATAAAACTCAGGGGAATGAATATCTGCATAAACTCTAGTATAATAAAAACACCTGTGTTACTGCAACTTGTTAATGACGGGTTTTCAAGAGATTCTGTAGCTCCTTGTTTGTCTCTGTTTATAAAATGCTGGATCCACGGATTACTTGATGAAACACTGGGTCTATTTACATCAATACGCACCACACTTTCTCTCCTGTAATCGATCCTTGACCAAAATCCATGCTGTAAAACCTTAAACTGAAATACACATTATGTCAGAAAATCTATCTCAAACAGGAAAAACTCCTTAATAAGAAAACAAAAAAAATGTACATAAATGGACGTTAATGCCTATTATTATAAGTTTATAATAACATAAGGAACATGGTTACCAGTTAAGAGTATAACTCTTAACTTGCACTATAACCCAGTCCCCTTTTATTAAACTTAAACTTATAACTATGTGCATTAAATGTTTAATATTGAAAGTACATTCCCCAAATTTTAACTTGAATGAAAGTGCATTCTGTTTATACGCAATTCCCTATTTATAACCTGGCAATGGTTGCTGCCATGAATCTTCCTAGACGACATTGAATCTGATGAGCATTCGTTTTCAGTTTGCCAATTTCGCATATCCAAAGAATCATATAACTGGTCAACGAAAGAAGCTTCCATTGACTTTAGGTACAAACTATGTTTTTCATCAGTCCATTCTGTTGATCCTCTTTTTGGGGATTCCTGAGGCAACAACTTTAAAAAGGTCATATATGAATCTAAGAAGTTGGGTATCATTTTAATTTTTCTCAACACGCATAAATAATTAGTTCATTCTGCAGCACAAAAAATAAATATGCTATTAAAGAAGGATTATTGCATTTTAATAATCCCACCTTTTACCAATTGGCCAATAATAATCCCAACTGAGAATATTCTTACCACTGGTCCCTACTTTCAAACTATTTTTTTACATTGGACCCCCCGTTAAAAAAACTTAACGCCGTTAGAGTTTATATTACGTGGACATTTACAAACCGCCGGAAAGTCGAGCCAAGCTAGCAGTGGTCTCGTGTTAGCTTTTGAAATTGGCTTTGGTGGTGTTTAACTGGCCTTGTTAAACACCACCGTTGTCTCTGTTTGGACTTTCCGGACAAAAGAGACCAGTTAAACACCACCAGAGCCAATTTCAAAAGCCACCACGAGACCATTGCTAACTTGTCTCGACTTTCCGGCGGTTTGCAGATGTCCACGTCATATAAACTCTAACGGCGTTATTTTTTTTTAACGGGGGTTCCAATATAAAAAAATAGTTTGAAAGTAGGGACCGGTGGTAAGAATATTCTCAGTTAGGATTATTATTGACCAATTAGTAAAAAATGAGATTATTAAAATCCAATAATCCATTAAAGAAAGATATACATAAAACAAGGTGATGTATGGCCATCAAAAACGCAAATAGCAACGATGCACGGAACATGCCCCAACAACAACTTTACAAACAGACCGAAAAAGAACAACCCACCTGTTCATAACACATGTTACATAAATATACATTTAAATTTTGGCAATTACGGTTCTGATATGTTTGTAGTCAATCATAATTACACGTTTAATGATTTTCTTTTAAATCCCACATGCCATTTGCCTGTTATTCTAATTTTCTATCCATGTCTAATACTTAATCCTGTTTAAAAGAAGGTTTTAGTACAATTTCAACAAGATTGCCTTGAATATTGTTTTAGCCCTCCACACTTCATCCCATCGCCCTAAATCCACCGAATGATGGTGAAAATCTGAAATCAAATAGATAACCGATGGACACTCAAAAAACAAGTTTCTAAAACCAACTTCTATGTTTTCTTTTCTTTCTTTTTTTTATGTAGAACCATTTCAGTATTCCAATTTCTTTAGATAGGATCTTTTGTGGTAACTGTGAGAACCATTCAGTATACCAATCTATATGTATTCGACCGAAAAATTTATAGTTCCGGCTGTCTGATAGGAAAAAAAATCCCGGCCCCCCGCGTTTTTTTCAAGGCTCCGCCACTGAATGGAAAGAGGCCATAACAAATTGAATCAACCCCAAAATCCACCCAAAAAATTTCCCAAATCTTATCAAAATCCAAAGTTTATTGATTTCAAAATTGAAATCCAACTAGTTTGATAGAAATCAAAAAGTTTTCACTGAAATTGATGTAACAGTATTACATGTTATCAGAAAATAATCAAAACATTTAAAACAATCACATTATACTGGGTTGAAGAAACCAACATCATAACTATTATTGCTTTAACAAACTAGAAACTAATCAATCTAAACGAAAAAAAAAACCCTAGAAACATCTCACAAACCCTAATGTAAGATCATACACTATGACACTATAAACGAAGATAAATAGCCTTACCATGAATGGACTCTCCTCCGACGCCGGTAAACACATGATCTGCTCCTCCGTCACCGGCGGGGGAAGGGTGTTCTCCATATCACAGTGAAAGGTTGAAGTTCCGAAGGAGAATATAATGTGGGATTTGATGGGGCAAAGGAGTCTGGTGCCAGATGTCATATGCTTTCCACATGGCACGCTGACACGTCGACCGAACTTCATGTTTGACTTGAGATATTTTTGCTACGGCTCTGATTTTTATTTGTACGGTGTAGATATTTTTGTTGCTTTCGCAAAATATCCACCGCTTGTACTTCACTTTACTTTATCGCATGTTGCTTTTTTTATTTTTTTTTAAGGAACAACGATTACTATACTCAAAACCTTGTGCCTACGCTGTACAATACGTCTAATGTTGAATTTTGTCAGTTTTAGGTTGTCGGCCCATATGGGGAGTCAATGAAACTAATGGTTTATTTTGTAGTGTTTTACACGTAGGAAAAGCTCTGGTATGATCTCGGGTCTCGTATCATATGGATTGGATTCTCATGGGTTTGTTGATGTCATTTTGATTAAACTTCTCGTGTGAGACTTTTACAAACTTGTTGGGTTGTTTAAACATTTGTGGATAAGTGTGATTAACTTGACTTTTTTGTGTATTTTAGAAGTGTAACTTATGTTTGAAAAACTTAAACTCGTGGATACGTTATATGTTTGTCTGGGACCTAAACTCTGTTTTATTTTAAAATTTTAAATTGGTATGAAAAATCCGGGAGTTACACTTTTGGTATAATTCGTGTAAAACTCGTTTAACATTTTAAATGACCTTTTTCAAATATTATTGTTTATGGTGTAATTTTTTGGATATTTTCTTGGTGTGATTGACAACTGTTGTTACTCAAGCATATAAGTCCAACACACTCCTCCTAAACTTGACTCTACAAGCTTTTCTGAAGACACAATTTTCACAAATACCTATGTCATAGTTGTTTAAATTTCCAACAATATTTTTCTTATTCAATTCAACAAGCCCATGATGACTCATATAACCCAACCTCTAGTGCCACAACAAGATGCACTATTATTTATCCTTGAAACTAAGGACACGGTAGCAGTCACAACTTTCCCATCCGGAAAGTAAATGTTTTTATCCCTTCTCGTGCCTAATAAAATCACCATTGAACCCTTAACCACCTTGATTTTACTATTCATCATACTTACATAATATCTAACCCTTTTAAAAGTACCCAAAGCCACTAGACTCCTCTTAAGATCAGGAATGTACCTTACATATCGTAGATTCATCTCAGTTCCATTTTCTAATTTGAAAGTAACTGTACAAGTCACAAGAACCTTACAGGGTCTATCATCTCCAAGTTTAACTATTCCAAGATCTTCACATCTCAAATCTTTGAAGTATTCTTTCGTTAGATTCATATGAAAGGAACCATCGGAACCATGACCCAATCACGTTTGCCACCATCTCTAGCAACAACTATGAGACCATCACTTTCATAACCATCTGAAGTCTGCGCATAATTGTTAGAAGTCTTGAATACTCTAGTTCTCCTTTTTTTTCTTTTATTCTCTTAGGGATATCTCTTTTCAAGTGTTTCTCTGAGATAGACACCAAACACTTCCTCTTAAACTTGGATTTTGATCTAGCAGATCCCTTGAACTTAGGAGTTCTTTGATCTGATCTACCTCTACAAACATACCTTCTCCGCCTTCTTCTTTAATATCCTACCTGTTTTTCAATTCTTTTGAATTAAGAGCAGTTATCACCTCATCCATTGACAAAGTTTCACTCCTATAAATGAGAGTAACCACAAACTGTTCATAGTTATGTGAGAATGATGTCAAGAATATGATTGCTTGATCCTCCTCATCTAATGTGACTTCAACATTCTCAAGATCCAATTACAACTTATTAAAATTGTCAGTGTGATCTTCAATAGACTTCCCATGGTTCATGTGAAACATATACAAGTGCTTCTTTAAGTACAAACGATTAGCAATAGATTTGTCATATACAGACCTTCGAGTTTAGACCAACCCCTACTGGAGTGGCCTCTTTTCATACTTCTCTGAGAACTCAATCACCAAGACTGAGAATGATTGCATTGTGTGACTTCTCCATGATCTCCTTCCTTTCTTTATCATTAAGATTCTCTAGTAATCAAGTTTCATCGGCAAGATTACTAAAAGATCTTGCATCTTCAACCTCCATAGACCAAAGTCGTTCTTTCCATCGAATTTTTCCAATTCAAACTTCGTCGTCACCATCCTGAATCTCTAATCGTAGCTCCAATCTTCGAGATCTTTGAGCTGATAACATGAGTTGTGATACCAATTTTTGTTTCGAACACCAGAGATCAAAATACAAATAATGAGAACACTAATTAACACCAGTGATTAAAAGATTTTATTCATCAACCATTAATAAGAACGTGTATAAATGGAATTGAATTTGAATGAATTAACTAAATATTTGTTCTTTAGCAGCTATATAACCTAGGCGTGTCAATCGTGTTGGGTTAGCAGGTTGACGGGTTGGCGGGTTGAATTATGCAACCGAACACGACCCATATTCTTATTCATGTCAAAAAGTACAACCCTAACTTGGATACATTTAAAGTCGAGTCAACCCGAACTTGACCCGTTTAACCCATTTATCTAAATCAAAATCATAAACTACTAAATCCAAAAACATATTCATTTAAGGTAAACCGAAAAATAATTGAATATATCTAGAAAGCAAAAATAGAAAAGTTTTAGTATAAATTAATTACTTTATGGTTTCTAAAAAATCGTTTCTAAAAAAATGAAACTAAAAAAAAATTAAAACCTAAACGGGTTAGCGGGTCAACACGTTTATTAAATAGGTCAACCCTAACCTGACCTGTTTTCTAAATGGGTCAACCCGAACATGACCCGTTTTTTAAACCCTAATTATAACCCTAATCCGCAATTCTTACCTTCCAACAAACTCTCAACCAGCCGTTGAAACATATTTCAAGATTGACAGAAATGGTCCCTGAACTTCTGAAACTTATTTAAATGGCTACAAAACTTATACGAGTGCTAAAACTTGAACTTTATCTCAAACATCATATTACCATTCATGTGGTCACCTACCACCGTCTGAAATTCCTGTATGTGGTTTAAAAACTATTAGGATGACAGACGCAGTGTGGGATTACATTTTTTCAACACAACACAAAAAGTTATGATTTCTTGTAGTATTACTTCTGAACAATACAACATGATTATGTTTTTAGCATAATCATTATGCAACTATATACGAAAAAAACATGATTACATTTCTTCGGATTAACTATGCAACTGCTTGATTTGGAGTCAATTCTACACATAATTTGTGATCTATAATTTTGATCCGGAGTAACTTTGTCCACCAATCTCCTATTTTTCTTGTAACCAGTTTTAACTTTGTCTGAATTGACTCCCATTGATTGGTGACTAAACGAGCCAACGCGGTGATGAACACAAATGCAGAAATACTACCTGAGATCATGAACAACCACATGAAAATCCCAGGGTCTAGACCTGTAGAACCTCTAGATGGATCTTGATCTAATCTAGAACAGTTGGATAATGATGTGAGCATATTGTTCTCTAAAGCTTTCACATCTCCATTTTGTGTTACCTTCAGAACAGCCTTTGAAATATCATCCACGAATGGTGAACCCTTCCGAAACATCTAACACATAATTAAGAAAAGAATAATGTGAAAAACAGGATCAATTTCATTTAATTGTTTGAAAATAGATGTGCATCTTACAAAACCAAATCCTCCAAGTTTGTAGGTATGTCCAATCTTTTCGTAGCCATGACAATACTTTGCAAGGAATACATTGGCGTGTGGAACTACAAAGAAAGCGGCTGATATCTCCCTCTTCTTGAATGCCTTATCGTAGTCATCGGTAGAATTAATTTTCCTAATATTCTCTGGCTTATAGTTTAAGACGTTCTCCAAGTAATGAACAATGAAAGAATTCCGATTGCAACCAACAATACTTCTCTGAAGATCTACTGATGGATGAAACTTCGAAATTGTAATGATTGAAGAGAGTGTAGCCGTAAAACAGGCAGCAACAATCACGTTTACACAAAACCATGTGGCAAGAACCAACCGAGATAAATTGTTACTGATCAATTCTCCTGCAACATTAACTCGCCGTAAAGATTATGTGATAACATTTCATTGTGTGAAGAACTTGACACAAGAATGGGGACTTACTATGCGCCAATGAAAAACTGAGACTGCAAACCATAGCATCTTGCTAATATACTCAAAGATCGAAGTGGCAACAAATTCGTCGTTCCCATGAACATGTTCATTAAGCCACACGACTGAAACGGTGCCTATTGTCATTGCCAATAATATAATCCACAATTTTGTTGTGAAGGCATAAAAGAAGATAAACCTTTCCTTCATGATATTTGGTTTTACAGGCACCACTACGACTAGTCCTGAGTCCAAGTAAGGTTGTGAAAACTCAGCATACTCGTATCGATCTGCCATTATTTCTGTATCGCCAACACCCCCATCCAAGGTCTGTATGATGCATGTTTTATTAGTAGCACAAATTCAGGTATTAATTAATTGTGGAAGTATAAATCTTAGGCAAAAATGTCATACCATATTATGAATTTCAACCAGAAGGTCATCATACGAACCATTATAGGGAATAAAGACATAAGACAGTGAATAATTTAGCTTCTTAACAGCAGCTTCAAACACTTGTATTGAAAATCCGGTCACTCTGGTTTCATTCTTGTATGGATCATAAGTAACATTGACAAACTGCTTGAAAGCACCTCTTGCAGGCACACCAATCTTCAGTGGTTTCCCTTCATTTCTTGGTACCTGACCTGTAGGAATTCTTTGAGTACCACCAGGCCAATAGATCGAATCAAGGCTCACCTCTCCACTTCCAAGCTTTTCATATAAGAAACCAAACTCCGGTGACCAAAATCCGGTTTCTCTGTAGCTTCTACCAATTACATTAATAATGCGAAATGTTGGAAGTTGAGCTAGTTTTCCCCCTTTGAAGCTTAAGTCCCTGCTTACGCCATTGAACTTAGTTTGTGTGATGCTTTGTGACAAGTTCATTGATGAACTTGAGTTACTTGACCCCTTTGACACTCGAATAGCCTTAACAACAACTGAAGTTGCGTCATAAGCACGCAACGCGTAAATACTTGGGTTCAGGCATTCTTCATTAGGATATCTTTTTCTAAATCTTTTTCGAAACTTAAGTTTGAAGTTTGTATAATGCTCACCAGTGTCTACAAAGTTAGTTTTGAATCCAACAACACTCTGCATGCTCAATATAACAGTTTGGTCAACTGAATCAAGAAGGCTTGATATATCATCTGTAATGATCCATACATAACCCTTTTCCATCATACCCAACTGCTTTGCTTTCTTGAAAAGTAGGATACATGATCTTGGAGAAGATTTTAAAAGTATGAACACCCTATTTTCCTTCATCGTGAGCTTCTTCAACTCTTTTTCAATGTAACTGCTTGGGTTTGAGAGAGAATTCAAGGGAGGAAATATGAAGGGGCGTTCTACGGTTGAATCGACCACATGGAGTGCATCAGAGAGTACTACTGAAAGACCAGGACTTGAGTTAAATGTACTGTGATCTTCATAAATTGGGGTCACCTTTCGCCATTTGAAGTGGCCAACTATGGCGGCAATGCATTGCATATGGATTTTGACATCATGGCTCATTTGAACATAAGATGGCATTGTTGCTGATTCGGGAAATGAGGATGTCGCCGTTGGGGTTAGGGAAATGATTGGGATGTTCTTGTTGGCTTTATCAAACTCGGAAACTAAAGTTGCTTCTTGAGGACTAATTGTTCCGATAATGGCTTGAACTTGTTCTTTAATAAGGTCCATTGCTGTTTCAAATAGAGAGTTCATAATCAGAAAATATGTTTCCAACACTTCAATATATATTTATGGAATATCTTCTAACCTTCATAATATGAGCGAGCCGGGTTACCCTGAGAATCCTTGAGGTGCAAAAGAACAAATATCATTCGTCGTCCGGCAAAAATCATGGACAGCCATCTCCATGGCGATCTTCTGTTCTCTCCCGATACAAGAATTGTATTCAAGCACGCCACCTACACATTGCTTTTTCGAACAGTTTTGTAGTTTTTCATTGTTTGCAAGCACAATACACATTTCAAGAAAGAAAGCTCCAAAAAGAAGCAGCAAACAGGTGGAGAATCGCATCTTTAGATAGATAGAGATTAGAAAGGTTGACTTCTGATAATGCAGATGCCTGTATTTGGTGACTACTGTTCTATGCCTTTAATGAGTTATAGTTCGTAGATATGTCAACTAATTAACAAAAGGCTTTAAAGGAGAAACCCTTCACAACAGTGTAGTTTAAATTCTTTATACATTGACCACAAGACTTTTTGTAATTTACAAAGTGTCCTCAGGCAGTACACGTGTCTCCCTTTTCTTGTGTGTGGCACGTTAAAACACACGCGTCTCCTTTTCTTCACCGATGAGCTATAGTTCTTATCTTTGTCTCTTTCCTCCGATTTGATAAGAGAGAGAGAGAGAGGGAGATCGCGAGAAAGAAAAGGAGAGACAGAGACACAAGCTGAAATCAGACGCATGCGTCGCCCGAGAGGTCTATTTTTCCGTCGTTGCTTGGCCCTGGCGGTGGTTATGAAGGCGAACGACAGTGGTCCACTTGATTTGTGCAAGAACAACAGTATGGCTCTATGTCTTCACCGATTCTCACACTCCTGTTCCCCCAATTTTGTTAAGTTGAAAATGCAAGCAATAATGTAGAGCAGCAATTTCCTGGATTCTAGCTTGTCATATTTTCAATTCTTTGACAGAGTCAAGAATCTCTACTTGGTCTTTACTAGCTCCATTTTCAATTATTCAAATTACTTAAGATGGTATAAAGCAGAAATCATGAAAGGGGGGCCTCATTTGACTTGCGTTTGCCTACATATAAACTTCATCTCCTAGTTATGGACTTTCACTAGTATAGCAAACATATTGATACCAAAATTCATAAAATTTTCACTAGATATTGTTTTAAAAAGTTTATATTCTACAAAGTTATATATTCTTATTATAATATCTAGAAGTTATGTCTTCTTACCGGTGTATGATGTATGATTTGGTCAATGCATACATAAATTTGTTGGAACATATATATGTTGCACCAGCATTCACAAATAACAACATATGACAATACTACTAATAAGGTACTATCTAAAAAGTTACCCCATTACAATCTATCACATAATTTTTAATTGGTTATAAAATTTGTACATGAAATGGCAATGGGGTTGAATTATTTATGAAATAATTAAAACAAGCTATTATTACTTTATTTAAAATAAATTATTAATTAAAAGGGTTATTAAGTAATTATCAAAGTTGTTGATAATTATTTTATTTTTTAAATTAGTAGATAATCACGAATTAAATAATATATTTATTTAATTTTAAATTCAAATTAGATTTGAATGCACTCCAAGTTTAGAAAACTAAAAATAGGGGTGTAGGGGACTTGGAAAATAAGAATCCCATGTAACTTGCAATCTAGAGATTTAATTGTCAAAACCCTAATCCCATATCACCACCCAAAGCTGTCGCGGACCACCCTCACCTGCCACTTTCACCACCATCGCTGTCTATAGTAGCCGCTACCACTATCGCCCTCCACCTCCGTACGTGAGAAGAAACCGGCGAAGCCGGTTTGTGGTTTCGGGTTAGTCGTGACCGAGAAAACAAAAGGTTCTCGTCTTGGGTGTTTCGTGTTATCTTGATCTAGCGAGCAGTTCGTTGATCTCGTGGTATTTCTGACTTGGTTAGTTGTTTAAAGGAAAGGTATGTTTTCATTAAAAAACCAAATGGTTGTGTTTTGTTTCTATTTGGTTTGCATCTGGACTCCTGGTGATGCGAATCAAAGGTTTTGGTTTGATCCGGTTCGTATACATGCGTCTATTATTTTGTTTATCGTCAAAAGTTTTAAAACTCGTATACGAATACCAACAATGTATTAGAGACACTTTTGCAAACAAGCAGAACAATTATTTATAATTGCAATCAGGTTTTATTTTGTCACAACTTTTGTTTGAAAAAGGACTATATTTGTTTCATTTATTATATTTTGTGTTGTTGATTGTGAATCAAGCAATACATACGGTTGTGTTTATTTTGCTCTGTTTGTATTATCTTGTACTTTTTTTTGTCTTTTGGAAGCCCTATTATAATAGATTAGAGCGTAAATTACTATTTGAGTCTTCGGTGTTTGACCATTTTAACTAGTTGAGTCTCTTATGATTAAAATCGTCACTCTAAACCCGAACTTTTGATTTTTACATATGTTTGAATCCAAATGGCTAACGTCAATAAATTTAACAGCTAATTTTTTTCCTAAAATGACCAAAATATCCTTATGGACTCAAATGGTTAAAAACGTTATATATATATATATATATATATATATATATATATATATATATATATATATATATATATATATATATATATACCCTCTCTTCACCTCCACCACTCTTTCATATCCCCATGTCCATCTTCATTCTTTCATATCCCACTTCTCACAAACCCAAACACAAATATGTGTGCCTATTGAGAGAGAGGGAGTCATGAGAGAGAGAGGAGCCGGCCAGGGTTTCCGGCATTTCCTTCCCCCGCCCCCGGTCGGTAGCGGCATTCGAGTGGAGACAGGAGAGGGCCGCAAATCCAGCGACCTGGATATCCGGAACGAACACAGGCCCCGATGCCGGGGACACGATGTGATAAACATGATAACCACTATAAAACAATCACGTAATTTATAAATTATTTTTTTACTCATTTAGTTGAGAGAACTAGAGAACCACTAAAAAGAGAAGTAGTGGAATTTTAAAAGCAAAGGTAAAATTGGAACTAAAAATATATAAATTTTTAAACATTTCTATCGTTTGCATACGTTATTATTTTTTAAAACAATTGCATCATTAAATCAAGAATTACTTTACCTTTCATTCGAGTATAAATAATGTTATAAAAAATACGAGTTAACTCATTTTTTGTTTTTCTTATTTTTAATGATAAAGGGTACCTTGGTATTTTCCTTATTTGTTAGTTATGGTAAATCCTATAAACATTAGAAGTTAATTTTCATATTAATTTAATTGGTTTTGACTAATTCTATTTCTTTCATACGGTTTTCTTTCTTCCATAAGTTTTTACTTTCATAGATTTTCATGGCATACCTAGTGTGCTTGTGCTGTTTAACTAGGTGGGTTGGTTTGTTTCATAAATAAACGTATATGTTTTTTATCATCAAACAACACATACCAAGTGTACGTTTGTTTTTTTATTAGGTGTGTGTATTGTTAGTTAAATAATCGCATATGATGTTTAGTTCATCAAACAGCACATACCACGTTTGATGTACTGTTTATTCGATTGTGTGTTGTTTAACAGAGGTTGAAAGAATGTTGAGCTTGTGTTACATTCTATCTTTTTATGATGTGTTGTTTAAATGATTATATGGTGTTAAACGTGTGATGGACTGTTTAAATAATTTGTGTGCTGGTTGTCATGAACTGGAGTTTATTAGTAAACGTGTACTGATTAGCACAAAGTAATTGTGTTGATTAGTACAATGTAAAAGTCTTAGTTAAATCATATATATATATATATATATATATATATATATATATATATATATTAAACTGATCAGCACATTGTATATGTATTGATTTGTAAATGTTTACTGACCAGCAAAGTGTATATGTATTGTTTAGTAAATGTCACAATGATATGTAGAGTGTAAATGTAAAGCAAATACCAAAAGCTTCATTGTGACTGATTAGAAAATTCCAAAACTTATCAATCCATCCAAAAGATTCAAAAAACTGTTATAAATCCATCTTACCAACTACTATCAACCCTATAATGCTTGATTAAAAATAGATTTCAGTTTTAAAATATGAAACATAAAACAATGTTTAGTCAAACTTGATATTAGTCCACAGAAATTTCCATTGATGGAGTGTTTGAATTAACCTTCCCAAGATTCAGGATTATTATTAATCAGTATCTTCATTTTTAAGCAATGTTATAAAGAATGAGAGAGAGAAGATGGAGAAGATTTGATTATTTCCGATGTAGCAGTGTTTTTTTTTATTAACCATATGCACAGTAATTTTAATCTATTGTTAATTGATGTACATGATATTTATGGATTCAATTGCTTCATTTGAATAAATTAACCAAAATTTTGCGAAGGAGTACCGGTGGGGGTGCACGAGCTTCTGTAGATATGGCTAATGGTTAGCTAGTTTGTGGCTATAACACCAGTGTAGAATGCAGGATTATGTTATTTATGTAAATTTTTTTATCATAATCTAGAATTACGTAATTTCTATTATAAACATATTTTAAATATCAATTACTCATTATAGAAATATATAATTTTTATTTTACAATTCCGTGTAGTACATGTGTTATCCATTTTCAATAGTTTTAGTTTAGGGATAAAATTGTAAATGTAGTATAGATTTATGTATAACACTTGTACAAAATGCATTAACATAGATCTTAAGTGTCTTAAACTATTAAAAAAATTATCAAATTGTCCATCTAAAATGATTTAGAGGATATTATAGATCTAGATAATAACAATAATGATAGAAATAATAATAGGTTATCTATACTTAATAAATGATTTAAAAAGACTTTTACAAGTACTGCCGATTCAAAAACCAAAAAAAGTTTTAGCAATTTGGTTTTATTCTTAATGGCATACAAGACGGTATACATGTGAAACACAACTCCTTCTTCTTTAACTTTGGGCAAATGGCTCATTATATAGAAGATGGGCACTACTTTGGTTTTTCTACACAACCGATGTGTGATATGAACATTTTCTGTAATTTTGGTTTATGGACAAAATTGTAAATGTAGTATAGATTCATGTATCAACACTTGTATCAAATGCAACAACTTTTTTCCTAAGTGTCTTAATTTTTTTGTGAAATTACAACTCTGCCCACTTTATATGCTTTATATACTAGTATAGATTTGAAGTCTATTTATTTAACTTTTATTTTTAATCAAAAAAAATGAAAGTCAAATTACATTAAATAGTAATTAACATATTTTCAAAACCCACATATATATTAATTATTACATATTTTCATTTTTATTTTTTATCTTTAGTATATTAATACATTTTTACACCTGTAAAATATATATATACTAGTGTCTAAAATTATTACATATTTTTTATTTTAATTTTTTATCCTTAATATATTAATACATTTTTACACTTGTAAAATACATTTTTATATTTTCCTAAGTGTCATATATTTTTTTGTGAAATTACAACTCTGCCTACTCTATATGCTTTATATACTAGTATAGATTTGAAATCTAATTATGTAACTTTTATTTTCAATCAAATAGTGAATGAAAATCAAATTACACTAAATAATAATTAACATATTTTTAAAATACAATTATATATTAATTATTACATATTTGATTTTTTTTATCCTTAGTATATTAATACACTAGGTTATTTTTCCGTATACTACACGAGTTGAATAATAAAAATAATAAAATTATAAGAATTTCTGAAAACTGAAATTATGTATAACTAACGACTTTAAGTAATAAATCAATAATATTGAAAAAAAAAATAATTATTATAATTCATAATATTCCATAATTTGAAAGTTAAGTATTCAAAATGATGTTTCCACAATATTGAAAATTCCAGAAACGTTATAGTTATTTTTTTAAAATGTTTTATAAAAAGAATGAAAAAAATGTTCAATTTATAAAAATGTTTTATGAACAAACTTATTTAAAGAAAATTTGTATAATTAATAGGAGAGAGAGGCGGAAAAAAAAAATATGAGGATGCATAAAAGAGTGACAAGTGTCTTATCAAAACATTTATTTATTATATAGTATAGATTTTTACACTTGTAAAATATATATATAAAAATTTAAAAAATTTATATATTGATATTTTTCACCCCGTATATATTACATAGGTTTTAAGCTAGTATATAATAAATAGAACCTGAATTTTACCGTTGCCCATCTTTGTAGTCGATTATTCTTTGTATTATCTAAAAATTGATATTAAATCATATTTTACACATAAAATCATAGAAAAAAAAATACTTTACTTGGAAAAAAGTGTTTCTTTGAACCAATACTTGAGTTGTTGTAAATTTATTGATTTATCTTCTTATTTTGTGTGTTGACTTCGTAAACATATTGATATTTTTGTGTGCACTGATAGTTACTGACTGGAGCACTCAAGCTGCGAAATGTTGGCTTAATTCCATTACTGTTGACTTTTACAAGGTATTATTAACCATATGCACAACAATTTTAATCTATGGTTAATTGATGTACATGATATTTATGGATTCAGTTGCTTCATTTGGATAAATTAATCAAAATTTTGCAAAGGAGTAGTGGTGGGGTGGGTGCACAAGATGCTATAGATATGGCTTAATGGTCAGAAGGTTTGTGGTTGTAACACCATTGTAGAATGCAGGATTATGTTATTTATGTAACTTTTTTATCATATTATAAAAGTATAGGATTAGGTAATTTCTATTCTACACTTATTGTAAATATCGGTTACAAAGATTCCTTTATAAATGCCCTTGAAAGGACCCTTTCGTTATTCTTATTCTTTGAAATACGAATAACTGGTTTAGGTCCTTTCAAATTGATATCAAAGCCAATAGTTTGATCCAGCGAAACTAGTTAGTTTCGCCCAACAATGTTTGATTTGGTTATCGAGGTTCATGCATGGGACGATAAAATTCATAATGCATCTCTTATAGTTACTAAATTATTGAACATACAAAACTAAAACTAAGTTAAACCCTAAATGAAAACAAAATCTTCGTTTATTAAATCTTGAATTTAAAAATAAAACATCAAAATTATATAAAAAAAAATTAAAAAAGTAATTCCAAAGGAAGGCTACAAACAGGGTTGTAAACGAACCGAACCGAACGAAGTCTTGTTCGTGTTCGTTCGTTTAGCATTTAACTTGTTCACGAATACGAACCGAACGAAATTTCATGTTCGTGTTCGTTCATTAAGGAAATGGACTTGTTCACGAACGAAACCGAACGAAGCCTTGTTTGGGACTTTTGATGTCAACCCTAATGTCTTCCAAAATTAACATTTACTAAGAACATTTTAATATCAAGTTTTATGTACATCTATCGAATTTACTTTATTTAGTTAATTGTTAAGGTAAAAAATATAATAAAAAATAAATAATATAAAAGATTTAGATAAAATAAAATAGAAATATACAAAGAATATAGTCATAAGATACGTAAATACTTGCTCGTGTATTTGTTTTAAATCGTGTAACATAATTTTCGTTCGATAATAGAACATAAATCTAAACGAATCACATTCTAGTATATACTTTTTTATGTTAGCGTATCTTCTAAAATGTCTTTTCATCTACCTTATAGATTATGATACACGAATTAGGTTCAACTATCTACTTTCTACACTTCTGTATTATGACATTATTTTTTAGGCTTTTTCATAACAATAATAATTTAGTAATGTTTATTTCACAAAAAAGTCCCAAAAATTTAAAAATAGTGTATGTAGCAGAAGAATTTTAGATGACTTATATTTACAAAAATCTAACTAGTTGTCATTCAGACGGTGTTTTATATACTAAAAATCCGGTGCAAGTTGTGACCATAAAATAATCTGAACGGAGCTTATTACATAAGTAATTACAAACACGGGTGCATTACCTAAAAGTACACAGGCTCCTCTTCTTTCTTCACTTTCTTGGGTGCATTACCTAAAAGTACACATCATAACACATTAGCAAAACTAAATGAGGACATAGATGCTTAAACTCGAAAACCAAGCCGAATATATATTCTAAGAACAATACATTTTAAAATATAGTCGTGCTACTTTACCTAAAAATGTAGGTTTTATTTAGTAATCACATGTTATGTAACATGCGACTCTCTAAGTAGATTTGGTTCCTTTAGTAAAGTATATGCCTATATCGCGATCATGTGATTTATACATGAGTAAGTAAACTAATTTTACAAAGTCATGCATTTTGCTGTCAGCTTTACCAAAAACAAATATTTTTCCAAGTGGACAAGCTTTATTCTCAAACTCACTCAATTTACCATAAGTATTTATCAAGCATTTTAAAACGTGTTATTCAACCAATTTGAATCACATATAACTTACTAGGTTAAAACCCATGTATTACATGGATTGAATAAAGACAACTTGTTGTAAACCAATAGATCCTATAAAGATTTGTATGTTGGATGTTAATTATTGGTGAAATAATTTTTTTTTTAAATATTTTATAAAAAGAATGAAAGAAATGTTCAATTTATAAAAATAGTTTATGAACATGCATATTTTTTTAAATAAAAAATATTTTATAAAAATCATTATTATTTAAAAGGAGAGAGAGGCGGGAAACAAAAAAACTTAAAGAAACTTGTGTTACTAATAGGAGATAGAGGCGAAGAAAAAATATTGAGAGTCAATATAAGAGTAACAAGTGTCATTTCAAAACATTTATTTATTATATAGTATAGATTACAGAGTTTATATTCAAGTGTAGAAACCGAAATTGTGTAATACTAATAGTCAAAGATGGTGTTACACAAATTACAAATCAATATTAGCATATTCCAAGGACCATTGTTCTCAATGTTTAATTAGTTAGGGTAACAGTCCATTTCTAAACTAAAATGCTATAAAATATCAATTTAGGCGTTAAAAGTGTATGGTTGGGTTGGTTGGGCACGGGGAAACACGCTTGTGTGGACCTTACAGGAGTGTCACCTCTTGTGGGGCTCAAGGACAATGGGGTTGTGGCGGGCCATGCTGCTTTAAAGGCGGAATCATGCAAAGTTGTTAAACACGAGAAAGTTTGTTTAGAGAACCAACACGTGTTTATCCCTTTTGCTTTTGATACTTTTGGGTTCCTAGCACCGGAGGCAGTGGAATTCCTAAACAGGGTTCAACGAGTCGTGCATAGTAATATTTCGGCCCCTAAGACCCAAAGCTTTGTTTTTAGTATGATCGGTTTTGCTATTCAAAAAGGGGTTGCAGCGCAACTTGTTGCCCGTTTACCTGCCACTTTATTGTAATCGTCCTTCTTTTCAAATGGAGTAACTATTTTATAAAAAAAAGAGTGTATTTACCTGGTCTTATTTTCTAAACTACAAACATGTATATGACGACTACTTGTGCTCAATCAACTCAAAGTTAAAACTCTGGCGCGTGTACATGATAGTGAAGCATACTGAAGTCGAGCAGAAATTAAATGTTGAATTCAGTTTTAGAACTTAGTTCTACCATTTCTAACGGATTGGAAATGAAGAACAGCCATTTGATTAGCTTCCTCTCTCCTTTCCAATTTTAGAAACTTTTAAGTGGTATCAATAACTTGGAAACATCATACGTGAAGTTTAGACGTGGTTGGTTAATTAATAGCATTTTCAAGAAATTGGTTATATGTGTTTTTTCATGAAATTTTACCAATTTTGATCAAGTTGTGGAATTTTGTAAAATAATGTGCTATTTATCATCAATTGGTAAAATTGATTATAACTACTATTAGAATTGAATCAATTTGTAGTCCAAGTTTTAATTACAAAACTCATATGTTTTTTTTTTGTTAAAAGATATGGTGATTTTGGTTAAAATTAGCCTAAGTGGTGATTTGATGAATTGGTTACCGACGGTTTGGTATGATCAATTATACTTCCCCAGATGTGTTTAGACGTTAAATTAGGAGTTAGTTACATGGATATCCCTGTGGTTTGTGAAAAGTAACAAGTATGAATATTAAGAGTTTTAAGTTGCAAGTATGGGTATTATGTTTTCATTTTGTAACACTATTGGGTATTAAGACTAATTTTTGTTAAATTTAGATAAAATGACCAAATTACCCTTTTTATAATTGTAAGGACCATTTATGTAAGTAGTTCTATTTTAATTGCGGGGACCATTTATGGATAAAAGGAACCAAATTACCCCCATTTCGTTTTTTCCGTAACCACTCCGGCATACACCACCGTTTTTCCGGTAACCACTCCGGCCCACACTACACAAGATACAAAAAAGTTATAAAATGAAAACATAATACTTATACTTACAACTTAAAACCCTTAGTACTCATAGTTGTTACTTTTCACAAATCACAGGGACTATCCATGTAATTAACTCTTAAATTAGACAAGGGAAGTAATCAAATTTAATTTGGTGAATTTTAAAATAAATTGAGCTAATGATAACTCAAATTCACTCTTTGGCATCTTAATGTTGGTTTTAAAATAAAATACTTACGAACAAGAGGGTTATTAATCAATCTCAACAATAATACTAAGAGACAATATTATTATTATGCGGAAAGAGAGCTTGAACACACTCAAATAAAAAGGAACAAGTAATCTTTCATATGCCAGAATGATTATTAATTAGTGATAATCAAAAGATTACAAGATGCAAAAACACATAAAGAACAATTTTAAAACGTATTCTAGACACGAGCTTAAATAGTACTGCGATTAGAGAGAGATTCAATGATTGATGCATAGTCTGGTCGTTACATCGGTTATGCCTTGTTTGTTTGATTCTATCTCACGAATTAATATATACATTGCAATAAGTGAAAAGTTGATTATAGTCTTTATGTGATATTTAATGATGTCGATCTTGTTTTGACTTGATAAGAGCTTGGAGGAAGGCCTAAACTAGATTTTGAAGGCAATTTGTCCACACAACAAAGACATTACTTTTCTTTGCTTCTCATTATTTAAATCAGTTGTTTGACTTATGTTTTCTATTTAAAAATATAATTCTTTAACAAGATTGCTTCAGCATTTTCTTTTACATGTATATATAAAAACTTTTATTTATTTATAAAATCCCATCTACATTGTTTTGTTTCGTGTATATCATTGTTTCTCTTTGTAGTTTTATTGAAATCTTTCAACTTTATTTAATCTTGAAATTCTTTTAGGGGTCGAGCAATTTATTTACCGCAGAATCGTGGGTTTACTATTTTTTACAAGAGAGCTCTCTGTTTGAGTTGTTCCTCGGACCGTCGATAATGGAACAGCCGCCACGTCGGTCGTGCACTGCCCTTTTGTAGAAACTAGAATGCTTTGATATGTTGCAATGCCTTCGGTAGAGGTGCACAAATCGGTTTTTTAACCCAAACCGGTTCAACCCGACCCGAACCGGTTTGGTCAACGAAAAGTCAAAACCGGTTTAGGCCCAAACCGGTTCGGGTTAAACCGGTTTTGGTAATGGAAATATGTAAACCGGTCAAACCGGTTCGGGTAGGTTTTAAACCGGTTTGCCCTTTAAACCGGTTTAAACCGGTTTTTATTAAAAAAAAAAAATTATATTTCCGTGATTAAATTGTTTCAATTACGTGATTTCATTTTGAATTTTCTAGCATTAAATCGCATTAATTAGCATTAAATCGCATTAATTAGCATTAATTTAAAACAAACTGGTTTAGCATTAAATCGCATTAACTCGCATTAATTACCCTGAATCGCATTAACTCGCATTAATTAGAGTTTTAACCTAGCATTAAATCGCATTAATTAGCATTAAATCGCATTAACTCGAAAACCGGTTTAAACCGGTTTACAAACCGGTTTATCAAACCGGTTTGGTTGAACCGGTCCCTAACCCGATCGCATTCTGAAAGCATTAAACCGGTTTCGAACCGGCGGTTTTTGGGTAACCCGAACCGGTTTGGCCCAAACCGGTTTAACCCAAACCGGTTTGCCGGTTTGTACCGGGTTAAAAAAAAAACCGGTTTTTTTGTGCACCACTAGCCTTCGGGATGATCCGCAATCGATCCATGGCAACGGCCAGCCTGTCCATGTTTTCTATTTCTTTCTTTTGAGCTTTGTTTTTGAGCACATGGATCATTTGATTATAAACATTTTTAGATTAAAAACTCATCAGGTGAATCAAATTATCCTTTAAACGATTTTTAGATTAAAAAATATTAAGAATCTAAGACCAAAGTGACCCCCAAGTAGAGACGCACAAATTGGATTTTTTTTTTAACCGGATCCAGTGGAACCGGTTGCGGATCGGATCATATTGTGGGGTATGAGATTTGGAACCTTTTATCCGGTTTTATCCAGATTTTTCGTGTCCGATTCCAAAATTGTCCGATTTTTATCCGGTCCCTTGGAAAACCATACAACCGGTTTCAGATCCGGCGGTTCCAAAAATATCCGATCCGGTTCTAGAAAAGTCCGATTCCGGATAATCCATCGGATCGGATCCAGTTATAATGCCCACCTCTAACCCCTAGATCCGGCGGTTCCAAAAATATCCGATCCGGTTCTAGAAAAGTCCGATTCCGGATAATCCATCGGATCCAGTTATAATGCCCACCTCTAACCCCCAGGAGCAAGACTATAGGAAGATTCAAATCTAAAACAACCTTAGCTTTATTCCCCTGAACAAGCAGACATGTAGGGACATATGTTGAGATAAAGAAACAAGCAACTAACTTGATCAACAATGGTGATCTTAATTAAACCTTAGGTTGTTTTAAGATTGAGTTGTTAGGTTGGATGCTCACAGACTTGATGGTTGAATGCTCACAGTTGATACACATTCAGATTTGCCACGCGGGTCGGGTTGGGTAACAAGTCGGCCCAAAACACTTGGTATAGTTTCTGGTTGATGCCAACAGAACAGACACCATCCTGATTTTGAAAGCACAAGATATCTCTATTCACTATCTGGGAAAATGTTGAAATGATACTTTTCATATTGAATATATGCATCAAGGAATTATCAGGAAAAAATATCCTCTATATGCAGACAGTTATATCACAATGGGCAGTAAACAAGAAGTCAAGCATACAACATTCTCAAACCAAAACAAGTTAAACAAACAACATCAACAATAACAACGACAAGTGCACATAAATCTAACACGAGCGGTTCAAATAATCCATTACATATAAACCTCCATGCCTATATACTTCGTGCACTGACACAACGGGCACATGCTAACCTTACTTTCACACTCTTTACACAGACAAAGATGCTTACAAGGCAACAAAAGCATGCACACTTCATTCACTCTACATACCTTACACGCCATCACGCCACTGTTCCCCTTGCAAAGCAAGTGGAAATCAATCGCCCGACCATTGCAGCACGAAGCTGTGTCATCAACCTCACTGTCACCACATCCTTCTTTGCTATCTTTTCCCTGCGTGTACACTTGTTGCAGATTGAACTTCAGGGTGTTGATCATATTCTCATTGTATCTGGCCCGTTGCTGCCAAGTGTCAGCCTTCATGGCTAACTCTTCAACTTGCAATTCGAGTTCCATGTTCTTCTTGTTGATGTTTTCCACTTCAGCTTCCTTTTCGCGAAGCTTTTCCATGAATTTATCTTCGACATGTGAGATTATTTGAAGCTGGTTTGATTGAAACTTTTCATGAACTGCTTGCCTGAGTCTGTCAGCCTTGATTATAATTAAAAAACAATATTAAAATACAAATAATATAAATATTTGAACAAAAGAATTCAAGATTTAACCAGCAAAACCAAATCTGGTTCAAGATCAAAACTTACGGATTAAAGCAAACAAACAAACAACATACCCTGTAATATCCCACTAATAGTATAGCTATCTTGGTTTTAAAATGAGCGGTGCGCTCCGATGCATTTTGGTCCAAAAATCCGATACCCGATGCACGCATCAAGTCATATGATGCGTTCATTATTAAAAAAATATTAAAAAACGAATTATACATAACAATTTTTATATTGTTAATAGTTTAACATAAAAACATACTTATAAAACATATTTAAACATAAAAACATACTTATAAGTTGTAACACACTTGAAAGTTAAATATTATCAAACATAAAAACATACTTTTATATAACACTTGTAAGCCATTGAGATTTCTGAAATGAGAAGAACAACAAAAAACAGCAAATAATCAAACATGTGAATAATCAACAATAATAGGTTGTCAAAAAACAACAAAAAAATATATTATTAAACAAGTGAACAACAGAAATATCAAATCATCAAACAAAAACAGAAGGTTATCAAAATTCAAACAAGTGAATAACAAAAATAGCACGCATCATGATAAAGATTGAGACTTTAAACTTGAAAGAGTAACAGATTACTGAAGAAGAAGAAGAAGAACCTAGAAGCTTAAACTTGAAAAGATCCAAATAAACAGTGCATATTGCGGAATTGCGCGCATCTTGCGAGGTACCGCATTATTCGAAATGGCCACATCATGCACGCGTCATGGAATCAAAACTCGTCAAGTTTGTGATGCGTTCTCTTTAGCGCATCACGCATTATACACGTATTTTAAAAACAAGATAGCTATCGGTAGAGTCCGGGAGAGTGGGATGAGAGGAAGCATTTCCTCTATCCCATCCTGCTCCCACTGAGACCCCACCCCGGCTCTAGAAACCTTTTTTTTTAACACGTACAGTATACAATATAGTAATCCAGACAACAAAAAAAATTATAATCAAAGATACCTGAATTTTCATGAACCTATCAATCTCAGCATCCTGTCTACGCAACTCGAGTTCAAGATCATCTCCCAAGAGCCCAGCAATGAAAGACGACTCACCGGATGAAGCTAACCTGCCATTGTCAAGAGACAACCCTAAACCCGTCGAAACGGATCGCGGCTGCAAGAAATCAATAGATGACATCTGAGAATTTGCATTATTATTCTCCAACAACTCTTGCTCTTTCGGCCTCTTGTTCATCAACTCCAAATCAAAATTCCTCTGCAATTCGAATCCGCCATCGCTAACATCCGTCCCCGGTGCAAACCCTACCACATGAACTGCACAAAACAGAAATTAACAACTTAAATTCCAACCAAATCAACCTTCCAGCTTCAATTAACATAGAAATCAAGTTAATTAACGTTTACAGTTACAAACAGAAAAGAGGGTTTTAGGGTTTACATTGGGGGATGTACGGAGGGTGATGAGTTTGATCGGCGTTTATATAGTTAATTGCCGGTGAAATTTGACCGTCGATGTTGTCGAATATATCTCTGAACATCAAAATCGAAAGATAAAACAAAGGATTAATCAGATCACGATAGAAATTAGGGTTTCAAACGGCGAAAAAGGGGGTTGTCGGTAATACCTGAAGGGCTTCGATTGCTGTTGCTGCTGCAGGTAGTTTTGGAACTGGTGGTGCTCAGGCATAGCCATGCCTGGCTTCGATGGTCGGTGCGATACGTGAAGAGAGAAGGGGGGAGGGATTTGCAGGTTGAAGGAGAAAGTTTACAATTGTGTTTTGCTATTTGGTCCCCTTGGTATTAATATAACGTTGAGGGGTAGGTTTTTAAAATAGTAAAAGATGAGGGTTGGTTTTGAATGTTTTATTTTATGTTGCTATGCCTACTGATTTGGTTTTAGTGATGACAAAATGGTCCTTTTACTTTTAGTGGTTTTGTTTGTGCTACCAAATTATAAGTCTTTCGTTTATTTTTGTTACATTTTGCCATTACACGTACAAGTTAGTGAGCACGGCCGGAGCTGACCATGGGCAAAGAGGGCGATTGCCCAAGGCTCGTTATTTTAAAATTATATATATATAATGTTAGGAGATTTGTACGATTCATCGGTTAACTACTATAGTATGTTATTCTAAAATTATAATTTTGTTATGTGTTATTGCTGTAATTTTTTTTTGCTTTAGGGTGAAGGGGGCCATTAATCCATTACTCATTTACTCATCAAAACTGCTCAATAGAATTTTGTCACCTCAAAACTATTCATTTATTCAGATTTCATTGGAAACATCATACTCATTACTCACTCACTTTTTAATAAAAATAAAACATTTAAAAAGAAATGGTGTGTGTGGGGTAGTGGTTGGGTCCACTAGAGAGAGAGTAGAGAGAGAGTGGAGTGACGAGTGTTTCATTCGAGTAAAAAAGACTCGGGCAACTTACCCGGACAAGCAACTCGAACCATTGGGGGCGGTGTTCCAACTTTACTCAGATACCCTCTCACTTACTCGGCTTGGCCCGAGTTGTCCACCCCCATCACCCTTAGTAATGATTTTTTTTATTTAAAATTTTGTATCGTTTGGGGCCTATTTTTCTAGTTCGCCCCGAGCCCCTAAATCCTTAGCTCTGGCCTGTTAGTGAGATGATGTACATCATAAGGTTACATGTTTTATAAGAAATTAATTTGTTTCAGTACTTAATTGATTGAGTTGAGAGTTTGGATTGTGGGTTTAAAACCGGAGTTTGTTGGTAAATAAGTAGAATGTAGATTATCATTGTAGTTAAAGGTGAAAAGGTAAAGAAGCTCACACAGTCGTGCAACATCTCTAGCATGGTCGTGTAACCTATATATTTATCAAACATGACCGTGTATAGTGACAGGCATCTGTGAATAACATAGCTCTTTGGCGTGTAAAATCGTAGGACATGTAGGTAGTGCACAAAGTCATGAACATAACCAACATGTAACTTAAGTTACCTGGGCGTATTACAACATGATCAAAGAGATGTATTAATCTTAAGATGATATTCATGTCTGGAATTTACATTTATTTATCATAGGGTTTGTCTATAAAGGGAAGAAGGGGACGTGGGAATTTTACCAAGATGGTAGAGGGAAAAAGAAATTTCCTTAAAAATATTTCTTTAAAATTTTATCCATTCTTAGTATAGGTATTAGTGACATTCAATATTTTTTAAGGTTATGGATGATATTTCCAAAACTTAATAGGCTTTTCTAAATATAATACAATACAATACTAGAGTTTGTTAATATACAATCTACCAATGTTTTAAAACCAGTTTTAAATAATATTTGATTAGGTAGAGTTGCTGTAAAAGCCCGGACTGGTTCTTGTCTTTTCACGGGAGGTGGGGTGTAAGTCTTAGCGTATAATCCCACTTGCATTTATGGTCAACGCTCCTTGCCACTGCCCTTTTCTTGGGTAACGTACCATGTGTGACGGCTTGGCCAGTCAGTTGATGGGCAAGTCTCATCACAGGTTGAATTGTGGTTGACCCAGCTGAAGTCACTCCACTTTGAATTTGTGCTGACAATCCACTGATGTACTTCTATATCTTCTTGTATTCTGGGGTGACGGGCATAATCTGGCTAACTCATAAAACTTGGTAGTGTAACCCACAATGTCGGAACCTTCCATCTTAAGATTCCAGAATTCAGCTTCAAGATTTAGTAATTCACTACGACGGGCAATACTCATCTTTAAGCATTACCTTGAAATCATCCCAAGGAGTAGGATTAGCAACATCGAGTCCTAAATTTTGCACATAGGTATTCCACCATGTGAGGGCTTGTCCCTCAAGCGTTCCCGACGCTAGGGGTGTTCAAAAAAATCCGAATCCGAAACCGAACCCGAATTATCCGAAAATCCGAATCCGAATTATCCGAAAATTCGGATATCCGAATTTTCGGATTCGGATAGTGATTTTCGGATATTTCGGATAGTTCGGATATCCGAATATCCGAAATATTATATTTATATATTTTTTTAATTGTTTTTATTATTTAAAAATAAGAAAACTTGAATCAAAACCCGATATATTATATTTATATATTTTTATATGTATATTTTCTAATGTTTTTTAAGGTTTTTAATTGTTTTTGTAATTTAAAAATATTATTTTTATTAATTTTTTTTATTTTTTTTATATTTTCGGATATCCGTTTCACTATCCGAATCCGTATCCGAATTTTCGGATATCCGAAATTCGGATATCCGAAATTTCGGATTCGGATAGTGAAATCCACTATCCGAAAATTTCGGATATCCGAATTTTCGAATATCTGACTTTGAACACCCCTACCCGACGCCTACTTCACCTGATGCTCAGGTGTACAGTTACACATGCTGAAAATAGACTCTATCTTCTCGATCCATTGTATCAACCCACCGGCTTACTCAGAACCGTTGTACATGTGGGGCTTGCAATTGAGAAAGGCTTTGAATGGACACGGTCGGGAATTGCCACCGGTCCCTGAATTGTATCGATCACAAAATTTAGAGTAAATCACAGATTAAATAGTGAACTCCAGGGAGTACCGTCTTCTTAGTGTTCGTAGAAAAATCTTTACCTCCATGCTCCTCGGATCCGCTATTGCCACTACTCTCATAAATTGCCATAGCATGCCTCACACTGGGTCACTAGTGCCTCGACCTAAGTGGCACTCATTAAGTTGGGGTTCCTTCCTCTGTTACGGTTATTTCTTCTCCTTCCGGACATATGTTCTTTAAACCACAAGGGTAACAATAATGAGAAAAATATGAGTCATATAATCAACATACATTGTATAAAGTAAACACAAGCACATAATCATAATAGCGCAACAACTGATAAATAAAGATTGATAAATAAATTGTAGCGGGTACAAAATACTTTGGGAGAAAAAGGTTTAAATTCAAAAATGTCGGGTGGCCAAAGCTCGGCCACCTAGGCTAATGAAAAGTACTCACTCCAGTGTCCGATGAACCCGTCATCAAAGAAGCAATAGTCTCCTCAGCCTCGGTCGCATGCTACTAAACAACTTCGACTCTCCTACTGAGATCGGCCATCTCATTCTTCATCTCCAACACCAGATCCACCAGGTTGTTGTGAATGTCATCAGCAGTTTGCAATTCTCCTCTAAATCTGATCAACATAGGATGTTGTCCTCCCATCAAGATCCTGAGACTGCTAGAGTTGGTAAATCTCGTCCTGTTGGGCGTCGTAATGTAGCTCGTTCTTCTCCGAACGATGGATCAATGTGGCGAGTACGCGGTCGAGTGGAACTCCTAGTGGTGGTAATTCTTGTGACCTCGAAGCCTCGCCCGGTCGTGATTCAAACGCAATCCCTTCTTGCAGAGCCCACCTCTGGATCATCTTTGGTATGAACCTACAATGATACGTGTCCTCCGGACGCAGAGGGCGCGCATGCTCCTCAACTGATGCAGGCTTCGATGCTGACCGCTTGCGATCCCTCCCCTGATAAACGACGAGTGAGGGTTGAGGTTGTTGAGTCAGCGGTGTAGGAATCACCCTAACCGGTGATGGTAGCAGAGTCTTCGGTGAATGGTCCTCGTCAGAAGCGTACACGGGGATGGCAGCTGATTTATTCGACATATTTGTAATGCAGAAAATGTTCAAAACACTATGCAACTTTACATATAAAGTGTGAGAAATGCTATCTAAGTGTGCGGCTACGGTTATACACTAAGTCTACTACATGCAAACCTAATTTGCTATAACCATGGTCGCAAAAGTCGCTAGGCGCTCCCTAGTCGGATTCGGGAGTACTCGGGAAGTACTTGGCCTAAGCGGAGAGTACTCGGGGAGTACTCAGCCTAGGCCTAGAGTACTCGGCCTCGTAGACCTTGTTTTACAACCATGGCTATAACCATGGTCTTTGATACCAATCTGTCAAACCTGCAAATTTCCACGATGGAGTTTTACCGTCGGGCTTGACGTGTCATGATCAAAGTCGCCGGTTATATTGAATGACCTCTAAATGTGTTTCAAAATACGTTTAAAACCCATTCACACAACCAATGTTTAATAAGTTTCAAGTTTGCGGAAGTAAAAGAGTTGCGGAAGCGGAAAGGGTTTAACAAATCACACGACAAAATAAAAAGTTTTCAAAGTCCAAAATAGTTAAAAATGTAAATTTGCAAAAGACTCCATGCTCGTGATGTGCACCCTATCCTTAGTATGCAAGTTAACGACCTGAGTAAACATGCTTAAAATGTTAACATATTGTTGGTGAGTTCACAGGTTTAAACCGGTAAATAAGTACTTTTATAAAAACCCGGACCACATATATTACATATTCATCTTATTGCGTGCATATAATGTATGTGATACTATAAGTGTATCGTAACCGAAACTAATAGTATGTTGTATGCCTCTAGCCACCCTGGCATTTTTACGTCAATATCGCACCCGTTTTGACCTCCAGTCAAAGTTGCTACGACGGGTGGGGGTTGTCAACCCCAATAGTACTATTCAAGATTACTTTGTTGTTGGAAACGTTATTAATGGTACGATAAAGTAAGGGATTTTAGGTTGTATGTTGCACTTAAGTATTCACAAGAGATTAATTATGTATATGTGTCCAAACGAAACGTATAAGTTGAGCATGTTTCTTCCCCAAATGAAAAAGTATTTAAAAGTGGGGTCGTGAGATTCACCTGTGATCGGGTGAGTAGGATGCAAATGTGTATGTTTAGCAAGTCCGAAAAGGTGTCCTAACCGAGACCTATTACATAATAGTTCATGAATTTCAATGTGTGTTGGATTCCTAGAATCTGTTGTATCCAAACAACTTTCAAAGTTATTATGTTTAAAAATGTGTGTTAACTAAAGTTGACTAGGTTGACTTTAGTTGACCAAGTTGAATTTCATTGACCAAGTTGACTTATGTTGACCAATGTTGACTTAGGTTGACCAAAAGTTTAGACAAATTCTAAAAAATTTAAATAACAATTTAGAATACTCAAAACATTTCAAAAAATCCAATTCAATTGTTGACATAAAAAATATACATAGTTTGAGAGAATTCCTTATCAGGTAGTCCTCTAACTAGATTTCCTTTAATCAACTTGTTGATGGTTTTGACAAAGGAACCCAAGAACTTGCAGACTTGGGTGGTGTTTGTGATCTAAGACCAAAATCATCAGCTGACTGACATTCAATTGATCCATTAATGATACTTTGAGAGAATGGAGATGTTGACTTTGCTCTCCATCTTTGACTCATGTTGCCAGTTCTTCTCATACCATTAGCAACATATGTTACTTTGGCTGCTGATAGTTCTTTCTGATTCTTAAGATTAATGGGCTTAGACTGATCAATAGCAAACTTGGTTGTTGCTGATGGTTTTAACTGATCAACAACAAACTTGGTTGCGGCTGATGGCTTTAGCTGATCAGCAGCAGATTTAGTTGTTGCTTAGGACTTGAATTTGTTCTTCATTATTTTAGGCTTCAAATGATCAACAACATTCTTGGTTGCTGCTGATGGATCAACAATGTCTTGCTTCTCCTTCTTTACCTTCCTGTTGAAGGTGGGTTTTTCTGTAGTAATTCTTCTAGAGAGATTTTTTTCTATCAGGGAGGATCTTGAATGTTGTTGCTAATGATTGAGAAAGATGGTTGAATTTACAATTTACAGCAAAGTGGTCTGATTCACCACAGATGATGCAAGATTGTTGAGCTTTTGGGATTTGTTTAATAGTAGGATGTCTTGGTGGAGAGATAGATTTTCTAAACTGGGTTGATCTAACTTCATAGCTTCTTACCTTCTTGTTCTTGTTCTTGTTTGTTTTTTCAAAAGCTTGTTGCTTGAGGTTTTTTTGTTGCTGAAGGTAATAGAAACATGTGCTTGTTGCATGGTTATACTTGCCACAGGCAAAACATGATTTAGAAATCTTATCCCTCTGAAAGTACACATAGTCCTTTCTCTTGAACAAAATTTTGAAGTTCCAGGGATGAGTTTTGTTGTGTTCAAAGGTGACTTCCTCTAATGTTTTCTGAACATATGGAGCTCTTTCTCCATGTGCATAACAGATGTCAAACACTTTTCTTGCAGGATTAGGTTTGAGGTTTGTGGATATTGAGGATTGCCCCTTTTCAATAATCAGCTTTCTTCCTTGAGGAGGATAGCTGATTTTGACTTGTTTTGTGGGTTGAGTTACTCGCATGGATGGAATAAAGGGGCTCGGAAAGTTGGTTTGAATCACTTTAACAGCTTTGGTGGTTTTCAAAATTACTTCATTGGTGGGAAGTAATGGGGCTTCATCGGTTTCAGTGGAATCTGAGTATATGGACTCATACTCAGTGGAGGTACTGCATTCTTGCACATCAATTTCTTTCTTGGAAGGATCAAGATTTCGGTTTGCATGATCAAGATTTGTGAGGTTGAAGTTGGTTCATGTATGGCTACATAGTAAGGATGTGGTGGTACAGATTTGTATTGCTCAGCTTGGTAACCAAGGCATGCAGTTGTAACACCCATAATTGGAACACCAATTATTAAAAACATTTAAACACACACGAAAGCATTTTGTCCCAGATTTTTTTTTACTTTCTCGCGTACCGCGAGGGAGTTCAGAAATTTCTGACCAGAGCCAGGTCTCTCGCGTACCGTGAGAGAAGCCTCCCTGGCTCTCGCGTACCATGGGGGACCTGAGTAAATAGAAAGTTTACTCAGTTTGCCCAGTTCCAACACTTAGCCAATTTTCCACCATTTTTCAATTCAATTTGACACTAAAATTTTCCTACACTTGGGTTTTGGTTTCAAAACATATATACCACATATATAAACACCAAAACATAGATCATGTGTCAAATTATACAACATTTACGGATTTTCCTTTAAAATCCCAACAATACCCAAAATGCATACGAGAACCCTCCACGCCTTGGACTTGACTTGGACCTACATCGGAGCTTTCCCTACATAACCACATATATAAATCACCGTTAGTAATGACGACAAACACATTCAACAAGTATTTACACTGGTCTTCACCCCTTTCACCCATTTGACCTATTTGACCCGTTTGCACCCATTTGGTCAATTAAGGTTCTTAACACGTGCATTTCCACTACAAGTCTCATTCTTTTCATATTACATTCATTTACCACCACCCATTCACCCATTTGAAGTATTCCACACTTCTAATTAGGTTCACGACCTCTTGGTGCGAGTACCACAACTCGTCTTACCCGCACTTGGAGTATTTGACTCCAAGTCCACCCTTTGAAGTATTCCACACTTCTTATTGAGTTTACTACCTCTTGGTGCGAGTACCACAACTCGTCTTACCCGCACTTGGAGTATTTGACTCCAAATCCACCCTTTGAAGTATTCCACACTTCTTATTGGGTTTACTACCTCTTGGTGCGAGTACCACAACTCGTCTTACCCGCACTTGGAGTATTTGAATCCAAGTCCACCTTTTGGAGTATTCCACACTTCTTATCCACCATTATACCAAATTATCACATTTTGTTTGACTATATACCACATAAGTCAATTACACCAAATTCACCACATTTACATATTAGATTGACCATTTACCACATAAGTCAATTTCACCAAATTCACCGCATTTACATATTAGATTGACTATTTTCCACATAAGTCAATTACACCAAATTCACTATATTTACATATTAGATTGACTATTTACCACATAAGTCAATTACACCAAATTCACCGCATTTACATATTAGATTGACTATTTACCACATAAGTCAATTACACCAAATTCACTAATTTACATATTAGATTGATTATTTACCACATAAGTCATTTACACCAATATCACCATATTCACATTTTAGTTTGACTATTTACCACATAAGTCATTTACACCAATATCACCACATTTACATATTAGATTGACCATTTACCACATAAGTCAATTACACCAATTCCATCATATTAGTTTGACATTCTACCACTAAAGTCAAATTAATACAATTCCACACATACTACATTCAAGCAATAGCCATACACATTCATTTCAACTTATAGTATGCATACATATCACATACACCACACATTTATCAACATTACTAAGTAAGAGCAAAGACACTTACCTTTTGAGTTGGAAGATCTCGTGCCTCCTCCTCGGTTCACAATTTGATTACCTAAACATATACACCTAGTTTAGTAACCAAACATTCATCACCAACACAAAATAATTGAGTCCACAACTCAATTTTCATTTCCAACCCAAACTGACCTGTTTGGGTTATCCCCATAACCAAACACCCTCTTTCAATACAAAATCATCCACTTGAGTTTTCTTTCGAATACCTTGACACTAATTTATCATTCACTAACTTTTATTAGGTCAATTTGGTGTTTGTTCAAGTGTCTAATACCACCTAAACACTTAATCATCACTAATTCAACAATCTAGCATCATGATCCAAACACCCCCAATTTTCACCATATGAACCCTAACTTTTCAAAATCAAAATCAAAGGGTTCTAGGATGTTAATCACCACCCTTTACCTTTAGTTTAGCTAGATTATACACAATCTAACACCAATTTATCACATGCATACACAATTTCTGGATTTCTACAAAACCCATCAACTAACACATTCATGGTGAAATCAAATGGAAGATTATCACTTACTTGATGTTAGGAAGGTGTTGTGTGAGCCAAAACCTTCACAATCCAAGCTTCAAATGCAAGATTTAGCTCCAAAATCCGATTTCACATTTTCTCTCTTGCTCAAGAACGATTTCAACATATGTGACACAAACCAATTTTGACTTCTTTTAGTCAAAATGGCAGATTTTCCATATTACAACTTTAGTCCCTCAACTTTCATTTCACCCATTTCATTCTATAATTAGTTAAAAACTAACATAACCCCATTACTAACTTGAAACTCACTTGTTTCAACTTATTTCTAATATATTATTTTCACCATAATAATTATTAGAATATTTTATTTATTTGAAAACGAAACCCGGATTTTGGTTCGTTACAGCAGTCACCTTTCCATTGATTGGAGCATCCAACAACCTTTGCAGCTTTTTGGATACAAACTCATAGTTATCAACATGAAACTTTTGATCTGCCAGCTCTGCTCTTGTAGCTTTCAATTTTACTAATAGATCATCAATTTGAGTTTCAAAATTTGTTTGTTCATGTTTTAGTGATGAAATATTTTTCTTTAGGCAGTTACTTTTTTCTTTACAACTATTTTCAACCTTTTTAAACTCAGATTTCATTTGATGAAACTCTTCATTTTGATCTATTAGATTTTGATTATGCTTTCTATATCCCAACACTTTATCTATGCAAGCTTGAGAACAAAGATGTTCATATACCTGAAGGGGTATATCTGTGTTGTCAGCCATGAGAGCTTGATTTTTAGAAGATACATCTTCATACTGTAAGCTCCAGTCAAAGTCAGCTGTTTCAACTTGTTGAGCTGCACAGGCTGCAGTTTGAGCAGGTGGAGTGTTCTGACCTGCTTGACCTTGATGTGTGTTGTCTTGGTTGTGCAACAGCTGGGTTTGCCTTTGGTGCTTTACATTCTCTGGCAAAATGACCAAGTTTATTACAGTTATAACATCTTAACTTGCTCTTGTCTAAACCGACTCTGGTGTTTGAACTATTGATTGGAACATGTCTTCCAGTTCTAGAGTAGAATCGTTTCTACTGAGAGACAACATCACATAGGAATGTTGTATGTCCATTTCTTCTAGGTCATCTGGATGAAAGTATTCCAGATCTACTTTGATAAATGACATATTGCTTGTAGAGACAAATGCAGCAGAGTTGAGACTTTGAGGAGGTGCTTCAAGAAGGAATGGTGAGTTGTTTACTTGTGAGGTAAGTGTTTGAGGATGTGTGACAATAGGAGGATAGTACTTGCTAGAACTTGGAAGTGAATGGTCAGAGTGTAATGTAGAGGAGGTGGCGGATGATGAAGGTGAAGTTGGATAACCTGATTTTCTTTCTCTAGCTTGAATCATATCCAGCTCATATATGTCTTCAGCATACCAAACAGCTCAGTCATTGTGAAAGTCTTCAAGTTTTCAGTTCTTCTAATTAACACTGTGTAAAGTGTCCAGCAACTTGGAAGAGATCTGATAAACTTCCTGAGAATATCTTCATTCTCTAACTTGACTTTAGAACACTGCAGCTCACCCACACGATAAGTATATCTGTTGTATTGAGTTATTAGAGACTCACCATCTTTGTATACAAAAATTTCATATTGTTGCTTCCAAATGTCTCTTATGTTCTCCTTAACCCCTTCAGACCCAGCAAAGATCTTTTCAAGAGCTTCCCATAGCTCTTTAGTAGTCTTGTATTCTCTGAAATTGTGACACACTTCATTTGGCAGACACATTTGTATAGCTCCTAGAGCTTTGAAGTCTACCTCCATCTTCTTAATGTCTTCCTCAGAATATATTTTGAAGCTTCTTTTTGTCACACCCCCAAATTCCACTAACGGAGTTTTACCGTTTGGGAAGTGACAAACCATGATATCAGTCATTAGTTACATCAAACGACACTATATGGGACATAAATGAAATATCATAAAAGTTTAGAGTTAATGCGAAAACGTTTAAACAAGAAATTAAATGCGTAAAACAATTGCGCTCAAGTCTAATAAGACAAGTAAATTGTTTTAAATGTTTGTATAAGGATGAAATGATAGTAGGACTCCATGCGTGTCCTAAGTGTGCAACCTGTGCCTTAGCGACCTGAGAAACATGTAAGAAAAAGTGTCAACACATGTTTGGTGAGTTCATAGGTTTGCAAGTGAATAAACTGTTTGAGTGTTTGCAGGATCCACATACGTAAGTCACACCTATTGCTAGTTAGACAATGTACAAGTTACTCTAAGCGTTCGCAACCGAAGCTGATTGTTTGTGTTTGGGATGCCTTCCGACATTGTTAACATCAACAATGGCAAGTGTTTAGAACAATTTACACCCGTTCGACCTCCAATCGAGTTAGCGCGACTAACCCGGTGAGGTTTGTCAAACCCAGTAGTACTACTCAAATTTCCTTGCTATACTTCATATATTAACGGTCCGAGTGTGTAAGGACTTTTCATGTTATGTTTGCACTTAGGTAAAAAAGTGGTAGTGAAATACTATGTGATCCATGTCCGTTCATGTGTCTGTCTCTCCCCGACGGGAAGAAAAGTAAACGGATGTCTGTTCGTGTGCATGTTTCTTCCCAACAGGAAACAAGTAAAATATTGTTTGTTTGTATGCATGCTTCTCCCCAATAGGAAAACATGTAAAATGATGTTTGTGTATATGCATGTTTCTCCCCCAATAGGAAAACAAGTAAAAAGGGGTCGTGAAACTCACATGAGTTGTGTACGAGTAGATATCACCACACAAGGATGCAAGTAAGAAACACAAGAGTTTTCCTGTGAACTGTCTATGTATGCCCTAAAATTATAAGCATAATAGCTAGGGATACAATGGGATCCTTGTGACAACGACACGGAAGAGTGAACATCCTAAATACACTTAGGATCAATGAGTAGTTATGTGAGTTGTGAACTAAGTATAAAAATATAAATAAATATATTTTTAGGTTAATTGATTTCACGAGATCAGGTTTTAAATTTATAAAGTAAAATGATAATTACGTTAACTTAAAACACACACAATAGGCAAGTGTACCTATCTCAACGTAATATAGTCAGGTAAGAACCAAGTATCGAACCAATGGACACGGTCGAGTTCCAATACTCAACTTTTATTATCGTTTTTCCGGATTAATTAGTAGGTGGGTTTTATGTACATGTGAAGCAGAAAAGTAAATAACGGTAAAGTAAATAAAAGAAAAATGTGCGTGAAGTGTGTAACAGAAATGTAACTAGCAGGATAGTAAATAGCAGAAAAGTAAATAAAGCGAAAATGATCAGATTACGAGATGTATTGCTTCGGGACTCGAATCAGCTTGGTATGTGATAATGTTAAGTTAACTAATTCAGTGGTATGACTACTACAAACTTATGACCCGGGTCACCGCTAGAGCCTCGTCCTCACGACATTTGATTTGCAAATTATATTCTTTAAAAAGTGGTAGTGCCTCCCGTTAGGGACAACATTTACCCTTAACCCATCGAATGGTCATCTCTGGGTTGGATAAAGATATCGGACTCAAAATGCTTTATATTAAGTTAAATAGGTGATTATATTTTGCTCACCGGGAGGCGGTGTAATAATGGGACCAAGTATAAAGATGTACCGTTCTCAACATGAGTTCACCAATTCTTGGTCGCATAATAATCTCGTATAAAGACGTACGATCTTAGAAGTATAGACCAAGCCTTGGCTTATCAATTTCTTCTCGTATAAAGACGTACGAGTTTCATAGGAAGTTCGATTAAAAAGGGTTGTACAATCTTACTCTTTAAAATCAAGACACTCACAAATGTAAAAACGGATTTAGACAATAATAACAGCCCATCAAAAGATGGTTTTTGATGACGAATTAGTTAAAGACATAAACATACCACTTCATTAATAAGTTAAACATTAACATGCACCAAACATCATCTTCACCGTAGCAATACAAAGAAGTTTTAGCCACGAATGGCCATAACGACTAACGTAATGATGAGTTTCGTAGGCTCTCGTATTGTGGAACAAGGAGGAAGAGCCCCTCTACTCTCTACTCTCTACTCTAACTACAAGAATGCTCTCTTATTTAGCGTAATTTCTCTCTGGATTTGTGTCTAGAATGAAGAACCCAAGCCTACTATTTATAGGCCTCAAAATGTGCAATGCACGGCCGTGCATTGGGTTGCACGGTCGTGCAAAGGCCCATGGAATCAAACATGGTATAGAGGACACGGTACCAGGCCGTGGGGAGCAGAGATGGGTAATACACGACCGTGTATTGGGATACACGGCCGTGCAACTCACCTTTTCTCCCCAGTTTTGTCTTGTAGCTTCTTGTTGACTATTGTTGACCAATTTTGACTTCTTGGGGGTCAATGCTCCGGGAATAAACCTTCTAGAAGCTTGAATTCTTGATGTTCTTGATAGGATTTAGCTTGATTTGTATTTTTAACACCGAATAACCTGCAATTATCAAATATTTATATTTTAAGCACAAATTGCAAGGTTATTATTCAATTTAGTACCATAATGCAGGATTATTATGTATATAAAATATGTATAAATGATGACATATCAAGTAGATAGATGTGTCATCGGGATTCAAGGAGTTTCTTAATATACCAATTAAGGTAGAGGCGATCTGTATCGAAAGTCTCTATTCACGAATAATATCATAATGTGTATATATATATATACATATATTCGTGTGTTTAAGCCATTAAATAATGGTTTAGTAAAATAATATAATTTATCATATTATTTTTAAGTTAGGGAAATAACACGATAATTATACTCGTGACAAAAATAATAAAACTATTATTTTTATTTGGATCGTAACGACGCGGTTCATAATATAAATAAATATATTATTTATTAGTTTAAAACGTTACAAAATGTTTATAACCGTGGCGAAAATAATATAGTAATATATTATTATTAATTGGAGTTACGATTTGAAAAATAATATATACGTATTATTTTATTCGGAGTCGTGATTTGAAAGTAATATAAATATATTATTTTATAAGTGGAAATCAAATATGGGTTATAAAATCAAACCCGAGCCTACGGGTGTTTTTCAGGTTCAAAACATATTTATATATTATTAAAATAATATTGGGATTAATTGTATAAGTGGATATTAGTGAAAAAGTCCCCAAAAATAGAAATGCAGGAGACCAGACTCGAACCTGGGTCTCCTGCGTATGAGTCATGTGTGTTAACCAACTCCGCCCGCCCGGGTATCGCAGACAAACCCGTATTCGTTTTGTTTTAACACACGCCCACTGAGTTCTCCCCCCTCCCCCTATGCGATCCGAAACAAATTCCCCTCAAATCCACCAAATACGATTTTGATTGAACGAAATAACACAGGGGTTTCGTTTATCGGAGGTTTACGAATCAGTGGGTGAAGTTAATTGAAAAATTATCGTGTTTTAGGTCGTTAATTCTAGTTTTGAAAACCAAAACCCTAGTTCATGAACCCAGAATCAAATTGATCGAATTTTATAAGATTAGTTGATGGAATGATAGGGCTTTTACAGATTTAGATATTTCGAAACTATCCCTGTGGTTTAATTTGATTGAGATTATGTCTGAATCAGTGTTCGATTAAACCCGTAGTGTGATGAACCCTAGAATTGGTTCATTACCAATTCGATGTTATAAGCCCTGGATTTGATAGGGCTTTCAATCTAGACATTGAAACGAGTCTGGGGAAATGTTTGATTTCCTGTTTGGGTATCGAATTGATAGAGTCCGACCAATTGGGGTTCCAACTTCAACGCCTCCGGCCTCCGGCGACTCCGGCTTCGACTCTGATCAAATTCGTGTGTGTAAACGCTTCTGGGAGACTCGGTTTAGGTGTGCAGGGTGTTTGATTTCGAGAATAATAGATCAAATGGTCGAATAGATAGTTTCTAGTAACGAGTTTGACGGTTACGGGTTCCACGATCATTATGTGATAATTTTGCAATCAAGATCGGTCTAAAACGTATGGAAATGGTTAATGTGAAGTCGGGATCATTAATGCAAACAATAATCGTTGCGAATTCGAAGAATATTTGGCGTTACGGATTGGATTTGAGCATGAGTACTCGATTTTGACTTTCAAAAGTCAAAGGAATCAATTTTTAGGTAATTACAGAAATGGTCCCTGTAGTTTAGGTGTAATAGGTTTGAATATTGACAGGATTAGTCCTTGTGGTTAGTGTTGAGTTAAGAACTAGTTAGTTTGACTATCCAAAAGTCAACAGGAATGTGATTTTGACTTTCAAAGTCAATGGAGTGGGTTTTGAGTAATTACATTACTAGTCCTTGTAGTTTTAGGTTTAGATAATGACAAAATTAGTCCTAAGGTTTGAGTTAAGTTAATTAGGTTAACTTTAACTGGATTTGGATAACAAGGTTAACCTGAAAAGTCCGGATTGTCACATCATCCCCTAGTTGAAAGAATTTTCGTCCCGAAAATTAAGATAATAATTTTTTTGAGGTGTCACACTTTTGGGACATATGGACATCCGGAATCAGCAGAGGCCACCATAGACACATAAGGACCATCGATTATCGATCTCCACGTTCCATATTCTTGATAGCAAAAGAAGCTTTCCATTATGTTTTTTCACATGTCATAATCTTCCCCAGACACCAGTCTTGGTGATCTGTGAAGGCTTCCAATATCATCGAATCCAGTATTCTGTGCCATACTTTGGATAAATGATTTAGCAGCAAAGGGATAATAGTAATAGAACCAGAGAGTGATTAAACAAGTGTGAGTTTGTTTAATCTGAAAGTCAAAGCTCTGATACCACTTGTAGGATCGATGTTTTACAAGATGGTTCTGTTCAGTTGAGATTGGCGGAAACAATCACAACAATGCAAAGTAATAAGAAACAGTGAAGGTACTGATAAATGCAAATTGTATTGATCTTCAAAGTTTACAAATTACATAAAAAACTCTAAGGAAGCATGTTTGTACAACGAATATAAACAATACATATAAAACAACTTAGAATCAAGACATACCCTTGATTCTAAGGATCAAACTAAACACAAGTCGTTGATCTTTTATAGATACAAGTTACATTACAATTGGTAGACAACAAGAAGAGAAACTGCAACAAACAGGAAGGATCAGAACAAAAGTCTTCGTAGGAATCTTTGCAGGAGACTTCAGAAGTAGTAGCTTTGTCTTTTGTCATCTGCACCAATAACATTCTTCTACTGATAGGTGTGTCAGTGTTGTAGAAGAAGGTGTCAGTAGTAAAGTCAAAGTTGTTGATGATTTGCCTATCAGCAACATCAATGTTTGATGATGCTGAGAAGCCTATCTACAGCAACTTTGATCTTCAGCAGGAAAGACTATCCACAGCATAGTTGTACTTTAGCAGCAAAACTCAACTATCTGCAGCATAGACCTTATCCGCAGCAACTTCATCAGTTGTTAAAATTGTGGAGTCCGCAACAGTTATACATAGAGAATTTTGTAGTAATCAATTTTTATCTCTACAGAAGCACATGCATAAGGTCCCAACAAAAAGTAAAGCCGAAACAACATACTACAAATACAGTCAAGTCTTGTGACCATCATCACCGCCTGCATTGTTAACATCTTTATCACTACCAGACTCTCCAAAAGCAACTATTTTACGGGGACATAACAAAGCCTTTAACTCATCAATATCATCCTCATCAGCAAGGTCATATATTTGATCCAATATCGTGGGCTCGACATCACTGAAGGCATCTGTAGCATCACTCAAAATTGTTCTGGAAGCGGAGCGTACAAAGGATGAGTCTCAAGACGTTACTTATTTACGCAACACTCATACCCATCACGTATTCCCTCATACATCCCCACAACATTTGCTTTTCCAATAAGATCCAATAAAAGCGTATCGGTATTTTCGGTAATAGTACGGTACTGATCTCATCCCTAATAAAAGCAGTTGAAATAACGCATGACAAACAAAGAAGAAGATATATAAAGATAGGAAAGTAAGACATAGCTTCATTCAGCTACTGCATCAACAAGAACGTTCAAAATACATGAGGTACAAAAAGGAAGCACATGCATAAGGTCCCAACAAAAAGTAAAGCTGAAACAACATACTACAAATACAGTCAAGTTTTGTGACCATCATCACCGCCTGCACTCTTATCATCTTTATCACTACCAGACTATCCAAAAGCAACTACTTTACGAGACCTAACAAAGCCTTTAACTCATCAATATCATCCTCATCGGCAAGGTCATATATTTGATCCAATATCGTGGGCTCAACATCACTGAAGGCATATGTAGCATCGCTCAAAATTTTTCTGGAAGGGGAACGTACAAAGGATGAGTCACAAGACGTTGCTTATTTACGCAACACTCATACCCATCACGGATTCCCTCATACACCCCCACAACATTTGCTATCCAATAAAAGCATATCGGTATTTTCGGTATCGGTACGTTACTGATCTCACCCTAATAAAAGCATTTGACATAACAAATGAAAAACAAAGAAGAAGATACACAAAGACAGGAAAGTAAAACTTCATTCAGCTACTGCATCAACAAGAACGTTGAAAATACATGAAGTACAAAAAGGAAGCACATGCATAAGGTCCCAACAAAAAGTAAAGCTGAAACAACATACTACAAATACAGTCAAGTCTTATGACCATCATCACCGCGTGCACTCTTATCATCTTTATCACTACCAGACTCTCTAAAAGCAACTACTTTACGGGGGCATAACAAAGCCTATAACTCATCAATATCATCCTCATCAGCAAGGTCATATATTTGTTCCAATATCGTGGGCTTGACATCACAGAAGGCATCTGTAGCATCGCTCTCCATTAGCCGATCCCTGTAACTAGGATCGAGCCTTATATCATCAAGCGCCAAGGCAAAACCCTCTTCCATTATCCACTTTTTTTCTTCCCTAAGCCAAGATATGATAACATTTAAAAATTAATACAGTTGCCCAATGCTCACGATTTTCCAACTCTGTTTTTTCCTTTAACTTAACCACTGACTTCTCACTTTCTTCCAATCTCACCTTCACCAATACCGTCTCCTCATGAGATCTTTTCAAATCCTGAGTTAACTTATCCTCTGTGGTGACCACCTTCTCTTCCAAAACCCGCTTCTCTGCAATTGCCAAGTTCCAGGCCTCTTTCGCCTCTGCCAAGGGTTCCTCTTTATACTCCTCATCACAGACTCATAATGAAAAACTTTCACCAACCCTAGAGGATGAATTTGAGAAATGTGCAGTCGGTATATCTCCAATAACTGCAAACAAAATCTCGACATAGGCAACCTAAAGTGAAAAACTTAAAATAATTTGCATACAATGTAATCTTCCCCGGTGGATGATTAAAGGCATGGCGGCCCGACGAAGGTAATTCTAGATCCTAATTAGGCAAAATACCATAATCGGTCAAGAAAGCCTTGAAATCGGATACTCGCCACTTCACGGATGATCCTTCTCCTCTACTTGATTTTCCCGTTATGTGAAGAAGAAGCCATGGACATAGTTGGTTTAGGGTAAGAAATTGGGAAAATTTTGAAGAAATTCGGAAAATTTTGAAGAAATTGGAGAACTGAGATGAAAAGAGAAACAACAAGGGGTATTTATACCCTCATTGAGTTAATATTAAAATTTCAATGATGGTTGGCGCTTAAAAATGCTCCACCTCCACTACCGCCACGTGGCCAATAGGCATGATAAAAAGGGACAGGGGCATCAATACCCTTTCAGTCACTTGCATTAGTTGTGTCATCATAATTACGACCCCTATCCCCCAATCGCCATATGCACTTCATTATGAGCCCTCTAATCACACAAAAGGATTAACACTATTATTATTTTTTTTAAACGGCCAACAAACATATAATTGTTTAGGTACTTCGTACGGGGTGACCTATTGGTAAAAGGCCACCGCCAGCTGGCCCAACCCAGCCGTACGGAGCCCTTAAACGCCCCAAGTTATCTCCAGTTCCGGGGAAAACCCACCTGCCCGAAAGTCCCGATCGAACCAGAGATCACAAAGATCCAGGTCTTCCTTCATTGAGCCACCATGTCTCTTCTCAAAGTGATGCTAGTGAGGATGAAACCTGGGTCTTTTTTAGAGAATACAGGTTTCCTACCACTACATCACATTGAAAGTTACAACAATATTATTCTTAGTCAAACATTTTTACTACAAATACTGAACTGATGGGACTTGAAGAGGAAAGGCTAATTAGCCCAACAAAGACCCAAATTCCGCCGATCAGAAGTGGCGTTGACCTAGTCCAAGAGAGACCACGTTATGACGATGTGGCAGGCAAGGAAGGGAGATGCCATTTCCACCAATAAAAGGCCACCGTACAATTGCATGACTCCCCTAAAGGCCGCACAACCAGTGACAGACCTAGAAATTTTTTTAATGTGAGTTAAAATTATTGAGGTCGGTTATTTATCGCTAAATAATAAATTTTTTCAGTCCGGTTCAGGTCGGGATGCATTGTCACTAATTACAATTAACAAATAACATATATGTCATAGCATTATAGCAAAATAATATGATAAGCATAATTTAGAGAAAACTTAAAATAAAAATAAAAATTACCTGAAATCGTGATGAGGCAGAGACGCAAAGCTGTGAACAGTGAACCGAGACGTTGATGGAAAGAAATCATGATTGTCGCTACTTAGATTTTTTATTTGGTTAAATTGTTTAAAATTTTAAATGAGTAATGAGTTAATTAAATGTGAGCCTAATTATTTAAATGAGTAACAAGTTAATTAAATGTGGGTATAATTGTTTAATTGGCTAAGTTTTTAGTCTAGTTTAGTGAAAATTTTAAATGTGGGTCAGTGTTAAAAATTATTTTTCTTAGTTGGTGTTAAAAATTAATTTTTTTTAGAGGGCGATCAAAATTTTATGGGGGTCGGTATCAAAGTTTTATGGGGGTCGGTCGAGATTATACCGCATATATAACAAATAAATTTTTTTCATCGAGGTCGGCCGACCCGCCTACCTTAAGGTAGGTATGCCAATGGCCACAACCCTCATGTAATCGTGACGGAGAAAACCCTAATCCAAATCATATATATAGCAAGGGGAAAATCTCACATACACTTCATCTTCATTACATCATTAAGAACTCTCATTGATTCTCACGTTAAAAAGTTGTTACAGAGAATATACTCTCCTTATGATGCCTTAACGCTTTTTATGTTTTATAAGGAGCCATCGGAAGCATTGGATTGTTGAGATATGTGTTAATCGAAGTGGATCCATTAACGTTTTTATCGCGAGTTCCTTACCAGACCAGGATTTGCGTTAACAATTACTAAATGATTACATATTAACCTTAACCACTATTTTCTCACTACAAAACTCTACTAATCCGTCTATTTAATTTATAATATGTTGATATGATTTAAACCAAAACAATTAATAAATGAAGATCCCAAAAGTCGTTTACGCGGACTAACAACGAAAATGAAAGTATGAATTATGAAACTAACCTAGACTTTTTATGTATTTTGACAACTGTACTTGGGCTGTAGAACTTTCTTCTCAACTCGTTGCCATCATGTTATCATAATCATCATATAAATATATCAGCGAAAATGGAAACTTGGAAAGTCATCTAAATTGTCCTTTTCACCAATTTATTTTAAGAAAATTATTCTTATTCAAAAATACCTTTTTCTGAATTTTAATTTTTACTTATTTCTTAGTTTTTTAGTCAAAGTAGCCTTTTTCACGTTTATTTTTTTCATAGTTAAAACGTATTGAATGAACTTTTCTCCGTCATTTATATTTCTTTTAAAGGTTCAATATTTTCATAATCAGACTCACCATCTTACCGGTGACAGATCTTACCGCTTTCAAAAATTAAATAATGTCATAAACATTTCAAACTCGAAGAACTTCATAAGTGTCTATGACTAATTAAAACAAAATATGAAAATAAATTTTCTTTTAATGTAGATTCGTAATAGTAACAAACTATAACGGCTAAATTAAATAGGATATGAATTCTTTATTCGAAAATGAATCAATAAAAAAGATTTTGAAAGTAAAGATAATTCAAAAGTATTGAACCAGACTTGGTCGTCCCCAATCAAGATGGTTTAAGAGTACAATACTAAACTGGTTACGTGGTTTCCGATCTAACCAGCCAGTACAACCTAATTCTTAAAACACATATCATGACATAATTAGATTTGATTCTTTTTAGAAAATTAGATAAAAAGGTGTATCACAACCTAAAGTAATCCGTATAGAAAACATTGAAAGAAGAAAGAAAAACTATACGAATAAAAAAAGTAAAAGAGAAAAAGATAATAAAAAGTAAAATCACGGTAAATAAATTTTCTCTTTTGAATAAAAGATTCTTAAATACTTTGAAAAGGAAATGATATTTTAATTTATTTATGTAATTTTCCATCTATAATAATAAATAACTCAACCCCTTCGGCTTCAATTACAAGCAACCCAAACCCCAAATATGCAACACGCAAAGACCGATTCCGACGCCACCAGCCTCACCGCCTCCTCCCCGCCCCGTTCCCCTCCCCGCCGGCCGGTTTACTACGTCCAGAGCCCATCCCGCGACTCTCACGATGGCGAAAAGAACATCACCACCATGTCCTTCCACTCAACCCCCGCTCTCCTCAGCCCCACCGCCTCCCCGCCCCACTCCCATTCCTACGCCGGCCGCCACTCCCGCGAATCCTCATCCACCCGATTCTCCGGCAAGATATCCTCAGACGACATCGCGATGAAACGGTTTTCCAAGCCGTGGGATAAACAATTCAACTCCATTGAAGAAGAAACTCTTCTTGATGATGATGAATCTGGAAAATCAATACCTCGCCGGTGTTATGTTTTGGGGTTTATACTCTGTTTTCTGATTTTGTTCTTTCTATTTGCTTTAATTTTGTACGGTGCTAGTAAACCCCAAAAGCCGAAGCTTACTATGAGGGTTAGTTATTTGGTTTTGAATAAATTATGCATTTGTTTTATGTGAATTGCATTTTGATGGTTTGGATTTGTGTTGCAGAGTATTACGTTCGAGAGATTTGTGCTTCAGGCTGGGTCGGATTTTACTGGAGTTGCTACGGATATGGTGTCGATGAACTCCACCGTCAAGTTTACGTTCCGTAACACGGCTACCTTCTTTGGCCTCCACGTCACTTCTACACCGCTTGATCTTCAATTCTCGCAAATTGCAGTCGGCTCCGGGACCGTAAGCCCCTTGATTTTTAACTACAATACAATTTTTACGGGTCAGACCTGGAACCGAGTGCCTAATCAACACAGTTAGCCTATTTAAATCGGTTTTTTTTAACCAACGCGGGCCGGTTGGCCCGGATTCTAACTATTTTTTTTTCTATAAAATTTGTTTAGAAACATAAAATCTTTTTATATTTTGTTTTAAAAAATCTCATATAATTTAAATTTTTATAATTTTTATGAAGTCAAATATGTCTTCTATCCGGTTCGACCTGTGGATTGGTAAGTCGACTGATTTGATATCCGATCCGGTTTTGAAAACATTGCCTAACGTGGTTTGTTGGTCGGTGACTGATACTCCGATAGATTACTTTGGTTAGGGGTGTAAACGGGCTGAACCTGAGCCTGGCTCGTGTAACTTATAGATAACTTGAGCTTTGCTTGTGAGTAATTTTTTAAGCTCGAGCTTTATTCGGGCTCGGCTCGTTTATTATTTATTAATTAATTATATGTATTTATAATTATTATATATAACATAATATATATTATCATAATAAAGAATATATTTTAATATATTAAATAAAAATTACATAAATAATAGACTCATTTAGGCTCGGCAGCCAAGCTCGGTAAGTGAAGCTCAGACTTGTTTATTAAAGAAGTTTATTTTCAAGCTTAAGATCGTTTAAGCAAGTTTATCTAAAGTAGTTCTGCAAACTCCACTTAGCTTTGCTTTGCTCGTTTACACACTAGTCTCTCGTCTAATCTAACCTAACGGGATTGAAATTCGAAACCTATGGCTTAAATTAATTGAACCGATGTTTTTGATTTTGTAGATAAAGAAGTTTTATCAATCGAGGAAGAGCCAGCGGTTGGTGACAGTGACGGTGAGAGGGGATAAGGTTCCGTTGTATGGAAGCGGGCAAGGACTGAAGAGCTCGAAGGGGATACCGACGGCGCCAGTGCCATTGAAACTGAGCTTCGTGGTCCGATCGCGAGGGTACGTTTTGGGTAAACTGGTTAGACCGAAATTCTTCGATCGGGTTGAGTGTTCAGTTGCGTATGATCCTAACAAGATTAATGTTCCAATGTCGCTTAAAAATAATTGCAAATTTCTGTAACGGATTTTAACGCGGTTTCTTTATGTTAGAGGAAGAGTGGGATACAGCTAAGTATGTAATTTATTTATTTTTCTTTTTTTTTTATATGTGTAAATTTTTAAACACGAAATCACCAAAATTTTAATAATTTGGGATGTCAAAAGTCAAAAAGATTAATGTTTCTGGCGGCCACTCCCTCCGCATCAGCCATGCCGTGGTGAAGGGGCTTCTATACAGGTTAGTATAAGGGCATTACTATCAATATCTGGATATTTATTTCTATCTTTATTATTTAAAGTTTTCTTTTATTTTAAACCTCCTATCCGGCCTAAACAAGAACCGGTTACTACGCGATTGTATCCGTTTGTTCCTACCCGGTTTCTAGAATTTTCCACTCGACCGGTTCCTACTCACGACCGGTTCTAGCCGTTAAACAAGCTTTAACAAAAAAAAGACCACTTTTAACGGTCATATGACTTTTACATGCGATTTTGATCCTTTTTTTGGTATTATAGCCCCCTAAGAGTGTATACATAGATGTTAGATGAATTGGTTGGGTATCTAACTTGAAAACGTAAAACCGAGCGGAAAAAACTCAAAAGATACTCGTTTTACTCTCATTCCCACTTTCTACTCTCATTGGCTTAGACACAATTACAATCACCTGTTGCTCAATAACCAACTGTTGTTCGGGTGATTCCACATTATAGGCATCAAGAAATTTGATACAATTGGGATTTGGTTGAGTTAAGTGATGGGTCTCAAAAGGCTCGTTGCAAGTTTTGTGTCACTTTTTTGAATAAAGAATCGAACTCAAGTTTAAAGAAGCATATTGTTCAAAAAAGTTGCAAGGCGTTGAAGGCGACGACGAACTCCGAACAAACACAGTTGGGTGGTGACAGTCAAATATTTCATTACAATGTAAATATGGTTCAAGATCGAATGTCGAAGTTCGTGATTCAAGAAGCTTTGCCGTTTGACCACTTCGACAACCCTCAGTTGACAAACATGATTCGAGAGACGCTTCAACCTCGTTACACACACGTAAGTCGTACTACACTTATACGTCATTGTTTAAAATTGTGGAGAAATGCGAAAAAAGATTTAGTTGCAATTTTTGAAAATTTAAATACACGTGTAAACTTAACTAGTGATGTTTGGTCGGTTCCACATAGTTTTTCCGAATCGTACATCTGTGTCACCGCTCATTAGGTAGATCCCAATTCTTGGCAAATGATGAAACGTACAATTGTTTATAAACTTTTCCCATATCCACATAACTGAGAATATTTGTTTCAAATTTTAGATTATGTAATAACAACCTATAAATTAGAAAATAAAATATTTTAAATTGCATTCGATAATGCGTTAAACAATACTAGCGTGGTTGAAAAATTAAGAATAAAATATACATTGATTTGCAACGGTGCATTTTTCCACACTTATGTGTTACACATATTATTAACTAGGTTAGATTCCCGTGTATTACACGGGTTGAATTATGAAAAAAAATACAATAAATAAATTCTTATTATAATAAGTGACTAACTTTATATTTCAAGTGTCGACTTTTATTGAGTCAAGATTTTCGTAACAATTATAATGAATTAATTAAATATGTGTCTGTGTGTAAACGTATGGAATTGATTTTAACATAAATAAAACACTTATATAGTAACAACTAGGTTATAAACACGATGTATTACACGAGTTGAATAATATACTTAGTAATAAAGATTTACATATTACATATTTATAAAATGTTACATAGTTTTATAATACAAATTCTATAAACGTTATATAGTTATTTTTTAGAAATGTTATATAAAAATAATGAAAGAAATGCTCAATTTAGAAAAAAAAATTATGAACAGACCTATTTTTTTTAAATAGGAGAGAGATGCGGGAAACAAAAAAATATAAAAACAATTAAAAAAATTTGTATAATTAATAGAAAAGAGAGACGGGGAACAAAAAAATATATAAAGAAATTTATATAATTAATAGGAGAGATATGCGAGAAAAAAGTATTGAGGATACATGGGAGAATGGCATGTGTCCCCCCAAAACCTTTATTTATTAAATAGTATAAATTTAGTTGTGCAAGACGGGCTCTCCACTTAACACGTTGAGGTGTTTAAAACCGGGTTTAGATTTGTGTTACAAGACGTATTTAAAAGAAGTAGGAAAACGTATACTGATTATAAAAAACTAGCGATGCTACAGATGTTAGATATGTTGTCAACCTTCTGATGGAGTTGACCAGGTTATAAACGAAGTTCATTCTCCTAAAGATGCCCGCTGCTATAAAAAACACCGTCTCATTAGCGACATATATAATAATCATTTGTTCATGTCTCTTTCTATGTATTTTCACTATTTTCAGACATTTTTATGTAACAATCATATGTGATAATCATTTGTTCAGTTATTTTGATGTAATAATCATTCGATTCGCTACATATGTAATAATCATTTGTTCAGTTATGGATTTTTTGATGGTTCTAGAATGCCCTTAATCAATCATATGCAATAATGACTATGAATCGCTGCATTAATCATTCGATTAGCTTCATATGTAATAATCATTTTATATAGAAACCATTAACAATTACATATGTAACATGCATAGTTACATATGTAACAAATTGTCGTTTCTGTTTTGACATATTGCAAAAAGGAAAAAAAAATCTCAGGTTTTTTATGTAAAAATCTTAATTTTTTTAAGTCTCGTTTAAAATAAATCTACTTTTTTCAAAAAAAATGTGATTTTGATTTTCAAAAATAGAGAGAGAAACTCATTATCAAAGAAAAGTACAAGAATTTTAAGTTTTTTTTTTCATATTCCCAAGACATTAACCAACCACATATTATCCTCTACCAATTATCCAAATTACCCTTTTTATACATTTTAAACCCAAAAGTATCATTTTATAATAAATCAAAAACACCAAAATTATCACAACCATGGATCAACAATGAACAATGGCTCAAGAAGAGTTTCCAAGGTTTTCACACCTCATTAGAGTTTTTAATATATCTCTCTCATATATATAGGGTTAGGTTATAGTAAAAAGAGTTTTAAAAATAAGAAGGGTAAGAAGGCTTCTAAGCTTGACATGTGGCATTTTATTGTTTTTAAAGGGAGGGCATAATGATCAATGTGTAATATATCAGGTCAATGTGTAATATACCAGGTCAATGTGTAATACACCAGGTCAATGTGTAATACAAGTTCTGATATTACACAATGATCAGACCTCATATTACACAATGAAGTGATATTACACAATGAGCATATTACACAATGACCTGACATATTTGAGCGAATTACACAATAATGAGCGAATTACACAATGAGCTGGAAAACGTAAAACACAATGATGAAAACATGACACAATGATGAAAAATATTTGACACAATGAACTTGTATTACATAATGAACTTGTATTACACAATGAACTTATATTACACAATGAACTTGTATTACACAATGAACTTATATTACACAATGACCTGACTAATTACACAATAAACTTGTATTACACAATGACCAGACGTGGTATTACACAATGAACTTGTATTACACAATGAACTTGTACTACACGATGAACTTGTATTACACAATGACCTGACTAACTACACAATGAGCTGGAAAACGTAAAACACAATGATAAATACATATAACAAAATGAAGTTGTATTACACATTGAACTTGTATTACACAATGAACTTGTATTGCACAATGAACTTGTATTACACAATGACTTGACTAATTACACAATGAACTTGTATTACACAATGACCAGACGTGGTATTACCCAATGAACTTGTATTACACAATGACCTGACTAACTACACAATGAGTTGGAAAACATAAAACAAAATGATAAATACATATAACACAATGAACTTGTATTACACATTGAACTTTTATAACACAATGAACTTGTATTACAAAATGAACTTGTATTACACAATAACTTGACTAATTACACAATGAACTTGTATTACATAATGACCAGACGTGGTATTACACAATGAACTTGTATTACACAATGAACTTGTATTACACGATGAACTTGTAATACACAATGACCTGACTAACTACATAATGAGCTGGAAAACGTAAAACACAATGATAAATACATATAACACAATGAACTTGTATTACACATTGAACTTGTATAATACAATGAACTTGTATTACAAAATGAACTTGTATTACACAGTGACCTGACTAATTACACAATAACCTACTAATTACACAATGAACTTGTATTACACAATGACCAGACGTGGTATTACACAATGAACTTGTATTACACAATGAACTTGTATTACACGATAAACTTGTATTACACAATAACCTGACTAACTACATAATGAGCTGGAAAACGTAAAACACAATGATAAATACATATAACACAATGAACTTGTATTACACAATGACCAGACGTGGTATTACACAATGAACTTGTATTACACATTGAACTTGTATTACACAATTAACTTGTATTACACATTGACCTGACTAATTGCACAATGAGCTGAAAAACGTAAAAAAATCGTTTTTGTTTATAACGATACTATACTCGTTTTAAAGATAAAAAACGCTCGTTTTTATGGTGTAATTTTTTTGAAAAAATAATGTCGTATATAAAAGTTATGAATGTTTAAAAATGAGGGGGGGAACTTGATAAAAAGTCAACAAAAGTGGCCAAGACAAAAATACCCTTCCAACAACTTTTTTCTCCTACAATGTAATATCAACCATTAAATCTTTTCTACAATTTAATCTAATGGTCTTAAATCCTTCTCACCCTTCTTATAATTAAAATCTTTTTTTCCTGAACCTAATCTTTTATATATATATATATATATATATATATTGTAGGGTTCAAATGCTAACTCTATTTTATAACAAAACCATGCTAACCTAATCTTAGCTATTGATCTTGTTTGATCAATGGTTGATATATTTTAATAGCAAATTTGTAATTATCTAAATAAAAATTAATTTATATTAATTACAAATGGTACAATAGTACAATTTTTTCCAAATCAATTAATTAGTTTCCTAAATTTTCTCACACTCTCTCCTATCTTTCTCTCTCTTATGAAAAATAATTAATTAGTTAAATTACATAACGTAACTTGAAAATTAATAATGCATCCATATGTCATTGATAAAAAAACATAAATTGTTATAAAATTATTTATGAGTCAATACACTATTGATGTGTAAATGTGTAATCAATCTGAATAATGAATTAGTACAATGGATTGTATTGTACAAAATAAGCATGTACAACCTATTGATACGTATATTGTACAAAATAGCTCTCTTGGTGCATTCATCATCTTCACCCTTCCCATCTCAATAGCCTCCGTAAACCCTAGCTTTCAAAACACCTTTTGCAAACTCTGCCTACAAATAATACATATACGTAACACATGTGTTACATATACGTACCAACCGTGTTACATATACGTACCACGTGTGTTACATATACGTAAATAGTACTGAAAAGTTCCTCGTCGTTGATATAATTAAGAAACAAAACCAAACTTATTGCAAACAAATAATGATAATAATAATCTAAGAGAAAAAGAACACATGTATACATCTTCCTTAAACTTAAAACAATTAAACATTACTCCCATCAAGTTTTTATCTAGAATGCATGATTCTACAAGTACACATATATTGATTAAAAGAAACGTTTTAGCAAAATCATTTTTTTCCAAAATATGTCAACTGTCATTAAAAAGGTAAAATTAAACGCAAAAAAATAAATACTCACTCTTCTTCCATTAAACAGTTCTGTCATCTTCTGTTTTCACGACCTCCGACTAGGGCTGTTCACGAATCGAACCGAACCGAGCGGACCTTTGCTCGTGCTCGGTTCGTTTACAAACCGAACCGAGCCAATCGGCTCATTTACAACCGAGCGGAAAATCGAATGAGCATTATCCGAGCATTAATTTTCCGAGCAAAGTTCGAGCGAGCGACGAGCGATTTGGACCACCCTACTGTCTAGTGTGTCCTTCGAACTACAGAGCCGCAAAAGTTGCTCGTCGCTCGGCGTCATCGTGAGCCGCAATGGCTGATTGGCTGACCAAGAGGGAGAGAATATTTAAGACTTGAATCGCATAGTTGCAAATGCTGCCTGTGAGGGCATCGTCCGATTAGGGTTAGGGATTTTAGGCAGAGATTATTTGAGACTTGAATTGATGAGAGGGCTCTCATGGTGGAGTAATGAAGTAACATAATTACTAAAAAATGTTTTTTTAGATTTTAATTTGGGCTACTCTTGCTCACTATAGGAAGTTCCATGTTAGATTGGGACAAAAGAGTTATTTATAAATGTATAAAATATTAATTTATTAATTATATATACATACACATATATATATATATATATATTAAATTAATTCGAGCCAAAACGAACGAGCAACGAGCGAGTGTACCTTTGCTCGTGCTCGGTTCGTTTACAAACCGAACCGAGTCGATCGACTCGTTTACAAACCGAGCATAATCCGAATGAGCATATTTTCGAGCATTCTTCGAACAAGTTCGAGCGAGTTTCGAGCGTCGAGCATTTTGGACAGCCCCACCTCCGACCATATCGGTGGCGGTGACGGTAGTCATCATGGCCGGCGTGTCTAACAGTGGCGGCGACACTTGTTCAGTGTGAAGGAAAGGTGGCCAGACGTGGAGGGAGCCAGCCATAGCAGGTGACGGCGGCGACAGATGCTTGAGGTCGGAGGCGATGGCGAGAGGTTGTATGTCCAGATCGACGGATACCTTGAGCAATCGAATATTGAGAAGCATGCCTTGAACAATCAATACAAAAATATTCACAATTTACGTGATATGAAAACCCAACTTTGAGACCTCAATTGACTCCTATGCTTGTTTGTTCTCCGTTACCAAACACATCCCAAAAGGCTGTAAAAGTTTGAAGAGCAAAATAAGGTTTAAAATTAAGATGAGATTGGGGAACAAATATTTTAAATTAGGAGAGAAATCAGGAATTTTAAAAAAACATCAAAATTTAAAGGGTGTTCAAATTACTTTATTAACCTTTTAAATAAAAATTTAAAATTTATAAAGAAAAAGTTTTGTTTGGTTAGGGTTGGTTATCATGGTTATCACATAAAAATGTGGTTAGCATTTGAACCTAACCCTATATATTCCGATAAAAGTGATCAAAAAGTTATAAATAATAGTTATTATAATCATATTTGTAGATTTAAAGAATTACATACACACAGTCTTCACACAGATAATACACACCTTAATAGTATTACAGACTTAATTATAAATTTAGGATTCAGTTTACAAAAATAATCTTTTAATAATAAACATCTATTAGAAAAAATTATATATTTAATAACAAAAGAAACAGAAGAAATTAAAAAGTTTACAGATAATTTAGACTATATAAGAGAACAAAACAACCAAATTCTGCTAGAAATAAAAAATATTAAGAAAGATAAACATAAAGAAGTAGAAGATTCTACTGATATCAACAACCTTATAAACAAATTAAGTAAAACACATATAAGTGAAAAACATAAACCTTATAAACATTGGAATGAAGTTTCTTGTTATAGTAATTGCGTCATTTAATCCTAGTATGAAATTTAATACTAGGACGAAATCTCTAGATTTAATGTGTTGTGGATTTATATTTATTTGTGGAATATCATACTTAGTACTGTAATTTCCTGCAAAGTCTAGGTTGGGGCATCAGAGTTTTTTTGTAATAAAATAACAAAATGAATTAAACTTACAACGTATTTGCAGAGTAATAAGTAGCAGAAGATGAGTAGTATTTGCAGCGGGTATTGTCATAAAATAACAACATGAATTAAACTTACAGCGTATTTGCAGAGTAAGAAGTAGCGGAAGATGAGTAGTATTTGCAGCGGGTAGAAGCGATATTGACAGAGTTTTACTTTTTTTTTTATACTTGGAATATAGTATGAAGAACTTGGAGAAAATTGTAAAAGAGTAAGGTCTTTGTAAGAAGAAATCAGAAGCTAAGAGTTTAAGTACTCATGAAAGAGAGAAATTCTTCTTAATATTTTCGTTGGTGTACCTACAAATGAATTCTTCAAGCCATTATATAGGCAGAAGATGGAATCTAAAAAGGCGCACTTAAGCGCAATAAGCTAAAACAATAATGCAAAAAGAAAGCACTAACTGATTATTAGATAAATGTAGGTCCTGAGCAGAACTGTAGACACAGATTTGCGGAGAAATTCTTCAAATAGTCCGGATCGAGAGGCGGAATCTCTGGATCCGGTATCACTCTCGAATCAGAAATGGTAGAGACGGGTGCGGGAATCACAAACACGAACAGAAATATATAAAAGTGAAAAGAACAGATAATTGGAGCATAAAACGTATGATTCTTTGATTGATATGAAAATTAAAAGGCTCCTCACACACTCTACAATTATCTCACCCCAGGGTGAGCTCCCCCTGGGGTGGTGATTCCCTCTACAGACACACACTCACTCCTAGGACATAATCTGCTATATATAGGAGGCCAAGCACATGCGCCTTGTTTTCCAAGCCACCGCCCAATGGGCCTGAAAAACAGGTATCGAAACTACCTAGTTTCGATTGAACAAATGTTCAACCGAAACTAGTAGTTTCGATTGAACAAAAGTTCAACCGAAACTAGTAGTTTCGATACTGTAATTTCGATTGACAGCATCAGTCTCAAAATTATACCCAACAATCTCCCCCTAGACTGATGCTATCAATTCTTGTCCGACTCTGTCTTTCGTCTTCATAGATTGACTGATGATCCAATGCCTTTCGTTGTGATTCTCCCCCTCAAGTGTAGACCCTCCTATCTTGTAGGCAAATGATAAAGGTTTGAATCCCAAGTATTTAGCAGTAAATAATCATCTTTCTACAAGGATTCTTGACATTCTCGAACACTTGACCAACCTTTGCCTTCTCTCCCCCTAAAAAAAGGTCAATTTCAAGCAAAGGCTCACTTTGTCTTACATCTTCATAACTCTGCTGATAATTTGAAGTCTTTCGTGGTAATTCTCCCCCTGAAGTGTAGACCCTCCTATTTCTAGGCAAAAGATAAGGGATCGAATCACCATGTAATCAACAACTAATGATCCGGTTTGTCACAAGTATGCTTGACTTTGTTACCTGCTGCCCAAACTTGAACTTTGATCAAAGGAATTACGGCTAAATCAGGCAGAACATCGTGTATATTGCCAAAGAAACGAAATTTTCAAAAACCCAAAAAAGGCTGTCTCCAAGTTTTCTTCCAAAACTCCCCTCCTTTTATGCAATATTCTGTTAAAAAATTTATCCAAGAAAATTTCCAAAAAAAAAAAATTTTTTTTTTTTTGGAAAGTACTTGGACAGTTCTGCGTGTAGTTTCGATAGGATCTACTTCAGTCGAAACAAGGCTAGTTTCGATAGAGACAATATCGAAACAAGAAGTTTCGATAGAGAGATTCTTCAATCGAAACTAGTAGTTTCGATAGGAGATTTTTTAACCAAAACTAGTAGTTTCGATACCCTCTAGTTTCGATAGCCTAGTTTCGACAGCCTAGTTTCGATGTCTTCTACTTCTGATTTAGGGCAACACCAGTAGTTTCGATAGAAAATGTTCAGCCACCACATAGTTTCGATTGACCATCTTCAACCTTCAGCTACTTCGATACCCCCAATCCAGGTCTGAAAAATGCTTCAAGAGCCTTACATCTTCAGATTTTGACAGTGGAAATGTAGAACAGCAGTCACGAACCTGCTACACATCGATTTCTTCATGTTTAACATCTCAATGGCGGGTTTTTTTTTCTGATTTTCGAGCAGATTCGAGAGCAATAAGAGCCACCATGGCTCTGATACGAATTGTAGGTCCAGATTTCTCTTTAAATCACTGATTTGATCGATTACACACACACAGGCGGAAACTGTGTGTATGGTGGTGAAACAGATGGTAGAAACAGAATCGGTGAAGATAACAGGCTAACCTCACAATGAATCAAGACAAAATGATATGAAAATGTAAGAACACAGTGTAAAAACAACTGCAAAGTGTATTGATTCAATAACAATGTGAAAGAGAAGGTTCAGGGTTACAGCTGCTACTCACACCCTAAACATTCTCAAACTAGGCTATTTATAGTAGTGACATGTATCGAAACTATGTTCAATCGAAACTACTAGTTTCGATTGACCATTTACAAGTGATACACAGAACTGTCGAAACTACCGTCTATCGAAACTACTAGTTTCGATTGAACAAACTCAATCGAAACTAAGTAGTTTCGATGGCCCAGACTTAGCTAATAAAGCAGTAAATTACAGAAAACTGAAATTACATTTAATGAAATGACATAAAGTAAACTAGTCTAAAACTGTTTAAACATACAATAAATGACAACAGCTTATACATAAGATAAGACTCTACACCGGTCCCCTGTGAAAAACAAAAATAATATCACTAAGAATTAATAAGCATGTTTGTATAATAATAACAGTTGTATTTCATACCTCCATGTGTCCGCGTTGGGCGTATGATTTGCTGCCATGGAAACTTGGGTAGCATTGTTGTGCTCGGTTTTGTTTGTTCTTCTTCGAGCGGTTTCTATAGCTCACACTTAAAAACAGCTGATTAATCAAAATATCCCAAGTTTCTTGATCAACATATTGTGGTGGATTACTCATCGCCGCCTCCACATCATCGTATCCCCCATTCTCGTCGAAATGAACTTTCAACTCTCCCTTGCAGTCTTTATAAGCCCTCTGACACTCGGCGGTGATTCTGAGTTCAACGCCTCGCCACTTGTCAGTGTTTCTCCAGGCGTCCAGATTAAAATAATCCTACAAATGGAAAATAATTAGAAAAAATCTAATAGTTATGAAATTGTAAGTAATTATAAAACATCTATACTTACTAGTAGAGTGGGATATACGACCTGTTTTTCTCATTTGGAACCTTGGCCCAATTAGGATAATATGGCGGAACAACCTTTTCAACCTCCAAGGAGATAGCACGGATAAAATCAGAAGCGTTCGGACCCACGAACTTGTACCCACCGCCATGAAGTTCAACATCAATGGGAAGAGGCTTCCTCTCATTTTTCTCAAATTTCTTATATAATTTGAGGTTTTTGTCTTTAGAACGCCTTTTTTGTGAGGCACTAACTACATTGACACATGAAAGTTATGCAATTATAAAGACATCTATTAAACACTAACAAGTAACTTACCACTCACACAACCCGAGTCTAAGTTATACGGACCCCCATATCCACCGTCTCCACCATCACCACCGTGTGATTGCGCCTTCGTTGTCATTATTTCTACAACAAAAATAATTAGTAAACACAAATAATTAATAATTAACAAAGACAAATATAAAGACATCTATTAAACACTAATACTACATTTTAACATACATTCAATCAGAATCATCACTACAATAACGTGTGTCAACATCATCATTATCATCTTCTTCTTCTTCTTCTTCATCGTCATTTATTTCATCTTCCTCATCTGAATTGTATGCATCTTCTAATCATCATTAATAAAACTTTCATCGAGATCAATCGGGGCAACATGACTTGGGTCACCACCCTCATTTAAAGTTGTACGCATGGGCAAGTAGCCTAAGTCGACAACCAAGTTAACCAAAAATGATTGAGTTTCCCGTGTAATAGATTGACTGTCTGCATGGGGAATCGGGGCAACATGACTTGATTCACCACCTTCGCATCCGGTGTCGACAACCAAAGTATAATCATTTGATTGAGTGTTGTGCAATATATCTATCTCATTAACAACACTAGGATGATTCCAAAGCTTCCGATGGTGAACGTCCTCAAAAGCCCTCCATTGGCCAGTGGTTCGAGAAGGATCTCGAAGATAGAACACTTGTTTAGCCTGTGTGGCTAATATATATTGGACATCATCATACCATTCTTTGCCAACATACCATTCACGGCCGATGTCAATTATGATAGTATTATTTTGCTTAATTAATCTTTTACCTCTCGTGTCGAACCATTTACAACGTAATAGTACAACCGAGTAACCATCTATGTAGTTCAACTCTATGATCTCCTCTAGTTGACCATGAAATGGAGTATCGACTTTTCCTATTGTAACCACACCACTGTTTTGAGTAGTGCGTCGGGAATCACGATTTTGTAAAACAATTCTAACACCATTGACTATGCAAGCAGTGTAAGAATATGCGTACAAGAGACCATGTGCCAATGCCCTTAATTCTTTATTATCGGGTGTAGAAGATGAAGATGAAAATACATTTGCTTCATATTTTAACCATGAAGAAAAATCGGTTGCATATTGCGTTCAGGAAATTTAGATTCAAATTCACTGGTAGATGGACAAAATAAAATTCAAATTAGTGGAATTAAATTAAAATATAATAATAGTTTATCACTAGTAGATGGACAAAAAAACTTACGATTTGTAGTCTTTGATTTCATCGCAGTTGTTCAACACAAACCATTGTAATGATTTGTTGGCATGTTCAGAGAGCGCCTTGATTTTCTTTTTCGATATTGGTCGACATTGTGAAGAAAACACTTGAAACTGCCTTTTAAGGATGCCAGCATCTGCATTTCTATCTGGTCGGTTAAATTTGGTCTGCGTACCGTCCAGATAAATATAGCAGAATGTCAAGGCTTCATCTACAACATAACCCTCTACAATTGAGCCTTCAGGTTTGGCTTTGTTTCTAACATATGCTTTAAGCTTTTTCATGTATCTTTCAAAAGGATACATCCATCTTATATACACAGGGCCACCAAGAATAGCTTCTTCAGGTAAATGAAGAATGAGATGAACCATTATGTCAAAAAATGTCGGAGGATATATCATTTCCAAATTGCATAATATCTTAACTACTTCCTCACTTTCTTCATAAATGTCTTTCACATCTACTGATCGTGTACAAATTTTTTGAAAGAATGTGCAAACATCATTGATTGTTGTTGAAACATATTTGTGCAGACCCGATCGTACCCCTATTAGCAGCAATCGTTACATGAGGATGTGATAATCATGAGACTTTCACACAATTATATTTGAATCATTGTGAAGTACATTATTTTTAAAATTCGAACCAAATCCATCAGGCAGTCTCACTCCTAGAATAAACTGACAAAAGTGTTCTCGATCACTGGGTGTGAAAGAGTAAGGAGCTTGTGGTTGGTACAACTTGTTGTTTTTTTGTGTTTGCCATAGGTTATGTCGAATACCCATATTTTCCATATATTTGCGGGCTTTGTGTGTGTCTTTTGATTTATCGTTCATCAACAAGGTACCCAATAAACTCTCACACACATTTTTTCTCCACGTGCATAACATCAAGATTGTGTTTTAAAAGCAAAGAAGACCAATAATCCAGCTCAAAGAAGATACTTCGTTTAGTCCAATTCAACTCTGATGCAAGGCGCTTTCTTTTAATCCCTCTATGCATTGGATGTTTCCCCGGGACACGATCTGGGAGACTTTTTAGTTGTTCTAATATTTGAGCATTAGTCAATCATCGGGGAGGATGTCTTGTCTCTTTCTTGCCATCAAAGGACAGATCGTTCCTCCATTTATGCTTTCTATGCAAGAATCTTCTATGTCCAATAAAAGCTATCTTATTCGTTATAGCGCACGAAGGTGTGTCAATGTTACACGTAGGGCATGCTTTATAACCTTGACCACTCCATCCAGATAAGCTACTACGAGCAGGATAATCGTTGATAGTCCATAACAGTGCCGCATGCATCCTAAATACAGTTTTGGTTGATGCATCTCTCACCTGGACTCTTTCATCCCACAACATTTTCAACTCACCAACCAAAGGCCTTAAGAAAACATCAATGTCCTTACTAGGTGATTTAGGCCCGGGAATTAGCAAGGTTAACATGAAAGAAGACTCTTTCATACATAACCACGATGGTGTATTATATGTTGTTAACACTACCGGCCACATACTGTAAGTCTGACTCATGTTACCGAACGGATTAAAACCATCGGCAACCAAACCTAAGCGGACATTCCTTGGTTCTTTAGCAAAATCCGGATATCTATCATCAAATTCTTGCCATTCCTTCCCATCAACCGGATGTCGCATCATACCATCCGTTGACCGTCCAGTATTATGCCAGATCATATCTTTTGCCGTTAATCTTGAACTATACCTTCGTCAAAGCCTTGAAGTTAAAGGAAAGTAGCGCAACACTTTCTGTGATACTTTCTTTCCCTTTTTGTTTTTGTCAACCCATCTGCTCTCATTACAAACCGAACAGTTTTGCATTGATTCATTCTCCTTCCAAAACAGTGCACAATCATTAATACAAGCATGGATAGACTGATATCCTAACCTAATCTTACTCAGTTTCTTCTTAGCTTCATAGTGTGATGTTGGAACGTGATTTTCCTTCGGCAATGCAATTTGTAGAAGCACTAACAGTTGGTCAAACGAACTATTCGTCCATTTGTTGATAACTTTGATATGCATCAATTTGGCTATGAAGTTTAGGGAAGACATTTGACTACAACCGGGGTATAACTCCTTATTTAGCTCCTCAAACAACGCATCAAACTCTGGGTCTAAACCAGTTCCATCTTCATCTATATTATCCTCGTTTGTATTTTTCCCTGCCATCACGTCATCTATGGCATCAAACATCTCATTATTTGTTGTTGTAGTTATTGGAGGAGTTGGTGTTGTTCATGGGCAAAAAGTGATGCTATCTCCGCCACACGAGGATGCTGTTCACCATGATAAATCCAATTCTGATATGATTGTAGAAACTCACGGTCATGTATGTGGCCATATATCGTGATCAAATCATGTCGACACGCATTACAACGTCTACATGGGCAAAACGCTCTACCTCGACCGTTGACATGGTTCTTGGCCGTCTCTATAAAGTTTTGAAGACCGCTTAAGAAAGCCGGAGAATTCCGATTTCCCAGTGTAATCCAGCTTTTATCAATTTCCATATCTAGTGTCATAAGCATACACATATACGTGCATGTAATAAATGATATAAATGAATGTATATGATTTGATCGGTACTCTAAGGCGGTGGATCCTAACCCACTTTTTGAATATTCTATCTCATATGTATACATTTTATCGACTTGACTATTTAAGAAAAAATTAGCAGCATTTCCCTTTAACTCCCCAAGTATGCATATAAACCGCAAACTCGAAGGAGTAAGGAGAAATAACTACCAATGTTATCTTAAATGTCAACCCGTTAAAATGTATACATATCCTAAATGAGATAGAATATTCAAAAAGCAGTCCCAAAGGGGACAATCCAAAATTTATCTCTATTAGATAAATTTTGGATGGGTATATTCTAAAGGGTTATCCTAAATAAACATACTAGTGTACACAAAGACGTACATAAATGACATTAGGGGTGTAAGCCTTTTTCTTATTTATTTTATAAAATTATAAAAAATATATTTTTAATATATAAGTAATAGTATTTATAAAATTATGATAAACGACCCGTTTACACCATAAATGAAATAAATAATTAACTACACAAAGGTAAAAAAAAAGTCGGGATACATACCTTAAAAAGTTCAATGAAACACAAATATAATGTTATTCCCACCTCGTCAATGCAACGAGTTCCGAACTTGTAACAAAATTAAATAAAGTTACATATACATACATACACACAATTATATACATAAAAAAAGAAATATACCTACAAACATACATACATCCGTTGAACATAAACAAACATACATACAAAAATACATATATAAGCATATGAATAAATACCCTCTTATATACCTACACATCACAATTACGTACATACATAAATAAAAACCCAATTACATAATTACAAACATATACATAAATAAATAAATAAATGTCTAATTACATAATTACAAACATATACATACATACACATATATACATTCATATTAACTAATCATCATAAACACAAATTACACACACACATACAAACTAATCATTCAAACTAATCATCATAAACACAAATTACACACATACATACAAACTAATCATCATAAACACAAATTACATACATACATACAAACTAATCATCCAAACTAATGATCATAAACACAAATTACACACATACATACACATACATACAAACTAAACATTCAAACTAATCATCATAAACACAAATTACACACATACATACAAATACATACAAACTAAACATTCAAACTAATCTTCATAAACACAAATGACACACATACATACACATACATACAAACACTAATTTACATAAACTAAATTATATAAAATAATCACACATCTAAACCAAATGACATAAACTAATCATAATTTAATAATTCCATCATACATACAAATATACATACTCATACATACAAACATACATACATAACACATACATACAAAATCATAAAAATATTTCATCTAAACCAAATTTCATCACAAATTAGTAATTAAAACGGGTATTTACCTTCACAAAGCTAGAAATCCAAGAAATGGTGAAATTCCTCCAAAACCTAACCAAAATAAACAAACAAAACTTTAAAATCTTGAAAAAATAGCTAAAATATGAAACTCAGATGTTACCTCACCTTAAATCCCGAGAATTTGTGTGAAAGTTGCTCCCAAAAACGCTAAAATCGTCGGAGAGACCAATTTGGGGGAGTTTGGAGGGTTTTGGCTGAAAATGAAGTTATGTCGTCTGTTTTCCTATTTGTTCGCGCTGAACCCTATACCGACGACATGTCGTCGGTATAGGCCAGTTTGTCGTCGGTGCAGGAGCCTATGTCGACGACATGTCGCCGGTATAGGGTTCCCAGAAGGTTGGCCATCAATAAAGGTAAAAAGCCTGTCCCGACGACATGTCGTCGGCATAGGCTTTTCCAGAATTGTTTTTAATTTAAAAAAAATTGACCGATGAAAAATTTATTAAATAAAAGAAAAACAAAAAGAAAATCAAAATTAACTTATACCGACGACATGTCGTCGGTACAGGTTTTCACCAATAATTCATTGGGTGCTAGCTTTCCCTCCAATCTGCTTCAACCCTGTACCGAGGACATGTCGTCGGTATAGGGTGTCCCAGTCAAAATTTTGGTTTTGACTTATACCGATGACATGTCTTCGGTATAGGGTGACCTATGCCGACGACAATTGTCGTCGGTATAGGCGGCGTTGGCACAGGGTCATTTCCTTGTAGTGCATTTGTAATATCTAGCCGCTCACACCACCAATATTGTTTATTTTGACAACTAGGAGCTCACGAATTTGTTTTTGGTTCCCGGTTGAAAACTTCCCACGGTGTCACCTATCCCTGGATTACTCTCACCCAAAACGCGTTGTTGTATTTGAGGCAGGGTATTCCTTATGAACCCAACATCTCTCCCATGGAAAGAACATAACAGAACGATATGGGATTTGCCTAAGGTGTTACACTAATAGCCAAAGCTTGGGCCATCCAACTATTAGGTGGTTTATAGGCTTAGAAAGGAGTAGAAAACAAAAACAATTCTGAAACAGAACCCAAACACAGTAGCAAATAGAAGACGGCAGCTTCTGAACAGGCGGTGGCGACAGACAGCAGCAAGAGCTGCTGCCAATTTGCTGGTTTTGGTCTTCCCCGGTGCTCTAGGGCACTAAAAAGAAACACATGGTTTGCTCGTTTTTAGGGTTTCTGTGGTTTGGGATGTATTTAATAAACCATTTTGGATGTCGTCTCGTTGCTGGAGATTGAGTGAAAATGGAGGTGGAGATTGAGAGGCTATGGCCATAAATCTCAAATGGGTTTTGTGAGAGATGTAGATGAATGTGTCAGGAAGAGAGAATGTAACACAACTAAAATGACAAGAATACCATTGGCATAAAAAAGATAAGACATAGATGAAGAGATACATGGCATCATCAAGGCCACACAAAGGGTTTCCATAGTTTTATCATCTCAAAGGGTTTCCACTATATATATATACGAGAAGTATATGGAGAAAACCCATTGAGTTGAGAATACTATGGAAACTCTCTATTAACGTATGTAACAGCTAAAATTTGGTGAAAATTAAAAAATAAATAAAAATTTTTAGATAGATTCTTCATCTAATTTATAACCTTTGGCAAAAAAAAATCAAAAAAGCACCGAGTGGTTTTTTTTATAAAATCGTTGAACGTTGTTACGTATGTAAAACGTAAGTTTTTGTTATTTTTTCATGTGTTACATATGTTACTGTTGACGTCATGCTGACCGATATTTAAAAAAAGGTTAATTTTAGTTATTTTTTAAGATTGTTTTTAAAAAAAAGTACTCTGCAGTTTTTTTTTGTTTATTAGTGACGAAAATAGTAATAAAAAAAAGCTAAAAAGACATAAGTTATATAGGGTTTTTAAAAGTTTTCTCAACTCAAGTGAGTTTTCAATATATCTTTCCCATATATATATATATATATATATATATATACACACACACACTAGGTTAGTACCTGTGTACTATACGGTTGATGAAAAGAAACATATATCAACGTCTAATACAACTTCATAAACAAAATAATAATTCACTTTACATATATAGAATGATTACAGGATGTATAGGCGGTAACTTCGACTGATTATTATCTTGAAAATGTGTCCATTTAGGTTACATTTTATGTGTTCATATTATAAATTTTAGAAAGAAACGGGTCAAATGGGTAATAGGTTGAAAGTCCGACTAAAGTATGTTTTTAATACATCCCTCTTAACTGTTCTAATTAAAAATTAACATTATTATGTAACGATAAGTTTCTTGTACTCATTTAACGCGTTAATTCTTTGAAAGATAAATCATGATTGCAGGTCAACTTGACCCACACTAAAAACTATCTTTTTTTTACTTGAACCTGATTTGGCACATTAACCACACATATTGGTTGTTCTAGATGACATTTAAGAAGTACTGGAACCCGAAACCAAATGAATTGACAACAAATATATCAAGCAACTTTCCCCAACAAACCAGATTACCAAAAAAGTTAAATGTGAACTACATAATAACCCAGCAATGCAATTCCCAAAGGCTGGAACAAAATATTCAAGAAAAAAATTATACCTTTATGTCATGAGAATGAGACACATGAGCTTAACGCTAACACTTATTAGGTCTAAAATTTAAGAATATTACCATATGAACTGGGGCCGACATTGAGAAAGCAACCAGCAATACTCTGTCCATGGGAAATAGGTCAAAAGTTGATTAAAGTGTGCTTTTACTGCATACGACTTCTGTCCATTTGTGTTACATTTTATTTGGTCATATTTTGATTTTTAGAAATGAACAGGTCAAATGGTAATAATTTGAAAGTCGAACAAAGTATGTTTTATGTGCATACCTCTTAAATTGCTTCGATTAAAGCATCAACATAAACATATTCATGTTCACTTAAAATAACAAGGTTAAGTTAATTTTTAAAAAAATTCCTAAAATAAGAACATTGTTCCTTGTATTACCTTGATAATAGTTGCACCATCTTGTAATGCACTTGATACGCCCATCATAATTGGCCACATAAACCCAACTCCTGAAAATAATTGACCACTTTCTGATCCACTGTCATAAACAATACACACAAGGCGCAAATTTTAGCTTTGAAACCATAGGTACACAAGTAATAACCAAAGATTTAGAGGTGGCAAAACGGGTGGATTTGGAAACCGGTCAAAAATGGGTTCGACTCTAAACTGACATTTTTATCACGGTCAACGGCTTAGGTTGAACTTTTGTCTGTTTTAAAGAAATCAATAAATAATTAATGAGTTAAATATTATTTGGATGACTTTCTACACATTTGACCCATTTTGTTTTTAGCAAATTTTATTAAATATTTTACTCATTTGACCCCATTAGAGATATTGGAGAGACCGGTGGATCACAATTTGAAGGTTAAGCGGATCGAAGTGGCGCAAACTGCATTTTCAACGCATATAACCTCCTAAATAAGTTTCTTAAGAAATATAGAATATTAATGAAACAAATATTTTTCTTAAGGCACATTAGTTATTTATTAAAAAATAAAAATTTTGGTAACAGATCCTCCAAATCCCATAATTCAAAATTTGAATTAAGACCATAATTATCATTTACCAAAAAAGATTGCAATATTCAAGGAAAGTCAATAATTTTCCCACAAACACGCAATCCATCTTTGACCAACATCCATTTGGAGCAAACAGTGCCAAACACCAAAATATATCCCTATCGTGAAGAACATCAAGCAGCAAACACCAACCGACCAAGATTTAGAAGAAAAAAAACACACTTATTATTAAGAAAAAAAGATCTAGAAATTAATGAATAAAAAGTACTGCAGATCAAACCAACCATTTTTGGCCCATAGAATAAAAAACAAAAAGCTTAACCCGTAGCAAAAAATTACCCTTTTTAGTTTATTATTATTGAAACAAAAGCTTACTCGTATGCATGCTCAACTTCTTGCTAACCTGTTGAAACAGGTTAACAATCTTTGAACCACTCTCATACATTTAGGGGGACCTAAGAAATCAATCTATAATCTTAGACTAAAAGATGCATATATAATTTGAGATATTAGTTATAAACTTCCAAACTACCACTTTTAAAACTTTTTTCTCAAAAATGTCAAACTTGCTTAGAAACAGCATGAAGGATGTTTTCTGCATATGCCAAAAAACACAAGTGATGAATATTATTGATGATAAAAACATCATATAAACAATTTATGAACCAATAAACATAACAATTTTAACCTCAAAACATTTTTGTTTTAGAACCATTCAAAGAGTTCCATAATTCGGTTCTTATTTTCATCTTCAGATAAGGCTTGATGATACCTGGAAAACAGTTAAAATAGATCAAGTCACATTAATGTTTAGGGTTGTAAGCTGTTAAATATTAATCAAATGCATATGGTATAAATAATCTTACTTGTTAATAGCAGCACAAAATATGACGAGTCAAATAAATGAAACCATTTCCTTAGCTCATTTCTCTGGCCTCCAACATTTGTTAATGGATCCAATACTTTTGGAAGGAAAAACAACCAAACATGCTCTAGATAATGGCCATGTGTCCATAAAAAACTTTGATTTATTAGAAGGTATAGATTAAGGTGAAGAACACACACTGACACACAAAAGCAAAAGTATGTGCTGATACAAATTCTGAGACATTTGGATTTAAATGAGAACTAAAAAGAACTCACTTTGACATCTAGATGAATGAGACCATGATCATGAAGATACTCGAGCGCCTTTAATACCTCAACCAGTATAGTTGCAATAACAACTTCCTTAAAACCGTCAGGATGGGCAGACTTTAATATATGAAGGCAAGAACCACCAGGTATAAAAGGCATGATAACCCATAGATTATGGTCTTTTACAAAGGAACAGTGTGATTTAAGAGCATTAGAGCATTCACAACCCGTTTGGTATAATTATTTGTGTGAGTTTTGTATATTTTAATGAGTGGTTTAAAGTGGTTGTGGGTGGAGGAGAGAGAAAAGATATAAGGTTTTTGTAAATATAAGGATAAAAGTAGTGGTTTTTAGTATAATTATAAGGATAAGGATAAAGAGAGAGAAAAGTAGAGATAAAATTTAGAAAAAGTAATGTTTTTTAGTGTAATTATAAGGATAATGATACGGAATATAAAGAACGGGCTGGGAATGCTCTTAGGATAATCAACAAGGATCATTTAATTTGGTACCAACAAAGTCAAATCAATTTGTAATTAATCTAAGGTGGAAACAATAGGACATCAGGCCCAACTAATTCCAGATTTCCAATACAGTAACAACAAAGTTAATATAGTATATAATTTGAATCAGTAAGACAGTAACAACAAAGAAAATGGTAAACTGCCCAACACATTTTTAAAACATTTTATTTGAAGCATTTTAAATAGCTAAAGCAAAACCCATTTTGAACAGAGTTACTAAAGCAAAACCCATTTTAAATAGCTATCAAGAAACAAATATTTTGTGGGTTCTGTTACTTTTTCTTACATTTACACATGTTTATGATTTTTTTTCTTTTACTTAACACACGCATACCTGGAAGAACAGTGTCCGGAAGGATATTGGTGAAGGAGGACAGCAAAGAAAACGACGGCAATCTTTTTTTGAAGTGAAACCCTGAATCGATAAGAAACCAGAATTAGATCCTTTTTATCGCAAAATCGCAGGAATTAAACCATAAATCGAAGATAGAATATGAATTAAACCTTAAGTCGGATTACCTGGAAGAACACAAAATCGCACCTTTCGTTGAGTAAAGTATCGGAAACGGTTCGATGGAGTAATTCAATTGTAGAGAACGGTAAAGCGGCGAAGGGCGTAAGGAAAGGGTGGAGGAGATGAGCGGTTTAGGCATGGAACCCTAGATGGTGGTTACGATGGTGAAGAGGCGTATATTTGAAACCCTAGTTGGTAATACGATGTTATAAGATCCGGATAAGATAATGGGTTAAAACTGGGTATTACTTGTTGCTATATGACCCGCGTGATGACCCGAAGTGAGGATTATTGTGAGAGAACCATTTAGGCGGGAAAAACACATATTAAGTGCTCTAGTTGCTTGACACGTGGCTTCACCAAACCTTTATTTATTAATATGTATATATATATATATATATATGTATGTGTGTTGCTTGCCATGTATGAATGGACGTTATAGACGAAAACGATGATAACGGCTACTTCAGTAGACGGACGACCACTCGACTATTATGCCGCCGGAATTAAAAGTCTAGAAAGGTATACTAAACTAAGGCTACTACGGCAGAGTCAATCCCTCAATCGATGCACTACTGTATATTTAGTTCGAGTGGGAAACGGATGTCTCAGGGCAGACAGGCGATTAGACAGACTACGACGGTAGGACAGTTTCAGACGGACGGTCGAAGGTTTGCCGGATGGTTTATGCAGACGGGCGGTGACGGTTCTGGTAAATGGGCTACGACAGTAGTTCGAGGACGTTTGTCTTTGTGACTTACGTAATCATGATGACAGGTTGATCACCCATATGTGTATGACCAATGAATGTTCTCCCATAAATAAGCATGTATGTATTTATATACGTACTCATTTATAAGTGATATACGAAAGCAGTAAAGTAAAAGACATACAAGTATACATATATTTACATACATCTATTATGTAACTTATTTAAGTCTTCCGTTGTTATGTAATCGAATGATGAATGCTTCTGCTACTTTATGAATGTTTTAATTTAAGTTCAGCACTTTGATTACTATGTTTACGAGTAAATCCAACAAGTGAGATCACCGAGAGAGACCTTACACGCAGTTAACCACCTAGCCCAAAATTCATTGAGTTGTTGCTAGAAATCGAGTGTATTTTTTGAACTGTTTGAGAGTATACCAAGTCTCTCAATATCTTCAAGACTTTAAGCTTATTCTCACATGCTTCAACTAAGGATCATCCTTAGTTTTATAGTCAAAATTGAAAAGAAAACTCCAAAGCTTTTAACCATATTAAATATAAAATTAAATTGTATTAACAATATTTATTTCAAAAAGAATAAATTGTATTAACAATGAATCTTTAAATTTCCTAGACTAAATCTGTTTTGTTTACACTGCTATCCATTAACAATAATCGTAAGAAATCGAGCAGCAACAAGTCATGCTACAACGTATTAGCAAGAACCTGGATTTTTTTTGCATTTTAAACACACAATTTTGAGTTTCGAGATCTCATTCATTTTATCTCCATTTTAGACACAGTTTGTTCCTCGAATCTCTCATCTCATAAAATTATAATTATATTAATCACAATTACATATAATTATTTATGTCCAAAGTTACTGAAAAACACATTTATTTTCACTGTTTTTTCTAACCGTTTTAGTCTTCTTTCACCAGGAGTATGGTACGATTTGTTCTTTTGTTTACTTAGGTTTTCTGATTCGTATAATTATTAGATTCATTTGCATTCTCCTTATTATTGATTTACCTTAGTAAATGAATAGTAATTTTTTTTTTTACTCAAACTTTTAGATTCAGTTTCCTGCCATATAAATTCGAGTTAGTATACTTTTCTACGCCGCAGCAATGTGAGGCGGGTAAAATTCCAAGTTTACTTTATTTCTCATATGTTTAGCTCAACAATATTTTCTTTCTTCGTGCATGTTTTCAATTAAATCGTGAGAATAAGTAAGAAAAGAGTAACAACTCAACCATCTAAAGTATTAAGTATTTTAGGAATTATCCTTGGTAACAATTCATCGAACACATGCTTTACAAACAACAACATGAGCCACGGTGACAACGGGGTTCAGGATTAGGATTACAATATTCGGAACAATCAGAGTTATTTTGACACGGGAGAGGAGGACATATGGTCCTCATAGGATTCAGAACTCCATCGCGACAGAATTCAGGAACACAACTTTTCGCATCTACACCCGAATGACTGCTTTTTTTTTTTGAACGGCGAACATTGAATGTTGTGACGTCGCACCCTCCCGTCACATGGGAGAGCCTCGTCCAACTTCGGCCAATATGTCTTAACCGGGCCCACTTGGCGTCAGAGTTGGAGAGCATCCAAGGAAAAATCTCACAAAATACGGCCCCTTCCGGGCTTGAGGGAGAGCCGAGGCTCGAACCCTGGATCGGCGTGGGTAAAACCCTGGTGCATCAGTCTAAGAACTAGACCTCATTTGCATGTCTCAGAAATTAATGGTGGTGGTAAGGATTGAACCCGGGTCCCTTGGGACTTCAGGCCTCACCTCAACCACTACACCACAACCTCTTTGACTGGTAACTCCAACCACTGCCAATGAGATGCATTTCATTAACACAACCAAATATATCAATCAAATGATAATAATATATGATTCTCCTTTTATAAAGAAACCTAAAGTGATACGGGTTCAAATCATACAAAGTGAGTAATAATAGGTGAATTTTAAAAATAGATTTTAAGAAGTTTGAGTTCTGTCATTAAAAGAAATTTATAACATTCAATTTAATACAATGAATATCTTAAGAAGGCTAATGGGGAAAAACACGTGTTTGTAATAAAATTTTCTTTCATTTTTTATTTACTATTTGCTATTAACTAGTTTTTTCATCCGCGTTTCACGACGGTTGTTTGGTCGGTTTTTTTCCCGCGTCACATGACAGGAGTTTGATCATTATCAGCTCGTCGAAAACCATAAAATCGAATATCGATACCGTTTTCGATAATACCAATAGTGGTCATGGTATCACAACGGTAACGTCACTCGCTATAGCCAACGATACAAAAAAAAATACTCGACTTTGAATGCAAGTCCGTTAAAAAAAATCATATCGGAACGTTGACAAAAAAAAACTAGAAACACCCGCGCATTCCATTTTTTAGAAAAAGTTTAGGAACGAAAGTTATTATAGAACAAAGAAATTATTAGAAAATTAAACGGTTTAAAAACGTATATTTTATATAGTAGTACGAGGAGGAAAATGAATATTAAATAAACAATTTATGTACCAAAATAGTTTTAAATTGTAAAACTTTTGTGGCCAATCTACAAAACCATAAAACTTCACTGTACCTACAAATTTTAATAATAGATTTATATCGGAATGTAAAACTATAGTCGTGCACTCTGTTTTGTGAAAAAAGTTAACGAACAAAAGTTATTAATGAAAAAACAAAATTAATAAAAAAAATTAAACACGTTAAAATGTAAATTATATATAATAAAAGACGTGAAGACGAAAATAAAATAAAATTGAAAGCATGGCCGAAATTTAGGAAAGACGACTCCATTTGTCCTAAATCTTAACACTAAAAGAACACATGATGGTTATTCATTAAATGATAGTTAACTATTAGATTTACCCATATAAAATGTATATAACTTTAGTAATGTCCGATTAAACAAATTAATGGTTCATGATAGCGTGAAAAACTTAAAAAATAATATTGAAAGTAAACATTTAAATTAAGATTAAAAAAAAACGATTCAGTTTTTTTTTGTATTAAAATAAATGATTATTTTTTAAATAATTATGAAGTTTCTCATTCTAAATTATATATTTCTACGACTGTAAAAGTTGAAATCGGTACTTGTTAAAACTATATATCTTTTGTTTAATACACTTATTTTTTAAATGACTGAAACGATATTTTACATTTGTTATATTTTGTAATTAACTTATCTAAAGACTTTAATTACGATAAATAATAACATATTTTTTTGTTGATTATGCAAATCTCTATCTGGGTTCCACATTATTGATTCTCAAGTCTTTCTTGCTTTAGATTTTATACAAATAAAAGCACATATTTCTTTAGAAACCAAATACAAACATGTTATTAGATATATCAATGATGTAAACAAAGAAGTCGAATAGATATGGCATACCTGTGGTGATTAGCAATGCGGTGATGATAATAAACTTGAATACAATGGCTTTCTCAATGTGTGAACCTTGACACTTGTAACTCTCTTGAAGTTGGAAATTCTTGACTAGTGTTCTTTATATATGTATCATAGTTTATTAGTCTAATGATATTTAATTCGATAATATATCTGATTCTGTTAAATAAGATATACTACTAAATATAATTGTGTCCTTTATATAATTACTCCTAATTTATTATCGTATTCATATTTCGATATTACATATGTGATTCTTGTAAATAAGATATTCCTATAAATTATTAATATTAAAAAAATCAAGTTTTATTATCAAATTAGATTAAAATAAAGAAACTATTAAATAGTTAATAATATAGATTTATTAATTAAAAAAAGAAATATTAATTAGTTAGTAAAAAAATATTAAATAATCTATCTATCTATACTAATAAATCAAAATAATTTTTGACACATGTCACTTTCTCAACCTTCCTTATTTTTATTTTTAATACAATTAATGTTGTAATTTAATCAATTTATAGGGATTCCTAAAATATTAAACAAAATTGACTCTATTTATATCTGAGAAAAATTGATTTACGAAAGTTGTTTATGGTCAACAAAGTTATTTATATTAATTTCATTTATATTTAAGGGATTCCTAAAATATTAAAGAAAAACTTACTTACGAAAAAATATTTGATTTCAAAAATATTTAATACTGACATAAATGCAGTCAATCAGTAATAATTATTATACATACAATTTGTAATTTTTTTGGTATTTTTGGTTAATACGAAAGTTCTAAGAAAATAAAAACGTTTGAGCCGATTTTTAAAATCTATAGTATATAATAAATAAAGGTTATGGAGTGACACTTATCACTCTCATATTCACTCTCAACATTTTTCTCGCTTCTCTCTCCTATTAATTACACAAGTTTCTTTAAAAAAAATTTGGTTCACGCCTCCCTCTCCTATTAAATAATAATAACTTTTATAATTATTTTTATAAAACGTTTATTTATTTAAAAAAAATATGCTTGTTCATAAACTATTTTTATAAATTGAACTGTTCTTTCATTCTTCATCTTCAGTAAGACGTCCATTTAGGAACGCGGTTTTGACATCCATTTGCCATATCTCGTAGTCATAATACGCGACAATGGCAAGCAGGATCCTAATAGACTTAAGCATGGCTACAAGTGAGAAGGTTTCATCATAATCAATTCCTTAAGTTTGAGTAAAACATTTCGCTACTAGCCTAGCTTTGAAGGTTTGCACATTTCCATCCATGTCGATTTTCTTCTTGAAAATCCACTTACTTCCTAGTGTCCGACTCTCGGGAGGAAGATCAACCAAGTCACATACATGGTTGTCGTGCATGGATTGGATTTCAGCATCCATGGCTTCAAGCCACTTCTTAGATTCTGAATCTAAGATTGCATATTTGTAACTAGTGGGCTCTGCCTGATCAATTATTATGACATCGTCAATCTGGTGAATCCCGATATACTGGTCGGGTTGATGACGATCTCTAGTACTTCTGCGAACAGTTTTGTTATAGCTGAATCTTGAACATTTCTAGATTCAGTTTTAGTAGTCTCATGCTGGATGGCAGATTCAGATTGTGGTTCTTGGATCTCATCCATATCTACACGGTTGTCTCCAATCCCTCTCTCAAGAAGTTCTTTCTCCAAGAAAGTAGCTCTGTGTTTAATGAAAACATGATTTTCAGAAGGATTGTAGAAGTAGTAACCGATTGTTTTAGGGTATCCGATGAAAACAACTTTATCGCCACGGGGATTTAGTTTATCCGTAGATTCACTTGTAACATATGCGTTACATCCCCAAACCCTAAGCTAGGACACTTTGGGCTTTTCCCCATGCCAAATCTTATAAGGTGTTTTATCCACCTTCTTAGTAGAAGCTAGATTTATGATTGTTGTGGGAGTCTCAAGTGCAAAACTCCAGAAGGAGTGTGGGAGGTTTGTATGACACATCATAGACCGAACCATATCTAATAGACTTCGATTTATCCTTTCGGATACACTGTTAAGTTGAGGTGTTCATGGTGGATTCAGCTGAGAAATGATCCCACGTTTCTTTAGATGTTCGTCAAACTCTAGACTAAGATATTCACCGCCTCGATCAGATCGAAGCATCTTAATCGTTTTAACAAGTTGATTATGTACTTCATTCTAGTATTGTTTGAACATTTCAAACGTTTCATGTTTGTGCTTCATAAGATAAATATAACCATATCTACTGAAATCATCAGTAAATGTCATGAAGTATCTCTCTCCACTTCTGGTCATTGTTCTGAATGGACCACATACATCATTATGTACAAGTCCTAACAGATTCTTTTCCCTTTGACCGATGCCGACAAAAAGAGCCTTGTTCCACTAAACATGATTCGCAATCATCAAATGACTCTTGACCTGTAGAATTCAGAATTCTGACGGTCTGGAGTTTCTTCATGCGATTCTTGTTTATGTGTCCAAGCCTACAATGTCATAGATACGTATCATTGAAATCATATTTCGTACGTTTAGATGAGATATTAAGTATGGTGTTATTATCATGGATTTCTATCTCATAGATTCCGTTGTGAGGATTTGCATAAAAGTAAAACAAACCATTCAAATATGCAGAAATGAAATCATTGTCAAAAGCATAAATAAATCCTTGTTCTCGCAAAGCGGAAACTGAAACGATATTCCTAGTTAAAATAGGAATAAAATAAACATTGTTCAAAACAAGTTCTAATCTAGAAGGAAGTGAAAGAGTATATTCTCCTACAACCTTCACAACAACCTTTTGTCCATTTCCCACATGGAGCTTTTCTAACATTCCTTAGTCCATGCAAATCATTACAAATGTGATAGCCACATCCAATGTCAAACACCCAAGATTTGCTAGACAGAGAGAAGATCTCGATAATAAACATACCTGAGGACTATCCTCCAGCAGACCTTTTCTGCTTCAACTCGGTTAGGTATTTTGGGCAATTCCTCTTCCAGTGTCCGGTTTCATCACAATGAAAACACTTAACATTCTTCAGAGGTTTCTTGGCAACAACTTTGCCTTTGCCCTTGCTCTTAGAGCTTTTCTTTCCTTTTCCCTTGGCTTCATATTTCCTAACTCGACATTCTTTGATCATTAGCACTGAACCAGACTTAGCACGAGTTGGTATATTACTCTCGGAAGTCTTTAGCGTCATATGCAACTCCGGGATTGTCTTGTCCCAAGCATTCATTTTGTAATTCATAGTGAGTTGATCATATGATTTTAGCAGTGAATTGAAGATTATGTCCCCCGCAAATTCATTTCTTAGAGGGGATTCAAGACATGCTAGATGATCAATATATCCCTTCATTTTCAGCACATGTGTACTGACAGAAGAACCTTTTTGCATGCAACAGCTTATAAGTGATCTCATCACCTCGAAGCGTTCATGACGTGCCTGCTGCTGGAACATTTCCTGCAGTTGCTTAATCATGTCGTATGCAGGCATGTCCACCAGATTCTTTTGAAGTTCTTGTAACATGGACACCAACATCAAGCAAGAGACCTTGATAAAGTCATCAACATGCTTATCCCAGGTCTTACGGGCTTGGCCCGTAGTGGCAGCTGGTTCTTCTAGGATTGGTCCCTCGAGAACATACAATTTGTTCTCAGGCTTGTTAACAATTGTCAAGTTTCGGTACCGGTCCATGAAGTTGGAATTGCCAAGCTTATCCTTCTTAAGGATAGAGTTTCCTAATAAACATTTTATGACCCAATTACAAAAAATTATATAATTGGGAATGAGATCCCGGTTCCCCATGTCTCAGTGATTGGCTGAGCACTCTCCACTGGCATAGCTAGACGGGTAGGTAACGATTACCAATTGTATCAACTATACAACTCTCGGTTTGAGGGGCATGACGAGTAGTGTCAAACTTTGAATACGTTTTCCCTCAACTACGCCCACTTAAACGACTTAAGTGATATTTTTCCTTCAATTGTAACTCTAGACCCGACCTAAGTAAGTTAGAAATCGCGGTTCTACCTTCAACTAAAATCGTAGGACCGGATGTAGGGTAATTCACTAACACCGGGGTTTCGGATAAATTAGTTGAAGTGTTACGATTAAGGGTGGCGCAAAAATATCAATTTTATATATTGGCATTTCTTTAATGTTTTAATATTACCGTTTCAGATCAAAAACATTTTGGTCGACGAGCAGCATGATACAAGTCGACTCGACACATTTTGGTCGACGAGCAATATTTTAGTAAACCAATTTTACTAATTATTAGTTCGTGAAACACTTTCAACACTCGACACGATCCAATTTCAAATACCCTATTATTCTAAATTGGTCATTTGTCGCGAACTGATTTTAAACTAATCAACTCTTTAATTAGGTTAAAATTTATTTTAAATAAAAACTGTTTAAATTTAAAACTTGTTTTTACTTTTAAATAAAACACTTTTATTTAATTACCTTTTCGAGAAAAATAAACAATTTAATTATCTCGTCGTTTTTAAATTGTGTCAACAGTTTTATTAAAAATTTGCGGTTTAATTATTATTCTAAATAATTTTATCACAACCACAAAAATAAATAAAAACACAGAATCGAGTAACTAGAAAATTTGTCCGGTTTCGTTCGAGCCATCAAACGAAAAACCGGACTGGTCTAAGGGATAACAAAATAATAAATGTGTTATATCTCACTTAGTACAAGATCTCCATCTTTAAATCTGTCTTTGTCCGCCTTGATCTTCAAGTCTTCGTCTCTTTATGGTTACAATATTTATTTACAAATACAATAAAAATAAATAAATAAATAAAACCCTAACTATTACATCGAGGTTCCAAATAACCCATAAAAAATACAAAGATAACAACCAATTAACAAACAACACAACCATAGGTCTCTAGTGCTCTATTCATTCAACACAATCACAACAAACGCAAAAGGCTCGATCTTTTGTCAAACAAAAGTTTTGACAAATAAAACAATAGATCGAATGAAAAAAAAATATGTCTAAACGCGCATAAAGGTGGCTCTGATACCACTGTTGGGAATAATGGTACCTGTGTTTAACTTTTAAAACAATAATTATTTAAACTTTTTAAATAAATAAATCAAATATATTTTATTTAGCGGAAGCGATTTAATAGTACCATTACCAGATCAGATCTGGATTCCTTTCAGTGATCCGATTACACCTGTATAAACAATATTAAATAACCAACCATAGGGTGTTTAGATTTATACATTTGACGATAACCAGATCTGTAACACCTTAGTTCAACGAATGTCACGGTCGTTGACACGTACACGAAAAACCAGCAGCAAAACGTCACACGATTGCGCATAGGGGGAGAACCGGCGGAGGCGCGACGGTGGTTTGGCGGTGGTGGCGTCGGTCGGCGCAAGAGGGAGAGGGGGAGGGGGCGCCGATTTTGGGAGAAGTGGGATTAGGGTTTAGGTTTTGATTATAATGGTATACTTATAACCATTATAATTACACACTAGTCCCTATGGTATTAACAGTTAATACCCCAGTAATAATTAACCTTTAATTATCTAACCCTTGTAATTACTAAGTATATATAATTAGTAAAAACTAATCCTTAAATGTTTAACTGATTAAACATTCATTCCCCTCAAATAATTAATTAATCAGATAATTAATTATCACAGTCTCCAACAAATATTTCTCTAAATATTTACTCACCATTTATTATTTCCATCTTTCGTGAATAATATTTAACAATTAAATATTATATATATTTTGTTCGTTGCCTATTGGATCAAACCTTAATAGTAACATTGACTTAAATGACAATCGGACATCATATATCCAACATTATGTAGTATATTTGTATGTGTAATGTTCACTTATTGTTTACAAAGTGAACAAAGTATGGCAGAGAAGATGAGGTTTGACTAATGATAGTAAAGAAACGATTTTATAGTTGTGACGTTTGCATAGTTTTAAAGTAACAAACTGAAAGAAAGCTTATTTATATTTTTTATAATTAAAGCTACCTTAATAATAGATAAAGTTTACGGTTTACTATAAAACTCACCGGTGTTAGCTTACTTTTTAATATGCATATCAGGTAAATGAAAGATATATCAAAGGAGTTGTGAGAGCTTAATAGCATGACTGTCGGACAGTCTTGCTGAAGACTAACATTTTCTGTTGTTATGATAGTTTAGTCTAGACACAATTTTATTGAAGTTTTAATTCAATATATTTGCCCTTAAAAAGAGTAGGTATATGTAGCATTAGTTACTTTATTGAATATGAGATCAAACAAAACATGTAGCATTAATTGTTACCAAATATAAGTCATTAATTAGTAGAAATAGGATCTACCTTTTTTTCTAAAGGCGTGAGCTTAATTGACACGTCTCATCAGGGAATTGACACGTCTCATCAGGGAGGCTCGTACATCAGTCTATCCAAACAACCTTTAAATAATTTGAAATTTGCAAAGGGTGTTCCTAGTTTTTATGAAATACACCTTACAAGATTCGAACCCATGACCTCCACAAAAGGGAAACCATTTAAAAAAACCCCTAACCACCAATATAGAACCTTGATAGATCTACCCTTTTTTAACCACGGTATTATTCAAAAACAAACAAAAATAGTCCAGATACAAAGGAAAAACCCCTCTAACTAGCTTCTAGACTTGAGACATCCTAAGAAAATAAGTAGAAAATTTTACAAGAAATGAAAACTAGACCAACAAGACTACCTTATTGTATATTTTTTTTGGAAAGACAATTTTTTTACTTAGTGGGATTTGAACCCATGACCTTTAGGTCTTTTAGGCTATGGGGAGTACCCCATTGAAACCATCATGGAAATGATGTGCCAGGTGTGGAACACCACGCCCCCTTGGCGTGGTCCACTAGCGTGGATATTTCAACTGGCGTGGAAAGGGAGAGATGAAAGAGGTGGGGCCAAGGAGTGGGTCAAGACCAATAATATTTAAACATGTATATTTTTTTAGGGGAGTGGAAAGTGGAACATCACGCTCCCATATGTGGATATGGTGAAGAAGTGATGTGGCGCTGACATAGAAGGGTGTGTAGGTGTGAAAATATTTGGGTACTCCCCTTAGCCTTATGTATTTAAAATGTTTTACCTCTACCATTGGACCACCACCCCAATGACAACCTTATTGTATTTAAGACCATAGAAAATATCAGGAAGGCTCGTATGTCACACCCCCATATTTTATTTACTTATTAAATAAATACAGGTTGTAACGATTGGTTCATTACACGATAGCGGAAGCTGTAATAATGATTTCTAAGACTTGATTACATACACAAATACTAAGACTAAGTAATACTAGGATCTAAGTTCTTCTAGATCAACGATAGACTTGAGTCTTGATATTCTACGTCCTTCCAGCTACTAGGAATTGATCCAACATAGCTAGCTTATTCCAACCGTGCCATGGCTAACAGTTACCTGAGAAATATACTTGAAAATGTCAACACAAAGGTTGGTGAGTTCACAGAGTTAGTTATAATAGTGCTTATAGTTTTTCCCAAAAACATGTTCATGACTTTACCGTCATAAAACTAAGTAGTTTTCATTTGGAAACATTATCATGACTTAACCGTCATAAAATATGAAGTTGTCCTTTGAAAACATTATCATGACTTAACCGTCATAAATTCAATATTTAAACATGATCCTTATAACCTGATCAGAATCCTTTTGTATAAACATGATTTCTTTAACCGGATCAAAACTCTTTTGTTTAAACTCAATTGTTCGTAAATAGTTCAAGTTGCATGTGATAATCAGAATAAGAATTGTTGACCCATTTGTAAACTAGCTAGGAATACAAATAATATGTTCATACATGAGGCGTAACCAAACCATGACATGTGTGAGCCCCTATTAAGCGTTATCAGATTCTATGCGGCCATAAATCCTCCAGATTGTGGTTAGCGCGACTAACCATGACCGGGAGACGTCACTCTCCATAGTACTATTCATAGGACCCTAGGCTACAGTTAATGGTTACTACGTTGTTCCAGGGGACTTTAGCGACCTCCAATGTGTTGTTCTCATCCCATGTAAACATAAAGTCGTGTCTTATTCTCTTGTTATCCCATGAAATAGTTGTAAGTATGTTTTTCCCCCAAATCGTTGAGTATTGTTCATCCGAACAATCGTTGTGTGTTGTTCATACGAACAATCGTTGTGTGTTGTTCATCCGAACAATCGTTGTGTGTTGTTCATCCGAACAATCATTGTGTGTATTTGTGTCCAGCTGTTTAGTTGAGCAAGTTTTCTCCCCGTTTGTTTAAAAACAATTAAAAAAACCAGTAGTAAAAGTGGGGCTGGGAGACTCACAAGAAGTTATACCAAAATGTTCATATTGTCAAACGTATAAACAATGTAATTCATGTTTTCAAAACATAACAAGTAAGTATATTTCTCCCCCGATGTTTACAAAACAGTAAAGAGTTAAAAGGGGGCCGTGAACTCACCTTGTGTCCGATGAAATCCTAGCAAACCAACTTGTGCTAGTTCTTGTATATCCGTACCCTAATCACACAAGGGTACTAATGTGTTAAAACTACCCGTCTTATACGTAAGTTGTTCAATACTTGTTTTGTTATAAAAACAGTTCTAAGTTACTGCCCAATGTGACTGATGAACAGATGTCGAAACTTCCTAGTTTCGATTGGGCAATTGAGTATCGAAACTTCATAGTTTCGATTGAGTAGTTAGGTATCGAAACTATCTAGTTTCGATTGGCAAGAAGGGTATCGAAACTATCTAGTTTCGATTGAGCAATATGTATCGAAACTACCTAGTTTCGATTGAACAACTAGTATCGAAACTCCCAGTTTCGATTGAGTAAACTGGTATCGAAACTCCTAGTTTCGATTGAATAGGTATCGAAACTCCTAGTTTCGATTGAATAACAGGTATCGAAACTCCTAGTTTCGATTGAACAGGTATCGAAACTTCCTAGTTTCGATTGGCAAGAAGGGTATCGAAACTATCTAGTTTCGATTGAGCAATATGTATCGAAACTCCTAGTTTCGATTGAACAACAGGTATCGAAACTCCTAGTTTCGATTGAACAGGTATCGAAACTCCTAGTTTCGATTACTGCACTTTGATTGACAGAATTCGTCCTGAATATTTTTATGTTCAAATCTTGAATTTGACACACTTTTCTTGTTATCTTACTTGCGATTGAACCTTTTGTATGCTTAGATACGGTTTTAAAGAAAATAAAGTGGATCATATCGAGTTTTTACCTTAAAACCGAGATGAAGATGATGAAAGAAAACAGAGAAGAGTCTTGAATCTTCTGTTAAACTTTCTTTAGAACACTTGAAATCTTCTTAAAATACCGAATTGTGGTAAGTTTTGCCTTAAAACTTGGCTTCGATTTTGAAGAGAAATGAAGAAGTATGCCGTATGAAAATGAGAGATAAAAGGGATTCGTGAGAGTTTTGATTGAAAGGAGTATGGTTTTGTCTGAGTTTTCGCAATAGGAGGTATGGGTTATAGTATAAAGAAGTTGAATGTGAGTGAAGGAACTATTGTGGGAATGGCTTTCTCTGGCTTCGGTCGAGAAAGTCAATAAAAGTGGGTTGGGTAATTTGATTTATCAAACAAGTAGTTTTAGGTAAATATTATTTAGAGTTTCAAATGGTAATTAAATTCGGTTTATACTGGTATGTGAACCGGTAACTCCTAGAATTACCAAAATATGAAATGAGACCAGGAACGGTTTTTGTTAGGCCTTAATGTCCTTGTTTGTGAAATTAAGTAAATCACAAAAACAATTATAATGTAAACTTGTTTATAACATGTACGGATATTGACCTGAATTGTCGGGTGTCACATCGTACATCAGTCTACCAAACAACCTTATTGTATATTCTCATTTGACGCTCTCAAGTGAGAGTAACTTTTCTGTCATGTAACCTTCACGTAAGCTTGGTTGTTTCTCACTTATTTCTCACTTGGCAAAGTAATTACTCAAGTGAGTAAAATACTATATATTTAACCATAGGGGACCCACCCAACTCCCTCAACCACAATGGAGAACCCACCCAACACTCACAATTGTCTACCTTTCTCCGGTGAAGCCACTCACTCACAAAGTAATTACTCAAGTGAGTAAAATACTATATATTTAACCATAGGGGACCCACCCAACTCCCTCAACCACAATGGAGAACCCACCCAACACTCACAATTGTCTACCTTTCTCCCGTGAAGCCACTCACGGAAAGCCCCTCAACCCCCCTCCCCCAACCCCACCCCACCTCCTTCACGTCATAGGGGGCGGTGTTTCATACATCTTTCTTACCGTAAGTTTGGTTGTTTCTCACTTAGTTCTCACTTGGCAAAGTAATTACTCAAGTGAGTAAAATACCATATATTTAACCATAAGGGACCTACCCAACTCCCTCAACCACAATGGAGAACCCACCCAACACTCACAATTGTCTACCTTTCTCCCGTGAAACCACTCACGGAAAGCCCCTCAATCCCCCACCCCACCTCCTTCACATCATAGGGGGCGGTGTTTCACACATCTTTCTTGCCGTGAAGGCCCTCACGTGCCTTGAAGGTATTCCACTCCGACCACACATTAGGCCGGGTCATAGGTATATGTAGCATTAATTACCTTATTGAATATGATACCACACAAAATATGTAGCATTAATTGTGATTAAATATACATCATTAGTTACCATAAATAGTTCTACCTTTTTTTTAACCGCGGCATTATTCAAAAACCTAGCAAAAATCCAGATACAAAGAAAAAAAAACTCTAACAAGCACTTTGTGAACATACATCCCAAGTAAATAAAACATACATAGGAAAATTTACAAGAAATGAAAGCTACACCAACGAGACCAATTCAAGGTCTCTGTTATGATATCGAGAATGATCGCTAAAACAAGCGAGAATGGTAAACGAGATCGCTAAAACAAACGAGAGAAAGTAAATGAGAGAGAATGATTGGGGGTAAAACTGAAATGATTTGATTGATAACTTGAATAATGTTACAAAGAAGCTATTTATAGACAAAGGAATAAAAGCTAACAAACTACTAAGTTCGCCCTTGTACTAAACAAGCGAACTTAGTAAGTTCGCTACTAAGTTCGCTAAGAGTCTCCGATTCTGATCTATTCCTTGCCTATAAGAAGTTTGATATCTTCAACAATCTTGTATATCAGCACTTCTTTCTGAGCAAAAACTTGGTCGTTTCTCGCTTTTCAAATGGACCAAATGGATCTACCTACATACGCTTAGGCTGTGTAATGTTTCACTAACCACTAGAAAATAACCGAACCCAAGGCCCCACACCTGTTAATTAATCCCTTCCCAACAGTGCCCTTCACGCCCATTCACGACCACATGGTTCACGCCACCCAAATAATGTAACAATTACACATAGCCTTACTATTCAAATAGAAACTTACGGTACCCAAACCAAAAGTGACATTCATTTATTCTACTTCATACAATTTAGTTATTCTTTATAGCAGTTACAAACTCTTGATCACATTCAAGACCCATCATATATTCCGGCAATAAGCAAACTTCGACATCCATGCTCCCGCCTCCTTCGCGACCTGGATACATCGTCATTTTCCCGTCTGCCTTGTTCACGAACCCACTTCTAGCCGCAACCGCTTTCCCCAACCCAAATTCGCAACCGTACATATCAAACCGTGGCGAACTCCCAATGTGTGTAGTGTTCGGATGAAACAGTCCATTTATCTTGTATACTACCGGGTTTTTATACCATGACTCAACCCACTTTTTCACTGCTTCATCATTGTGGTTTGCCACCGCTTCATGTATCCTTAATGCCGCCCATCCAAGCCCATGAGCCATTAGATCCTCAACCGTCGTTGTTCCCCCAACCGTATCAATGGGACTGCCAAAATAATCATCAAACAAAGGCGGTTTTAATCTACGCCGGTTACTAACCACAAGTTTACAAACGGTTTCACTATTGGGTGCTTGGTGTCGAACTCGAGTTACACACCTCCACAGAAGTGCGGACACTGCTTGTAAACTTGAGATCTTTTGTGTGTTGCATTCGTTGTTTGCTTTTGCTTTGAGTTTAGAGACTGCAGCAGTAGAGAAATGGAAGAATCTCTCTTTAATTAATTGTGGTTTTTCAGATCGTGCGATGAATTGATCTTGATGGGTGAAGGGAAGACTTGTAATAGGATCGGATCCTTCAAGGACCCATCGTTTGAATATCGGCGGACGCGATATTAAATAACCGTTTTTATGATCTTTAGATGTGAATATTTCACTCCAAGCAGCCATGAAATGCCAGAAAGATGTTCCATCTGCGAGAAGGTGGTTCACAGAGCCGCCAATGAAGATTCCATCGGTAAGCTCGGTCACCTGGATGGATAACAAGGGTAGTGTGTGACCATCATGGTTGATAGCATCGTTAAGGTCGAAGAATGAATGAACAACGGAGGGTACGTCACCGGCGGTGAGAATGTCGGAGACAGTTAGGTCCACGGTTGCGTAAACAAACTTGGCTCCGGGGCTGTTTTCGGGGTCAATGTAGATGACATATGAAGGTGGGGTTTCTTGTTTTCGAGTGGCTAAACGGGCGGCGAGAGGGTAGAAATGAGTGAGGGTGGCGGAGAGAGAGTGGCGGAGGTGTTCCAAAAAATCGGTTATGGAGAAATCTTGGATCTCCGGTGGTTTTGTAAAAAGGAGACCCTTTTGGCTGTAGTTGCCGTTGAGAAAGGGTAGCTCAAAGGGGGTGAGGTATATGGGTTGCTTAGTATCTTGTGAGAGGTCGTGCAGTGGCTTGATGAAGCATTCCGATACACGCCTCACTGTCTGCGAAGTCATCGACTTTCAGTTTCAATTTCAACTCCAAATACAGAGTGAATGAGCTACCTAGTATGTGTGGCTTCAATGGAACATCACGTGGATAGTATTAAGGGAATATTATCAAAATAGACAGTTGAACAACTAAAATTTCTAAAATAAATATTGATTTTTACCCTTCAGTTTCATATACATTATGTCATAACTAGCGGCTAAAGCCGGCTGATTAGCCGTCATATATTTCAGTGCATTTTAAAAAGCTGGTCCAATGAATAAGCGACGTGTGACAGCCTAATTAGCAGTCCCATATAGGCTAATTAGCCGTTTGATACCAACGGCTAATTAGCCGTCTGATACCAACAACTTAGCCGGCGCTTTTCCATTTTAGCCGTTCTATGCACGTGTTTCAATGTTTGACTTATTACGAGGTTCACTCTTACCAATGACGACTAAAATGGAAAAAGCGTCGGCTAAGCTGTTGGTATCAAACGGCTAATTAGCTTACATGGGACGGCTAAATAGCCTAGGCTAAATAGCCTATCACACGTCGCTTATTCATTGGATCAACTTTTTTTAAAATTCACTGAAAACTATGACGACTAATTAGCCAGCTTTAACCGCCAGTCGTGAGACAATGTCTATGAAACTAAATGCTAAAAGTCAATGTATATTTTGATAAAATGAGTTGATCAAATATCTATTTTGATGATTTCCCTAGTATTAAATACGGGAAAGAAAACTCTGCCACACCATAAATAATTATTTGTTTGTAATTGCTTAAGAAGTTTTTGAATATTTTTACTACTAATTACACGTATGGTCCCTGTAGTTTGATCAAATTATGGTTTTCATCCCGAAGATTGAAAAATTACGGATTTGATCCAAGATACTCTCATTTTGTTGCACTAATGGTCTATGAGGTGGATGGTGGTTAACTTTTTCTGTTAAGTGAATGTGAAAAGACTAAATTACCCCTCTTTTTTATAAATTAAAAAAAAATAATATATTAATATGATAGGGTCCACATTTTTTATTTATTAAATCAAACATTAAAAGTTTTTAACATTTTTAAACCCACAACCCTAGGTTTCACCCCCTCCATTTCCACTTTCTAGATCTACCACCACCGGTTCCACCATCGTCGCCGGCTCAGCTACCACCGCCGTCGCTGGCACAGCTACCACCACCAGTTCCAGCCCCGCCGCCGGAGGTTTTTCCATTACTGATGCTTGAGCATGGTTGTTTTTATGTTTAGTTTCAGTTCTTCAACCAAATCATGACTTTTAATCTCAGCATCCAAATCCAGCTTTTTCTTTGAATTGTTGTTGTGTTTCTTTCCTGAAATGTTTCTTCTAGAATCCTCTTCCACATCTGTATTTTCTTCAGTCTCCAAGGACAGAAGATGGCCGCCGGAATCTCAGCATCTGTATTTTGGGTATAAATTTGTGATTGTTGCTTTAATAATTTTAATGGTTGATTGTTGGTCTCTGGTGTTACTGGTGTATGGTTCCCAATTTGCCCTTCTGTTGGTGAAATAACGTACTGATTATGCATACCGGAATACATGATTAAGGATTTGCATAAAATGAAATAATTGATTTAAGAACTGTAAAAAGGATGATCGTAGAGTCTTGAGAATTTATAATTACCATGGATGAAGATGTTGGTTATCTATTAATAGTTACGAAATTTTCATTGTTAAGAAATTTTCATTGTTAAAAAGGACGATGGGACTCCCGTTAATCTCAGCATCCAAATCCAGCTTTTAGAGTTAAGAAATTTTCATTGTGTCGCCAAAAGTTGCAGGTTTGTGTCGCCGGAGAAGACGGTAACGGTGGTGGTGGTTTTGGTGGTGAGGGAGGGAGCTGATGCAATGGGATAAGTGTTGGTGGGTCTCATAAAATATTAATGTATAAATTTAAGTTTCATTTTTTATTTATAAAATAAGGGTATTTTGAGTATTTTTAAAATTTTAAAAGAAATGTTAACCCTCATCCATTGTAGGGACCATCAGTGTAAAAGGATCAAACAATGTTGAACTAAATATGTAATTTTCAAACTTATAGATCAAATACATAATTTGGCTAAACCACAGAGACCATCCGTGTAATTAATTTATATTTTTATCTTGATTTGATTAAAATAATACTGAATTCATATTTTTATCTTGATTTGATTAAAATAATACTGATTTAAAGTTTAAACCCTCGAATGAACCAAAACGTGAACCTCAAGTCCTCAATTGTATTTAAAGTTTGTACTTTTATGATTTTATTTCAAGTTCATCAAAATTTAATTATAGTTAAATGTGTATAATAACTACTGGTACTTCTCGCGCGATGAGACGAAATTCGGTACATGTAGAAAATATAAAATAATATTTACAATAATATAAATAAAAGTTTTTATTTGATTTGCAAGTGTATCTCCATTTCTAGTGATTTGTTATTAATACTTGGTAAAAATTAAAGTTATATTTTTGTGTTGTTCAATAAGTTAGGTGTTCCTATAGAGTTTAGAGGCTTGGTTTCATATCAATTTCCCGTGATTCATTATTCTACGATGTTATATGCTGACCTTTTATTGCAAGGAACAAATCAACATCATTTTAAGAGCATTTATTCTCTTCTCATACACCCTTGCATTCTTTCCATGTTCAGCATTTTCTCTTCTCTCATATTCTCTGTCTTTTAGAAGTGTTATGTTATAACTTCTACATTGAGTGATTGAAGCAATGCATTTTTCATAACACAAGTTTTGAAATACCTTGGTAGGAACTCGTGAATTTAAAATCACTAGTTGATTTATTTCAGTTATCTTTTCTGTTTGAGCACTTGAACATCTATCTGTTTGTTCAATAATCACTTTGTTAACCTCTTCGATTTAATCTTTTGTCATCTGTAGGTCAATATTCATACGGAGTTAATTTTGTGGATCTTGAAAATTAATTCATACAAAGTTGCTGATCAAATATTCATATGAAGTTGCTACTTAAAGTTTCATCCGAAGTTGCTACTTCATTTTTATCCGATGTTGAAGGTCTCATCCGTAGTTCAAGATCATGTTTTGAACATTTTCAAACCAAATTGGAAAATTGAATTTGTGGAAGTTCATTGAATTAGTGGAGGTTTATATTCGAGTTTTAGTTCAACATTTTTAATGACACCTCGCCAGTGTGAATAGCGAGCTTCTTGTGAGCTTTAGCTTGACCTCGTTCCTATGCATGGTGAGCTTCTACGCACGTGGTCTAGCACCAACTCGTCAATGTGAACGCGAGCTTAAGCATACCTCGCCATTGACAATGGCGAGGTCAGAAAGGTATGTACCATGCAACTGACAACGCCCTTGCCTACAAGATGGAGAACGTCGCCACTCTTAATGGTGATGAGCCCTCATGTGAAACTAATTTGAGGACCCGCGCCCATGTGATAAACATAATGAATGGGCCAATTTATAAAAAATATCGGGCATATGGAGCCTGTACCAATAAACCAGGTTATATTAACTGTACATAACTTGCCAACGAGATTCTATTATGTGATATTCATATATTTAATTTTATTGAATATGATTCCGTACCTCGAATCAGATTCCTTTGCTACAAATGAGTACTTGCTACTTTTCTCAAGTAAATGAAGATCGATGCTAAACAGTTTTTCAGTAAAATCGAATTGTTATAGAGGTGACATATTTCCATTTTGTAGTAATAACACTTATGTTTAGTTGATCTAATTTTATAAGATAAATAGTATTACACAAAATGTAAACCAAATTTTAAAATGGTTGGATATTGGGACATAATCACTTGATAGTTACACCTTATATAGAAAAAATGTAACATTAATTGTTACCGAAAATAAATCATGAAACACGAGAAATGGATCTACGTACCCTTACAATTCAAATACAAACTTAGACTATGTGTAGTGGAATCATTAAAACGTGAAAAATGTCCGATCATATCACTGCCACGTCTCCAGAAGGTATCCAAAGCAAACATGGCCTTAACTTATTCTAATTCATTCCATTGATTACTCTTTAGAGCACTTATGTTTTAACATTGAAAACCGACCCTTCCCGACCATTTTTTCAGCTTCTTAGGAACCATACCCGACCCTTATGTATACTAAAGGGTTCAAGTCCTAGTATATTTTTACGGGTCCTGGAACCTTCAGTTCTGGTTATAACCTTAAAAAAATTTGTAAAAACCAAAATAGTATTTATTTTTTCATTCAAGTAACCAAATTCAAAAATTCAACTAATATTATATCACATAATTCATAAACACGACTGCAAAACTCGAATATAAAAACCAAAATAATATTTATTCTTCATTCAATCACCATTGACCCGAATAACATCCCTTAATCTTCATCGACTTAATCTTCTAAAAAACATCTAAATAAAACTAACGAATAGAAATTAAAAAAAAACACTACAATGTGATTACCAAAAAATAATAATACTTACATTTTAAAAACTCGTCGAACTTCTCATATTCCTACTCTTCGTTTAATTCTTTCATCTCCTTTCGAATCCAGTCCTGTGTGCAAATTACCGCCTTAACAATGTTGGGGGATAACGAACTCCTATAAGACTCTACTACCCGTCTGCCCGTACCGAACGTCATATGTGAACATCAAAACACGCATAATTCAAAGATCATAAGACAAATTAGCATACCATGAAATCTATTGCAGAATATGTGATGAGAAAGCAAGATGAATAAGAAAGTGATGGAGTTGTAAAAGCCGTCGCCCGTCCGTCTCCTCTTTATTTGATCACTCACCCTAAAAAAAGTAGGTTTTTTTAAAATTTAAACGCATGTGGTTCACGATGTTCTTAAAGGGTCACGGTGGGTCTGACCCTTACCCGACCCGAACCTTGAACTAGTGAATTTCAAGAACCATAGACTGACCCTTATGGTTATAACGGTTCTTACCCATGGTTTTAAAGGTTCGGGTTCGAGGTTCTAGAGGGTAGTAAACCTTTAACCGCTCACCCCTAATGTCCTCGCCACTCTTAATGGCGATGAGGCCCACATGAGACCCCTACCTCGCCACTCCTAACGGTTATGAGCCCCCATGTGAAACTACTTTTAGGACCGGCCCATGTGAAGAACATAAAAAGAATGGACCCATAAAAATAAATAAATAAATAAAATCGGACATATGGAGCTTATACAAATAAGAGTTGATTTCATGAGAAAACTTCTCTTCATGAGAAAGCTCACGAAAACTAACCCAAACGAACTCCGATTGAACTCATTCCGGCGGTGTTAGAACCGGCTCATCAAACTCGAGCTAAAGTCTAAAGCTAAACCCTAAAAGCTAAACTCCACCCCAAAAAATCTAAAACCCCCACCCCCAAAAACATAAACGTAGAGCCAGTTCTAACGCCGTCAAAATGAGTTCATTCAGAGTTCGTTTGGGTTGGTTTTCTCGAGTTTTCTCACGAACAAAGAGTTTTCTTATTATCCTTTCCCATACAAATAAACCAGGTTATATTAACGGTAGACTAACTTGCCAACGAGATTCTATTATGGTGATACTACTATATTTAATTTCATGGAACATGATTCCGTACCTCCAATCAGATTCCTTTGCTACAAATGAGGACTTGCTACTTTTCTTAAGTAAATGAAGATGCTATATAACCAGTTTTTCAATAAAATCGAATTATAATAGAAGTGACGTATTTCCATTTTGTATTAAACACATGTTTAGTTGATCTAATTTCATAAGATAAATAGTATTACACAAAATGCTTTTAGATATTGCCATTGGGACATAATCACTTGATAGTTAAATTGGGGGGTTTTAGTCTTAACATTAACATTGTACTCGTTAAAATAAAGGAATCAATCTCTTGATCGGACCATATTACTTATTAATGTCACACCACGCAAAAAAATGTAACATTAACTGTTACCGAAAATAAATCATGAAACACGAGAAATTGATACAGGTACCCTTATAATTCAAATACAAACTCAAGCTATGTGTAGTGGAATCATTAAAACGTACAAAATATCTCGTCACATCACTGCCACGTCTCCAGAAGGTATCCAAAGCAAACACCACTGCCACGTCTCCAGAAGGTATCCAAAGCAAACACACCCTTCACTTATTCTAATTCGTACCATTTAGTTATTCTCCAGAACACTTATGAACTCTTCATCGCATTCAAGCTCCATCATATATTCCGGCAATAGGCAAACTTCTACGTCCATGCTCCCGCCTCCTTCCCTACCCGGATACATCGTCATTTTCCCGTCCGCTTTGTTCATGAACCCGCTTCTAGCCGCAAGCGCTTTCCCCAACCCAAATTCGCACCCGTACATGTCAAACCTTGGTGAACTCCCAATGTGTGTAGTGTTGGGATGGAACAGTCCATTCCTTTTGTATACTACTGGGTTTCTATACCATGACTCAACCCACTTTTTCACTGCGGCATCGTCGTGGTTCGACACCGCTTCATGTATCCTCCATGCCGCCCATCCAAGCCCATGAGCCATTAGATCCTCAACCGTTGCTGTTCCACTAATAATATCAACCGGACTACCAAAATAATCATCAGGCAAAGCGGGTTTAATCTACGTTGGTTACTAACCACAAGTTTACAAACGGTTTCACTATTGGGTGCTTGGTGTCGAACTCGAGTTACACACCTCCACAAAAGTGCGGACACTGCCTGTAAACTTGATATCCTTTGCGTGTTGCATTCCTTGCTCGCTTTTGCTTTGAGTTTAGAGACATCAGCCGAAGAGAAGTGGAAGAATCTCTCTTTAAGTTGTGGTTTTTCGGATTGTTGGATGGAAGATTGATCATGAGCGGGAAAGGGGAGACTTGTTATAGGATTGGATCCTTCAAGGACCCATCGTTTGAATATCGGAGGACGCGATATGAAATGATGATTTCGTGATCTTTAGATGTGAATATTTCACTCCAAGTAGCCATGAAATCCCAGAAAGATGTTCCATCTGCAAGAAGGTGGTTCACTGAGCCGCCAACGAAGATTCCATCTCTAAGCTCGGTCACCTGAATGGATAACAACGGCAGTGTATGACCATCATGGCTAATGGCATCATTAAGGTCAAAGAATGAATGAACAACTGAGGGTACATAACCCGACTTAATTACAATGTCGGAGACAGTTACGTCCACGGCGAAAAATTTTAAAAACAATTAAATAAATTTTTATAATTAATAGGAGAGAGTTACCGAAAAAAAGGTTGATAATGTATATGGAGTGACAAGTATCTAACCAAAACCTTATATTATGAAATGGTGCAAATGGGAGTGTAATATTTTTGTTTGGAAGGCGCAATTCGATCGTATTCCTACCCGTTGGCTAAAAGAAATATACATACCGATAGCCGAATGTGTGCTCTATGTGAGGCTGAGGAGGAATCTATCGACCATCTATTGATTTCGTGTAGAGTTGCATCGACAGTGTGGTGGCATATCGGGGTGTGGTATCACGTTCCCCCGATTTTCGCTTTTTCGGTTAGAGATTTATTGGATCTTTATTCTTTTATGCGATTGAAAGATGTTAGTAAAGAGGTGTTTCATGGTATAATTATGGTGACTTGGTGTCTTTGGAAAGCTAGGAACGAGAAAAGATTTTCTAAGAAAACGGTTAAGATTGAAGACATAATCTAAAATATCAAGGTTTTAGTTTTTTTATGGATTGTAAATAGATATAATTGAAGTCCATTATCAAGGTTTTAGGTTTTTTAAGATTGAAGACATAATCTAAAATATCAAGGATTTTTCAAAAAAGCGGTTAAGATTGATCTAAATTGAAGTCCATTAGTTGGACCAATTGTTGTAAGTTTATTTTGATATAATTTTTCTGCTTTTGTGTTTGATTGGCGCCCTCTTTTTAATGAGTTGCTTCATAAATGAAACTAGTTTTAAACCCACGCGCGCTTTGCGGCGCGCTAAACTATCAAAAAGTTTAACGTCCTCAAAATTTTATACAATAATACTCATTTCGAGTGCAGAAGTCCCATTTTTGCAAATTAAAAAAAACAGACCCGTTTTTGCAAATAAACCAAGAACAAACCCATTCTTCGCCTTCTAAGTCCACGGTAGCAGGATGGAATATAGGTCCCCCAAGTATTATCGCCATCGTCGTCGCCGTGACCCTGACACATGACCATAATGCTTTTATGGTCATAATAACTTAGAGTTTCAAGTCTGACATACAATTAAAAATAACAAAGATGTTATTTGAAAGGTGGAAACCCTACTGTTATTGGAACAACTCAAGGTCATTTGTTTGAACATATATATCCAAGAACCTATAATTACAACTTAATAAGAAGTAATTCAGTAGATCATTAAAAAGAAGGAACTCACATTAAAAAAAACTATAACCAGAAACATACAAGCAACTGAAATAAATCGCAGAATTATGCAACTTTATAGAAAATTATCATGTAGAAGTCCTATGAAAACACTTGCAAACAATAATAGACTCTTACCTTTCCATGTCAGCAGTTACAACTTACAAGTAATTGCAGTTTAAGCAAATTGAAGCAATTTTTCCCTCCTTATTTGAGACAAGTTGTGGGCATTTAAAATCAATTATGTGTATTCACTCAACTCAATAGGGGCTAACTGCATAAAGAAGTAACCAACTTTGATTTAAAATTCCGTCAAACCGAAAAAAAAAAGTAAAAAAAAAAGGCCAAAATAAAGTAAGTTAAAAAAATGGCATAAATATGAAATTTTAAGGTTTAGTAAAATTACCTTTTTAACATGTTTTTACCTTGACATGTTCCAACCCGTAGAGACGTTAACGCAACAACTGTTTGTTGTTTGGCCGGTGCAATTGCCTCTCTATCAAGGCTTGTAATAACATCTTTCCCATAGAGTTGCACTGAGCTTGTCCCCTGTTACAGATAAAGCATAACTTACATCACCATTCACAACCTAAATTAATGTTTCAAATAGTATGTGGTTATATTGAAGCAGGAAGTATAAAAAGGTGTCTTTACTCGGATATAGGACAGTTCCTGATTTGTTTGTGAAGGCCATTAGCAGTGATCCAATCCAATTCGATATAAAGTTTATTATCAATAGTCCAATCCAAAATGCTAGCAAAACAACTATAGCGATCATATTATATCTTTAGTGTATTTTTTTCCCTTTTTAAACCATAAACTCAATAAGACGGTTGGCTTCAACGGTTTATTAACACCCATACTTATTGATACGGTTCCTTGGTCATTTATGGGGTCCTATCTTTTAAAGTTAAGTGAAATGACTACTTTACCTTTTTAAATGTTATAAACCTGACCATTTGTGAATTTTACTAACAAATTTAAAAAAAAAAAAAAAAAAAACCCTACCAACCTTTGTTCCTAGACAACCGACTCAAACAAATCAAATTAATATTTAATCAAATTCCTCTATTTTTTAGAATCCTAAAATTGAAACCCCATAATAGAAAGAAAAAAAAAACACATAAGAGTGATCAGTCATTGATGCACATGTTAGTTCATATTCACAGACAAACACACCTGCATATAGCATTAGACTAACATGTCTGTAAATTAGTGCATACTTCCATATAATCTTTTTTAATTTCTTGAACCAATCTTATTCTCAAAACAGAAATTGAGACTTTGAAAATTTCTAAAGTGGCCCGTAGAAAATCTGTTAAAAAAAACAAAAGTAAATAAATTGGAAAAGAGGAGAGGAAAAAGAGGCTGGGAATCTGGGGGGGGGGGGGGGGGCTGTTGTTGCAGTGTTTCGGGCCGTGGTGGACGCTAGAGAGAAGAGGCGCACCACGACATTAACCTAGTCACTTGCTGGTTATTAACGCAAGTTATACACAAAAGAAGAAATTGTGAATTAAAAAAACACACAAACTGCCAAGAAAGCTATAAAAATAGGGGAAAAGGATGGGTGGTTGTTGCAATGTTTTGTACCGTGTTTGATGCTAGGGAGGAGATGCGACCCACGACCTTTACGCAGCCATTTGCTGGTTATTAACGTGAGCTATGTTTTATACATAAAAGAAGAAATTCTGTATTTTTAAAAAGAAAACAAACTGGAAAAAAAACTAAAAAAAACCAAAAAAATTATATAAATTAGGGAAAAAAATAGGAAAAAGAAGCTGACCCGTTAACGATATACAATGTAATACATATCAGCAGCCTCCATAGCAGCTATACATACTTCAAAGATGAACAAAAAGCAACAATGAGGTTATTATCTTAAAATTCTTCGATATAACATTATGTATATTATAAGCTTCTAAAAAACTAAACAACACGTTACTGTATAGTCTGCGGCCTGACCCGTTATCAACAAAGTGCTACCCGTAATCTGACTTCTTACAAACAAAATCCAAGTTGTATAAATGTAAGATGCAATCAACAAAATGCAACCTGCAATCTAACAAAATACAATCTGCAATATCAAGCATTTGCTCATATAATCACAATAAAAACCATACTTGAATAATTAAGAAAACACATGAAGTTAGAGTGAATCAATACAATGTTCAAACAATTGCAAACCCAATTGAGCACCAATCATCTGTTGTAACAAAAAAAAGAGGAACAATTCGCAGCTACCGAACACCAATCATCTGTTGTAACAAAAAAAAGAGAAATAATTCGCAGATAAACAGTTTCAATAATTAAGCAATGTTTGCTAAATATGAAAAAAAAACTCACAAAAGCTATAGTATATTAGTATTCACATAAATATTTTTATTTGTTCAATTACTTTGCGTGTTGAAGTTAATGTTAACCTTTGATTCAATTCCGTGTCATTGGTTTTCTTTTCTTCTCTTTTTCTATCTTTTGGTACCATAGGACAATAAAAGTGACAGTAAGTGCATATGTAGTTGAAGTTATATGTCCTATGGCTATATATTTTAATGGTAGGACAATCCACAGATGAGTTCAATAAAGAGGATCCATGGCTATATACAATCAAGATCCTCACAATAACATAAATCGGACTTTTAGGTTTTCAAAGTTTTTTTTGTTGATTTTGGCCAATTACAAGTGGAAATTATCGAAAAGAACATATGCACAACAAAATGCAAAGTAAACGAACCTGAAGGCCATCGAAACCCTAGCTCCGTTTCTACAAAATATTCAAAGATTAAATCCCAAATTTACCCATATTTAGCAGGCTCAGATCTGTAACAATTGAACAAAGAAACATAAATCCACCATGGCTGGAAATCAACTGGTTGCAATGTGATAGAAACGGTTGTTACTTTCACATCACCGTCCGGATTACCCTGCCAAGATGTGGATTTTCACAATCTTTGATTAAAAGTAATCATCACAGCCTCTTTGTTAAAACAACAACAGTTGTAAAAATCCCAAACTTACGAACTTGTTAAAATTTTAAGCCCTTTGGGAAGAAACAGAAACCAGACTATAATTCCTTAACCTTTTTATCTAATTGGGCCAATTGTAGACGGTTAACGGCTACCATTATTGAGAAAGCTAAATCACGGCTAGCAATTATGTAAATCCAATAAAAGTGAATTAAATCTAACCTGCCAATAAGGCAAACAAAGGCCTAACCAGTTTCGGAGAAGAGTGAAGAAAGAGGAAGGTAAGAGATATCCATGTGCGCTCTTAAAGATGCAAGAAACGAATAGCCGTCGACCAAAGGCACAGAGTCAACACACCACCACCAGCTAGGGTTCCAGAAAACATAACAAAAATGATCAAGTTGCAAAACCACGACCACCACCATACCACCGCCACCTAGGGTTCCACAGAACCCCGCACCAGCGATCGATAAATGCAAGAGAGTACAAAGAGAGAGAGGGCAACAATGATCTAGTTGCGAAAAATCATGACCACCTACACACCACCGTCACCTACACCACCGTCACCTAGGGTTACACTAAACCCAGCAACAGCGATCGGTAAAGGCAAGAGAGTACAAAGAGAGAGAGGGACAGCTCACCGACGGACGAAGCCTATGAACTCAGAAAACCAGCCAACCAAAGTCATCGGCGAAGAAAACCGACCGACCGACCAACCAAAGTCATCGGCGCAGAAAACCGGCGTAGCGGATGAAGATCTCAAAGGCTGCTTCTTTGATGCAGAAGCATGGAGAAGAGTGGAGGAAAGGAAAGCAAACACGCATCAGGAACAAAAAGACAGGACTTGTAAATGATGCATTACAACTTGTATTTTAGTGAGGTACTATTTATTTCATTGACAAATAAATATAGGTATAATTTGCCTATCAAAAAAAATCTAACCAAAACCTTAGAATATAGATTTTATATTCACGTGGTGGAAATAAATATGTCACCGACAAAAGAAAGATATTTATTTGTTTGAATTAATCGAAATAAGTTTTTGAAGATTTTTAAAATTATTTGATTATTGTAAAACTGATTTAAACGTCTCTAAAAAATCAAAAACATAACTATCATTTGGTCTAAAAAATCAAAAACATAACTAAGTTTTTAAAGGTATTTTTAAGATATTTAATGTATCATTTCCAAGATCACAAAATGCTACAAACTATATCTCATTTCAAATAATATATTTTCATTTTATGAAGAATTACAATATTAGTTTTTATCGTTTTAAATTACATGACTTTATTGTTTTAAACTAGTTTTTTTACTCGCGCTTCGCTGCGAGACTTTGGTCGTCTTTCAGCCGCGCCACATGGCAGGAGTTCGTTTGTTATCTGTGACAACTGCGGATTTTCAGGCTCTTACTGTTTCTCGACTTTTATACTTTTATATTTTTATATTTCAAGATTTATTATTTTATTTGTTTCTAGGAATTCTAGAAGCATTGCCTTAGACGAACACTAAGGTCTCATCTAGAAAACCCGGTTTAAGTGCATAAACCGTGTGTACATAACACATAAAATAACACACACACACACACGCATACAAGTCCAACATGTTTGGTGTTTGATAAAGGACATGTCAGTGTTGCTGATTCAATTAAAGGTTTTGTGGATGCAGATTATGCTAAAGACCTTGATAAATGTAGGTAAATCATTGGATATGTTTTCAGTGTTCTGGGCATTGTAGTAAGCTGGAAAGCTCAGTTTCAGCATGCAGTAGTTCTGTCTACCGTAAGGCAGAGTACATTACACTGACATAGGCCATTAAAGAAGCTTTATAGTTAAAAGGATTTGTTGCTGAACTGGGAATACCGTTGATTGGTGTAACTATGTTTTGTGACAATCAGGGAGATATTCAATTGTCCAAAAGTAGCATGTTCTTTGAGAGAACTAAACACATTAATGTGAAGTTACACTTCATAAGAAATGTGGTTAATTCTATGAAAGTGAAGGTTAAGCATATTGATACTAGTGTATGCTCACAAAGTCCCAAAGTTTGAATTTTGTGTCAAGTCTTTGGGGGTTGATAAAATCATTATTTTTACTTTAAGGTGGAGATTGTTAAGTATAAAGCCAAAATAGTCAAATGCTATCAATCTAGCGGGCTAATTGTATGTTGGTTAAGAATGAGGGGCTAAACATAGACAATTAGAATATATGTTTGTTAATTTCTGTTAACAGCCTTGGATTAGGATATAAGCGGAGGTTAGGGTTCTTTGATTGTAATTCATTTCAATTTCACTTATAATCAAACTCGTTCATAATCAATAAAGAGTAATCGTTGAGTTCTTCGTTAATTCTCTTTCTATTTGGTGTTAATTCTACAACAAAAGGCTCCTTGGTTAAAAAGATTTATCTAGTTTTTAAAGTTACTTGTTTATCCTTTACTTTTAGTATTTATATACCTTCTGTAATCGTTTATATTATCTAGTTCTAATAAACCAGAAAAGAGTAGTAAGCTAACATTTAGATCCAAAAATATACCATTGAATCGCTTCACATGTTATTGAATATGAAACCATACAAAATGTAAATCACGACATCAATTTATTCCATTACTTGGGTACCGTTAATTTAGTTACTCTTTAGAGCACTTATGAACTCCTCATCGGATTCAAGATCCATCATAAACTCCGGCAATAAGCAAACTTCAACATCCATGCTCCCACCTCCTTCCCGACCCGGATACATCGTCATTTTCCCGTCCGCTTTGTTCATGATCCCACTTCTAGCAGCAACCGCTTTCCCCAACCCAAATTCACACCCGTACATGTCAAACCGTGGTGAACTCCCAATGTGTGTAATGTTCGGATGAAACAGTCCATTCATCTTGTATACAACCGGGTTTCTATACCATGACTCAACCCACTTTTTCACTACTTCATCATTGTGGTTTGCTATGGCTTCATGTATCTTCAATGCGGCCCATCCAAGCCCATGAGCCATTAGATCCTCAACCGTTGTTGTCCCCCTCACCGTATCAATCGGATTGCCAAAATAATCATCAGACAAAGGCGGGTTTAATCTACCTCGGTTACTAACCACAAGTTTACAAACGGTTTCACTATTGGGTGCTTGGTGTCGAACTCGAGTTACACACCTCCACAAAAGTGCGGACACTGCCTGTAAACTTGAGATCCTTTGCGTGTTGCATTCGTTGTTTGCTTTCGCTTTGAGTTTAGAGACTGTTGCCGACGAGAAATGGAAGAATCTCTCTTTCACTTGTGGTTTTTCGGATCGTTCGATGAATTGATCGTGATGGGTGAACGGAAGACTTGTAATAGGATCGGATCCTTCAAGAACCCATCGTTTGAATATCGGAGGACGCGATATGAAATGATGATTTTCGTGATCTTTAGATGTGAATATTTCACTCCAAGCAGACATGAAATGCCAGAAAGATGTTCCATCTGCGAGAAGGTGGTTCACAGAGCCACCAATGAAGATTCCATCGGTAAGCTCGGTCACCTGGATGGATAACAACGGCAGTGTATGGCCGTCATGGCAAATGGCATCATTAAGGTCGAAGAATGAATGAACAACTGAGGGTACATCACCCGACTTAATTACAATGTCGGAGACAGTTAGGTCCACGGTTGCGTGAACAAACTTGGCTCCGGGGCTGTTTTGAGGGTCAATGTAGATGACATACGAAGGTGGGTTTTCTTGTTTTCGAGTAGCGAAGCGGGCGGCGAGAGGGAAAAAGTGAGTGAGGGTGGCGGAGAGAGAGCGGCGGAGGTCATCCAAGAAAGCTGTGATGGAGAAATCTTGATTGTTCGGTTTTGCAAAAAGGAGACCCTTTTGGCTGTAGTTGAGGTTGAGAAAGGGGAGTTCAAAGGGGGTGAAGTATATAGGTTGTTTAGTTTCTTGTGAGAGGTCGTGCAATGGCTTGATGAAGCATTCCGACACACGCCTCACCGTCGGCGAAGTCATCGGAGATTTTAAGTTTGCAGACCAAATACACGGTGAATGAGCTACCTCGCATGTGCGCCTTAAATTGTTGAACATTTTATGAGAAAATAAATTTGATAATTCAATGATGTACTCACTCTTTTCGAACATAAACTAGTCTATTATTTATCTTTAAAATAAATATTTTATAATATATATATTTAGTGCTCATTTGAGTTAGGTATGCTACTTATCAAGTGAGAGTCAAGTTTTATTATAACAGAAATTACACTGTGTTTTTTACTTCAATAAATACACCACAAGTCATTTTATTTGACACTTTTGCACATCATATATACTTTACACTAACTGATGTGTGAGGACCTCAGAAGAACAATTTATAGTATTATATATAAATTAGATTTTGTGGCCTGTATCAATATGTATCATCCACCATCCACCATTGTTGTGCATTGAATGCTCTGCTCACCAACAGTTGACAAGCATATTAACCACCCCAACCCTACCACCACACCAACAAAGACGTTTTCCGATCAGATGTATTATTACTTATTCCCTATCTCATTCCAATCAACTCCACCACAAATTTTCTAATTCTTCAATCATGGGCGCCATCGGATTTTCCTACCAGAGGCTGAGAAACGAAGGCGACAAGGAAATCGAGCGGGAGATACAACCAGAGAGAAAGAGAGATGAGAAGATCTAGATCTGGCGTTTTCACAGTCCTCATCACCCTTCGATCTAGTGTTTCTGGTCTTCAACACTTGCCATGAACAATTTTTGATCTATGGTTTCTGGTCTTCAACAATCGACGCCGGTGATGATGCACGATGGTGATGTTGGCCACCATGAACCATGTTTGATTTTCCTGGGTAATGAACGAGAAACGGCCGACAATTAATTTGCTTATATTCCACTGCAAGTGTTGAAAATCGAAATCGATGGTGGTTTACAGGCGTTGGTGGGTTCATAGATTGTTGCGAAATTCGGTTAATTTTGAAGGGGTTTCGCGTGTTCATCGATAGATTCGAGTTACAGGAAGGAGCTGGAGACAGTGTTTGAGGGGAAAGGGTTTGCTCTGCCATAAGTGTTTTTAGGGGGAAATGTATTGGTGGCGCAGATGATGTCAAACGACTTCATGAAGATGAGAAATTGTGTGTGATTTTGTGAAAGGGTTACCTGCAACTCAAAGTAATTAAAAATGGTGGTTTGTTGTTGTGTATGCTTTTGTGAAAGGGTTTCTCCTCCCACACATCTCTCTATATCCAAATCCTCTCCTCTCTTTTTCTCTCGGGTGGTGTGGGATAAAAGGGTTAAAAAAGGATTTATGTTTAAATAAATTATATAAATTGTCTTTTTAAGGGTAAAATGATTATTTTATCTTCATGTGCAAAGCATATATGTCTATATTTAATAGGAAAACATAACACCGGTTATTGTAAAGGACATATGGTGTGTAAAAATGTGAAACAAGAATTTGTGGTGTACTTATTGAAGTCAAAAGACACAGAGTGTAATTTTTTGTATAATTAAATGACAATCTGTGTAATTTACTCATAAATGAAACATGTGAGTTTTAATCAGGTAATTACATCCTTCATTTATATATATATATATATATGTATATATATAATTATATGTAAAAATATATATGTATATAAGGGCAGATTCTAATAAAAAGTATGTTTTCGTTAAAAAATCTAAAAAATGACCAAAACGCTTAGAAACGATATCAAACGAACTCCGATTGAGCTCATTTAAGCGGCGTTGGAACCGTCTCGTCGAACTCTATCATCTTAGCTTTTATGGTTTAGCTTTTAATGTTTAGATTTTACGTTTGAATTTTATGGTTTTAATCTTATGGTTTATCCTTAGGGTTTAGCTTTTAGGGTTTAGATTTTATGGTTTAGGTTTTTTTTTTTGGTGGGGCTAGGGGGTTTAGGTTTTTGGGGGTGGGTTTAGGTTTTGGAGGGGCGGTGGGTGGGAGGGGTTTAGGTTTCTGGGGGTGGTGTGGTGGTTTTAGGCTTTTTGGGGTGGGGTTGAGGGGGGTTTAGGTTTTTGGGGGTACGGATGGAGGAGAGTTCAGGTTTCTGGGTCCGGATTAGATTTCGATGAGACGGTTCCAACGCCACTGGAATGAGCTCAATCGGAGTTCGTTTGATCCACTTATTAGCGTTTCTTAACGATAAACCACTTTTTAGTGGAAACTTCCCCTATATATATCTATACTATGTATAATATAGATATTAGATGGGCAAGAAGGTAATTTACCACAAAACTCTTAATTTTAAGATATGTATAACTCTTATTGCATACATTACAACCCTTAAAGCTTGAAAAATATCCTCTCAAACAACTAGCTTTCAATACCATTTCAAAATTCAAATTCACGTTATTTCAAATTTCAAACAAACTTTGTCTCAGCCCTAACCACTCTCTCTCAAAAACCCGACATTGCTTTCTTTCAAAATCAAACTCACTTTATTTGCTCCTCTCTCTGATCTCTGATGCACAACTACTCTTAGCAGTTACGATATTGTTCGACGGAGGAGGTGTGGTGACGCCGGTCTCGTGTTCGACGATGATGGTCGGTCACGTTGTCCGGTTAGGGTTATGTCTACTGAAAAATGGGACGGCTATGTCGGTGGTGGTCGATGGTTGCGATTTCGCCTGGTTAGGGCTCCGATTTAGGTTGGTTCAGTTGTCGTGGACACCTACTCTTGGTAAGTACGAACCCTAATTTCATGTACAACCCTAATTGGATGTTTACATTACAATTTAGGGCTTTTTTATGGTTTTTTGTGAAGTTTTGTGTTTGTATCATTGATATTGTTGTTGGATTTTAACCAATGATATAAAATTGATATGTTCATTACAATTTTGGCTTTTTTATGGAGTTTTTTTGTAAAGTTTTTAGTTTGTATCAAAGATATTGTTACTGGATTTTTGACCGATGATGTAAAGTTGTATTTTTGTATCCATTAACAAATGTCTATGGGGGTGTTTGGGATTACTTTTGAAAACTCATTATTAACTTTGTTTTAAAAAGTAAGTGAGACTTACTTCTTGAAAACTCTTTTTTGTCTTCTATTTTTCTATCGCCTTTAACATTACCCAAACAAACTTTTAACTTATTAACTTTTTAAAAAGATTAATAAGTTAATAAGGAGCTCAAAAAGTAATCCCAAACATGACCTATCTTTTTTATAGGTTTCTATTCCATATTTTCGTGAAAAAACGGTCATTTAGGTTATACGGGAAGGAAGGTTACCCCCTTCTAGACATAATGTCAGGAGAAAATGAACCACCACCAATGACAAGTTATTTATAAATAAACATTTAAATTCAAAAAGTTCTCCAAAGGGTTTATGTATGATTATTAGTTTCATGTCCCCGTTCCAATTTTTAATTATAGGTAGGTGAAAGAATATTATGTCGTCACCCATTTAACGAATCCAAGAGAGCTTTCGTGGTCCCACAACGTGTTGAGGAGCTTATGAAGTGTTATTGGATTGGAAATACAGGTGAGTCTTGTTTTTTCACATATATATATTTTTTAAACATGAATTGACCTGATTATGTATGTGCGTATGACAGCAGTAATCGATGTGGAGTATCCATTACTAGCTGAACATACTACCTGAACATGTGGAGTATCATCCCACTTCATAAAAGTATACATCTTTCTTTTAGCTATCTTCAATAAATTAGGGATACTGAGAGTGTTCAGTCTGGTTGATAATGATATACAGTTATACACAGGAGGTCGTTCAACAGGCTGAATCTTTGATTGCAAGTGGAATGTTGAAGCAGGTTTGCTCATGTTTTTCAGTTGATATTAGTTGCTGTTCATAGTTAGTATTGTATGCAGGTTTGCTCATGTTTTTCATTTCTGGTCTTATGCAGACTTCAAGTGAATAGACCTGTTGCTAATTCATACAGACCTATTTCAGGTAAGGCGACAAATGCAGATGTTTTTCTTCTAATGAGGTAATGACAACTATTGTAATACCTGTTTGTCTGATTGTAGATTTGAGGAGATGCCTACAAATAATTATGTTTAAAGCAGGCAGCTATTATTCTCCATTTATGCAGGTAAATAAATATGTATAATCAAATGTAATTATTCATCAATTCTCCAGATACAAATCTCAAATTAAAAAAAGAAATCTTATAGTACAGTAATGCACTTGAATAAATATAATTATTTTGCTTTTGCAGCATTGCCCAAGATTCTAATTCTTGTGACATTTCTTCTTCTACTATATTTCTGGTATGTTTCATATGGCTTCTGAAATTTTGTGAAGATCTGGATGGATTTATGAGCTATTAAATCAATGACTGCAATTTCAATTAGCATGCTTGTAGTCTGTTTAATAAGATCAAAAAGGAAGCCATGTCAATATAAATTTGTCATATAGTACGACATCCAACATTTTCAAACTGTAACTTCAGGCTATATTTTGTCATTTAATTGCTTATGGACCAAGTAATCTGGTTTGTGAGCGTTTAATGATCTCTCTCTAGCGACCCTTTTGAAGTTTAGGTACATCACATATGTTGAATATTTGTTTTTAAGGGTGCATGACAATGTTAAAATTTTATTTTATGGACAATGATTTATCATTATTGATGTATTGCAAAGCACACATCTTTATTCCTATGTTTTCGAGTCGTTTTAATTAGTTTTGTATTTGTTTTGAGTCATTTTTTTGTTTGTATTGAGTCTACATTGTGTTTACAGGTGCTCGAGGTACTAATGAGTGAAAACCCGAAAAAACCGAGCACGAGAATGAAGCCCAAGAGATTAAAGTCAAAAATCTGAAAATCCTGCCCCTCGCTGTAACACCCCAACCCGAGATAGGGCTGACGTGTCACTATTACAGAGTCAGAGACAAAAAGGCATTACATAAATATCCGAAAAGAGTTTACAAAAGCTTTTAAGTCCTAATATTTGTTACAATACATTAATAACGATCAAAAGCCACACTGGTAACTACATTGGTTTTTAGCTCTCTTCACACATCCCATTTTAGCCCTAGAAACCTATTACATAAAAGAAATGCGAAGGAGCAACTGCAAGTGAACGTATAACGGTATGGAGAGAAAAATGATAATCATAATAATGCATTTACAGATACATGACAGAATTTACGAATAGATCATGTTATAAAGAAATGCCCATCGAGCCCGATACATAATTTAAACAGAAACGGGAGGAACATGGTAGCTACCCCTGAACCGATGTGAGATGGTGTATGGGCATCATACAATCCAACCACAAGAAATACTAATATTCTATGATCGATCCATACGCCTCGAATATGTAACCGGTATTTTTCAGATAAACAAGCGAGACGCCGTGATCTCAGCTCACTGTCACGGATAGTGCCACGTCATCGACGCCGCAATAACGTGCTTGTGGTCACCCCCACAACTAGGGGCGTGCTCGGGTATTAGAGTACAAAGATAATATATTAACAGTGTTCAGATCAGTGTCGTAAAAATCGCGCCTAGGCGCCGATTAGTCGCTAGGCGGCTCGTTAACGACTAATTTTGGCCTAGTCGGTCCAAAAATCGCTAGGCGTTTCAAATCGCGCCTAGGCGGCTAGATTCCGGCGAAATCCTGAAATTTCCGGCCAAATTCCGGCGAAAACCTGAAATATCTGGCAAATTCTTGCGAAAACCTTTCGTGTGGTTTAAAAATGAACATTTTTATAAAAATTACATATAAAAATGTGTGTATATATATAAAAAATTGAAAATTACATATAAAAATCCAATCCAATTAATCCCGTCTAGGCCCCGATTGATCCCGCCTAGGCCTAGGCCCTACCTCACCGCCCGACTAGCGTCTAGCGATTTTTACAACCATGGTTCAAATAAAGTTTCTATCAGGAACATACGATAAAGAGTACAATCTGATTAAATAATATCGCATGTAATAAAATTTCTAAACAGAGATTTAGATTCAAGATTATGATAATAATAAATTTAAAAAGATGAATGGCGAATATGATTTCGTATAATATCATGTGAATGAGATAATAATTTATATAGCAGAGAATAATGAATGAGTTTAGAAACTCAACCATAGCAAATAGTAGGGTAAGAATTCACACCTTAATTATTCGTCGTTCCAAATGACACCTACTTGTTTACGCACGTTTGCAAATCTACAAATGGGTTACACCTTTTTGTTTGCGATTTTATTTGGATATTAACTTTAGTGTAATTTGAAATGTGTACAAATCATAATTTTATTGTTAATTACAATAGCCATAAATAACAACAAAGCTATGGAATATTAATGGTAACATGTATTATTTTTAAATTCTTATTTTAAAAGAATATATATGATGACCACTTTACATTTTTCTTTTGAAATTTGTAGAAAAGTTTAACAGGAACCAAGCTCAAATTTGCTAAACTTTTATTTGTTTATTTACTTGAAGCAATTAACTTAAACATATCTAACCTTCGTCTTCTTCTTCACAATTTAGTTGATCGGAAAAAGAATAGTCGCCGGAATGTTGCGTGAGGGACTTTCAGGTGTCTGAATATAACCATGTGTGTTTCAAAACATGGAGATGAGGAGTGGTGGTATACGTTTACTATTTTGGTTCGTTTTGGCTCGCCGGAGGACGCCAATCTCGTCGGAAAAACGAAAGGTTTCAGATATGAGAGTCGGGACTAAGGGATTCTTTTTGACAGAGTGACACTGTGAGGTCTCTAACTCGGATTTTATAGACGATTTTTCTTCATGATGAAGGAGAAAATGGAAACTCGATGGTGGGCGTCGGAATGTGGTGGTTCACGTGCGGCGCGAGCGTTGATGCGGCCGAGTAGGGTAGCTGATGGCTCCTTTGTTTTAAGTGATGGGTGGGGCTCGAAGCATGATTTTATTGGTGGAATCTGGCAAAGATGGTGGCTGGTCACGAGGCCGGTGACGAAGCCGGGTCTTCTCTTCTTCTCCGAAAGTTTGAAGAATGTAATTTATTGCTTTGTTTTGGGAGAAGAGAAGACTTTGCATACCTCGTTTAATGCCGTTGTTTTTTTTTTCTAGGCTAGTACAATACGTACATATATATTATATCTCAATTTGAGTATGAAAGTATTATCTCATAAAAATTTGATTGTGTATATCTTTTATTTTATAAAACTTTGCTATATTTTTATTTATACACACTTAATAATCATTTTATTTTTCTTATCATTTTTGTTTTCATTATTTGTTAAGATTTCAAAACATTAATTTTTTTAATAATTTATTATTGTTATTTATGTTTTACGAGTTTTAAGGGTATTTCAATTATACCCCCCTAAAATAAATTTCATCCTCAAAATTTGACGTTAGCTTTAACTAACGGATTGAACAACAACTAGACGTTGTAGAAAGCGGTAACTTTATAATTATGTTCGAAAGCTTAACAAAAGATTACAATCACATAGAAACCTTAGGCACTAAAGAGATTAGGGTATTGAGAACGAATTGATTCCTCGGTTTCCCACGTGGCTTCTCGTTCGGAGTGATTCTTCCATAAAACTTTAACGAAAGGTATTGTTTTTCATCTCGTAACGCGTTCTTGACGATCAAGGATGGCTTCCGCTACTTCTTTATATGTTAAATCTTCTTGAATCATATGTAATGGATAATTGATAACATGAACCGGGTGATAGTTGTATCCTCTTAGCAGAGACACGTGGAATACGTTATGGACATGCGAAAGTTGTGGTGGTAGAGCAAGGCGGTAAGAAACTTCACCTATTCTTTCAATAATTTCAAACGGACCGATATAACGAGGACTTAGTTTTCCTTTAATCCCAAATCTCTGAATACCACGACAAGGTGACACTTTGAGAAAAACGTGATCTCCGATTTTGAATTCCAAGGTTCGTCGGTGTTGGTCGGCGTAACTTTTCTGTCGACTCTAAGCTTGTTTTAACCATTCTCGAGCAATAGTGACCTTTTCGTTTGTGATCTGAACTAGTTCTGGTCCTTCAATAATCTTTTCTCCAACTTCCTCCCAACAAATAGGTGCTCGACACTTACGACCATATAATAATTCGAATGGAGCCATGCCGATACTTGCTTGCCACCTGTTGTTGTAAGCGAATTCAACAAGGCATAGATACTCGTCCCAGTTACCACTCCAATCCAATGCACATGCTCGAAGCATGTCTTCTAACGTTTGGATGGTTCGTTCTGATTACCCATATGTCTGAGGATGAAACGCAGTACTGAACTTCAGTCGTGTATCCCATGCATTTTGGAAACCTTTCCAAAATCATGAAGTAAATCTAGGGTCTCTATTTGATACAATGGATGCTGGTGTGCCATGTAAACGAATGATTTCTTGAAGGAATAATTTGGACAGTTTAATGATTGAGTAGCCTTGTTTGATAGGTAAGAAGTGTGCTGACTTTGTCAATCTATCAACCACGACCCATATAGCATCATTCTTTTTAACGTCTTCGGTAGGCCTATCACGAAATCCATAGAAATCTCATCCTATTTCCAAATACAGATTTCTAAAGGCTGCAATAATCCGCTTGCTCTTTGATGTTCGATCTTCACTTGTTGACATGTCAGACATTTTGCCACATATTGGGCAACATCTTCTTTCATTCCGTTCCACCAGAAACTTTGCCGCGGGTCCTGATACATCTTTGTTGACCCGGATGAATAGAGAAAGGTGAGCTATGTGCTTCATATAATAATGATTCACGAAGGGCAGATTTAGTTGGAACACATAACCTCTTCCCACACCAAATAACACCATGTTCATCTACACGGAACTCAGATTGTTTTCCTATCTCCAGGTTTTGCGAGATTGCCCACAATTCTCCGTCTTGGTGCTAAGCTTCCTTGATTCGAGAGATAAGGTCATGCTCAATTTTTAGTCTTGCTAAGTAACCATCAGACTTCCTAACCTGAATGTCGATCCCCATCTTGTCTAGATCTGTCAACACCTAAGGTTGAATAGTAAGGCTTGCCATATTACCTGAACTTTTTCGGCTCAAGGCGTCTGCAACAACATTTGCTTTGCCAGGATGATATTGAATATTGACATCATAGTCTTTGAGAAGTTCTAACCATCTTCTTTGTCTCATATTAATCTCTCTTTGAGTGAAAATATACTTGAGACTTTTATGGTCAGTAAAGGTATCACACGTCTCTCCATATAGATAATGTCTCCAAATCTTAAGAGCGAAAACCACAGCTGCTAGCTCAAGATCGTGTGTCGGGTAGTTAACTTCGTACAGCTTTAGTTGTCGTGACGCATAGGCAATAACTTTCCCATGTTGCATGAGGACACATCCAAGGCCCTTTTTTAATGCGTCACTATAAACTTGGTATCCACCAGAACCTGATGGAAGAGTGAGTATGGGAGTAGATATGAGTCTTTTCTTTAGTTCTTCAAAGCTCTTTTCTCTGTCATCATTCCATGTATACTTTACTCCTTTTCTTAGAAGTTGCGTAAGAGGTAAAGTGATAATAGCAAATCCTTCCACGAAGCGTTGGTAATAGCCTGCTAGACCTAGAAAGCTTCGAATCTCGGTAACCGAGGTGGGTCTAGGCCATTTCGTAATAGCTTCTATCTTTGAATGGTCCATCATTATACCATCGGCAGATACAACATGACCCAAGAATGCAACTTGATTCAACCAAAACTCACATTTGGAAAACTTCGCGTACAACTTCTTTTGCCGCAATGTCTCCGGAACTTACGTAGATGTGTCTCATGTTCCTCTTTACTCTTAGAGTAAATCAGAATGTCATCGATGAATACAATGACGAATTTATCCAGGAATTCATGAAAGACGCGGTTCATTAAATCCATGAATACCGCGGGAGCATTGGTTAATCCGAACGACATAACTAAAAATTCATAATGGTCGTATCAGGTTCGGAAAGCAGTTTTAGGAACGTCGGCATCTTTTATTTTTAATTGATGATAACCAGACCTCAGGTCGATTTTTGAGAAGAACTTGGCACCATGAAGTTGGTCAAAGAGATCATCAATTAGCGGCAAGGGATAACGATTTCAGATGGTGATCTTGTTCAATTCCCGATAATCTATGCATAACCGCATAGTCCCGTATTTCTTCTTCACGAACAATACAGGTGCGCCCCAAGGCGAGACACTCGGTCGGATGAATCCCAGATTCAACAACTCTTGCAGTTGTTCCTTGAGTTCTTTTAGTTCTAGCGGAGCCATTCGGTAAGCTGCTTTCGATATTGGTTCTGCTCCAGGAATAAGATCAATGGTGAACTCCACTTCACGATCCGGTGGAATTCCAGGTAGTTCATTTAGAAATACATCTGGATACTCACGGACAACCAAATGATCATTGATCGTTGGTTCTTCAGATGAAATAGCTTTAATAGATGCCAGAAATCTTGCACAACCATGCGATAAACATTTTTGGGCTTTGAGGGTAGAGATAATCTTGAGTGGTTTTCGTGGTTGAGTGGCATGATAGACAAGTTCAGGAGATTGGGGGTTTTTGAAAAGTACGTGTCGGGTTTGACATTAGATCGTGGTGTTGTGTCTGGATAACCAATCCATTCCTAATATAATATCAAAATCTCCCATTTGCATCGGTAATAGATCGGCTTTACGAATAAGTGGTTCAATTTGTATGGGACAGTCTTTATAGATTTGTGAAATCACGATAGAGTTACCCATAGGAGTTGTAATGGTGATAGTGGGTTCTAACAAAGTAGGCATTACCATGAGGTGTTTAACAAATGATTGTGAGACAATAGAGTGAGTTGCTCCCGTATCAAATAAAACTTCAATGTCACGTAAACCTAGACGAAGGGTGCCAGAAATGGTACCTGGTGCATCTGCAACATATGTGGCATTCAAAGCAAACACTCATCCTCCAACAACGGGTCGAGCAACATTCCCACCAGTAGCTCTTCTAGGGTCAGGCTTCGGACAATATTTAATCATATGTCCAGTTTGTCCACATCTAAAACAAGCTCCCAATGTTCGATGACATATACCTAGGTGACGATTGCCGCATGTGGTGCATATAGGGGTTTGATTTTGATTTTGGGTTACCTGATGATTAGCAGATTGAGTTCTATTAGGTGTTCGATATACTTGGGCTTGGTATTGGGTTGGTCTAGGATTTTGGTACCTTGGTTGCCACTAACTAATGTGTTGGTTACAATTACTGGGTTCTATAGTCTCTGACATAGGCATTTTGGTTGGAGGATTGCCCAGTAGTTATGATGTGGTTCCCGTCACGGTTTCTCTTTCGGTTCTCTTCATATTTGGCCAACCTTTTCTTATTTTCTATTTCTAGTGTTTTAACAGCGTCCGCAACTTCAGTAATGTTGTTGAACTTTCGTGTTATTATCCATCTTCTATTTTTCTCACAAATCGCCCACTTCATATTTTCTGCCTGTACTTCTGGGGTTCCTGCAGCTGGGCCAATAAAGCTAGCAAGTCTACAGAATCTAGCCATAAAGTCTGACCAAGGTTCATCATCCCGTTGCTCAATAGGTGCTTACTCTCGAGCATACTCGTTTCGTTCCACTTCAGAGAAATATTGTCTGAAGAATATGGTATGGAAGTCAGCTCAAGGAAGAGTGGCAGCATAATCATTTCCCCCGTAAGCAAGTTTGACCCCATCCCACCGGATACGAGCGTCATCTTCTAGTTTGTACGATGCAAGCCTTGTTTTAAATACATCATCAACCCCTATGACTTCATATATCTTTTCCACGTGTGCTATCCAGTTTCTTGCCTCCACAGGTGTTACTGCATTGCTGAATGATCTTGGTTTTTGCTTTTGAAATCTTTCGTTCCAGGTGTGGATCCCTTCTGACAATTTAGTATTAGTGTTCTCAATTTTGTCATTTTTAGGTGGAGGCGGATGAGGTGGTGATGGTGATGGAGTTTGCGTAGGAGGTGGAGGTGCTGGATGTGTTGTGCTATTTTCCCCAGTGTGATTGTTTTGAACAACTGTCTTTAGAATATTAGGAAGCATTCTTTCAACGGCTCGTTGGACAGCGTCGTCAAAGTTACGTCGTTTGGAACTTGGTTTCCGACGGATGTGTCTCAGAGGAGGCATCTAAAAAGAAAAATAATATAAGGACTTATTGATAAGAACTTTAACGGAAGATTAAATTTCCTAACCCAATGTCTACCCATTACCTCACGTGTCTTAACTTATGTTTAAGTTTTCTATAGGAGATAGGGCTCTGATACCATAACTGTAACACCCCAACCCGAGATAGGGCTGACGTGTCACTATTACAGAGTCAGAGACAAAAAGACATATTACATAAATATCCGAAAAGAGTTTACAAAAGCTTTTAAGTCCTAATATTTGTTACAATACATTAATAACGATCAAAAGCCACACTGGTAACTACATTGGTTTTTAGCTCTCTTCACACATCCCCTTTTAGCCCTAAAACATGTTACATAAAATAAATGCGAAGGAGAACTGCAAGTGAACGTATAACGATATGGAGAGAAAAATGATAATCATAATAATGCATTACATGACAGATTTTACGAATATATCATGTTATAAAGAAATACCCATCTAGCCCGATACATAATTTAAACAGAAACAGACGAAACAGGGTAGCTACCACTGAACCGATGTGAGATGGTGTATGGGCATCATACAATCCAACCACCATAAATACTAATATCCTAGGATCGATCCATACGCCTCGAATATGTAACCGGTATTTTCAGATAAACAGGCGAGACGCCATGATCTCAGCTCACTGTCACGGATAGTGCCACATCATCGAAGCCGCAATAACGTGCTTGTGGTCACCCCCACAAGTAGGGGCGTGCTCGGGTGTTAGAGTACAAAGATAATATATTAACAGTGTTCAGATAAAGTTTCTATCAGGAACATACGATAAAGAGTACAATCTGATTAAATAATATCGCATGTAATAAAATTTCTAAACAGAGATTCAGATTCAAGATTTTGATAATAATAAATTTAAAAAGATGAATGGCGAATATGATTTCGAATACGAACATTATGTCAAATGAATACGTATAATATCATGTGAATGAGATAATAATTTATATAGCAGAGAACAATGAATGATTTTAGAAACTCAACCATGACAAATAGTAGAGCAAGAATTCGCACCTTAATTGTTCGTAACGTTTCAAATGACACCTACTTGTTCACGCACGTTTGCAAATCTACAAATGGGTTACACCTTTTTGTTTGAGATTTTATTTGGATATTAACTTTAGTGTAATTTGAAATGTGTACAAATCATAATTTTATTGTTAATTACAATAGCCATAAATAAGAACAAAGCTATGGAATATTAATGGTAACATGTATTATTTTTAAATTCTTATTTTAAAAGAGTATATATGATGACCACTTTACATTTTTCTTCTGAAATTTGTAGAAAAGTTTAACACGAACCAAGCTCAAATTTGCTGAACTTTTATTTGTTTATTTACTTGAAGCAATTAACTTAAACATATCTAACCTTCGTCTTCTTCTTCACAATTTAGTTGATCGGAAAAAGAATAGTCGCCGGAATGTTGCGTGAGGGACTTTCAGGTGTCTGAATATAACCATGTGTGTTTCAAAACATGGAGATGAGGAATGGTGGTATACGTTTACTATTTTGGTTCGTTTTGGCTCGCCGGAGACGCCAATCTCGTTGGAAAAACGAAAGGTTTCAGATATGAGAGTCGGGACTAAGGGATTCTTTTCGAGAGAGTGACACTGTGAGGTCTCTAACTCGGATTTTATAGATGAATATTCTTCATGATGAAGGGGAAAATGGAAACACGATGGTGGACGTCGGAATGTGGTGGTTCACGTGTGCGCGCCGGCGAGCGTTGATGCGGCCGAGTAGGGTAGCTGGTGGCTCCTTTGTTTCAAGTGATGGGTGGGGCTTGATGCATGATCTTATTGGTGGATTCTGGCGAAGATGGTGGCTGGTCACGTGGCCGGTGACGAATCCGGGTCTTCTCTTCTCCGAAAGTTTGAAGAATGTAATTTATTGCTTTGTTTTGGGAGAAGAGAAGACTTCGTATACCTCATTTAATGCCGTTGTTTTTTTTTCTAGGCTAGTACAATACGTACATATATATTATATCTCAATTTGAGTATGAAAGTATTATCTCATAAAAATTTGATTGTGTATATCTTTTATTTTATAAAACTTTGTTATATTTTTATTTATACACACTTAATAATCATTTTATTTTTCTTATCATTTTTGTTTTCATTATTTGTTAAGATTTCAAAACAATAATTTTTTTTAATAATTTATTATTGTTATTTATGTTTTACGAGTTTTAAGGGTATTTCACTCGCGGTACGCGAAGACCAGACGGATACCTTTCTCGGTACGCGTATAAGCTGAAAACCAGTCGCGACTAAACAAGGGACTGGCCAACTTATCTCGCGGTATGCGAGGGCTTGTAAAATCCGCAAAAAATCCTAAATCGACTTTATATTGATTTGTGATACCCATTATCAAGGGAGTTCGTATTCTAGCCGTTTAAGGAGAAAAAAGAGACGATTTTGGGAGTTTTGGAAGCAATTGAAGAGCAAGATCAAGGCTTTTGATTCCAGGATTGTCTAGATTAGTTTTCTCGAGTTTAAAGTTTCGATCTTTGTTTAAAATTGATTTGTTCCGGATCATGTGTTGCTTGATTACTTTTGTTATTCTTGTTTTGAACATGATTTTAGGCTAAACTTTATATACTGCCTAGGTGTCACACCCCGCCAAGGCGGAAACGCGAGGCGCAACGTTCATGGTTTCCAAAGCATATGATTACCGCAAACACATACATGATAAATGGATACATTAACAAGTTTAATGATTTACATTACAAAACATAATCTGAGTTTACAAAAAGTTAAGATTTCACAAATATGACTCAATTCAATGAGTTATACAAGGGAAATCCTCCTTGAGTAGTATCCATCGTGCATGCATGTAATCTACATTGCTAACCTTGAAATCACGTTCAGTTACCTGAAAAACATACTTAAAATCGTCAACACGAGGTTGGTGAGTTCACAGGTTTAATCAAATAGTTCTTTGTAAAATTCAATTGTTCGTAAATAGTTTCGGTGTATGTGATAAACAGAATAAGAATTGTTGACCCATTTGTAAACTAGCTAGGAATACAAATAATATGTTCATACATGAGGCGTAACCAAACCATGACATGTGTGGGCCCCTATAAGCGTTATCAGGTTTTATGCGGCCATAAATCCTCCAGATTGTGGTTAGCGCGACTAACCATGACCGGGAGACGTCACTCTCCATAGTACTATTCATAGGACCCTAGGCTACAGTTAATGGTTACTATGTTGTTCCAGGGGACTTTCGCGGCCTCCATTGTGTTGTTCTCATCCCATGTAAACATAAAAGTCGTGTCTTATTCTCTTGTTATCCCATAAAATAGTTGAAGTATGTTCTTCCCCCAAATATTAGAAAACAGTAAAAAGAAAGGGGCCGTGAAACTCACCTTGAGTGTGTATATACTTGAAATAATACTTGTTGTAGTCAACCTTGACTATTTGTACCCTAGATACCAAGGGTAAATTGTTGTTAAGACCAACGTCTTAATTGTAAATTGTTCACCGACCTTGTAAATCTGATTGTGTTTGTTTAAATATCGTTTTAGTTTTCCAACACATGTTTTGTTATAAAATAGTTTTGAGTTACTGCCCAACTGGGACTGTTGTACAGGTGTCGAAACTTCTTAGTTTCGATTGGGCATATGTGTGTCGAAACTACTTAGTTTTGATGGAGCATATGTGTGTCGAAACTACTTAGTTTCGATGGAGTGGTTAGGAGTCGAAACAACCTAGTTTCGATTGAGAAAAAAAATATATCGAAACTACCTAGTTTCGATTGAGTATTTGTTATCGAAACTACCTAGTTTCGATTGAGTAAAAGGCATCGAAACTCCTAGTTTCGATTGAGTTAAATCGAAACTCCTAGTTTCGATTACTAGACTTCTGTTTGACAGAATCAGTCCTGCATATTTTTATGTTTTAAACTTGAATTCAACACACTCTTCTTGCTATCTTTCTTGCGTTTAAATAAGATGTAAGTTTAGCTACGGTTTTAAAGAACATAATATGAAAAATATCGAGTTTTTACCTTTAAAACCGAGATGAAAATGATGAAGAAAACAGAGAATGGTCTTGACTCTTTTGCAGAAACTCTTAAAATTCTTCTTAAAACACCGAATGCAGATAGGTTTTGCCTTGGAATTTGACTTCGATTTGGAGAGGATTGAGAAAATTTGCCGTAAGAAATGAGTGATAAAATGGAGTTGTGAGGGTTTTTGATTGAAATGGTATGGGTTTTATCTGAGTCTTCTCAGTGGAAGTATGGGTTTAGTAAGGGGGGGGATTTCTCTGGCTTTTTCGGCCAAAAGTCAAGGGGTGGGTTGGGTTATAATAATAACCAATTAGATTTTTGGTATTAATACCAATTAGAGTTTAAAAAGGGTAGTTTAATTTGGTTTATTTTCCCCACGGTATTATAATTTTTATTTTAAAATAATTTACTGCTCCACGTTAAGTTTGTGTAAAATAATATATATATTTTCTGGTTATTTATTTTAACCACTAGTGTTCGAATTTATTCGGGTTATAAGTGTATGTGAACCGGTAACTCTTAGAATTACCAAATGTGAACTGAGACAATGCTCGGTTTTTGTTAGACTCTAAAGTCCTTGTTTGCGAAATTAAATAAATCACAAAAATAATTATAATGTAAACTTGTTTATAATGTGTACGGATATTGACCTGAAATGTCGGGTTGTCACATTCTCCCCATGTTAACAGAATTTCGTCCCGAAATTCAATTCGTGTCCTCTTGAACTGGTGCATCCTCAAACAAGGATGGGTATTTTGTTTTCATTTGGTCCTCTCGTTCCCATGTATACTCAGGACCACGCTTTGAGTTCCAACGTACTTTAACCAGTTTGATCCGACTACGTCTCAGCTTTTGAACCTTCCAATCCGAAATCTCAATCGGTTCCTCGATGAAATGAAGTTTATCGTCAATGTGAATCTCGTCAGGCGGTATGATCAAAGTCTCGTCTGATAGACACTTTTTGAGATTTGACACATGAAATGTATTGTGTACGTTGCTTAGTTCCTGTGGTAGCTTGAGTTTGTAGGCTACAGGGCCAACCCTAGCCAGTATTTCAAATGGTCCAACGTATCTAGGATTGAGCTTACCACGGTTACCAAACCTCGCAACGCCTTTCCATGGTGAGACTTTTAACATTACTCGGTCACCAATTTGAAATTCTAATGGTTTTCGTCTGTTGTCAGCGTAGCTCTTTTGTCTATCTCGGGCCGCTTTCAGACGGCCCTTAATTTTGAAGATCTTATCAGTGGTTTCCTGGAAAATCTCAGGGCCTGTCAAATGTTTTTCACCAATTTCCGCCCAACATAGCGGTGAGCGGCATTTACGACCATATAAAGCTTCAAACGGAGCTGCTTTAATGCTCGTGTGGTAGCTGTTATTATAGGAAAACTCTGCTAATGGTAAGTGGGTATCCCAATTTCCTCCGAAATCAATTACACACGCACGGAGCATATCTTCTAATGTTTGAATGGTCCTTTCGCTTTGACCATCTGTTTGTGGGTGATATGCCGTGCTCATGTCAAGACGTGTGCCCATGGCTTCTTGTAATGATTTCCAGATTCTAGACACGAATCTGCTGTCTCTATCAGAGATAATAGAAACTGGCACTCCATGCCTAGCCACAATTTCCTTGATATAAAGCCTTGCAAGTTTCTCTGTCTTGTCAGTTTCTTTCATTGGCAGAAAGTGAGCAGATTTCGTTAAACGGTCGACAATTACCCATATGGTATCATAACCACTGGATGTCTTGGGTAATTTCGTGATAAAATCCATAGAAATTTGTTCCCATTTCCATTGAGGAATTTCAGGTTGTTGTAACAAGCCAGACGGTTTCTGATGTTCGGCTTTTACTTTTGAACACGTTAAGCATTTACTGACATATGTGGCAATATCTCCTTTCATATTGGGCCACCAATATAATTCTTTTAGATCCTTATACATCTTATCTGAACCTGGGTGAATGGAGTACCTGGACTTGTGGGCTTCGTCCATAACTAACTCCCGTAAGTTACCAAAACATGGCACCCAAATTCTATTCATGAAGTATAAAGTGTCATCTGACTTAGACTCCAATTGCTTTATCATTCCTCGTAAAGCTTCATTCTGAATGTTTTCTTCTTTGATTGCCTCTTGTTGTGCCATCTGAATTTGAGTAGTAAGATTCGTGTGAATTGTCAATTCTAGGGCACGAACACGAAGAGTTTTAACTCGTTCTTTACGACTTAAGGCGTCTGCTACGACATTGGCTTTACCGGGATGGTACTTGATATCACAATCATAGTCGTTTAGTAGTTCTACCCAACGACGTTGTCTCATGTTAAGTTCCTTTTGATCGAAGATATGTTGAAGACTCTTGTGATCAGTAAAGATAGTACATCTTGTACCGTAAAGATAATGTCTCCAAATCTTGAGCGCAAACACAACTGCACCCAATTCCAAGTCGTGAGTCGTATAATTCTTTTCGTGCACTTTTAGTTGTCGTGAGGCATATGCGATGACTTTGTCTCTTTGCATCAACACACAACCAAGTCCCTGGTGTGATGCATCGCAGTATACGACAAAATTGTCGATTCCCTCAGGAAGGGATAGGATTGGTGCACTACACAACTTCTGCTTCACTAATTGAAAAGCTGACTCTTGTTTGTCACTCCAATCATACTTCTTTTCTTTCTGGGTTAATGTGGTTAAAGGCAAGGCTATTTTCGAAAAATTCTCGATGAATCGTCTGTAATAGCCGGCCAAACCCAAAAATTGACGTACTTCTGTCGGAGTCTTTGGTGCTTCCCAGTTTTTGATTGCTTCAATTTTTGATGGATCAACGTGAATTCCTTCCTTGTTGATGACGTGTCCAAGAAAATGCACTTCTCGGATCCAAAACTCACACTTAGAGAATTTAGCGTAAAGTTTCTCGTTTCTGAGTAGTTCTAAGATTAATTTAAGATGATGTTCATGATCCTCCTTGGTTCGTGAATATATTAATATGTCATCGATAAATACAATCACGAATTTATCCAAGTATGGCTTGCACCGGTTCATGAGATCCATGAAGACAACTGGTGCGTTTGTCAAACCAAACGGCATAACTAGGAATTCGTAGTGGCCATAACGAGTCCTAAACGCTGTCTTTGGTACATCTTCTTCTTGGATTCTTAGTTGATGATACCCCGAACGTAGATCGATTTTAGAATAGAAGCTAGAACCTTGTAGTTGATCGAACAAATCGTCTATTCGAGGAAGTGGGTATCGGTTTTTGATTGTAAGCTTGTTTAATTCTCGGTAATCAATACACATCCTAAAGGTTCCATCCTTTTTCTTTACGAATAGGACCGGAGCTCCCCAAGGTGAGAAACTCGGTCTTATGAAACCTTTATCAAGCAACTCTTGGAGTTGATTTGATAATTCCTGCATTTCAGAAGGTGCTAATCGATATGGTGATCGCGCAACCGGTGCGGCTCCTAGTACCAAGTCGATTCGGAATTCAACTTGCCTTGGTGGTGGTAATCCAGGTAAGTCTTCAGGAAAAACTTCAGGATATTCCTTAACGATTGGTATATCCTCAAGTCGACGTTTCTCGGGTTTCTTCTCGACGACGTGAGCCAGGAATACGCAATAGCCTTTACGTAGGTACTTACGAGTTTTCATGCAGTTTATCATCCTTAACGCTACTCCACTCTTCTCACCTTGAATCGAAAGAATTTCTCCGTTTGGGAGTGGGATTCGGACAATCTTCTCAAAACAAACAATCTCGGCATGATTCTTTGACAACCAATCCATGCCAATTACAACGTCAAAGCTTCCTAAATCAACAGGCAACAGATCTATACTAAATGTGTGATTTTTAAGACATAAGGTACAACCTTGAATGACCTCTCCGGTATTAATTAATTTTCCGTTCGCTAATTCAATTGTATACTTTTGTTCTAGTTTGCTGGGCTTAATACCGAGTAGGGACTTAAAGTCATTTGACACAAAACTCAAATCAGCACCCGTATCGAAAAGTATAGAGGCATAGTGATTATTTATCGGGAACGTACCAGTGACAATGTTCGGATCTTGTCGTGCGTCACCAGTTCCCATCACAAATGCTCTTCCACGGGCCTGATTGTCGTTTCGGTTCTTCAACTTTGGACAGTCTTTTCTGAAGTGCTTTGGATCTCCACACTCAAAGCATCCTTGATTCATCCTTTCTGTTCCTGGGTTGACTTTTCCTGCTACTTGATTTATCTTGTTAGGGTTTGTATTGCTCCTACAGTCATGGGCTAGATGTCCATACTTTTTACATTTTCCACATTGGGTACACTTTCCACTGTGATGATATCCACAATTGTCACACCTTGGTCGTGCTCCAAGGTATCCACTTTGTTCCACAGTGTTGGCGACAAAGGCTTTCATAGTTTCAGGTCTCTTGTAAATTTGATTCTTGTTTTGATTAATTGGTTTTCCAAACCATTTCCTCTTTTCTCCAGATTTCCCTCCTTCGGTCTCCTTCTTCTCAAACAAACCATCACGTACAGCATTATCCCTTAGCTTGAAAGCTAAAGTTATGGCGCTCTTGGCATCCATAGGATTTGAGGAAGTCACCAGACTTCGGATTTGAGGTGCGAGACCCCATAAATATCTTTCAACCTTCTTGTATTCTGGGGTAACCATGTGTGGAACCAAGATTGCTAACTCATTGAATCGGTCAGTGTAGCCAGCAACATCATCTCTTATCATTTGTAAATTCCACATTTCAGATTCGATCTTTTGCAACTCATTTTGAGGACAGTACTCCTCGATCATCATGGCTTTTAGGTCTTCCCATGACAACTCATATGCTGTCTGCCTTCCCAAAGTCTTTACTTGTGAATTCCACCAAGTTAAAGCTTTATCAGTGAGTGAGCATGTAGAATACTTCACCATACAGTCAGCGGTGCATTCACTAATATCAATCACCGATTCCATCTTCTCTATCCATCTCATTAGTCCAACTGCACCCTCGGTGCCATTGAAGTTACGGGGTTTGCAAGATAGAAAGGCCTTGTAGGAGCACTTCCTAATTGGAGTATCTGTAGAATTACAAGTCATAACTTCATTAATTCGGATCATGACTAGGTGTTACGGCTTATTTATTCTATTACCTCCAGAACCTCCGGAACCTCCGGCTGTACCGCTACGTCCTGCACCTCCTCCACCGGTACCACTGCCGTTTCCTCCTCCACTATTTCGATTGGCCTCATATTGTTCCATGGCAGCAGCTACTCGATGTGCTATGAGTTGTTCTACATTTGGGGAAATCACTTCGTTGTTGTCACCAGTAGTATTACGGGTTGTCCTACGCTTAGGTGCCATGACGTTCTTTCTAACATGTCAATTAAAAAGAAACAACATTATTTGACAATAATGATAGCACATGACATAAGAATACCACAACATCAAATGCAAACAACCATCATTACAATATAAACCATTACATACATAGTCAAAACATATATAGTACATTGTTCCCAAAGGACAAGGATACAAAAGAGATGGGTTCACATGACCTCATCAGTACTAAAGTTTTAAACTACTTAATGTACTACGGGCACAACCCGCCCGTAATAGGTTTAAAAGAAGAAGTGAGAGTACAATCCAATCATCATGGCAAGTCCTGCCATGACAAAACTAGCTCTCGCCACAAATTCTGCAGCCAACGTCCTTTCTTCCAGAGCCTCCACCCTGTCTCGGACCGTAACAGTGAACTGCCAATCCATGTTAGCTCTCAACTCTAGATAGTTTGTGGCACCCTGTATGTCTCGGGTGTGGTCCTCCAGAGTCTGAACTCGAGATCCGAGCCCTTGACGTAAGCGCATGGCTGCATCCCTATGTGCCCGAATATCATCTAGGAGATCATCAAGACGCTCTTCATGTGTACGAACGCGAGCTACCAAGGTAGGCACAGTGAGCTCCATGGCTTCCCCAGTGTGGGGTAGGGGTGTTGGAGAGTTGGAAGACTCTCCGAGCTCAAAGGTAGATGGGATGCTCTCCATCTCCCTCCATCGTGCCAGAGTACTGGGCATCCAACGGGTAGTTCCCACGGTAGGGTGGTAACAGGGTCGTTTCCTAGATGGCTCCTCATCAGTCTCTAAGTCCTTCGGGTCACGGGCTGCTAGAGTCCTTTTGCGTGGAAGTCGAAACTTCTTCCTAGCACTTTGCACCTTAACCGGTCCTCCGCTTTTCTTTTTGTAGACGATAGGCGGTTTTCCCAAGGAGACTTTAGGTGGTGTGGAGCTATGGGTTTGTACTTGATTTTTGGGACGTGAGGCAGAAAGTTCCTCGTTTGATTCAGTGTCAGAGACGGGATCAGAATGTGAATGTGACGACATGCTTGTGACTACAATATCCATATGACATGTTAATTGGTTATGAAATGCTTATGCAATGAAAACGTTTTAGTGAGTCATTTAGATTATAGACTAGGTTCCAATTTAGATTCCTAGTTCACTATAATCAATGGCTCTGATACCAGTTCTGTCACACCCCGCCAAGGCGGAAACGCGAGGCGCAACGTTCATGGTTTCCAAAGCATATGATTACCGCAAACACATACATGATAAATGGATACATTAACAAGTTTAATGATTTACATTACAAAACATAATATGAGTTTACAAAAAGTTAAGATTTCACAAATATGACTCAATTCAATGAGTTATACAAGGGAAATCCTCCTTGAGTAGTATCCATCGTGCATGCATGTAATCTACATTGCTAACCTTGAAATCACGTTCAGTTACCTGAAAAACATACTTAAAATCGTCAACACGAGGTTGGTGAGTTCACAGGTTTAATCAAATAGTTCTTTGTAAAATTCAATTGTTCGTAAATAGTTTCGGTGTATGTGATAAACAGAATAAGAATTGTTGACCCATTTGTAAACTAGCTAGGAATACAAATAATATGTTCATACATGAGGCGTAACCAAACCATGACATGTGTGGGCCCCTATAAGCGTTATCAGGTTCTATGCGGCCATAAATCCTCCAGATTGTGGTTAGCACGACTAACCATGACCGGGAGACGTCACTCTCCATAGTACTATTCATAGGACCCTAGGCTACAGTTAATGGTTACTATGTTGTTCCAGGGGACTTTCGCGGCCTCCATTGTGTTGTTCTCATCCCATGTAAACATAAAAGTCGTGTCTTATTCTCTTGTTATCCCATAAAATAGTTGAAGTATGTTCTTCCCCTAAATATTAGAAAACAGTAAAAAGAAAGGGGCCGTGAAACTCACCTTGAGTGTGTTTATACTTGAAATAATACTTGTTGTAGTCAACCTTGACTATTTGTACCCTAGATACCAAGGGTAAATTGTTGTTAAGACCAACGTCTTAATTGTAAATTGTTCACCGACCTTGTAAATCTGATTGTGTTTGTTTAAATATCGTTTTAGTTTTCCAACACATGTTTTGTTATAAAATAGTTTTGAGTTACTGCCCAACTGGGACTGTTGTACAGGTGTCGAAACTTCTTAGTTTCGATTGGGCATATGTGTGTCGAAACTACTTAGTTTCGATGGAGCATATGTGTGTCGAAACTACTTAGTTTCGATGGAGTGGTTAGGAGTCGAAACAACCTAGTTTCGATTGAGAAAAAAAAATATCGAAACTACCTAGTTTCGATTGAGTATTTGTTATCGAAACTACCTAGTTTCGATTGAGTAAAAGGCATCGAAACTCCTAGTTTCGATTGAGTTAAATCGAAACTCCTAGTTTCGATTACTGGACTTCTGTTTGACAGAATCAGTCCTGCATATTTTTATGTTTTAAACTTGAATTCGACACACTCTTCTTGCTATCTTTCTTGCGTTTAAATAAGATGTAAGTTTAGCTACGGTTTTAAAGAACATAATATGAAAAATATCGAGTTTTTACCTTTAAAACCGAGATGAAAATGATGAAGAAAACAGAGAATGGTCTTGACTCTTTTGCAGAAACTCTTAAAATTCTTCTTAAAACACCGAATGCAGATAGGTTTTGCCATGGAATTTGACTTCGATTTGGAGAGGATTGAGAAAATTTGCCGTAAGAAATGAGTGATAAAATGGAGTTGTGAGGGTTTTTGATTGAAATGATATGGGTTTTATCTGAGTCTTCTCAGTGGGAGTATGGGTTTAGTAAGGGGGGGGGATTTCTCTGGCTTTTTCGGCCAAAAGTCAAGGGGTGGGTTGGGTTATAATAATAACCAATTAGATTTTTGGTATTAATACCAATTAGAGTTTAAAAAGGGTAGTTTAATTTGGTTTATTTTCCCCACGGTATTATAATTTTTATTTTAAAATAATTTACTGCTCCACGTCAAGTTTGTGTAAAATAATATATATATTTTTCTGGTTATTTATTTTAACCACTAGTGTTCGAATTTATTCGGGTTATAAGTGTATGTGAACCGGTAACTCCTAGAATTACCAAATGTGAACTGAGACAATGCTCGGTTTTTGTTAGACTCTAAAGTCCTTGTTTGCGAAATTAAATAAATCACAAAAATAATTATAATGTAAACTTGTTTATAATGTGTACGGATATTGACCTGAAATGTCGGGTTGTCACACTAGGTCTTATGATGATTGCTTGATAAAGTCGTAATTTTTATCGGTTTTGGATTTGAATGATGGTTTTATTATTTTGTAAACAATCCTAGTTTGATTAATTATGATGTATATGCATGCTATAATTATGATTGTGTGATTGATAATGATTCCTTGCATTGATTGTGGTTGTCTGTCAGTTCGATTAGCGTATCTAGGTCATAGATCTTAGGATTTGTGATTTCGGTGGTTTGCTAGACGTAGTAGCCATAGGGATTCTTGTTGATTACTGATTAGAGTTGAGTGTGTGTCCTGGTTCAATACCCGAGAGGTGAGAATTAGTCGGTTAGTCTTCGTCTTTAGGTATCCGAGTGTCAACTGTCTGAGAGGAAGTTGGTTTAGGTGTCTAGTGATTGTTGCTATTCTGAATCATAGTTGTTATTCTAGGATTACCCCGTGCATTCTTTGAATGTGTTGTGGACGGTGAGACTGAGAGGTAATCCATCCATTAGGGTACTTGATCATAGTTAGAAATACCTGAGAAGTGATCCAACCATCTGGTGAGTTTAGTACACTTTAGGTAGCTTAGTTGGTGACACCCTGAGAGTGATTAGGGATCCACTAGGTTGTCTTTAGTTGTCATCCTTTGAAACCCATATCCAACATAGTTTCCAGAACCGGTAGAAGTTGTGCTTTGCAAGTAGGATTCTGACCTATGTGGTATTCTTCTATCTCTTGATTTCATCTTAGTTCTTTCTCTTGATAATTTGAATCGATCTTGTTTACTGCATTTGTTAGTTATAATATTTAGTATAGTCAAAACCCCCCAACCAAATCATCTTTAGTCCGAGTTAGAGTCTAGTATTGTTTCGTAGTGTTTCTAGGGTTCGATAATCCGGTTTACCGTTAAGATGTGTTACACTCTATAGATCCACTTGCCTGTCAGGGCGGTTTAGTTCATAGGTTTTCTTTTTATTACTTAGGAGTCTAGGTTAGGTTTAGTAGTTTATTTTATAGATCGTCTGAACGACATCAATCATATATAAACTTGTCATTTGAATTTAACATATATGCTAATTTTGTCATGATGAAGAAGATTGATTAGTTGTTGCAGAGGTTGTTGACTCGCCGAAGAAGAATATGTACTAAGTAAGGTCATGGAGGAATTTGAGAATCGAATTGCTGATCAATTTGAATTGGTATGCATGTTAGCTATGATAGTTTTATTAGATTTTGAAACAGAAGATAGCATTGCTTAAAGCAGACAATGCAAATTTACAAAACCAACTTCAAGAACGCCAGGTCAACTAGGATAATGAAATAGTGGTGGCAAAATGGACTGGTCAAAGTTGGATTGACCCGAAAAACATTTTTTCCAAAAGATTTAGAGCTTCTAATAAATATTTAGGGTTTCAACTACGATTACAAAAGTTATATTATTTCAATCATAATCTAAGTATTCAAGTATAATGACTTATGTTTTATGTATTAATGTACTTTGAGCAACTTTCTTCCTGTTCGATCCATTTAACCCATAATTTAAGCTATTTTCTTTATTATACCTTTTTGAGCCATTACACTGAACAAATAATACATTTTTGGTGGGGATTGTAGGCAACCAAAGAACTTCAATCTAGAAATTAAAAACAATTTATGGTTATGGAATTAAAGCCCATGATGAGGATACGGTTACACAAAACCTATCAGCTATGTGTCAGGGTCCATGTCCATAATATGAATCATCAGCCGATGCCGAGGAAGCGTACGCAGAAGCCGAAACAATTTAAGAAGTAGATCATGATCAAGTTTAAAAATTTAAGTTACGTTTGTTAATTTCCCATAGAATGGTATATATTTTTCAGGTAAGGATAGATATGACATATGTTGCCTTTGTAATTAGAATAGGTTTAAAAAAATAAAGGTTTTTGTTGTTTTTGTCCGTGACACCAATGTAACTATGTTATTACATCAATGTAACCATTTGTTACAATGGTGTAATTACGACGTCCTACATTTGTAATTAGAGTATTAATCCAATGTAACTGCTCCTTACCCCAATGTAATGATTTTTAATTAGAGCATTAAACCAATATAAATAGTTTTTATGGTGCAAACGTTACTTTTGATGTTTTTCTTATTACACTAATGTAACTATAGTAGTAAATCATTGTAATTAAAGTATTACACCAATGTAGCAATTTGTTAAATACAAAATGTGTTTCGTTACATTGATGTAAATACTTTTCTGCTATTTACTATTCTGCTAGTTACATTTCTGTTACACATATCACGCATATTTTTACTTTTATGTTATTTATTTTACAGTCATTTATTTTTCTGTCATTTACTATTCTGCTTCACAAGCACACAAAAACCCATTCACTAATTAATCCGGCTAAACGATAACAAAAGTTGAGTAGTGGAACTCGACTGTGTCCATTGGTTCGATACTTGGTTTTTACTTAAACTATATTACGCTGCGATAGGTACACTTTCCTATTGTGAAAGTAATTATCATTTTATAAATTTAAAACCTGGTCTCTTGAAACCATCCTAAAACTATATTTATTTATATTTTTATATATTAAAAACCACGCATCAAGTTTTTTATGCCATTGCCGGGGACACAGTGATTTCAAGAAAAATTCTAGTTAACGGATTAACATTTTTAAGCATAACATTTTTATGGTTTGTTTTGATTGTTCTTTACATCAACTTTCATGGATGACAACTACGAGAGTTGTTATGGAGGATACCAAAACGACTATGAGTACCATTATTCGGATGTTTGGTGTGAGATATGTGGGGAACCATACTATACCCAAGATTGTTATCACTATCAAGGTATTTCACAGATTTTCACCGGCCTTACTAGCAACCATATATTCAACACTCAACTCTAGATTCCGACTCATGAACCCGAGAAATTTGTTCCGTCAATTGGAAGAATTTAAGGTTCAACTTATAAAGAGCTCTCCAACTAAACAACAAGTGTTTCGTCATTAGGAAGAAATTAAGGTTCAAATCATAAAGAGCTTTCCAACTGAACAACAAAATGATCTCTGCAAAGTCCAAGAATCGAAAGTTATAGCTCCAACATCTCTAGTAGGGTTAGGTAACTATAAGGAGCAAGAATCTTCCAGCTTCACAAGCATGGATCAGTCAGAGGTGACCGGATGATTAAGAAGAAAGGGCTACTACAACTTTACAATCACTTCCTGACTTTTCTGAGAAGGTGGAAGCTAAACAATTAAAGGTGTTAGAAAAATTGGTGAGAATCCTAAATATGAAAGCATAGGAGGATGTAATCACCAACAAACAAATGACAATTGTGGCACCTCTTCCTTGCAACAGTGATAGCTGGTCTGTGACCAAACATAACAGTAATTCATTACATGAATCACAAAAGCCACATGATAGAGCACATCACTCGAAGGACCACTTCTCATTGAAGAAGCAACGTTCCTCCAACGAAGATTACGTGACAAAATTATCATACCGGGGTGACCGTCTCCTTCACCACATGGGTTTTTTGATGTTTGGTCTCGGAAATTTCAAATAGTGGTGTTTAATTACACCATTTTCTTTAGGTGCTCTTCTACAGAGCATTTTAAATTTGGCAGGTTTACAAAAACTTTCAAAATTTCAAATCGATCCATCCAAACTAAAATTAAAACTATAAATTGATTTTAAAAATATATAAATCAATGATTCACCCGTTTTAACACTCAAAAGTTGAACGTATAAAAATTAGAAAATTTGGGAAATTTTTTTATTTATGAAATTAGGCCACTTAATGTGGGAAATTGGCTCGGACCACTGGGACCAGGGTCGGCTCACATTTAACAAAATTTGGGCATCAACTTTGTGCCTCCAACAATTATGGGGGCCCTACTAATAGCGTTAGCTATGTGTGGGATTATACTGGGTACGTTTGGTTTGGTTTGGTTTGGTTTGGTTTGGTTTAGATATTGGGCTTTATTCCTTTTAACCCTAAACTAAACGTGAGCCTTCCCAACTCCCACTGAATCGTTGATGTGTACGATGGAGACTTAGAATCCCAGGCAGTGAATTTCGTTTATTGTTTATCACTGATTCTCATCTTTCACTCCAATCCCAGGTTTTTTTCTTTGTTTTATTGTTTATTCAAAACTTTCATTTATTTAATATTTTTAATAAATTAGCAACTGTTAATCCCAGGTTATTAAATTATTGACTTTGATAATTTATAGAACTTTGTTGTTATTTGGTTATCTACTAATTTGATTAGCTGGTTAGAAACTTAGAATCTGTGATTTGGTTAATTGATTAGAAAGTTAGAATATGTGATTTAATTGATTAATAAATAATTGGTTATAATTTGTGATTTGGTTGATAGTTAATTGGTTATTGTGCTAAACAAAATACTTAAATCACAAACTGAAATCGTAAGCTTGAATCGAGTTTTTTATAATACGACTTTTGATAAAGGGCCACAAACTTTTAGTTCGCTTGAAGCCACCAAATACGTTGAGCCGTCACTGACTGGGACAAACCGTCTACGGCTATTTACCACATGACCAGGCTCGTCGACACCTTTCCGTCCCCTGGTAGAGGGCTTTCTAACTCCAAACATAGCTCAAGTTATGATCATTTTAAGTTTGAATACTTTTTACCTTGTTTTCCGTCATCCAACTGGTCCAGGATGGACTCCACTAATTCCTGGATCAGCTTATTATCATTGTACGCATAGTTATCAAATGGGTTGGATGAACCTCTCCATATTACAAGCCACTCATTTGACAGATTCAACACTAAATGGGAAATGTACGAAGTACGTACGGGTCGAGCCAAATTCACGAAGTTCGTCCGTCCAAGAGAAATTACAAAGGGAAACATGGAACATCTTCAAGCGTCCCGAACTACAATCATAATATTGATAAATTAGACTCCAAAATTGATTGATTACTCGAGTTTAAAGAAGAAAAACAAAAGATCGACCCTAAATATGAAATACATCGCAACTAACATCGAATATTTGACGGGGATAGATCATGAGCACACCGAAAAGAGGAAACAAGAAATCGCGGACAAATATCACTAGTAATTTTTTAGTAATTTATTTGTAGTGTTATGTCTTATTAGTATTTTATGAAATTAATGTTTTTTTTAGATTTAATTGCATAAATGGCCCGTGTGGTTTGATCAAATTGTATGTTTGGCCCTCTAGTTTTAAAAATTGCAAGTTTAGCCCAAACTTTTGGGACTTGTTATGCCTTTAGCCCCTGGTGTTAACACCAGTTAGTTTTTAGCGAAAAGTTAGTCCATGTGCCATCCACGTGACTTAGGATTACTAACTTAACACTAAGAATGAGTTAAAATCGGTAAAAAAACATTAAAAAAATAAATAAAAAGTCTATAAAATCAATAAACGTTCGTAAAAAATCAATAGAAATCGGTAATTTTTACTTATTTTTAATAAATTTCACTGATTTTAACTTTTTTTAGGGTTAAATTTGTAATCGTAGGTCACGTGGATGACACATTACCTAATTTCTGTTAAAAAACTAACCGGTGTTAACACTAGAGGTTAAAGTCGCAACCAGTCCCAAAAGTTTGGGCTAAATTTATAATTTTTAAAACTTGGAGACCAAACATGTAATTTTATCAAACTACAGGGGCCATTTATGCAATTAACTCTATTTTTTATTATTTTATTTTTATAAAATTAGTTTTCTAAAATTTACTATTTAATTGTTATTAAAAAATAATAACAATAATAAATTAATATTTTAAAAACTAATGCTAAGAATAAAATTATTATACACTTTAATGATTTTAATTATTGATTTCATTTTTTATGACGTGATCTTTTTCACTAGAACCCATTAGATTAAAATTTTCACTTGTGTTATTTCTTCTTCTTCTTATTATTTTATAAATTTAATGTTTTTGTTTCATTGTTTTAATTTTATGAAATTAGTTTTTTAAAGTTTACCATTTAAATATCATTAAAAATTTTAATAATAATAATAATAATTAATAATTAAAAAAGTAATACCGATAGTAAAAACTATTACATATTTTATTAGTTTTGATTAGGCTGACATAAAATGTTAGACACGACACGATGACCTGTGGTGTTCGACACAATATGACACGATAACTAATCGTGTCATTTTTTTGAAACACAAATACGACCTGTTTAGAAACATGTCATCTGTTAAGGGACTTGTTCAGAAAAACTTTTTAGAGAGAGAATAAATATCACATATATAATGAAAAAAAATATCAAAAGTTCATAAAAGTTTAAAAAGTCGAATCATAACATTCATTAACATAATAAATCCTAAACATTTTTAAAACAAAAAACCCATAAAAGTAGTAAAGATGGGTTGGAGTGTTAGACTTGGGTTGGGTCTGGATGCAAATAGAATGTAAACATGTCACTAACAGATCTTAACATGTTAAATGTCTTTAACCTGTTTAGATACGAATTTAACCGTGTCGACCTGTTTAAGACACGAAACATGTTAAGGTCAAACATGAGACATATTAATTACGTATGATATCGTGTTAACATGTACATGTAAAAAATTGCTACAGTTAGTTTTAATTAATGGTTTCTATGGTGATTTCTAAAACACTGGCCAACCGGCTCAAAGGAGTTATTACCTCGATTATTTCAGAGGAACAATCTGCATTTGTTAGGGACCGTAATATATTAGATGGACCGTTGATAATTAACGAAGTGATCACTTGGAGTAAAAAAAAGTAAACGAAGTTCCTTACTTTTGAAAGTTGATTTTGAAAAAGCATTTGACTCTCTAAATTGGGATTTTGTGGATTCGGTCTTATTTCAAATGCAATTCCCGGATAAGTGGAGGCAATGGATTCGGGCTATCCTATCCTCAGCTAGGACTTTGGTCTTGGTTAATGGGTCCCCTACATTTGAGTTTCAATGTCAAAGGGGGGTGCGTTAAGGGGACCCATTATCTCTTTATATTTTCATTTTAGCAATGGAAGCTTTCTCGAGTTTCATGAAGAGTGCGTGCAGGACTAATATTTTAATGGCATCCAATTGCCAAACGAGGGCCCCTTTCTATCCCACACAATGTATGCGGATGATGTAATACTTTTGGGGGAGTGGTCTCACACTAACATTAGGAACTCGGCTAGAATCTTGAGATCTTTTTTCCTGGTTTCGGGCCTAAAAATGAACCTAAAAAAAACCACAATAAATGGGGCTGGAGTGGAGCAGGGGCAAGTAGATGAACAAGCCACAAATCTTAAATGCATTAAAGGTAAGATTCCTTTCAAGTTCCTTGGGATTGAAGTAGGAAACAATATGAATTTGGTCAAGTCTTGGGACCCGATCATCATTTCCATTGAGAATCGTCTATCCTTGTGGAAAGCTTCAGCCTTATCCATCGAAGGTAGGGTTACTTTATTGAAATCGGTGTTTGATACTCTTCCGGTCTACTATTTCTCTTTATATAAAGCCCCTAAAAAAGTTTTGAATAAAATTGAAAGTATGAGGAAACAATTTTTTTTGGGAAGGAATAAAGATAAGAAAAAAATCAATTGGATTCGTTGGGAAAAGGTCACTGCTCCTAAGGAAGGGGGCTCAACTACTTGAAGATCTTAATTTTGGCCTACTTATTAAATGGTGGTGGAGGTTTAAAACTGAAAGGAATAGGCTTTGGAGGAATGTGGTAAAGGCTATTCATACCAAAGCATGCTCTTGGACACCTTTTTCTTGCAACAACCTTTACTCGGGTGTCTGGAAATCAATAGCAAACTTAAACCCGTCACTAGCAAAAGCAAACCTTACTATGTCACATTCAATTATGGGGGTGTCGGGAAATGGAGAAGATATAAGATTTTTGATGGATCATTGGATTGGAACGGCTCCGTTGATGGTTTCCTATCCGGCCCTATTCAGAATAGAGTCGAACAAATCTTGCCTTGTCCGGGACCGGTGTCGAATGTCGGGTAACTCTCTATCTTTTACTTGGTCTTGGAAACGAAATATTTTTCTTCCCTTTGAATTGTAGGAACTTAATAGTTGTTGTGCGTCCCTCAACCAAACCAAATCAAGATGAGTGATCGAAAGGATACATGGAGTTGGACGGGAGGCACATATGGTATATTTACAGTATGATCGGTTAGGACTTTATTCGCAAAGCAAAGGGTGCAATCTCCGTGACAGCCCTTTGCTTGGAACAATTTGAAACACACCACTTTTAAAAATTATACTTTAACGCGCGGAAGTCTTAATCCCAGAAAGTTTTTTTTTTTTTTTTTTACCCTCTCGCGTACCGCGAGAGAATCCTTCCTGGACTCTCGCGACCCGCGAGGAACCCTTTTTCTCAGAATGTTTCCAGTTTTCAGCAGGTTTTCATACTTAGCCATTTTTCCAACTTTTTCCAAAATACAAGACAACAAATTTGCCCAACACATGGGTTTTAACCAAAAACCCCTTCAACAACATGATCACAACCCAAAAACATGTTTTGTTTATCAATTACAATCAAAAAGGGGGAAATTCCACCAAATCATCAAAACATGAAAATATGCATACGAGGATCCGCCAACGCCTTGGACTTGACTTTGACTACCTCGGAGCTTTTCCTACATTCACCACACATATCACCATTAGTAATGAAGATAAATTCATAAAAAACAAGTAAATTCCTACTTGTTTCACCCATTCACCAATTTGACCCGTTTCCACCCAAATTGTCATTTAGGCTACATATTCTTGCACCCTTACTACAAGTTTCAATTATGATCAACACATGATCCATTTTCATTATGGCACAAAGGCCATAACTCCTTTTCATTTATGATCAACACATGATCCATTTCCAATATGGCACAAGGCCATATCTCCGTTTCATTTATGATCAACACATGATCCTTTTCCATTATGGTACAAGGCCATAACTCCGTTTCGTTTATGATCAACACATGATCCTTTTCCATTATGGTTCTTTGACCATAACCTCCTCTTTTCCATTATGATTCTTTGATCATAACCTCCACATATTCAATATAGTATTATAACCATATTCACATTCATACGTACACTTATGCATAATCAATTCATTTCATGTATCATTCATACTATGCACAATATAACACATAATCCACAAAATTCACAACTTGTTTTCACACCTTTCACCCATTTGACCCGTTAACACCCATTTGGCTAATTAAGGATTTCATACACTTGTATATCACCTACAAGTTACTTTCATCATTTATAATTCCGTTTCATTTATGATCAACACATGATCCATTTCCATTATGGCACGTAGGCCATAACTTCGTATCCCAAAGGATACGAGATCGTAACTCCATAACCAATCTATCCATTATAGTATAAATACTATAACTACATTCCTTCAATTATGCATACAATTTTATGCTCATTCATACCACATAACAAATTATGTAACTTTACACATTATACATACAACATTGCATAAAACTCATTTATCATCATAACTAAGTAAGTGCAAAAGCACTTACCTTTCGGGTTAGAAGATCCCGCTCCGCCTTCTAGACCCACAATTTGATTACCTAAACATACACACCTAGTTTAGTAATCTAACATATACCAAAATTTCTTTACAATTGAGTTCACAACTCAATTTCCCAATTCCAACCCAAATTGACCCGTTTGGGTTATCCTCATAACCAAACACCCTCTTTCACCACAAACTCACCTACTTGAGTTTCATTAACTTAATCTTAACACTAATTCTTCTTTCAAAAATTATTATTAAGTTAATTTGGTGTTTGTTCAAGTGTCTAACATCTTAAAAACACTTAATCTTCATTAATTCAACATTCTAGCATTATGATCCAAACACCCCCAATTTTCACCATATGAACCCTAACTTCTCATAATAAAAAATCAAAGGGTTCTAAGATGTTAATCATCATTCTTTAACTTTAGTTTAGCTAGATTATTAATAATCTAACACTATTTCACCACATGCATACATAAATTCGAGTTTCTATCAAAACCCACCAAGAACACCTCAAGAATGAGAGGAAAGGGATGATCAACACTTACTTGATGTTAGAGAGGTGATGTGTGAGCCAACACCTTCAAGTTTCAAGCTTCAAATGCACGATTTTGGCTTCAATCCCGTTTTCTCCCCTCTTCCTCTTGAACGACCCAACAACTCAAAATGAGTTCAATTTTGACTTCTATAGTCAAATATGGCAGATTTGCCATATTACATATTCAGTCCCTCAACTTTCCTTTTCTCCCCTTTCATTCCAAAACTAGCTAAAACTAGTGTAACCCCGATACTAACTTGAAACCCACTTGTTTCAACTTATTTCTAAATATTATTTTCACCATAATATTAATTAGAAATATTTGTTTATATAAAACGACACCCGAAATTTGGTTCGTTACACAATTGGCTCCCAATCAAGATTAATATACTAGGATGGAGGACTGAAGCCGACAGGTTACCAACGAAGACGGCGCTGAAAAGAAGAAACATTCATACTCCCTCATTGGCATGTGTCTACTGTGGAGAGGCTGAAGAGTCGATGGATCATATTTTTACATCTTGCTATGTCGCTACACTAATTTGGCAAGGGATCTCGACTTGGTGTAAGAGATCTCGACTTGGTGTAAGATCCCTCCTATTTATGCATTCTTGGTTAAAGACTTGCTTGGGCTACACTTGTATGGTGGTTTGCAAGATCCTAAGAAACACATGGTGCAGTCGGTAATCCTCATAGCATGCTGGGCTATATCGTTCTCCATCGCAAACATTATGAAAGAAATCAAAATTATAGGGTTTTTATGGGTAAAAACTAAGACAAAATTGGTCTCAATAGATTGAACAAAGCGGTAACTTCTTGTGTTTAATGAAATCTTACTTTCAAAAAAAAAAATAACCATTATACAAAGTCTCAATAGGTAGCTTGCCAATCACGCTCTCTTCTAATCCCTAAATTCTATAAACCAATTTCAGCAACACATATACGACGAGCTGCAGATTCTCTCCCGTCATGGAACCCTCGATGAACCCTAAATCTGCCTTCGCCCCTCTACCACCTGGCTGCCAATTCTTTCCTTCCGAACAGCAACTCATCTGCCACTACCTCACCCTAAAAAACAATGGCGATCATCCCGATCCTGCTTCTTCTAATCTAATCAACGAGATCGATCTGTACCGTTTTGACCCCTTCGATTTGCCGGAAACCGCTCGCTTCTTGTTCGGGCGCGAAGGAAAGCGGAAGCACTGGTACTGTTTCGCGGCCATGCCTAGGGTTAATCGAGGGAGAGGGGAAAAGAGGCCCGCCGGTGGCGGATTTTGGAGGCGGAGTGGTTCGGTGAAGGATATAGTGGGTGCTGGTGTACAGGGAGTTGTGGTGGGGACGCGGAAGACTTTTGTGTTTTATTTGGGGGATTCGACCAAGACTGCTGTCAGGACTAAGTGGATCATGTATGAATATGCCTTGGTTGAGCAGAAAATGGTAATCTTTCTATTTTACCGCTTTTTTGTACTTGTTAGGGTATATTAATTTTTGCTAAAAAATTGAACTTATCTGTTATTTGGTTCATGTTTATATGGATTGCTAGTTGTTTGTTGTTTTATTTGCTAATGTGTTAACTGATTGAATTAATCCGTAAGTTGGTAATCAAATTGTTTGATGCAACGCCCTGGTGATGTCCTCGATCAGCGGTTTACTAGTATTTCAACAGATTAGACGATCGATTGAGCAATGTGTTTGAATATTTGAACACGTTAGATCAACGATTGAACTAATTTGACCTGGAAGATGAGAATATCTTATATTTTAGTGTTAAAATGCTAACGCTTTAAAATATTATCTATAAATATTCTTTTAGTATTTTTTTAATAATGAACGCCTCTCATATGTGGTGTGCGCGTAGGGCTGTAAATGAACCGAAAGCATTTAACTTGTTCATGAACGGTTCACGAACACTAACCGAACAAAATTTCATGTTCGTGTTCGTTCATTAAGGAAATAGATTTGTTCACGAACGAAACCGAACGAAGGATAGTTTGGGACTTTTGATGTCAACCCTAATGTCTTCCGAAATGAACATTTAATAAGATCATTTTAATATCAAGTTTTTTGTACTAGTATCGAACTTACTTTACTTAGTTAATTTTAGGGTAAAAAATAAAATAAAAATTAAAGAATATAAAAGGTTTAGATAAAATAAAAGAGAAATATAAAAAACTCTTTCATGAACAACATAAACAAACGACACATGAACGAACATGAACGTAAACGAACATAAACGAACGTTCACGAACACAATTGAACGAATGAGACCTCTGTTCATGTTCGTTCATTTAGTTAATTGGACGGAATTCCTTGTTCATGTTCGTTCATTTATTAAATGAACGGACGTAAACGAACTTCCCGACGGACGGTTCACGAACTGTTCGTTGAACGTTCGGTTTGTTTACAGCCCTATGTGCGCGCATTACGCATCACACATCACACGTCGGCTTTTGGGATTAATACACATCGGTGCGACACACGCTTTTTATGACCAAGATCTCATCGTCAAATAATAAATAAAACATTCTGTTTTCAATCTGCTTTACTTACAAACATGAAAATGGTTTTAGATTTTGATGCCAAGAATTGGGTTGTGAAAGGAAAACAGTGCTTAGTCAAATGTTCTTACACTTCACTTTGTTTCAAAATCTAGTTTCTCCTTTCAGTTTTGGTAAAGATTAATATTTTTTTTTGCTTGTAATCTTCAAAACAGTAAAAACCAATAAAATGGAAGTTATTCGGATTTGCAATCATATCTTTTAATTATATTAGAATTTGCTTGTCTAAAATAAATTTCCTTAACCTTCTCTTAATATTTTGACTGCATTGCTCAAAATGTTGTAGGGCAGTTATTATGAACTTGATTGGTAAAGAAACATGGCATAATGTATGGAATCAACAATCAAAACGTCACTTTCACCCAAAATATTATGCAGGTTTACGAACTTAAAGATTATTGAATAGGGATTAATCCTACAAATGATTCATGTAGTGAGGAAGTTAAGTTCAGCTACATGAGGGCAAATGTAATTGGATGTTTATCTACATTTTTACATAAGTTAATAAATTTAATAATAGAAAAGTTGAAATAACATTCTAATTTCAATCATGTTTACACACATTCGCTTTTTGTTTTTGCAAACATAGGAAAACAATGATCAAAAGAAAGTTAAGAGTGAAATCAGTCTATAATCACAACATGTAAAATCTCTTTTCTATTTGTTTCTGAATACACTAATGCATGATTTATGTCTTTTTATGCTCAATAAATTTAGTACAATGTGTGCATGCGCAAATTCTGGTTTCAATAAATAATCAAAACATTCTTAAAGATCAAGAAAAAGAAGGGTGTGATGTCATGTTGGTCGTCATTTTGTATGTCTCATATTTGCTAGTCTTCTTGTCTTGTAATTCTTCTTTATTCATCAACATATGTACTATTTATATATATTATTTTTCATTTTTTATAACTTTTGGTTTCTGTATCAGGCTGAGGCTTCTTATGTACTGTGTCGAGTGTTTGCCAAATCTCACCACCAATGCAACACATCAAATGATATCATGAAGCTCTTTAATGAGAATGTTAAAACAGGGTGTCACATTGGTATTCAGTGTGATGATAAGGTATGTTTTATTGCTTCTGCTGAAAATGATTGTTTTGAGGAAACTTGGTACTTCAATTGATGAAATTTTTCATCTGCTAGTTGCAGTGCAGGTATTAAGATCTTGGGGCAATTTCATTCGCATCCCTTCTAAGTTCTAACTTGGAAAATATCTTATATACCTTAAACAGGCTTCAAGATCATTGTATCTTATGCATTGAAACTTGTGTTTGGGGTATATATGGTATTTTTCATCTTAGAGAGGAAATTCTCACTTCTTCTTTTTACCTTTTTTTTGTTCTTGGATGGATATGATATTATTTAGCTCATGTTTTATTTCCCTTCAACATTTTATTCCATTGTTAATTGTAAGTAAATGCAGATAGGGATAGAAACTTAAAAAAATATATTTAGTTATTTATAAAATTATAAAACTATGTTATTTTAATAAACGGGTCTTAAACGTGTCATGTTGACCTATTAACCCTTTGACAAGATTACTTAAATGGGGTTATGTGTGTTATAAACGTGTTAGGCGGGTTTAACCCAAACCTGTTTATCTTCGTGTCCAGTCATGTCGGGTTAGTGTGTCGTATCATAAATGGCAACTCTACGCTGGGGTTACACACTTTTATTCACTTACAAAGTTTATTTTATATTGGAATAGGATAATAATTATCTTGAGTTATTTAAATTTTGATATTCGTCTTCGGATATATGCAGGTTAATTCACTGGCCTTTGAAGGAGACTTCATTGAGCTAAATGATCTTCTTTCTCCACTTTAGTGGGTCAAACAAAATCCAAGTTAATAGTTGGCTTGATCATATGCCATCCAATTGAATGATGATTTACCTCACTCAAAAATGGAAAACCTTAAAGGTTTAATGGAAATCTTACAGAAATTGTTCAACATTCCTCAGCTGTGAAGATGACAATGTTGCCACAAGGGTTGCTACACCAAGGTATTTTTATTTTATTTTTAATTTCTTATTTGTTTTTTTTTATTTCAATCTTGTACACCAAACAGTCAATTAGTTTGGGCATGCAGATTTGACAGCCAATTTTGGTGTCATGGAAAGGGTGGTGGCTAAACCAGACGCTTCACGTCGCTTGTTCTATTCAGGCTGTTGGTTGTTGGGTCATATTTCGGTTTTCTAAATGGATTTACTTCCTTAAGTGTGTACTATCTTGCATATTGTTGAAGGATTCTTTAAATTATGTAATTTAAGGAGTTAAGTATTGCTTAATGGCATCTGTAATCAGATTATGCAATGTGATAATTGTAGAACTTATATGCTTATAAAACTATGTTATTTTAATAAACGGGTCTTAAACTTGTCATGTTGACCTATTAACCCGTTGACAAGATTACTTAAATGGGGTTATGTGTGTTATAAACGTGTTAGGCGGGTTTAACCCAAACCTGTTTATCTTCGTGTCCAGTCATGTCGGGTTAGTGTGCCGTATCATAAATTGGCAACTCTACGCTGGGGTTACACACTTTTATTCACTTACAAAGTTTATTTTATATTGGAATAGGCTAATAATTATCTTGAGTTATTTAAATTTTGATATTCATCTTCGGATATATGCAGGTTAATTCACTGGCCTTTGAAGGAGACTTCATTGAGCTAAATGATCTTCTTTCTCCACTTCAGTGGGTCAAACAAAATCCAAGTTAATAGTTGGCTTGATCATATGCCATTCAATTGAATGATGATTTACCTCACTCAAAAATGGAAAACCTTAAAGGTTTAATGGAAATCTTACAGAAATTGTTCAATATTCATCAGCTGTGAAGATGACAATGTTGCCACAAGGGTTGCGACACCAAGGTATTTTTTATTTTATTTTTAATTTCTTATTTTTTTTTATTTCAACTTGTACACCAAACAGTCAATTAGTTTGGGCATGCAGATTTGACAGCCAATTTTGGTGTCATGGAAAGGGTGGTGGCTAAACCAGACGCTTCACGTCGCTTGTTCTATTCAGGCTGTTGGTTGTTGGGTCATATTTCGGTTTTCTAAATGGATTTACTTCCTTAAGTGTGTACTATCTTGCATATTGTTGAAGGATTCTTTAAATTATGTAATTTAAGGAGTTAAGTATTGCTTAATGGCATCTGTAATCAGATTATGCAATGTGATAATTATAGAACTTATATGCTTATAAAACTATGTTATTTTAATAAACGGGTCTTAAACGTGTCATGTTGACCTATTAACCCTTTGACAAGATTACTTAAATGGGGTTATGTGTGTTATAAACGTGTTAGGCGGGTTTAACCCAAACCTGTTTATCTTCGTGTCCAGTCATGTTGGGTTAGTGTGTCGTATCATAAATTGGCAACTCTACGCTGGGGTTACACACTTTTATTCACTTACAAAGTTTATTTTATATTGGAATAGGCTAATAATTATCTTGAGTTATTTAAATTTTGATATTCGTCTTCGGATATATCAGGTTAATTCACTGGCCTTTGAAGGAGACTTCATTGAGCTAAATGATCTTCTTTCTCCACTTTAGTGAGTCAAACAAAATCCAAGTTAATAGTTGGCTTGATCATATGCCATCCAATTGAATGATGATTTACCTCACTCAAAAATGGAAAACCTTAAAGGTTTAATGGAAATCTTACAGAAATTGTTCAACATTCCTCAGCTGTGAAGTTGACAATGTTGCCACAAGGGTTGCTACACCAAGGTATTTTTTATTTTATTTTTAATTTCTTATTTGTTTTTTTTTTATTTCAATCTTGTACACCAAACAGTCAATTAGTTTGGGCATGCAGATTTGACAGCCAATTTTGGTGTCATGGAAAGGGTGGTGGCTAAACCAGACGCTTCACGTCGCTTGTTCTATTCAGGCTGTTGGTTGTTGGGTCATATTTCGGTTTTCTAAATGGATTTACTTCCTTAAGTGTGTACTATCTTGCATATTGTTGAAGGATTCTTTAAATTATGTAATTTAAGGAGTTAAGTATTGCTTAATGGCATCTGTAATCAGATTATGCAATGTGATAATTGTAGAACTTATATGCTTATAAAACTATGTTATTTTAATAAACGGGTCTTAAACGTGTCATGTTGACCTATTAACCCGTTGACAAGATTACTTAAATGGGGTTATGTGTGTTATAAACGTGTTAGGCGGGTTTAACCCAAACCTGTTTATCTTCGTGTCCAGTCATGTCGGGTTAGTGTGTCGTATCATAAATTGGCAACTCTACGCTGGGGTTACACACTTTTATTCACTTACAAAGTTTATTTTATATTGGAATAGGCTAATAATTATCTTGAGTTATTTAAATTTTGATATTCATCTTCGGATATATGCAGGTTAATTCACTGGCCTTTGAAGGAGACTTCATTGAGCTAAATGATCTTCTTTCTCCACTTTAGTGGGTCAAACAAAATCCAAGTTAATAGTTGGCTTGATCATATGCCATTCAATTGAATGATGATTTACCTCACTCAAAAATGGAAAACCTTAAAGGTTTAATGGAAATCTTACAGAAATTGTTCAATATTCATCAGCTGTGAAGATGACAATGTTGCCACAAGGGTTGCGACACCAAGGTATTTTTTATTTTATTTTTAATTTCTTATTTTTTTTTATTTCAACTTGTACACCAAACAGTCAATTAGTTTGGGCATGCAGATTTGACAGCCAATTTTGGTGTCATGGAAAGGGTGGTGGCTAAACCAGACGCTTCACGTCGCTTGTTCTATTTAGGCTGTTGGTTGTTGGGTCATATTTCGGTTTTCTAAATGGATTTACTTCCTTAAGTGTGGACTATCTTGCATATTGTTGAAGGATTCTTTAAATTATGTAATTTAAGGAGTTAAGTATTGCTTAATGGCATCTGTAATCAGATTATGCAATGTGATAATTGTAGAACTTATATGCTTATAAAACTATGTTATTTTAATAAACGGGTCTTAAACGTGTCATGTTGACCTATTAACCCTTTGACAAGATTACTTAAATGGGGTTATGTGTGTTATAAACGTGTTAGGCGGGTTTAACCCAAACCTGTTTATCTTCGTGTCCAGTCATGTCGGGTTAGTGTGTCGTATCATAAATTGGCAACTCTACGCTGGGGTTACACACTTTTATTCACTTACAAAGTTTATTTTATATTGGAATAGACTAATAATTATCTTGAGTTATTTAAATTTTGATATTCGTCTTCGGATATATGCAGGTTAATTCACTGGCCTTTGAAGGAGACTTCATTGAGCTAAATGATCTTCTTTCTCCACTTTAGTGGGTCAAACAAAATCCAAGTTAATAGTTGGCTTGATCATATGCCATTCAATTGAATGATGATTTACCTCACTCAAAAATGGAAAACCTTAAAGGTTTAATGGAAATCTTACAGAAATTGTTCAATATTCATCAGCTGTGAAGATGACAATGTTGCCACAAGGGTTGCGACACCAAGGTATTTTTTATTTTATTTTTAATTTCTTATTTTTTTTTATTTCAACTTGTACACCAAACAGTCAATTAGTTTGGGCATGCAGATTTGACAGCCAATTTTGGTGTCATGGAAAGGGTGGTGGCTAAACCAGACGCTTCACGTCGCTTGTTCTATTCAGGCTGTTGGTTGTTGGGTCATATTTCGGTTTTCTAAATGGATTTACTTCCTTAAGTGTGTACTATCTTGCATATTGTTGAAGGATTCTTTAAATTATGTAATTTAAGGAGTTAAGTATTGCTTAATGGCATCTGTAATCAGATTATGCAATGTGATAATTGTAGAACTTATATGCTTATAAAACTATGTTATTTTAATAAACGGGTCTTAAACGTGTCATGTTGACCTATTAACCCGTTGACAAGATTACTTAAATGGGGTTATGTGTGTTATAAACGTGTTAGGCGGGTTTAACCCAAACCTGTTTATCTTCGTGTCCAGTCATGTCGGGTTAGTGTGTCGTATCATAAATTGGCAACTCTACGCTGGGGTTACACACTTTTATTCACTTACAAAGTTTATTTTATATTGGAATAGGCTAATAATTATCTTGAGTTATTTAAATTTTGATATTCATCTTCGGATATATGCAGGTTAATTCACTGGCCTTTGAAGGAGACTTCATTGAGCTAAATGATCTTCTTTCTCCACTTTAGTGGGTCAAACAAAATCCAAGTTAATAGTTGGCTTGATCATATGCCATTCAATTGAATGATGATTTACCTCACTCAAAAATGGAAAACCTTAAAGGTTTAATGGAAATCTTACAGAAATTGTTCAATATTCATCAGCTGTGAAGATGACAATGTTGCCACAAGGGTTGCGACACCAAGGTATTTTTTATTTTATTTTTAATTTCTTATTTTTTTTTATTTCAACTTGTACACCAAACAGTCAATTAGTTTGGGCATGCAGATTTGACAGCCAATTTTGGTGTCATGGAAAGGGTGGTGGCTAAACCAGACGCTTCACGTCGCTTGTTCTATTCAGGCTGTTGGTTGTTGGGTCATATTTCGGTTTTCTAAATGGATTTACTTCCTTAAGTGTGTACTATCTTGCATATTGTTGAAGGATTCTTTAAATTATGTAATTTAAGGAGTTAAGTATTGCTTAATGGCATCTGTAATCAGATTATGCAATGTGATAATTGTAGAACTTATATGCTTATAAAACTATGTTATTTTAATAAACGGGTCTTAAACGTGTCATGTTGACCTATTAACCCGTTGACAAGATTACTTAAATTGGGTTATGTGTGTTATAAACGTGTTAGGCGGGTTTAACCCAAACCTGTTTATCTTCGTGTCCAGTCATGTCGGGTTAGTGTGTCGTATCATAAATTGGCAACTCTACGCTGGGGTTACACACTTTTATTCACTTACAAAGTTTATTTTATATTGGAATAGGCTAATAATTATCTTGAGTTATTTAAATTTTGATATTCATCTTCGGATATATGCAGGTTAATTCACTGGCCTTTGAAGGAGACTTCATTGAGCTAAATGATCTTCTTTCTCCACTTTAGTGGGTCAAACAAAATCCAAGTTAATAGTTGGCTTGATCATATGCCATTCAATTGAATGATGATTTACCTCACTCAAAAATGGAAAACCTTAAAGGTTTAATGGAAATCTTACAGAAATTGTTCAATATTCATCAGCTGTGAAAATGACAATGTTGCCACAAGGGTTGCGACACCAAGGTATTTTTTATTTTATTTTTAATTTCTTATTTTTTTTTATTTCAACTTGTACACCAAACAGTCAATTAGTTTGGGCATGCAGATTTGACAGCCAATTTTGGTGTCATGGAAAGGGTGGTGGCTAAACCAGACGCTTCACGTCGCTTGTTCTATTCAGGCTGTTGGTTGTTGGGTCATATTTCGGTTTTCTAAATGGATTTACTTCCTTAAGTGTGTACTATCTTGCATATTGTTGAAGGATTCTTTAAATTATGTAATTTAAGGAGTTAAGTATTGCTTAATGGCATCTGTAATCAGATTATGCAATGTGATAATTGTAGAACTTATATGCTTATAAAACTATGTTATTTTAATAAACGGGTCTTAAACGTGTCATGTTGACCTATTAACCCGTTGACAAGATTACTTAAATGGGGTTATGTGTGTTATAAACGTGTTAGGCGGGTTTAACCCAAACCTGTTTATCTTCGTGTCCAGTCATGTCGGGTTAGTGTGTCGTATCATAAATTGGCAACTCTACGCTGGGGTTACACACTTTTATTCACTTACAAAGTTTATTTTATATTGGAATAGGCTAATAATTATCTTGAGTTATTTAAATTTTGATATTCATCTTCGGATATATGCAGGTTAATTCACTGGCCTTTGAAGGAGACTTCATTGAGCTAAATGATCTTCTTTCTCCACTTTAGTGGGTCAAACAAAATCCAAGTTAATAGTTGGCTTGATCATATGCCATTCAATTGAATGATGATTTACCTCACTCAAAAATGGAAAACCTTAAAGGTTTAATGGAAATCTTACAGAAATTGTTCAATATTCATCAGCTGTGAAGATGACAATGTTGCCACAAGGGTTGCGACACCAAGGTATTTTTTATTTTATTTTTAATTTCTTATTTTTTTTTTATTTCAACTTGTACACCAAACAGTCAATTAGTTTGGGCATGCAGATTTGACAGCCAATTTTGGTGTCATGGAAAGGGTGGTGGCTAAACCAGACGCTTCACGTCGCTTGTTCTATTCAGGCTGTTGGTTGTTGGGTCATATTTCGGTTTTCTAAATGGATTTACTTCCTTAAGTGTGTACTATCTTGCATATTGTTGAAGGATTCTTTAAATTATGTAATTTAAGGAGTTAAGTATTGCTTAATGGCATCTGTAATCAGATTATGCAATGTGATAATTGTAGAACTTATATGCTTATAAAACTATGTTATTTTAATAAACGGGTCTTAAACGTGTCATGTTGACCTATTAACCCGTTGACAAGATTACTTAAATTGGGTTATGTGTGTTATAAACGTGTTAGGCGGGTTTAACCCAAACCTGTTTATCTTCGTGTCCAGTCATGTCGGGTTAGTGTGTCGTATCATAAATTGGCAACTCTACGCTGGGGTTACACACTTTTATTCACTTACAAAGTTTATTTTATATTGGAATAGGCTAATAATTATCTTGAGTTATTTAAATTTTGATATTCATCTTCGGATATATGCAGGTTAATTCACTGGCCTTTGAAGGAGACTTCATTGAGCTAAATGATCTTCTTTCTCCACTTTAGTGGGTCAAACAAAATCCAAGTTAATAGTTGGCTTGATCATATGCCATTCAATTGAATGATGATTTACCTCACTCAAAAATGGAAAACCTTAAAGGTTTAATGGAAATCTTACAGAAATTGTTCAATATTCATCAGCTGTGAAGATGACAATGTTGCCACAAGGGTTGCGACACCAAGGTATTTTTTATTTTATTTTTAATTTCTTATTTTTTTTTATTTCAACTTGTACACCAAACAGTCAATTAGTTTGGGCATGCAGATTTGACAGCCAATTTTGGTGTCATGGAAAGGGTGGTGGCTAAACCAGACGCTTCACGTCGCTTGTTCTATTCAGGCTGTTGGTTGTTGGGTCATATTTCGGTTTTCTAAATGGATTTACTTCCTTAAGTGTGTACTATCTTGCATATTGTTGAAGGATTCTTTAAATTATGTAATTTAAGGAGTTAAGTATTGCTTAATGGCATCTGTAATCAGATTATGCAATGTGATAATTGTAGAACTTATATGCTTATAAAACTATGTTATTTTAATAAACGGGTCTTAAACGTGTCATGTTGACCTATTAACCCGTTGACAAGATTACTTAAATTGGGTTATGTGTGTTATAAACGTGTTAGGCGGGTTTAACCCAAACCTGTTTATCTTCGTGTCCAGTCATGTCGGGTTAGTGTGTCGTATCATAAATTGGCAACTCTACGCTGGGGTTACACACTTTTATTCACTTACAAAGTTTATTTTATATTGGAATAGGCTAATAATTATCTTGAGTTATTTAAATTTTGATATTCATCTTCGGATATATGCAGGTTAATTCACTGGCCTTTGAAGGAGACTTCATTGAGCTAAATGATCTTCTTTCTCCACTTTAGTGGGTCAAACAAAATCCAAGTTAATAGTTGGCTTGATCATATGCCATTCAATTGAATGATGATTTACCTCACTCAAAAATGGAAAACCTTAAAGGTTTAATGGAAATCTTACAGAAATTGTTCAATATTCATCAGCTGTGAAGATGACAATGTTGCCACAAGGGTTGCGACACCAAGGTATTTTTTATTTTATTTTTAATTTCTTATTTTTTTTTATTTCAACTTGTACACCAAACAGTCAATTAGTTTGGGCATGCAGATTTGACAGCCAATTTTGGTGTCATGGAAAGGGTGGTGGCTAAACCAGACGCTTCACGTCGCTTGTTCTATTCAGGCTGTTGGTTGTTGGGTCATATTTCGGTTTTCTAAATGGATTTACTTCCTTAAGTGTGTACTATCTTGCATATTGTTGAAGGATTCTTTAAATTATGTAATTTAAGGAGTTAAGTATTGCTTAATGGCATCTGTAATCAGATTATGCAATGTGATAATTGTAGAACTTATATGCTTATAAAACTATGTTATTTTAATAAACGGGTCTTAAACGTGTCATGTTGACCTATTAACCCGTTGACAAGATTACTTAAATTGGGTTATGTGTGTTATAAACGTGTTAGGCGGGTTTAACCCAAACCTGTTTATCTTCGTGTCCAGTCATGTCGGGTTAGTGTGTCGTATCATAAATTGGCAACTCTACGCTGGGGTTACACACTTTTATTCACTTACAAAGTTTATTTTATATTGGAATAGGCTAATAATTATCTTGAGTTATTTAAATTTTGATATTCATCTTCGGATATATGCAGGTTAATTCACTGGCCTTTGAAGGAGACTTCATTGAGCTAAATGATCTTCTTTCTCCACTTTAGTGGGTCAAACAAAATCCAAGTTAATAGTTGGCTTGATCATATGCCATTCAATTGAATGATGATTTACCTCACTCAAAAATGGAAAACCTTAAAGGTTTAATGGAAATCTTACAGAAATTGTTCAATATTCATCAGCTGTGAAGATGACAATGTTGCCACAAGGGTTGCGACACCAAGGTATTTTTTATTTTATTTTTAATTTCTTATTTTTTTTTATTTCAACTTGTACACCAAACAGTCAATTAGTTTGGGCATGCAGATTTGACAGCCAATTTTGGTGTCATGGAAAGGGTGGTGGCTAAACCAGACGCTTCTCGTCGCTTGTTCTATTCAGGCTGTTGGTTGTTGGGTCATATTTCGGTTTTCTAAATGGATTTACTTCCTTAAGTGTGTACTATCTTGCATATTGTTGAAGGATTCTTTAAATTATGTAATTTAAGGAGTTAAGTATTGCTTAATGGCATCTGTAATCAGATTATGCAATGTGATAATTGTAGAACTTATATGCTTATAAAACTATGTTATTTTAATAAACGGGTCTTAAACGTGTCATGTTGACCTATTAACCCGTTGACAAGATTACTTAAATGGGGTTATGTGTGTTATAAACGTGTTAGGCGGGTTTAACCCAAACCTGTTTATCTTCGTGTCCAGTCATGTCGGGTTAGTGTGTCGTATCATAAATTGGCAACTCTACGCTGGGGTTACACACTTTTATTCACTTACAAAGTTTATTTTATATTGGAATAGGCTAATAATTATCTTGAGTTATTTAAATTTTGATATTCATCTTCGGATATATGCAGGTTAATTCACTGGCCTTTGAAGGAGACTTCATTGAGCTAAATGATCTTCTTTCTCCACTTTAGTGGGTCAAACAAAATCCAAGTTAATAGTTGGCTTGATCATATGCCATTCAATTGAATGATGATTTACCTCACTCAAAAATGGAAAACCTTAAAGGTTTAATGGAAATCTTACAGAAATTGTTCAATATTCATCAGCTGTGAAGATGACAATGTTGCCACAAGGGTTGCGACACCAAGGTATTTTTTATTTTATTTTTAATTTCTTATTTTTTTTTTATTTCAACTTGTACACCAAACAGTCAATTAGTTTGGGCATGCAGATTTGACAGCCAATTTTGGTGTCATGGAAAGGGTGGTGGCTAAACCAGACGCTTCACGTCGCTTGTTCTATTCAGGCTGTTGGTTGTTGGGTCATATTTCGGTTTTCTAAATGGATTTACTTCCTTAAGTGTGTACTATCTTGCATATTGTTGAAGGATTCTTTAAATTATGTAATTTAAGGAGTTAAGTATTGCTTAATGGCATCTGTAATCAGATTATGCAATGTGATAATTGTAGAACTTATATGCTTATAAAACTATGTTATTTTAATAAACGGGTCTTAAACGTGTCATGTTGACCTATTAACCCGTTGACAAGATTACTTAAATTGGGTTATGTGTGTTATAAACGTGTTAGGCGGGTTTAACCCAAACCTGTTTATCTTCGTGTCCAGTCATGTCGGGTTAGTGTGTCGTATCATAAATTGGCAACTCTACGCTGGGGTTACACACTTTTATTCACTTACAAAGTTTATTTTATATTGGAATAGGCTAATAATTATCTTGAGTTATTTAAATTTTGATATTCATCTTCGGATATATGCAGGTTAATTCACTGGCCTTTGAAGGAGACTTCATTGAGCTAAATGATCTTCTTTCTCCACTTTAGTGGGTCAAACAAAATCCAAGTTAATAGTTGGCTTGATCATATGCCATTCAATTGAATGATGATTTACCTCACTCAAAAATGGAAAACCTTAAAGGTTTAATGGAAATCTTACAGAAATTGTTCAATATTCATCAGCTGTGAAGATGACAATGTTGCCACAAGGGTTGCGACACCAAGGTATTTTTTATTTTATTTTTAATTTCTTATTTTTTTTTATTTCAACTTGTACACCAAACAGTCAATTAGTTTGGGCATGCAGATTTGACAGCCAATTTTGGTGTCATGGAAAGGGTGGTGGCTAAACCAGACGCTTCACGTCGCTTGTTCTATTCAGGCTGTTGGTTGTTGGGTCATATTTCGGTTTTCTAAATGGATTTACTTCCTTAAGTGTGTACTATCTTGCATATTGTTGAAGGATTCTTTAAATTATGTAATTTAAGGAGTTAAGTATTGCTTAATGGCATCTGTAATCAGATTATGCAATGTGATAATTGTAGAACTTATATGCTTATAAAACTATGTTATTTTAATAAACGGGTCTTAAACGTGTCATGTTGACCTATTAACCCGTTGACAAGATTACTTAAATTGGGTTATGTGTGTTATAAACGTGTTAGGCGGGTTTAACCCAAACCTGTTTATCTTCGTGTCCAGTCATGTCGGGTTAGTGTGTCGTATCATAAATTGGCAACTCTACGCTGGGGTTACACACTTTTATTCACTTACAAAGTTTATTTTATATTGGAATAGGCTAATAATTATCTTGAGTTATTTAAATTTTGATATTCATCTTCGGATATATGCAGGTTAATTCACTGGCCTTTGAAGGAGACTTCATTGAGCTAAATGATCTTCTTTCTCCACTTTAGTGGGTCAAACAAAATCCAAGTTAATAGTTGGCTTGATCATATGCCATTCAATTGAATGATGATTTACCTCACTCAAAAATGGAAAACCTTAAAGGTTTAATGGAAATCTTACAGAAATTGTTCAATATTCATCAGCTGTGAAGATGACAATGTTGCCACAAGGGTTGCGACACCAAGGTATTTTTTATTTTATTTTTAATTTCTTATTTTTTTTTATTTCAACTTGCACCAAACAGTCAATTAGTTTGGGCATGCAGATTTGACAGCCAATTTTGGTGTCATGGAAAGGGTGGTGGCTAAACCAGACGCTTCACGTCGCTTGTTCTATTCAGGCTGTTGGTTGTTGGGTCATATTTCGGTTTTCTAAATGGATTTACTTCCTTAAGTGTGTACTATCTTGCATATTGTTGAAGGATTCTTTAAATTATGTAATTTAAGGAGTTAAGTATTTCTTAATGGCATCTGTAATCAGATTATGCAATGTGATAATTGTAGAACTTATATGCTTTGCGACTGTGCGGTTTATGTTTATACATCATGTTGGACTGTGGGCACTCGGAACATGAAGGATAACCCTCCATCCTGACATGTTTACAACCAAAATAGTTGGTTAAGCCGCAGCCCAACAAGCATGATTGACAGTGTTGTATCTGGTGCTGCGCAAGATTACCTACTTCATATGACCATTAATGAATGAAGGGTCAAAGAGGACACTATGAATACCTTCTCCATAAGGATTAGACCCTTTAACGATCTTTTAGTTAAAGCGGATATTCTTATTAACGTGTTGATAGTCCGCTTTAACTAAAAGATCGTATGTAGCACCCCAATCTATAAAAATAGCAAACAACTTAACATTTTGTTAAATATCTACTATGCTAACTAACTCACCAAAACACATTATATGTATCTTAAAACACAATACAAAGTATAAGCACAACAAATCTGGATGATAAAATTTTCAGTTTATTATTGTCGGTTTCAAGCCATGATAAAAAGTAAAAAATCCAATTCGGAAAATGATACCAAAAGTTTCATTTCGTATTAGGCCAGGTAAAAAAGATTGAGTAGACCTTGCTAAAAGGAAGACAGTTATCCAAAGAAATCCGTCCAACCACAACCAAAAGTTCCAACCATCATTGTTATGAGGATCTTTATAGCAAACATTCACAATTCCTTAATTTCTAAACTCTCAAGTTTCTATTCTTTTTACTTTTATTTTTTTTATTATTCGTTTGTAAAAATTACCTTTTTCTATTTTTATTTTATCTTTAATTTATTACTCATTTTTTTAACGAATTTGTCGATTCAATGTCAACTCCTATTCGCGCCGCTATTTATCTGTTTTTCGATATCCAGGACCGGGTCGTGGCAGCTTCATATGTTTATTTTATGTACTTAGTCACGTTATTGTCGTCACCGCATCACTTAAGCTTTAATTATATACATAAACACGTTCATATTTTCTACTTTTTTTTATTAATAAACGTCAAACTATTAAGACGAAAAGATAAAGAAGAGGTCAGGGGTCTTATTGTAAATTAAGAAAATACCTAATAAACTACTTGTACGCTAACGCTTTGCATTTTTCCTAATATTGTACCCAAACTAATCACTTTAAGCAAAATTTAACCGGTTACATTGAAATGGAAGTATGCATATCACTATATCAGTATTGTCATTTTGCAATTTCATTGCAAAGGACCTTCTGTTGTCTGTACTACTGATTCAGTATGCATATCAACTGCTCGATAAAATGTCTATGATCCATCACCTGACCTGATACTCCACTCAATTCCATTTTTATAAGACATTTTTGAAAAAGAAAATGAAAGTGGATTGATCTAGAACAGGAGCTAGACCCTGAAGAGAGTGCTATCAGATGTTGGATATGCTATATAGTTGCATCATGTTTTCTGGTTAGGTAGGTCAAGATATGGTGCATGACATATGTCACTAACATCAATTTTAGTTACTTTTTGTCTCTCTTTTAAATGGTTTGCCATAAGAAATTCACCTTAACCTTAGGAGATAATGTAAGTTTACCAAATAGACGACAAAGTCATTAGTGATATGAGAGAATAAACCATTAGAAGCTCAACTAGCACAAATTAACTTTGTTTTTTCATGACAGACACCTGTACTTCTTGAAACTCCCTAAATTTGGTACATTTATCAGCATGCCCAAATCTAAATGAATACATATATATGAAAAGGGTTAATTAATGGGATCCTAGGCAGAGTTTATTTCATCTATAGTTCCATACTAGAAGCCAACAGCTGGTTAATTTCTTACCAAGATAAACTGATCAAAGAGCTAGAACCTCCAAACACATGCATACAACAAATAAATTCTAAACACAGCCCATATTTAAGTTTTAAGTCATCAATCAAACATAAATACGTTGTGTCAAATTAAATGCAAATGTTAAGAATAACGTAATTCATGAAGTAAAAAAGAATTCAACCCAATCTAAGAAAGAAATAATAAAGTATTAATTGAATCACACGAAACAATGACATAAAAATATAAAAAACCGTCTTCATCTTTTCCATTTCATCCGCACCCACTAGTTAATCGAGGGTATGTGACTCGGCTCAAGGCTATCAACAATTTCTACAAAATAAAAGAATGAAAGTTATATATTTAATCAATATTAACAAATCTAAACTTCTGTAATCTCATATTACCTTTTCCAAGATCATGAAAGTCTATCAAGTTTTCAACACCGTCTATTTCTTTACTTGACTTACGTATCCAATCTTGGGTGCATATAAGTGCTTCAACAACAGGAGTGGACAAAGAACTTCTAAAGGTTTCCACAACTCTTTCGGCCGTACTAAAAGCCGACTCAGAAGCCACACTAGATACAAGAATAGCTAATATGTCTACAATAACAAACACAAAAAGATGATATGAATAGTAGAAATAAATTAATAGTTATATAGAATAAAATTAGTGTAATAACATACCTTTCGCCATATTCGCTAATACTGAGTATTTCGAAGCAGAAACTTTCCACCATTGAAGGATATCAAATCCCGGGTAAAGAGCTTCCTCCTTATCATCAAGGTAAATTTGAAGTTCCGACTTAGTGGTGTAGGAGCTAAAACCACCATCCGATAAAGTCATTAAAAAAATCATCATCTACTTGTGAATACTGATCATCGTTTACTCCACTTTGTGAAACGTTTGCAGGAGGTTTCGTGGATTCATAATTTACTCGATATTGCTCAAAAAGTACCTCCAACTCTTTCACTATAGGTTTAACAAATTCAGTAACCTTATTCTTAATGGCATCTTCCCTCCCCTCTTCTTTTTTTCAGCTGTAAATATTCTACTATAACCATATGCTATCACACGTACCTTCAAACGAGGGTCTAATATGGATGCAAAGTACAACATATTATTAAACTTGTCATCATTCCTCCAATATTTTTCAAACTTTGCCTGCATTGAACCACCCATTCTTTTACTCGTGAAGTCATTTGAAGCCCTCATCGTTCGGAGGTGATTATCAATATTCATTGCATCTTTAAAAAATTCATTAACAACCACCTGTTTATAACATGTGTCAGTTGAACTTATTAATTAAGATTATTTATCAAAAATTGAAATAGGAAATAGGTATACCTTTGTCGAAGCAGAAGCTTTGATGGTTTTGCATTTAAACAACTCTAAAACACCCGCTAGATGTCTCGCGTAAATCCAATCAGCAATTGTTGGAACCTCAACTAAATCTCTTGAGTAGTTTGAATCTTTCATGTCATACTCTACAAAAGCTTTCTCAAACTTTTCAGCCGTATCCAACATCTCATAAGTCGAGTTCCATCTCGTAGGGCAATCTAAGTCCACCATTGCATTAGTTTTAACATTAACATCCTTTGCACATTTCCTAAAAGCATCCAATCTTTTAGGAGTTTGTCTAACATATCGGACTTGGTTTTAAAAAGCGCGCCTGAGGGGCGCCTAGGCGCAAGGCGACCTAAGGTGCAAGGCCCTACGCATTTGTATACATAAGGTGCGAGTTGTACGAAAAGCGCACAAAAAGCGCAAGTGAGGCGCACGCCTCATGTAAAAAAGCGCAAATATGCATTAGGATGTTGTACAACGTGCCTTTTAGGTTATACATGTAGGTATTTTATATGTTAAAACATATATAAAACTTATTATAGTTAATTTTTTGTGTAGAGGATGTTAAAGACCTATTATATATAAAAAAAATAACATAATCATTTTGCGCCTCGCGTACGAAAAGCTCACCGCTTTTGCGCTTTACGCCTCGGTTTTAGACCCCGTCGCTTTTGTGTGCCTCTCGCTTTCATTTCTTATACGATCGACTGCCCCTTCCTTTTCTTGCAGACCTTCTTTAACAATAAGGTTTATTATATGTGTCATGCAACGGACATGCAAGTATTTTCCTTCAACTAATTGGTTTGGTAAAATAACTCTTAAACATTGAATTAATACCCGAGCTATATCTTCTCCTTTGTGGCTAAATATTGGTTTGAAATTGATGATTCGCTTGTGATACACCCAGTTGTCACCAATAAAGTGTTCCGTCACACACATGTAGTTTATCTTTTGTATCGACGTCCACATGTCGGTTGTTAGACACACTCTAGTTTTAATCTGGACAAAATAACACTTTAGCTTTGCCTTTTCATCTAAAAATAATTCTGCGCAATCTCTAGATACCGTAGACCGGCTTGGTATCTTAAAATTCGGACATACTGTTTCCATTAGCCTCCGAAAACCTTCATGTTCAACTGTAGTAAACGGTAACTCATCCGGTATGATCATCTCGGCAACGGCTTTTCTACCCATATCCTGACTTAATTTCCAAGTTTTCACACTACCCTCACCCGCAACATCATCATCCTTTTTTCACAAACAAGTTGGATTGACCCTTCATCTTGTTAGGGTTTTCCGGACATATATCAATATGTCGTTTCAATGCACTTGTGCCGTGTGTTCCTGAGTCGCAACGTATCCCTTTCTTGCAGTATTTGCATCTTGCCTTTAGAATCCCTTCCTCGTCAGTATACTTAGTATCAAACACCTCCCAAACTTTAGAACGTCCCGTCTGTTTACTTTTTTTTATTTGTTTTCTTTTGTGCCGATTGTTTTGCCTTCGTTTTAGCTCCCCCGTGAGATTCGTCACTTGATAAGTGCTCGACATTCAGAGGATCCATCTTACCTAATCAACAAGAAAAACAAACCAAGTTATAATAAACAATTGCTCATAAAAAAAGAAAAAAAAAGCATGATGATCAAACAATTGCTATGCATTTGCTTATCAAACAATTCTAAAAAAAACAAGATATGGTATGCATTTGTCTTCGTATTATGCCATGCATCATGAAATTTATATGTTTTAATCACAATTGTTCATAAAAAAACAAAAAGCATGCCATTGATATAGTAGCCGGTGAATAAGTGTGAATCAGAATTAGAAAAATTAAGTTTTAAAACAGAAAGAATGGTTGATATTTGACCTTTGAATGTCAACAGAATTACCTTTTTAGTTAATTTTTGGTAGCATATTTGTGAACATTAGATTATATACAAGTTATTCAGACATCAAAGCCTCATGCAAATTCGATTTTTTTTTGTGATTGTCAAAAGATCACTCAAGGTTTTAAATCCAAAAGGCATGCCAATCAAAACAAGTTGTATATCAGTTTTAAAATCATAAACTAACCCTTTTTCTTCTTTTTTTACTACAAAATTGGAGACTCGGAATAATTCTTTTCCGAGCAAATTGATTGCTGAAGCCGGAAGGTAAGTTTCTGAAACCTCTATTGTTGCTTTCTGTTGTGATACCAATTTTATGCTTCAATGCACATTATTGATCGATTACTATCAAGCATAAGTAGGGTTTTTTTTTTAAATTTATTTTAAGATTAGATATGATTGTGATTTGTAGTTATCTTTATTTTTAATTTAAAAAATTCCAAGTCTCTAAAAAATTCGGTTTCAAAAGATAATCGAATGATTTTGATTTATAATATAAAGATTTTGTAATATAATTCGAGCCTGTCCTTTGGCTTCGGGTTTCCGGTCTAAACCCGGGCCCGATCCCGAACCCGAAAACTACAGAATATTAAACCCGACTGAAAACCCAAACTGTAATATGGTTCGGGTTTGGGTATTTTCCGGGTCGGGTTTCGGTCTTTTTCGGGTATACCCGAACTTTGCTCACCCCTATTTACAGTAATAGAGCTGGGCTGCTTATAAAAACCCGGCTATTTTATATTTTAAAAAAATTAATTGTTTAAAATGTAATAGAATAGGGTTGCTTAGTAAAACCGGATTTTATTATATATATAAATATTAGGTTAAAAACTCGTGTAAGACATAAATTTCCAAACACTTCTTTGTATACAACATTTAATGTTGTACTCGTAAGTTTACCATCTTTATCTAATATTAAAAGTTTTAGCCATTCTCTACTTTTAACTCTAGATGATCCAACATACAATTGACTATGTGTGAAAACCGGTTGCCTAAAAAACAAACCAACATTCGATAGTGATTGTCTCCGACACTTATTTATTGTCAATGCAAAACAAACCGCAAGTGGAAATTGCCTTCTTTGAAACTTGATAGGAATCCTTTTGTTTGAAGGTGTCAAACTCAATCTTGGAATAAATGTGCGATTTCCAATATTACTTCCAGATATTAGCTTCGCTTCTATAACACGATTACCCAATGACCTGTAGTCGTGTTCCATTACATAAACCACTTTTCTTGTCAATGTTTCTTAGTAGCAACACCGGAACACCGAATTTTAATACTAACTCATGGTTTGGCACACCTGAGAATTTTAGCCCATTTATAACATTGGGTGAATATAAAGATTCATCAAATGTATTGGGAAGATACTCTGACTGACATACTATCAGAACTTTAAGTATTCCTTTTCTTCTCCTGGAAACATGGATAGCAAACGATCATTTATTTCTTGAACGACTTCGTTTTTGGGTGCAACTATTGCCCTTTCTTGAAAAAATCATGGATTGTTGACATTTTCAAAAATAGAAGGATAAACGAAGTCAATTAAACTGGCTATAGAATCAAATGAATCGGACATCTTTAATGTCATTCAATAATTGACTTAAAGGGCGTAAAAGAAAACCATAGAGAAGCCTAGTAAAATCATTGAATTTGGTAACTTTGGTAGTGAAATGCAAAAAAGGTTTGTCGGGGTTATCAACAAACTTAAAAGTTGCTACATTTATACCAAGACTGGATTTTTCAATGTAGAAATTGCATTTTCTTTAAGCAATTTATCAAATTTTTGAATCCATCTTTTTTGAACATTAGCTTGGATCTTACTCCCTTTAAAAAAATAAAAGAAAATAAGTTTAGTTTCATAATAAAATATGAGATTATTGATACATTTTTTCTGCATTAATGTGTGTTTAACAAACTAAAAGTACCTTATCGTCCATTAAAACCATATTAATGGAATAAAATCCATTGGGAATGTTATTATACGTTCCATAAACGAATTATTCGTAACTTCATGGTGTAGTTATCTTTGGACACATCAAGGTCCTTAATGAACGTGATCTTTTTGGACTCCATTAAACTGTTTTTGATAAGAAAGAAACGGGATACATTAAAACGGTAACAAACTTGGCAGTTTTACTTTAAGCAATGCAAATAACAAAGTTATCAGTTAAAAGAGCAGTTTGAAGGATAATATCTGTAAATAGTATCAGCAAAAATTATCAGAAGTCAAAACTTATTGATATAAATGTTATGACATAAATTAAACGGAACATGAACATCTAATTATCTGCAACATTTATAGTGAAGTAGTAATAAACAATAGTCAAAATTATGTACTAAAGCGAAGTCAAAACAATCAAATTAACAGTCAAACCAAACAGAAGAAAAAATCAATGATGACTGCAGCAATAGAAATGTGGATAGCAGTGCAACATAAAACAGGCATATGCAAACTAAAAAAATAGGATGTCACATAAATTAAGGACAATATATTTGGTATTGTCATTGTTAAATTATACAATCATAAGACACGTGTATTAAGAGACCTAATGAGGATATCACATAATTTGTTGGTATTGTCATTCGCAGTGACCAGGGGCTCTATAAACACTTGTAAACAAAGTAATGAACAATAAAAACTTACTTGACTAGAAGAGAAAGAGAGCAGATGGACAATAAATTCTTCTTCCGTGCTTTGGTAATCTTCGATTTGAAGAGAAACAGACCAAAAGGAAACGATTACAAGATCTAATATAAATACCCATCCGGGTTACAGTTACACAAATATGGTATTTTTGGGAATTGATTTTGCGATTGAAGCCCAAATTTTGAACGCATGTAATGTAAGGCAAAATTTTGAGGATGATTGAACGAAATAGGGATGAGATCGGTACCGTACCGGTAACGAATTTATGGAAAAGTGGGTACCGGTACTGAATTTATCGGTACGGTACCGGTATTTGTTACAAAATGTTCATCTTTTTCGGTACTCGTACCGTACCGGTACCGAAAATACCGGTACCAAATTTATGGAAAAGTGGGTACCGATACCGGTATCGAATCTATCGGCGAAAGGTTTTGAAGATCCAGAGAATCCTAATAAGGTATACAAGTTGAACAAATCCATTTATGGATTAAAGCAGGCATCTAGAAGCTGGAATCTTCGCTTTGATCAGAAAATCAAAGAGTTTGGTTTTGTCAAGAACGAAGATGAACCATGTTTTTACAAGAAGGTAAGTGGGAGCCATATGACTTTTCTGATTCTGTATGTAGATGACATACTGCTCATTGTAAACCATATTCCTATGATAAAAGACATAAAGTCTTGGTTGGGAAAATGTTTCGCCATGAAATATCTTGGTGGAGCTGCTTATATTCTGGGAATAAAGATCTATAGGGATAGATCAAAGCGGCTTATAGGTTTAAGTCAAAGTACATATATTGATAAGGTCATTCGACACTTTTTCATGAAAGACTCTAAGAGATGATCTTTGCCTATGGCACATGGAACCATACTGAATAACAAGCAGTGCCCTCAGTCTAACGAGGACAAGAAGAAAATGGAAAAAGGTTCCATATGCTTCTGCGATTGGTTCAATCATGTATGCCATGCTATGTAATAGACCTGACGTATCGTACGCTTTAAGCATGACAAGCAGATATCAACATAATCCTGTTAAGAGTCACTGGATAGATGTAAAGAACATTCTTAAATACTTGAGAAGGACTAAGGATACATTCTTGATGTACGGAGGACTGGAAGAAGAACTAGCTGTTAAATGTTACAATGATGCTAGCTTCCAGACCATTTGAGATGATTCTCGATCACAAACTGGATTTGTTTTTGTTCTGAGATTACTTGGAAAAGTATTAAGCAAAGTGTTGTTGCACAGTCCACCACCGAATCGGAATATATTGCGGCTTCGGAAGCTACAAAGGAGGCTGCTTGGATGAAGAAGTTCATTGTTGATCTCGGAGTAATGCCTAGCATTCAGAAACCAATCGAGATACCATGTCACAATACTGGTGCTATTGCTCAAGCTAAAGAACAAGGTCACACCACAACATGAAACACATACTCAGGAGATTTCATTATATACGGGATATAATAGAACGGGGAGACATCGTGTTAAACAAAGTTCACACAGATCAAAATCTAGCGAACCCGTTCACTAAGCTTATGCCTCATTCTAAACATGAGAAGCATGCTGACAAGATAGGCCTTAGATTTGCTAGAAAACAGATTTGATCTATATTTAGTATTTGGTGCTTTCGAACTATTCAGTTACATTGGTTTTTATGAATTATTTAATGGTTAAATGCATTATAATTAGATGTTACTGTGTTCGACAATTTATACGTTTTAAAATCCATGAATATTTAGATTATTCTAAATGTCCGTAGTCGATCAGATTCATGGGAATGAATTTGAACGTAAGACTATTGCGAATCGGATGATTGGTTCATTATGAGTGAAAGACCAAGAAGTTGGTGACCATATTCACAGATAATTATTAGAGAATAATTATTGGATGTAACTCGTTTTGAAAACTATCTTCATGGATTGACATTTTGAGATATTTTGAATAAAGTAAGATTTGTCGATCTTCGACCCGAGGCACTTACTAGAAATCTTCCTAACCAAAGGTTGTTCTTTGATCTTATCTAACGATGTACCTTAACATGCAGTAATAAGGGTATTATCAGCAGTGGGAGTTGTATGTGGCCAAAGTGTAAGACCCCAACCCGGGCATCCTACAGTTGGTTCTCATGACGAGTCATTCTCATTTAAAATACATTTATTATTAATCCCATTACAGCGGAAGTCTTTCTAAAATCATTTATTACCATTTATTGTTGTTAAACTTACCTCACGAATGCCAAGATACGTCAAAGCGACTCTACCTGCATAACAATCTATCGCACACACAAAGTCTGCTACGCTGAGTAAGTTCTAATAGTTTAATTTATTTAAGAACCAACTCGTTACAAAAGCTATTTAAGGTTTAGCCAGGACTCACGGTCCTTATAAATTAGTTTACCAGTTCGATAATAAATACATAAGTCCTGTACCACACGGTATTCCATACCTGTTCATTGCCCAAGACTCATCCCGTAATTAATAATAATAATTATAATAATACATCCCAGTCTCGTCGACATAGGTCAAACTTACAACACTATTAACTCATACTCTAGAACACCGTAATAACTCGACACTCGTTAATCCCATAGGAACCTAGACTTCAACTTACTCGACACTAATCAAGGCTCATACATTTCAACTGATACGACAGTTGTACACGTCACATCACAATCCTGACCGTACGATCGATCTAACTCTTTATACCACAATAATAACATGCACACGTCACGTTAGCATTACCTCCCTAATGTCCTCTACACGCCACATTAATATCAGCACATGCACAATAAATATAACTCAACGTTTGCATGCAATTCATCACATATATAAGCATGCAAATATACACGTAAGCACATACCTCGTTACTGCACCCTCTTCAGGGCGTTCAACACACCCCGAGCTCATCATTAACCTGTTAAATAAGTGCCACCATGGGTGACTTCCCGAAGGACTTCTTCTTTCACAATCCCGTTTGCCATGTCACAAAGATAAAGATACAAACACAAAACCCGTCGTGTCACAAGAACAACGACATAAGCACACAACACAATATAACACATAATATCACCCTACATTTACATGACTCAATAACTACACCTGTACCTCACACGTGACACTAGAACAACATATGCCCAACGTGAAATCATAAGCATTTAGCTTAAAGCCCGACTCCCCCTGATTAATACTTAACACGTCACACACTCATAACTCGTAACCCAAGCTATCACATTCCCATGTACATACCATAGACTCTATGATTCCTTAATACTTATTTTATTTCAAAAACACATCGGATTAGAACCTGAACCCTTAACATGATTAAATATATTAACACCTCTTGACAGTATGTACGATAGCCCCAAAATAGTAAAACATTAAAAGTAGGGGATTAGAAACTCACTGGTTATGCTAGCCTAACTCCTACACTGCAACGACCTCTTTGCACAAGTCCAAACCTGTTAATGTATGATCTCATGACCAGGATACGTTTAAAACATACTTTGGATAATGTACAACAATATAATAAACCCCGAGTTCCGTCCACTCGTTCGTCCAACGCCACAAATCCCTAATCCCATCTCTCTTTGTATCGTACCGTCCGTGCCCCGATTGGAACTCACATGCACGTTCCTGGTCCCATGCATGCCAGCCCCAACTCGATCTATTTCACACTCGGCTTGTTCGTAACTCAACATGCACACGACAAGCTCACAAAACTCTACTCGAGTGTTACTCGGTTCCATGCTCCTCCATGTTCACCAACACAAGCCACCGTTGTGCACACCGTCGAGGTCCGCCATTATCTTCTTCGTCCAGCCGCAGCCTTAATCGGCCATGCACCATCCTGACTCCACACTGTTGCTCCCCTCTTAGCCGGTTCCACTGTTTCCGACTACACCCGAGCTCGCCGCCACCGCTGCCGCACTGCCACCTCCACGCCCGACTCCTTTGACTCCCACCCGATCCGTTCTACACGCTGGGTGTCTCATCTCCCTAGTCTTCCTTCATTTTCCATCGTCAGACACCTATCACAGCCGCCGCTACAGCCGTTGGAGCCCCACATAGCCCCCACATCGCTTCTCCGAATTCCTTCTCTCTTTCTCTCTCCGACCGCTGACCCCCGTCCCGCACCACTTCCGTGACCACAACCGACCACCTTCTCTCCATTATCTTTCGGTTTCGACTGCTAACATCACACCACCATCACCGTGGTCGCCGACCACCACACCTCCGTAACCCGAAACCCTACTCTATATTTCTCACTCCAACATATTATGAAATGGAAAAGAATGAGAATGGATATTACCTTCACGTGATATGGAGTCGTACGCTTGAAAACGCCAACTCGAGCTCCACCGTCGCCGGCTCCTCCGATATGCGGCGTCTCTCCTTCTCTCGGCTCCTTCCTCCTTTGCCGTCGCACGCACCTAGGCCAAAGTACCTAGGGTTTTTCATAGCATGGTATTTAAACCCTAAGGACCTTCAATAGGGTCCCTATTCTTCCATCTCATACGTTTCGATCCCGAACTATCTTTTAAATGGTTAACCGGCTCACTTATATGAGTTAAACGTACCTTTAGTGGCAAATCCATGCCCCTTGCTACTCTTTAATAACGGTTCGGGTTGCCTAATACCCGTTTCATTAGCTTAACGGATTTCCGGGATGTTACACAAAGGAATTCTTTAACGGATTTCCGGGATGTTACACAAAAGAATTCTTTTCTTCTTTAATTAGAAGTTGGACATTCTAGCGCCCTCGTTGATTCAAGCTGGTATAAAACGCATGGCCATGCTCAAACTAAAAGGTATAGTTTGTTTATACCACTTTGAATTGGAGAACAAGAACAAGAATGGTTGAACCACATATGATAAGAGAATTATATCCATGTCTTATGTTCAACGAATGCCCTAAAATAGAAAGGATACAAATGCTTACTAGGACTGTTATGCTTTGTAAAGTAATGGTTGCTTGTACAAACGAAAATAGTTTGACGATTATAAATACGTCATACCTTTCTAGGGGCAGTGAGATGCAATTAGGCCACCACTGTCTACGTTGAATCGATTGATTGAAGAATCGACCAATTGGGAGATTGTTGGATATATGATGTTCGATTGTCAATTAATTCAACGTTACTATTAGGGTACGATCCAAAGAGTTACACCTTAGGCAACGAACAAAATATATATAATATTTAATTGTTAAATATTTCACAAAAGAAGAAAATAATAAATGGTGAGTAAATATTTAGAAAAATATTTGTCGGAGACTTTGATAATTAATTAATTATATTAGGGGAATGAATGTTTAATCAGTTAAACATTTATGGATTAGTTTTTACTAATTATATATAATTAGTAATTACAAGAGTTTGATAATTAAAGGTTAATTATTACTAGGGTATTAACTGTTATACCATAGGGACCGGTGCGTAATTATAATGGTTATAAATATACCATTATAATCAAAACCTAATTCCTAATCCCACTAATCCCAAAATCGGCGCCCCTCCCCCTCTTTCTCTTGTGCCGGCCAACGCCACCACCGTCGCGCCGCCGCCGGTTCTCCCCCTCTGCGTAATCATGTGATGTTTTGCTGCAGGTTTTTCGTGTACGTGTCAACTAGCGTGACGTTCGTTGAACTAAGGTGTCACAGATCTGGTTATCGTCAAAGGTATAAATCTAAACACCCTATGGTTGGTTATTTAATATTGTTTATACACGCGTAATCGGATCAATGAGGGGAATCCAGATCTGATCTGGTAATGGTACTATTAAATCGTTTCCGCTAAATAAAATATATTTGATTTATTTATTTAAAAAGTTTAAATAGTTATTGTTTTAAAAGTTAAAACAGGTACCATGATTCCCAACACATAACACTTTTGAACCATTTTTCATGTACAAGATTCCTCTATTACTTACACCTATACAAGACTTCTCTGTTGCTTACACCTCATGGTAAGACTCCTCTGTTGCTAAGGCAAGACTCCACCGTTACTTGTACAGGGCAATACTTATTTACTTTACGTTGTGCCAACTTATGAAAGAGAGACTTGTTTGTGCTTGCAAGGCTTTCTATCCTATTCTACTATGCAACTATTGTAAGACCCCAACCCGAGCATCCTACAGTTGGTTATCATAACGGGTCATTCGCATTTATAACGCATTTATTATTAACTTAATACAGCGGAAGTCTTACAAAATTCTTTTATTTATATTTAATATTTTTAAATTACCTCACGAATGCCTGCACACCAGTCCGAGTACACCGCTCCCAAGTCAAGATACGTCAACGTTACGCTTACCTGCAAAACAATCTAACGTAGACACAAAGTCAGCTACGTTGAGTGAGTTCTAATAGTTTAATTTGAACAGAAACCATCACGTCACATTTATTAATTTATTCCATTCAGGACGCTCCGGTCCTTAATAAAATAGTTTTATGACTCATTAATGAATACCGTGTCACCCCACAGCATCCCATTACCGTTCAACATCCGGAGCTCAGCCCGTACTACTACTAATAAAAATAATAATAACATTACCATCTCGTTGACATAAACTTAAATTTCTTTACTAACAACTCATACCTAAGAACAAGTATTAACTCGACACTTGGTTAACACAACATACTCTAGACATTAACACGCCCGGCCTTAACCAAGGCTCTCACAATTAACTGACACGACACTTACACACATCACGTCACAAATCCTGACTCAACGGTCAGTCTAACTCTACATACCGCAATAATAACATCCACACGTCACCCTAACATTACAACATTAATATCACCACATGCATAATCAAATAACTCAACGTTTACATTCAATCCTACACATATATAAATACCCATGTAAACACATACCTCGTTACTACACACTCGTCAGGGCGATCGACGCACCCTGAGCTCCTTATTAACCTGCTAAATAAATGTCACCGTTTGGTGACTTCCCAAAGGACCTCATCTTTCACAAATCCCGTTTGCCATGTCATACGGACAACGATGCAAACATGTCACACAAATATAAACACATAATATCACACATCACATACACGACACGTTATCTACACATGTACCTCACACATGACACTAGAACAATATATATATATACCCCACATGAAATCATAAGCATTTAGCTTAATGCCCGACTCACCCTGATCTACTCTTATCACATCGCATATTAATAGCTCATATCCTTAGTTCACATATTTCTACGAACACACCATAAACCCTACTACTCTTAAATAAGCATTTTCTACTCCAAAGCATATCGGGTTAGAACCCTAAACGCTTAACATGTTTAATTATATTAACACCTCATGAAAGTATGTACGATAGCCCCAAAACAGTAAAACGTTTAAAAGAGGGGAATTAGAAACTCACTTGTTATGCCGAGTCTCAGCCCTTGCGCTGTAGTTCTTCCTCTTTCTCGAAACCCAAACCTGTCCACGTACGATCACATGATCAGATACGTACAAAAGCATACGTCAGTAACGTCTACCAATAATTAAACTTCGACACTCATCTCGTCATCCCAATGTCTTTTTCCCGAGAGACCCTAGCTTTCTGGGTTTACGTGTAACTTGGTCCATTACCGGGTGGCACTCTGGGTTCCCTCACCGTGCACCACCACTCCGTGGTCCTTGACGTCTCCGTTGTTAGCCGCCGCAGGACACCACCGCCTCACGTCACTCACACAACTACCACCGTGGTCAGCTGCCCCGAGTCGGCCTCCCCATGTTTCCTCGCGTATGTTTTTCGGTGACCGCCGTCACGCCACCCCGCTGCCACCACGGCTGTCGTCACTGTCGTCACCGCCATCTCCCGCTACCTTCTCTGTCTGGCTTGCCATCTCCTTGCCCGACTCCGATGGCTCCCACCCGAGATGTTCTAAACATCGGGTGCATCCCCTCTCGGTCCTCCTTCGTTCTCCATCACCGGACACCCCCACCTCCACCATAGCAGCCACTGGAGCGCCGCCACAGCCCCACTCCGCTCCTCCTACTATCTCTTTCTCTCTCCGGCCGCTAACCATCATCTCGCACCACTGTCGTGACACTGCCACCACTTCCTAACCACAACTCCATACCCGAAACCCTACTCGCTATTCCTTACGTTATGAACTGAAAATAATGAGAACATATTTTACCTTTACGTGGTATGGAGTCACATGGTTGAAAACACCACCTAAAGTTCCACCGTCGCCGGATCTTCCGATCCCCGGCGTCTCTCCTTTTTTCGGCTCTCCCCTCCTCTGCCGTCACATGCACCTTGGCCAAAAGTGGCCTAGGGTTTCTCATAGTATAGTATTTAAACCTTCAGAACTTCAGCTCGGGTCCTCGCGTTTACACTTTGTATGTTTGATCCCGAACTATCTTTTAAATGGTTGACCGGTTCACTAATAGGAAATTAAACGTTCCTTTATTGACAATCCATGCCCCTAGTTACTCTTTAATAAAGCTTCGGGTTGCCCGTTACCCGTTCCATTAGCTTTACGGATTTCCAGGATGTTACAAGTCTACACTCCTTGAAAGATTATTCGTCGTCAGCACAAGCCAACACAATTCATCTTTCTGCCACAAGTAGTGCACCCATAATCCATTGGTGCAACCTTCAGAACTTCCACTCGGGTTTCTCTTAGTATAGTATTTAAAACTTCAGAACTTCCATTCGGGTCCCCGCGTTTCCATTTTGTACGTTTGATCCCGAACTATCTTTTAAATGGTTGACTGGTTCACTAACATGAAATTAAACGTTCCTTTATTGGCAATCCATACCCCTAGTTACTCTTTAATAAAGCTTCGGGTTTCCTGTTACCCGTTCCATTAGCTTTACGGATTTCCAGGATGTTACAAGTCTACCCTCCTTAAAAGATTATTCATCCTCGAATCCTTCTTCAGAAGAAGTCAACACAATTCATCTTTCTACCACAAGTAGTGCACCCATAATCCATTGGTGCAACTGCCCTCTTTCGTACGCCTCGTCGAGGTCATTTCCTTTCAATGCAGCCACTAACCATGGCGTGCAAGGTCTTCTCCTTTTTCCATTCTCAACTTTGAGACTTGTAGGTCTTGTCTACATATCCCTTCACCCCTTGATTCCCCAAATCTTACGCTTATGGCACATTATCATCAATTATCTGCTTGTTCATCCCATCTTCCTAATTCGCTCACCACTCCTGTATTGTCACTCCTTTTATAACCATGTTGATCTCATCACTCCGATGATCATCCCCAAGTAAGGTTCCTTGCTTTTCATAGTTAGGATCATTTGTTGCCCTTCTTCGTTCTGTACACTAATTGCCATCCAACGATGATTCTTCATAACTCAGCCCTACCGCCTCACTCAAGAATGTGGTACACCTGCCCATCTCATACGATCACGAAGAGCTTGCACAACGTATCTTCTTACTATATTACCTTGCGCTCATTACATCTCATAGGTGAGCACATGCCGCTTATCATTAGTGCCCCAAACACCGTCCTCTGATGATTTGATTTAGTCAATCATGTTCGTCCTCAGATGATTGAACACCACAATCACGTTCGCTCTAAAATCCCAATGCTATATCCTTTAATGCTCCACATGAGCTTACCCCGTATAACTTCGTCATGTGCATACCAGCGTAGGCATTTCCTTTACAGTCATCTTTGTGCTACCCTGCACTTGCCCTTCTCTCGGTCTACTTTCCTTGACATTGCTCTATCCTTACCACGCGATTACCGAACGCGTCTCACTTATCGAGTGCGAACATGAAGTTCGTCTTATCACAAGCCTCAGCTACCCATCGCTTAGTTCAAAGAAAACATTCCCATTCCACTTGAATCTTACATTGACTGAATTCCTCTTATGGAACGTATTCCATGGGGATCCTTTCGTCACCTCAATTTCCTCATGCTGGAATCTTCAGTGTCTCCATCTCGATTACGTCATAACTATCTTCGACCAAGCATCCACGTAACGCTTTCATCGTCATCTCTCACCGTTGTACCCCTTGGCTCTGTGCTCCGCATTCCCGAGATATAAGTATAGGTATCTCATAAGGGCACCTCGCCGAACATCTAGAAAACTCTTTTCTTCACCTCTATGTATCAACGTCGAGAAAACATCAAGATATATATACTACTCTCGATCACGCTAGCTACCTGTCCTATGCACGACTAAGCGAGCACTAGCATGACACATATGGTCAGATCATAATAACAAAACCTATCATATTCAGAGTATGTATAGGTATAACACATAACTAGCTAGAACTAAACAAATCTACGTGTATACAACATGACCTCGTCATTTCTAGACACCAAACAACACACTATACATTCATACACATAATATATATATATATATATATATATATCATAATTTCCCTCAGGACCTCGTCCTGAAAATTTATATCTACTAAAGATGTATAATCATAACTCCCCACATGACTCTATCCTGCATACTCACACAAAGTGCAATACACCCATTGCACTCCAAACATCACCTAATCATTAGCACATAGGTGACACTATCTAAAAATTGTAGACACAGAGAATTTCAAAACTCATTCTATGCAAGTCTACTCATACAATCCAAATAACCATGCTATAGCACCATAACAAAAATTTCATTTAACATGAACTCACGTTGTTCACAAGTAATCACATAATCACACGATACTGCTCTAATTTAACACGGTACCCACAATGGTATGCTATCACAAGCACAACTATCATTAATCATGCTCAAGTCATCCCGCGGTCTAATTAATCTAAGCGTCAAATCACCCCGGAGTCTCCCATGGAAACTACCACACAAACTACTCATCAAGCAATCGAGCATCCCAAACACTGCATGCCAAATCACAGCTTGACCACGTCAGGTGTATCTGGCGTGTCCTCCTCTGGTTCCTCCTGAAACAAAACTCTCTTAACCAACGCAAGTGATCGATCTCTCAACCGTGCAGGTCCACACCCGGGAGGAAAATCATGCACAGCTGTCACTGCTCCCCTTTTCCATCCCATCTTTCCAATCATAGCTCCACGCGGTATGTCGCCGACTGAAGTTCTAGTCACACTTGGCACGAGAAGTGCTAACACCATTCCCACCTCACTCTCAGCTCCTTCTACGACAGTCTTCGGCTTGACCTGTCGATCTGCATTCCTTTTAGTAAGAGTTCCATGCTTGCCCGATCTCGTACACTTTATCTTAGCCACCTAATCCTACTCAAGATAGAACGCTATAGTGACTACTATGGGCACAAATTCAGAATATGAGAGTAATCATAGACTGCCAAATCACGGTTATCAAATGCAATTTGGTGGTCCACATCACTGCTCGGATTCTAAATCTCTCCCATCATACCCACACTAACTTTCTACCTTCACGCACACCGGATGCAAAGGCATCCCACACAAATCACATAGTACATATCAATAATCTAACAAATTATCATATTCATCACAAATACATACCACACAAGGTTATACTGAACATCATTAAAGAATGTCAACAAACCAAACTATCCCACATAATCACAATCATTGCAATTCTACAGTACTCAAATCGCCAAAACATAATACCAATTAATCGTACCATCTACTCCAAATAGTTCTACCTACTACTACAGCACATAACACACATCATGTTCCCACCCGAAACTATAAACCACTTACTCACGCCAATCGCTTTACCTATTGTAACACTACACAAATGCAATTAATAATTACTACTTAACTCGAAAGACGTACCTCTTGGCTTGCGGTTACTCGTGGTGGCATTCATTTCACCCTCGTCCCATTTTCGGTTTAAGTTAAAGTATTTTATTTGTTTAAAAATACCAGTTTTCTCTTAAACCTCGGCTCTGATACCAACTTGTAAGACCCCAACCCGGGCATCCTACAATTGGTTCTCATAACGGGTCATTCGCATTTATAACGCATTTATTATTAACTTAATACAACAAAAGTCTTTCTAAATTCTTTTATTTCTATTTAATATTATTAAATTACCTCACGAATGCCAGCACACCAGTCCGAGTACACCGCTCCCAAGCTAAGATATGTCAACACTACGCTTATATGCAAAACAATCTAACGTACACACAAAGTCAGCTACACTGAGTGAGTTCTAATAGTTTAATTTGAACAGAAACCATCACGTCACATTTATTAATTTATTCCACTCAGGACCCTCCGGTCCTTAATAAAATAGTTTTACGACTCATTAACGAATAGTTAACCCCCTGTCACCCCACGGCATCCCATAGCCGTTCAACATCCGGAGCTCAGCCCGTACTACTACTAATTAAAATAATAATAACATTACCATCTCGTTGACATAGACTTAAATTGCTATATTAACAACTCATAACTAAGAACAAGTATTAACTCGACACCTGGTTAACACAACATACTCTAGACATTAACACGCCCGACCTTAGCCAAGGCTCTCACAATTAACTGACACGACACTTACACACGTCACGTCATAAATCCTGACATGGCGGCCAGTCTAACTCTGCATACCGCAATAATAACATCTACACGCCACCCTAACATTACAGCATTAATATCACCACATGCATAATCAAATAACTCAACGTTTACATGCAATCCTACACATATAAATACCCATGTAAACACATACCTCGTCACTGCACCCTTGTCAGGGCGATCGACGCACCCAGAGCTCATCATTAACCTGCTAAATAAATATCACAGTTGGTGACTTCCCAAAGGATCTCATCCTTCACAAATCCCGTTTGCCATGTCTTACGGACAACGATGCAAACACAAACACAAATATAAACACATAATATCACACATCACATACACGACACGTTATCTACACCTGTACCTCACACATGACACTAGAACAATATATATATATATATATATATATATATATATATATATATATATATATATACCCCACATGAAATTATAAGCATTTAGCTTAATGCCCGACTCTCCCTAATCTACTCTTATCACATCGCATATTAATAGCTCATACCCTTCGTTCACATATTTCTACAAACACACCATAAATCCTACGACTCTTAAATAAGCATTTATACTCTAAAACATATCGGGTTAGAACCCTAAACCCTTAACACGTTTAAATATATTAACACCTCATGAAAGTATGTACGATAGCCCCAAAACTGTAAATCGTTTAAAAGAGGGGAATTAGAAACTCACTTGTTATGCCGAGTCTCAGCCCTTGCTCTGCAGTTCTTCCTCTTTCTCGAAATCCGAACCTGTCCACGTACGATCACATGATCAGATACGTTCAAAAGCATACGTCAATAACGTCTACCAATAATTAAACCCCGACACTCATCTCGTCATCCCAATGTCTTTTTCCTGAGAGACCCTAGCTTTCCGGGTTTACGTGTAACATGGTCCCCTGACCAAAACATTATCTGCCCACCTGAGTCCCCGCTTATGTGCACGCACATGCGAGAGCCATGCACACCCTAGCTCCTCAAGCGTGCGTCTACTTGAGCCGGTACCTACGCACGCATGCATTGTAATCCCTAAGAAATTCCGACCTTTATCCTTAACTTTCCGACATTTGTAAGTCTATTATATGATTTGCATTTATGAAAGCGTCACACTTTATTTCATGAATGTTCATACATGTATACATTTAGTACAATTATTTCTAGATCATCTATGTGGAGAATTGTTTTAACCTATGTATATAAACTCATATGCAAATACAAGTGTTACTTTTCATAACAACATGTAATGCCAAATTATTAATAGCTAGTCTTAAACATGTATATGTTGGACAAATCTTATAAAACATATCCAACTCATAGTATAAGCCTCATAAATGTATTAAAACGAATCATGTAAAACATAAAGATTCAAAATAAATAAATTTCATTGAACCCCTTTGGACCATTGAACTTCTTGATCACATTTGACCCCTCAATTTTAACCCTTTTTCATTTTTCTTACAAAATCACGCAGGTTTGACTTTTGAAAGTCAAACCGAACCCAACCCTTTCAAATTCATGCAAGATTAATCAAAATCGTGAATTTTAACTTCGAATCAACTTGTATAATCAATCATGCGGCTGTACTAACTGTTCTTAATGAGCTAATTACAACGAAAATTAAACGAATGCAAGCTTAATCGTCTCATAACCGTCCTAATCAATCGTGACATCAATTCATGCATTTAACACGAAATTGGACTATAAAATCGAACCCACACCCTCATTACAGATGCCACGAACTTCCTTCACTCCTGTATTCGTTGCATTCCTTCTCCAGAACTCCGACGAGCTCAAGAAACGCCGATCTCGGTCTCGGTCCCGTTCTCCCTCTATTGCTAACCATTCGAGGTAAAATTAGTGTCTTTACTTTCGTTTTGATGTAAGGAGTAAAAGCCCCATGAATCCAAGAACGATCGGGTACTCAATCGATGGAATTGGGTGGCTAGGGTTTGGGTTACGATTTGGGGAAGAAGATACGATTCGGGGTGCTTGTTAAACCCATTTCGCGTCTGTTTTGAAACAAGAGACATGCTCGAGTCTGTTGGTTAAGTTGGGTGCGTGCGTGTGACCCGGTTAAGGTCACAAGTTCGAATCCCGGGGGGAGGAGATTCCGTTTTTTTTTGTAAGCTTTCTCTTTCATATTTTTAATACATTAAATCCCAAATAAAATATACAAAAAATCCTAAAATTATAAAACTATAAATCCAAAATTTATAAAATAACTTTTATTTATTTTAGGTATAATTGAAAATTACTTTTAAACTTTTAATATATTATCTAAATATTTAAAAATTCAATCAAATTAATTTTCAAATTAATTTTCAAATTATATTAATATCCCTATTTTTATGAATTGAAGACATGAAACATTGTATTAGATTTTTATTATAAATACATTATAAACCAATCTAAATTCCTAAATAAATATATTATTTAGACGAATTTACTAATCTATCTTATAGATTAATAATGTTTATTCTTAAGCATTATTAAAATCTTTTAAACAAAAAAATAATTATTTTGACAAAGGATAATTATTTAAATAATTGAATGATTATTTTAATAAATAATTATACAAAATCTCTTTATTCAATTAAAACCTAATTATCCTATAAGTCCTTGATAGGATTATTGTTTTAACAACTTATTTATAAATACCTTAATCTAAATGTATAAATTGTGTCATCTCAAATACTCCAACTATTATACATATTAAGTTTAGCAAACCTTGAATAATCTTTTGAATTCCAAAACTTAAACAAGCTCATCTTCAAATCTCAAATCTTATTATCTAGTACAACCTATCTCAATCCTAGAATCTGAATCTATCTTGTAGGTTTATTGTGAGAAATTCTCGCACTACCTATCCAGTTTCATCAATACTCAATCATCTTTAGCTACATTCATGTGAGTTTACATAGCCCCTTTTTACTGTTTTTACTTTTGGGGTGGAACATGTCGTCAACTTTATCTATTTAACCAAATTCAATATCTATGTTCTTGTGCTTGATCTTTATGCTTTATATTTGAACTACTTGGTGACCATTGCATGTGTTTCATGCCAGTACATTTATTAACTTGCAGCCCAAGCCTAAGGTAGTACCTAACATGATCATTTATATGGGAAACTGAACCTATAACTTACCACAAGACCTTGGCGGGTTTTGTTGGGTATCAACTATAACTTGGAGTATCCGCTTGCTCCCTTTTTCAAAATGACAATCAGTGGGATTGCGTATCTAGTTTTCTATTATCAGGCTTGAATTGTACGCTTGGAACCTTGTGTGTTTTCACATATATGCTTTAGACATGCTTTGAACATATTGAATTGTAATCTATACTAACTCTTTTGGTGTCAAAACCTATGTATCTCACCAACTACTTGTAGTTGACAGTTACTTACATGTTTCAGGTGCACCTGTTTGAGGACTACTTGCTCACCTAGGACTTGGACCTAGTTTAATTTAATTTATGTTTTGAACGTTTCATTTTCCTATGTAACGGATGCTTTTAATTTGAATAATAAATATTATCATATTTAATAGCTGATCATGTGCTTATGAACAACCGCGTCAGCCCTGGCGTTTAATCTGCCGCCGGCCGGGGTGTGACAGATTGGTATCAGAGCCATGGTTATAGGGAATTAGGTTATTAGACACATGACCTAGACTATAACCTAGGAGTCCCAAACATGAGTTTAACTCGTGTCTCTTACTAGGAACTCCACTCTATCTTTACTATGCATGCTTACCTACATCTATCTATTTTCGATTACCTGATACAACTACATGAACTACAATATTCAAGGGTCTACATGAAACTATTTGGAACTACTTGAACTACACTTAGACTTAATATTCTAATCCGAATGAAACTCTCATCAAAGGTATGCAAGCTCTAACTAATGAATGAGAACTTGTGCAATCCGGAAGGGTGGATGCCTGTATTCTGGGAGTTCTGTCTAGGAAAGCATTTCGTATAAATCCAAATCAACCGATGGACCAGTTATGCTTTCCTGGGAATTCTTGGGATGAGTGTCCACTTATAGGCTAACGCATGACTTCTCAAACATTAGAAAGACTTAAAGTACCTTGATAAATCTATGTACTCATTAGAGTACCATCTATGTTTCACCTAACATCTCATGATTAAATTGCAAACTCTTATACATGATTCACATCTTATGAACTTTCTATTCACCCGTTTGTAGAATGCCTCCCCGTCACGAGCGTAGGAACAACCTCACCGATAGGATCATCCAGCAAATGGCTACGATCCTACCAACTATGGTCAACCAACTGAACCAGAATGTTGCACCAAGGAATCCCGCGTGCACATTCAAACACTTCAACTCCTGCAACCCCACCAAGTTCTACGGGAACGAAGGAGCCACTGGACTCCTCCAATGGTTTGAAAGCATTGAGGGAACTTTTATCAATGCTGACTGTCCTGAGAACCTGAAGGTTCGTTATGCTACTAGTGTCTTCCAGAAGAGGGCACTAACCTGGTGGAATGGAGAAAAGCGTAACCGTGGGATAGAAGTTGCACTAGCCTTACCGTGGGCCGATGTGAAAGCACTCATGACCGATGAGTTTTGCCCCCGTAATGAGGTCAAGAAACTAGAAGCTGAGTTCTGGGATCTCAAACAAGACAGTGGTGAAAGCCTTGCCTACACCACCCGCTTTCATGAGCTTAGCCTACTAGTGCCCCATATGGTCACTCCTCTCTCACGAGCCATTGAGAAGTACATCAATGGTCTGCCCATGCAGATTCAGGACACTGTGTTGGGTAGTAACCCAGCCACTCTCAAGGAAGCCATCCGTCTTGCAGCAACCCTGTCAGACAACCATGTTAAGGCAGGGACTCTATCTAAAAAGGGTGCCAAGAAGACTTTTGATAAATCCACCAATGAACCCCTCAAGGAGACCAAGTCTGAGTCTTCCTTCAATAACAGGAAAAGGAAGGGCAAAAATTTTGCCATTATCACACCCGCTACTCCTTTAGCCCAAGTAGCCCCTACTGCCTTCAACCCCACCAAGAAACAATATGCGGGAACTTCGCCACTTTGTAATACATGCAAACTCCACCACCCTGCTCACGCACAATGTCGTCTGTGCACTACTTGTGGACGTTATGGACATTGGGCTAACACCTGTCGTGTTCCGCCAACTAATCAAGTCTACCAACCTGCTGCTCCTGTTCCTGTTCCTGCTGCTATCGCCCAGGGTCGTGCTTGTTACGAGTGTGGTGACCCTAATCACTTCAGGAACCGTTGCCCTAGGCTAGTCATTGTGAACCAAGCAAATCTAAACCAGGGCAACATGGTTCAGGGAAACATAAACCAAGGGAATATGAACCGAGGGAATATGAATCAGGGGAATGCACACCCTGTTGCTCGTGGACGTGCCTTTAACATCAATGCCAACGAGGCTCAAGCCAACAACGATGTGGTGAACGGTACGTACCCAATTAATCACCAATATGCTTCTATCCTGTTTGATACTGGTTCTGATAGGAGTTTTGTGTCCTTTGAATTTGAACCACAACTTGCTATGGGTCGAGCTAAACTAGACAAACCCTTTGACATTTTAGTAGCGGATGGTTATTCTGTTTCATGTGACACCATTATTAGAGATTGTACCTTAACCTTGAGCGATCATGACTTTTCAATCAATCTTATTCCCATGGCTCTCGGAGGTTTCGACATCATAGTAGGCATGGACTGGCTAACCAAGCACCATGCTGAAGTCGTCTGTTTTGACAAATACATCCGTATCCCTCTTGACTCGGGTGACATTTTGAACGTCTATGGTGAGAAGCCGTCAAAAGGACTCAAGCTTATGTCTTGCACTACCACACAGAAGTATTTACGAAAGAAATGTGTGGCATTCTTGGCCCATATTGTGGAACAAAAAGTCAAGGATAAGAATCTTCAAGACATTCCTGTAATCAAAGACTTTCCTGAAGTTTTCCCCGAAGACTTACCTGGTCTTCCTCCCATACGTCAAGTTGAGTTCCGTATTGACTTAGTGCCAGGAGCAAACCCCGTGGCCAAGTCACCTTATCGTCTTGCACCATCAGAGATGCAAGAACTTTCAAGTCAACTCCGAGAACTTTCTGACAAAGGATTTATTCGTCCTAGTGTTTCCCCTTGGGGAGCACCTGTTCTATTCGTCAAGAAGAAGGATGGTTCTTTCAGAATGTGTATCGACTATCGGGAACTTAACAAGCTTACTGTGAAGAACCGTTATCCACTTCCGAGGATTGACGATTTATTTGATCAACTTCAAGGCTCGACTTATTTCTCTAAGATCGATCTTCGTTCTGGTTATCACCAGTTACGAGTCCTCGAATTCGATACCCCCAAAACAGCCTTTCGTACTAGGTATGGTCATTACGAGTTCATGGTTATGCCCTTCGGACTAACCAATGCACCAGCGGTGTTCATGGATCTTATGAATCGCGTGTGTAAGCCGTACTTGGACAAGTTCGTAATCGTCTTCATTGACGACATTCTCATCTACTCAAAATCAAAAGCAGAACATGAAGAACACTTGCGTTTGGTTTTGGATCTCTTGAAAAAGGAGCAATTATACGCTAAGTTCTCCAAATGTGAATTTTGGCTAAAAGAAGTCCAATTCTTGGGTCATATAGTCAACGAGAAGGGTATTCACGTGGATCCCGCTAAGATTGAGGCGGTAAAGAACTGGCAAGCCCAAAAGACCCCTACCGAAGTCCGCTCATTTTTAGGTTTAGCGGGCTATTATCGTCGTTTCATAGCGAACTTTTCAAAGATCGCGGTACCACTCACAGCCTTAACCCACAAAGGCAAACCCTATGAGTGGGGACCAAAACAAGAGGAAGCCTTTCAAACCCTAAAGCAAAAATTATGTGAAGCTCCCATCTTGACTCTTCCCGATGGAACCGAAGATTTTGTCGTTTACTGTGATGCTTCCCACTTGGGCCTAGGTTGTGTTCTAATGCAACGAGGCAAAGTGATCGCTTATGCGTCCCGACAACTCAAAATTCATGAGAAGAATTATACGACGCACGACCTCGAGCTGGGTGCGGTCGTATTTGCTCTTAAAATTTGGAGACATTACCTATATGGTACCAAATGTGAGATTTACACCGATCATAAGAGTCTCCAGCACATCTTCAATAAAAAAGAACTCAACATGAGGCAAAGGCGTTGGGTTGAACTCCTAAACGACTACGACTGTAATATTCGTTACCATCCTGGTAAGGCGAATGTTGTAGCCGATGCTCTTAGTCGTAAAGAACCTATCAAGATCCACAGCATTCGAATCCAAAATGATATTCAAACTCGCATCCTTGAAGCACAACATCTTTCCGTCACTGAAGGAAACATGTACAACGAAATGTCATGTGGTGCTGAACTCCAACTTGAAACCAAACCCGATGGGTTACTTTACTTTCTAAATCGTATCTGGATTCCGGACCGTGACAACCTTCGTACTTTTATCATGAACGAGGCTCACAAGACTCGTTACTCTGTGCATCCTGGTGCAGACAAAATGTACATGGATCTTCGCACTCAATACTGGTGGCCTGGTATGAAAAAGGACATTGCCCTATATGTGTCCAAATGCCTTACTTGTTTAAAGGTTAAAGCCGAGCACCAGCGTCCATCCGGTTTACTTGAACAACCCGAGATTCCAGTGTGGAAATGGGAGTGTATTGCCATGGACTTTATAACCAAACTCCCACACACGTCTCGTGGTCTGATAGCATTTGGGTAATCATCGACCGTCTGACAAAATCTGCTCATTTCATACCCATACGTGAAGACTATCGAGTGGAGAAACTAGCTCGAATCTATATTGATGAGATCGTTAGTCGTCACGGTGTACCTCTCAACATTATTTCTGATCGTGATGGACGATTCACCTCTCGCTTCTGGCAATCGCTGCAATCAGCTTTGGGCACTCAACTAAATCTTAGTACTGCTTATCACCCACAAACTGATGGTCAATCTGAGCGAACGATTCAAACCCTCGAAGATATGCTTAGAGCCTGTGTCATTGACTTCAAGGGAAATTGGGATTCACATCTACCCCTAGTTGAGTTCTCGTACAACAATAGTTATCATACGAGCATTAACATGGCTCCTTTTGAAGCACTTTATGGTCGGAAGTGCCGCTCTCCTATCTGTTGGACTGAAATCGGTGAAGCACAAATCACTGGTCCTGAACTTATTCAAGAGACTTCCGACAAGATAATGTTAATCCGAGACAATCTTCTGGTAGCAAGGAGTCGGCAAAAGAGCTATGCCGACAAACGTCGAAAACCCTTAGAATTTCAAGTTGTCGATCTGGTCCTTCTCAAGGTATCCCCTTGGAAAGGCGTAGTTCATTTCGGAAAGAAAGGGAAACTTGCTCCAAGATTCGTAGGCCCTTTTAAAATCCTTGAGCGGGTTGGAAAGGTAGCCTACAAATTGGATCTACCTGAAGGACTCAGCAACGTTCATCCGACATTTCATGTCTCGAACCTAAAGAAATGCTTAGCTGACGAAAACCTCCACATACCACTTGATGAAGTCCACATTGACGACACAATGCACTTCGTGGAGAAACCCGTGGAGATCATGGACCGAGAAGTTAAGCAACTCAAGCGAAGCCGAATTCCAATCGTTAAAGTTCGGTGGGAATCCAAGCGTGGCCCTGAGTTCACTTGGGAACGTGAGGATCAAATGAAAGCCAAATACCCACATCTGTTTCCAGGACCTTCTTCCAAATCAATTTCGGGACGAAATTTCCTAAAGTATGGGAGACTGTAATCCCTAAGAAATTCCGACCTTTATCCTTAACTTTCCGACATTTGTAACTCTATTATATGATTTGCATTTATGAAAGTGTCACACTTTATTTCATGAATGTTCATACATGTATACATTTAGTACAATTGTTTCTAGATCATCTATGTGGAGAATTGTTTTAACCTATGTATATAAACTCATATGCAAATACAAGTGTTACTTTTCATAACAACATGTAATGCCAAATTATTAATAGCTAGTCTTAAACATGTATATGTTGGACAAATCTTATAAAACATATCCAACTCATAGTATAAGCCTCATAAATGTATTAAAACGAATCATGTAAAACATAAAGATTCAAAATAAATAAATTTCATTGAACCCCTTTGGACCAATGAACTTCTTGATCACATTTGACCCCTCAATTTTAACCCTTTTTCATTTTTCTTACAAAATCACACAGGTTTGACTTTTGAAAGTCAAACCGAACCCAACCCTTTCAAATTCATGCAAGATTAATCAAAATCGTGAATTTTAACTTAGAATCAACTTGTATAATCAATCATACGGCTGTACTAACTGTTCTTAATGAGCTAATTACAACGAAAATTAAACGAATGCAAGCTTAATCGTCTCATAACCGTCCTAATCAATCGTGACATCAATTCATGCATTTAACACGAAATTGGACTATAAAATCGAACCCACACCCTCATTACAGATGCCACGAACTTCCTTCACTCCTGTATTCGTTGCATTCCTTCTCCAGAACTCCGACGAGCTCAAGAAACGCCGATCTCGGTCTCGGTCCCGTTCTCCCTCTATTGCTAACCATTCGAGGTAAAATTAGTGTCTTTACTTTCGTTTTGATGTAAGGAGTAAAAGCCCCATGAATCCAAGAACGATCGGGTACTCAATCGATGGAATTGGGTGGCTAGGGTTTGGGTTACGATTTGGGGAAGAAGATACGATTCGGGGTGCTTGTTAAACCCATTTCGCGTCTGTTTTAAAACAAGAGACATGCTCGAGTCTGTTGGTTAAGTTGGGTGCGTGCGTGTGACCCGGTTAAGGTCACAAGTTCGAATCCCGGGGGGAGGAGATTCCGTTTTTTTTTGTAAGCTTTCTCTTTCATATTTTTAATACATTAAATCCCAAATAAAATATACAAAAAATCCTAAAATTATAAAACTATAAATCCAAAATTTATAAAATAACTTTTATTTATTTTAGGTATAATTGAAAATTACTTTTAAACTTTTAATATATTATCTAAATATTTAAAAATTCAATCAAATTAATTTTCAAATTAATTTTCAAATTATATTAATATCCCTATTTTTATGAATTGAAGACATGAAACATTGTATTAGATTTTTATTATAAATACATTATAAACCAATCTAAATTCCTAAATAAATATATTATTTAGACGAATTTACTAATCTATCTTATAGATTAATAATGTTTATTCTTAAGCATTATTAAAATCTTTTAAACAAAAAAATAATTATTTTGACAAAGGATAATTATTTAAATAATTGAATGATTATTTTAATAAATAATTATACAAAATCTCTTTATTCAATTAAAACCTAATTATCCTATAAGTCCTTGATAGGATTATTGTTTTAACAACTTATTTATAAATACCTTAATCTAAATGTATAAATTGTGTCATCTCAAATACTCCAACTATTATACATATTAAGTTTAGCAAACCTTGAATAATCTTTTGAATTCCAAAACTTAAACAAGCTCATCTTCAAATCTCAAATCTTATTATCTAGTACAACCTATCTCAATCCTAGAATCTGAATCTATCTTGTAGGTTTATTGTGAGAAATTCTCGCACTACCTATCCAGTTTCATCAATACTCAATCATCTTTAGCTACATTCATGTGAGTTTACATAGCCCCTTTTTACTGTTTTTACTTTTGGGGTGGAACATGTCGTCAACTTTATCTATTTAACCAAATTCAATATCTATGTTCTTGTGCTTGATCTTTATGCTTTATATTTGAACTACTTGGTGACCATTGCATGTGTTTCATGCCAGTACATTCATTAACTTGCAGCCCAAGCCTAAGGTAGTACCTAACATGATCATTTATATGGGAAACTGAACCTATAACTTACCACAAGACCTTGGCGGGTTTTGTTGGGTATCAACTATAACTTGGAGTATCCGCTTGCTTCCTTTTTCAAAATGGCAATCAGTGGGATTGCGTATCTAGTTTTCTATTATCAGGCTTGAATTGTACGCTTGGAACCTTGTGTGTTTTCACATATATGCTTTAGACATGCTTTGAACATATTGAATTGTAATCTATACTAACTCTTTTGGTGTCAAAACCTATGTATCTCACCAACTATTTGTAGTTGACAGTTACTTACATGTTTCAGGTGCACCTGTTTGAGGACTACTTGCTCACCTAGGACTTGGACCTAGTTTAATTTAATTTATGTTTTGAACGTTTCATTTTCCTATGTAACGGATGCTTTTAATTTGAATAATAAATATTATCATATTTAATAGCTGATCATGTGCTTATGAACAACCGCGTCAGCCCCGGCGTTTAATCCGCCGCCGGCCGGGGTGTGACATGCATGCATACACCATTGTCGGGTGGCACTCCGGGTTCCCTCACCGTGCACCACCACTCCGTGGTCCTTGACGTCTCCGTTGTTAGCCACCGCAGGACACCACGATCCCACCACCGCCTCACGTCACTCATAAAACCACCACCGTGGTCAGCTGCTCCGAGTCGGCCTCCCCATGCTTCCTCGCGTCTCTTCTTCGGTTACCGCCGTCACGCCACCCCGCTGCCACCACGGAAGTCGTCACTGTCGTCACCGCCATCTCCCGCTACCTTTTTTGTCCGGCTTGCCATCTCCTTGCCCGACTCCGATGGATCCCACCCGAGACGTTTAGAACGCCACCTAAAGTTCCACCGTCGCCGGCTCTTCCGATCCCCGGCGTCTCTCCTTCTCTCGGCTCTCCCCTCCTCTGCCGTCGCATGCACCTATGCTAAAAGTGGCCTAGGGTTTCTCATAGTATAGTATTTAAACCTTCAGAACTTCCACTCAGGTCCCCGTGTTTCCATTTTATACGTTTGATCCCGAACTATCTTTTAAATGGTTGACCGGTTCACTAACAGGAAATTAAACGTTCCTTTATTGGCAATCCATGCCCCTAGTTACTCTTTAATAAAGATTCGGGTTGCCCATAACTCGTTCCAATAGCTTTACGGATTTCCGGGATGTTACAACTATACTACTATCACATAATTGTTTCTCACAACACATAAATGCAGACAAATAGCATATATTATCACATAAGCACATAACATGACATCTATCAGTATTAAACAATCACTGAAGTTCTGCTTTCTCTGTCTTTCTTTACTTTCTCTAAAATTATTTATTTCAAAGATAGTTTTTATACATTGTATCTGTTTTCTTTCACTTTTATCAAAATACAATTTTTATAAATCAATGCTCTATCTTTCAAAATTTATGTTAAGTATGCATATCAGCTCAAGAAACATAAGAAAATGGGCAATAAAAACTCACCCGATAATCTATCCTCTACGTTTACCAACTGGTCCAAGAGGCGTCACTCAAAATACATTAAAAACGTTTTTTATAGAATTTTTTTTTCTTTCTAAAATACATTAAAAACGTTTTTTATAGAATACAAATTTTATAGAATAGTTTTTTTTTTACTAAAATACATTAAAAATGCTTTAATACAATACAATAAACTTTATTTTTCTAAAATACATTAAAAATGTTTTTTATAGAAATTTTTTTATATAAAATACAGTAAAACTTTTTTATAAAGTATACTAAAAAAAATTATAAAATAAAAAATAACGATTTTTGAAAAAGTTCAAAAAACACTTTTCCAAAATGATATTTTTTCAAGCTCAAAAATTTACATATAAAAAAATTATACATAAAAAACATTGTATTATAAAAACATTTCATTTTTTTATTCAATTAAAGAAAAAATAACAAAAAACAAGAAAATGTGTACTCTTGTATATCCGTATGCTAGTTTAGATCCCGTGTCTACACATGGGGTGAAAAATATCAATATTTAAAAATTTTAAATCTTTATTTATATATATTTTATAGATGTAAAAATATATTACAGATATTAAGGATAGAAACAAACTCAAAATATGTAAAAATTAATATATAATTGGGTTTCGAAAATATATTAAATACTATTTAATATAATTTGACTTTTATTTACTATTTGATTGAAATAAAGTTAATAATTAAATTTTAAAGTTTTTTATAATAAAAGATAATTTAAAATAAATGTGTTTTATTAACATAACTAGTATTTTTTTAAATATATATTATTATTAAAAGATAGAAATGTATTAAATAGAAGAGAGAAACGATAAATAAATAATGAAAATAAATATGAAAGCAACACGTGATACCAAAAAAATACCTTTATTTATTATATAGTATAGATTTAACAACAAAAATGATAACATTTTATTAATTGAAAAGTTGAAGGAAAGTGACAAGGCAAGTAAAAACTGAGAAAAGGGGTACTTATAGAAAACACAAATACAAATTATCAATTTTCTTGTTTGTCTTGCAATAATTGTTTTCTAAAGACTTACCAAAACCAAATATTTCAATAAAGAGTTATAATCCAAGAACATCATACAAACCATTCAGCGATATAATTATTGTTTTGGATAAAAATACATGAACAAAACAAGCTTTGGACACTATATGTCTCTTAGTTCATCATTAGAGCACTCAACAACTCCTCATCGGATTCAATATTCTTCATATATTCCGGCAAAAGGCAAACCTCCAAATCCATGCTCCCGCCACCCTCCCGTCCCGGATACATCGTTATCTTCCCGTCAAGTTTGTTCGTGCATCCGCTTCGAGCGGCCAATGCTTTCCCCAACCCGAATTCACACCCGTACATGTCAAACCTCGGTGAGCTCCCAACGTGTAGCCGGAAAGCGGCCCAACCGAGACCACGAGCCAACAAATCCCCCACGCTTGCTTTTCCTATCACAAATTGAACAGGGTTACCCAAATAATCATCAGATAAAGGCGGGTTTAACCTACGCCGTGTAGAAACCACCAATAAACACGGGGTTTCACTGTCGTGTGGTAGACATCGCGTACGGGTGATGCACCTCCATAAAACCGCGATCACGGCTTGTAAACTTGAAATCTTATTCGTATTGCATTCGGAATTTGCTTTTGCTTTGAGTTTGGATACAGCGGTTGATGAGAAACTGAAGAATCGCTCTTTAAACGTTTGAATTTCTAATCGTTCGATAAATTGATCGTGATGAGTGTAGGGGATGTTGATGATAGGATCGGATCCATCCAGAACCCATCGTTTGAGTACCGGAGGACGAGAAATTGAGCCATGGTATTCTCCTCCGGATCGGAATATTTCACTCCAAGTAGCCATGAAATGCCAGAAAGAGGTTCCGTCAGCCACCATGTGGTTGACGGAACTACCGATGAATATTCCATCTATAAGCTCCGTCACCTGAATAAAAAAATTTAGAAATACGCAATTTTGATGATATAGATATGGTTTCTAGGTGGGTTTTTAAGGTTTAGTTTTTTTTTAAAGGTAAATTTGTGGTACTTGAACCCATCATCATGACAATTTTAAGATTTAGTTGAATCCTAGATGTAAACACTGAAAGTAAATAGAACAAGTAAATATCAACTTTATTTAATTTTGTTTGATTCATTTTACTCTTCAAATCAATTAGTTCAACTACCACCTCTACTATTCACATAGAAACCATAAAAACTTAAAAACCCACCTAGAAACTTCAAAATTTTGGTCACCTGAATGGATAACACCGGCAGCGTGTGACCGTCATGGGAAATGGCTTCATTAAGATCGAAAAACGAATGAACAAGCAAAGGTACATCGTGCGGCGTAAGCACCTCGGACACCGTGGCGTCCGAGATCGCGTAAATAAACTTCACGCCCGGGGTGTTTACCGGGTCCAAGTAGACGATATACGAAGGTGGGGTTTCTTGTTTTCGAGTGGCGAAACGGGCGGCAAGCGGGTAGAAATGAAAGAGGGTGGCAGAAAGGGAGTGTTGGAGGTCGTTCAAGAAAGTAGTTATAGAGAAATCTTGGGTCTCCGGTGACGGTGGTTTTGCGAAAAGGAGACCTTTTTGGCTGTATTTGACGTTGAGCCATGGCAACTCAAAGGGAGTGAAGTGGATGGGCTGCTTTGCCTCTGGTGAGAGGTCGTCGATTGGTTTGATGAAGCAATCTGAAACGAGTTTCACCGATGGAGAACTCATTGATGGGCGGCTGGATCAAGTGCTTAACGCACCAAATTATGACTTTATCTTTGTCGATGCGACAGGACAAAGACTAAAGACAAACCGATCAGAATCAGCCATCAGGCCCATTCATCGTATTGGAATACTACATATTAAATATTATATTATATTATATTAAATAAATAATATAAAATAAAGTTATTCAATATCGACCGCCAACTCTCTTTGACTTGCAATAATTGTTGTATTAAAAAAACCTCAAACTTGGTCTAGTGGTAAGCGCGCAAACTCCAAACAGATCGGGCGTTCGAGTCCCGCGCCTCACTTTTTGGCATCCCTTCCGACCCGTTTTGGGGGTTTGGGTTTATATTCGGCTGAGGATGTATCTGAATATGTTTTTGTGGCCTCGAGGGCACAATCTTGGAATTTGCAGGACCACATTCTTCGGAATTATGGTATTGATGGTTTAGACTCTGATTATGGGTGTACGATTTATCGTTTGCACATGTCCCTTCCCAATTTCGATCTTAGCTGTTTCTCTAACAAGGACACCGCCCTCTCAAAAGCCCAACATGCTTTGGCGAGTGCCCTATTTAGTAAAATCGTCCAGACGTTGGGAGTGAAGTTTGATCTATCTCCTCGCCAAAAAGCGGTGTTTGAATGTCTTCGTGCTCCTCGGGCTCAGGATTTCCTGACAGTTATCCCCATTGAAGGACTGGGGCTACATATGTCGGCTGTAGAGTATCGGGCTATCCTTAAGTACCGACTAATGATCCCCTTGTTTTCGACTGATGAGCCATGTCCAGTTTGCCGCAAGGTTTGTTTGAATTCTTTTGGTGAGCATGCAGTGCATTGCAAAGAGCTGCCTGGGTTTAAATACAGGCACAATTTGGTTAGGGATGTTCTATGTGATATTTTTAAGCGGACAGGAATTTCTGCTAAAAAGGAGGCCCCCGTGAATTTCCTAACAGATCCGCTTAAAGGGAGGTCTACTCTATGGCCAGCTGATATTCTTTTGTTTGGGTAGGCAGGGAGGAAACACGCTTGTGTGGACCTTACAGGAGTGTCTCCTCTCGTTGGACTTAGGAACAATGGGTTTGTTGAGGGCCATGCAGCGTTGAAGGCGGAAGTAGGCAAAGTTGGTAAATACGAGAAAGTTTGTTTAGAGAATTAACACGTGTTTATTCCTTTGCTTTTGATATATTTGGTTTCCTAGCCACGGAGGCTATGAAATTACTGAATAGGGTTTAACGGGTCATAAATGGTAATTTTTCGGCCCCTAAAGCACAAAACTTTGTTTATAGAAGGATTGGATTTGCTATTCAAAAGGGGGTTACGGCGTGCAACGGCAGAGAGTTGAATAATCCTCCAACTTAAGTTTGGTATATTAAACTTCCTAAACATTTCAAGAAAATGAATATACTAATGAACTTTTTTTATAAATAATGACTTGTTTCTTTTAAATTATTCAAAACAAGTTTAAGCTAATCAGCGTGTCACGGCGGGGAGTTGAATTTTCTAATATAATTTAAACGTTTAAATAAATAATTTATGAAGTTGTATTTTAACTTTCATTACCTAGTATGTGAGTTACTAATAGTTTAGTGTTGGTTTTCTTTAATATAATCTTGGACACAATTAGGGATAGTAATGCCCTCCATGGAGGCCTCTGTTAGTTTACCCATTTTATATGGTAGTTGATGATGAAGTTTTGTTGTGGAATTAACCAAGAAACAAATCCATCAATCATCATCGGTTGCCTCTTCTTCATGCTAATCGGTGGTGGAGGATAGAATTACATATTGATGTCGATAACCTGGTCACAATAGAAACTTTTGTTTATTTGTTTGCTTCAAGCACCGGGGAAAACATTTTCTCCATATAAAACACCAATGTCTTTCCAAAAAAAGGTTTCATCAATTTTTTTATGTAGACTAATCTTAATAATCTCTAATTGATATTTGATACAAAAAAACTTTTTCTATTTGATTTTAATAAATATATTATGCTTATATTTATATTAGGAGAAATATAAAAAATAAAATAAAGTAAAACGTTAAGATTTAATGATCCGACGACACAGTAAGGTTAAAGAGTAAATTGCAAATTATGTACTTTAACTTTATATAAAATTGCAGGTTATGTCATTTGACTTCAAAAATTACACTGGATGTCCTTTTTTGAAACCTTTGCACACGTTTAGTCATTTTCACTAACTCATGTGTAACACCCTTAATTGGAAAACTAATTAATAAAACATTTAAACGCGCGGAAGCATTTATCCCGAGAATTTTTTTTTATCTTTTTTAAACTTCGCGTGGCACGAAAGTCCTGACAGACGCGAAGAGTCCCAAATTTACCAGTCCGGGAGAATGGTTCTTCGCATGGCGCGAAGAACCTTCCCTTGATCTTCGGGTGGCGCGAACTCACCCAGTAAACATAAAGTTACATTTTTCTGTCCAGCTCTATACTTAGCCAAATTTCCAACCCTTTAATCAACATGACACAAAAACATTACCAACACTTGGATTTGGGTTAAAAACATTCAAACACCACATTATATACCAAAATAGAATTTTCAAGAATCATTTACACCATGTTACAAGGATTTTCCTTAAAATCCCTAAAAATACCAAAAATGCATACAAGAATTTCTCCAACGCCTCGGACTTGACTTGGACTTACATCCGAGATTTTCCTACATAACCACATGAACATTTCACCATTAGTAATGAAGATAAACATAACAAACAAGTATTTATCACTTGTTTCCACCCATTCACCCATTTGACCCGTTTGCACCCATTTGGTCAATTAATGATCATAACACTTGCATTTCTACTACAAGTTTCATTTCTTTCATTTAACATTCATTTCCATCATTTCATATCCATTATGGCTCTTAGGCCATAACCTCATATCTATTATGATACTTAGATCATAACCTCTTATCCATTATGATATTTTAACCATAACCTCATATTCATTATGATTCATAGATCATAACCTCATATCCATTATGATTCTTAGATCATAACCTCATTCATACATATCCATTATAGTATTGCACCATAACTACATTAATTCATTTCGCATTTCCATTATAGTAATTTAACTATAACTACATTCATTTACATAACCGTTATAGTCTTACCATTATAACCACATACATTCAATTACACATATCCATTATAGTTTTATTACTATAACTACATTCATTCTTATCACATACTAGTTCATGTCATCATCATACATATTCAATTCCACACATAGTATGCATACATATCACACATTTCACCCATTTATCATCAATACTAAGTAAGTGCAAGGCACTTACCTTTTGAGTTAGAAGATCCCGCACCACCTTCTAGCTTTGCAATTTGATTACCTAAACATATACACCTAGTTTAGTAATCTATCATACATACATAATCACATTACAATTGAGTCCAAAACTCAAATTGTTATTTCCAACTCAAATTTTTATTTCCAACCCAAATTGACCCGTTTGGGTTATTCCCATAACCAAACACCCCCTTTCATTACAAACCCACATACTTGAGTTTTCTTTCCAATATCTTGACACTAATTTCTTAATCAATAACTTTTATTAGGTCAATTTGGTGTTTGTTCAAGTGTCTATTACCACCTAAACACTTAATCTTCACTAGTTCATCATTCTAGCATCATGATCAAAATACCCCTAATTTTCACCATATGAACCCTAACTTTTCAAAATCAAAATCAAAGGGTTCTAGGATGTTAATCACATCTCTTTACCTTTAGATTATCTAGATTATCTACAATCTAACACTAATTTACCACATGCATAGTAAATTTTCGGATTTTTCCAAAACCCACCAAATATCACATTCAAAGTGAAATCAAGGGAAGGGAATCACTTACTTAATGTTAGGAGAGTGATGTGCAAGCCAAAACCCCTACAAATCAAGCTTCAAATGCACGTTTTAGCTCCACAATCGATTTTCTCCTTTTTCCTCTTGCTCCCAAACGACCCCAACTCAAAATGAGTTCAATTTTGACTTTCCTCTAGTCAAAATGGCATAATTTTTCATTTACACTTTTGGCCCCTCAACTTTTATTTTACCCATTTCACTCTATAATTAGTTAAAAAACTAACATAACTTCATTACTAACTTGAAACCCACTTGTTTCAACTTATTTCATAAATATTATTTTCACTATAATATTTATTAAAATATTTTATTTATTTGAAAACGAAACCCGGATTTTGGTTCGTTACATCATGTTAACTTTTTATGTTAAATTTTCTCATATGCCTTACCTATGAGGGTAGTTTGGTCGTTTCACCTTTTCAGAGACAAATTATGTAATTAACTTAAACAATAAATAAATAAATAAATAAAAAGATTCTTCACTACAGATGGTATTGTCTCCTCATATCTACTTCTTCATCTCTTTGAAGAAACCATAAATCCTCTTCATTCTTTCCCCGCAACAAAAATATTCTCATATGTTTTGAAGAAAACTTATCAATTTTGATCTTCATCATTGATTCTGGCCTTTTTTAATCATCGTTCTTCATGGGATGAAAGTAAATTTCAATTTCTAAGTTCCACTTTCTTCCCTATTTTGGTTCTTGATTTTGTTCTTCACCGTTGTTCTCACGACTTGGACTTCTAAGTTCCACTTAAATATTATCATATTCTAAATTTCTAAGTTCCACTTAAATATTATCATATTCTAAGTTAACTAAACTTAAAAAATAAAAATAGAGTAAATTTCACTTTTGGTAGATGTGGTTTGTCTTGTTTAATCTTTTCAGTTTAAAAATAATTTTTTTAACATATCAGTCTTTGTTAATAACTCTGTTAATCTTTTCTGTTAAGTATAAGGATATTTTAGTAATTTTATTTTTAAGGGACTATTTTAAACATTTCATTCTAATAAAAAAACTAGTTTTTTGATAAAAATATCTTACTTATTTAATAAGTTTTTTTTATAAAAATGTCTTTTTTGAACTTTTTTATAAACGTTTTTTTTACTTTTCTATTTTTTTAATGTTTTCATAAAAACATTTTTTTATATTTTTTTATAAAGAGGTTCTTTTAGCTTTTTTATAAAATGTACGGTTAAACAGAACATTTTAAACTAAAATTTAAAAGAATAAAAAAGTACCTTCTCTAAAAAATATAAGAGAACCCTTTCTAAAATAAATTTAAAAAATATACATACTTATAAAAGCAAAAAAAAGTAGTTAAAAAGCATTTGGTTAGGGATGTTCTCTGTGATGTTTTTAAGCGGGCATGAATTTCTGCTAAAAGGAAGGGTCCCATGAAATTTCTTATTGATCCCCTTGAAGAGAGGTCGACTCTACTGCCATCTGATCTTCTTGTGTTTGGGTGGCGGGGAGTAAACACGCTTGTGTGGACTTGACATGAGTGTCCCCTATTGTGGTGCTCAGGTACAATAGGTTTGTTGCTAGCTGGCTTGTGTTGAAGGCGAGATCAGGAAAAGTTGCTAAACGAGAAAACTTGTTTAAAAAATCAACACGTGTTTATCCCTTTTAATTTTGATACATTTGGTTTTCTAGTCTCGGACGCTGTGGAATTTCTAAACAAGGTTCAGCGGACGTGAATAATATTTTTTCGGCCATTAAGAACAAAAACTTTGATTTTAGTAGAATCGGTTTTGCTATCCAAAATGAGGTTGCGACACATATTCTTGTTCGTTTATCTATCACATTAAAAATGAATGGTTTATTAATAAAAGCTAGAATATGGTAAAAGGTAATACGTTTTAGTTTACAAATACATCTAATATAGGATTAAGGATTTTGATATCATAATTGGGTTGGTGTAATTTTTCTTGTTTTCTTTATATTTTAAAAAAAGTAAATTACAGAAATCGTCCTTTATGTTTATATCATTTTTCACTGTATGTTCTTTAGCCAAAAAATTGACTGAGATCATCCTTTACATTTATATTTGTTACGGTTTACGTCTTTTATTATAACAGGCGTTAAGTTTTTCAGTTAACTCTATTTATGCACATGAGGGTGCTTTGGTATTTTTACCCACAAATATACATATATATATATATATATATATATACATATATATATCTAAACATAAATAATAAACCCTCTCTAATCTCTCTCCCTAAAAATATGGTGCCCCCTCCGATCTGAGCACCACCGCCAAACGACGCCACCACCACCAGTCGACCACCGCACAACCCCCTCCTCCGATATGAGCACCACCACCCTAACAATCGATGCATTCTAAGCACGCGATGTTGTGGGCGCTCAGACATGTCGCTAATCAAGGAGACATGCTCACGCTGCTTCAGATTCAGGTTAACCCTAATTTCAACAATGAAGCTTCCGGTTCTTGTTCTTCCTCTTCTGCTCCGGCTAATTTGTTGGTTACTTCGCTTGGTGCGTTATGTAAAGCGTTTAAACCTAAGGTATTATATCCCGCGGGGATCTGTTATAGTTCTCTTAAACTTCAATGTGATTTGGATTTTGGGGATATGTAATCAGAGCGGTTTGGTTGGTGTTGAATTGAAGATAGATCCACATTTGTGTCTCAATTTTTCCTAAATTTGTGGTGTGATGAAATCTAGGGTTTTTAATTGAAATTGAAAATGTTAGCATGTGGAAGTGGAAGGTGGGGTAATACAAGGAGGACCGAAGCTAGAAACAGTTGTGAGCCAAGTGAAGAAGCTGGAAGTGTCGGTGCTTGTTTGGGTCATAAGAACTCGTCTCCAATCCTTCGATGGTTAGTGCCTTTGATCTTTTATAAGGTTCAATTTCATCCCATGTATGAGACAAAGAATTAATTTGCAGGATTTGGGACTATGAACTAAAAATAAAATGAGTTAAAATGTGTTTCAAAGGTGGGCACGTGTGAGCTATTACGTTGGTTTAAGAAGATGAGAGGTGTAATGAGGTAACTACAGAGAGAAACGTGGTGGTGACGGGTTCAATCGGCCATGTGGGGGTGGTGGTGGCGGACGGAGGAGATGGTGGAGGGTGGTGGCTGTTGCAAGTGGTGGCTGATGTAAGGTCAAATGTCCCATGTTTAAGAGTCGGTTTTGTATAGTTTTATGTGTTTTATCTTATATATAGAGTCGGTTTTATGTTGGTATTTGTGTTTGAGTCTATTACAGGTATTAGGTGCTAATTGAGCGGATAATGAAGTACAAATGAGAAGGCACGAAAGTACAGGGGTCAAAAGTGGAAAATAACAAAGTTTCCTGGAAAGTTGGGTCTTCTCGTACAGTGAAGAATGAGAAGAGTGTTCTCGCGACACGCGAGGAAATGGAAAAGTGGATTGACTGTTTTGTCCTTCGCGCCACGAGAAGGACTGGGCCTGGACCTTCGCGACACGCGAAGACCCGCCGGATCAGCAAAAAGCCCTAATTCTAATTAAAAGAGATTGCAGCCCCCATTCCGACATATCTCTTCTTCCAGCCATTTTCAGAGCTAAGAAGGGCGATTTCCGGAGTTCCAAACCATTCCAGGTCAAGGATTAAACTATGCTCATGTGCCTGACAAGCATGTGTGGCTAAGCTGTGTGTGGCTTCCTCCCAACAGATGGTTCGTTTAGGTTTCTTGTTTTATTCAGTTGTTTGTATGTTTGGATCTTGTTAGCTTCTAACAATAGCTTGATAGATTGATGTATTGGTTGAGTTAAACAGTTTAATTGTATGCTTTGAGTTTATTTTCTTTACAACTTGTGTTCGGTTGATGACAAGACTTTGTAGCCGGGTTGGGTGACTAAAGTGGGTAACTTGATGTGCATAAATTGGGTATTTGAATTGTGCTAGTTGTGACGAGTTAGTCGTATAGATTGCTGACAATAGCTTATCTTCAATTACTGTTTCAACTGATTTCCCAACACTATGTCTATATGGTGTCCATTGAATGACTGAGTATTGCATGAGTTTAGAACCGAAAGTTTGGGAGGGGGTTACATCTTTACTTAATCTTTGTTTCCATTCTAATTTATCAACTAAGCAATTTCACTAACCACTGATTCCTCGTGGATACGATACTCTTCTTACCGTTACTAGTTAAGTGTTTAAGGATTGTTTTTGACCGACCAAACGACATCGATCAAAATGGCGATGTTTCCCGGGAATCGGTGCGATTAGTCTAGTTGCTTTAGTTTATTGTCTTTAGTTGATTTTAATTCTTAACAAATACCCAAAATGATTTTTCTTATTTTTTGTTTTTATTTTGTTTATTTCTTTGTTCAGAACTACTCGGTTGTGCTACTTGTGCAGGTTGACATGGATAGGAACTATCATGATGATCAATATTACTATGAGCCATGCAACAACTGTGGCATCACTGACCACTGGGTACAAGATTTCCTAAATTACAACCAGTATGGCGGTGGTCCTGAATACCCAAGCTATTACGAAGAATACAACCAAGACTACCACCCAAGCAGGCCACCTGATCAAGACAACTATCACTCTGAACTGGTTGCCATCCGGTCAGATATGAAGGAGATGACCAAAGTGATACAAGCAGGGTGCAACAACTGGAAAGCCAGGAAAAAGCTCTGCAAACGTTGATAGATCTAGTTGCCCACTTAACTGGGATTTTCGGATCACTCATCAAGGAAGTAGGTAAGCCTCGCTGTGCACATCAGTCCTCCAGTTCTGAAACCCCTAACAGTGCACACCTCAATGCTGTAAGTTTCAATTCCTCATTTGAATATCCTGCTCGTGAACCAACTCCACCACCGGTTGTAGAGAAAGTGGTGGAGTATAGTGACTATAAATCTAACCTTAATCAGGATATTATCTCACAAAACAATTCGAAAACTGAAAATGTGAATAAACTTGTAAGGATCCCGTTCCCAAATGCTATAATCAAACCATTTTCAAAAGAAAAATATCCAACACAGGATGAACGATGGGAAAAGTTTGAAAAGCGTAAAATTAACTCACTATTTTTAAACACGCTTAAACAAGATCCTGATAATGTTGAATGTTTGAAAGGTTTGAGTACCCGTAAATGACGGCACAAATGTCCCGAACAGGTAAAGATCAGTGCTAGTGTGAATATTTCTCTACAAATAGGAGAAGATGAACTGGATAGAGCGTTGCTGGATCTTGGAGCACCTGTTAGCATAATACCAGGGATTCTGTATGATCAACATGATTTTGGTCCATTACAGAGAGTTAACACCACTATGGTGTTGGCTGATCAGACTCCCACACATCCTCGGGGGATTGTAAAGGATGTGATTGTGAAGGTAAAAGAGTTTTACTACCCAGTGGATTTCTTGGTGTTGGACTGTGTCAAGAACACAGAACCACCAATTATTTTGGGTAGACCATTCTTGGCCACTTCACAAGCAGATATTAATTTTGCTGAGGGAACGGTAAGGATGAGGTTTGGGGCTCAGAAAATGAGTCTTAAAATATTATCTAACTTGCCAGCCCCGAAAGCTTACAAATATGGATCACCTGAAAAGGTGAATCACATAGTCGAGAATGTTTGTGTTGTGTTTGAGAGGTTAACTAAGCGGAAGGATGGAGAGACTCCGGGGAAAGGGAAGAAACGGGTCAGAAAGAGAAGGCGGAAAGGGAAGAAACCGCTAGTTCCGGATGCAGAACGGGAATTCTTTGCTTTTTTTGTGCAAGCATGGAGGAAATTCGATGAGGAAAGGAACTTAAGTGTGGGGAAGGAGGATTGCAAGCACCCTACCCGACCACCATGACCCAAGTAAGGTACACCGCATCTGGCTGAAGACGTTAAACTTAGCACTCTTAGGAGGTAGCCTAAGGTATGCTTTAATTTATTGTCTTGTTAAATGAACTTTGCGGGTGTGTTCAATAGAAACCCTCATGAGACTAAACTCGTCCACTCGGGCTACCAAGGGGTTTAAAGGCTTGATGTATACGCTAAATGCATACGTGATTCCTACGAAAGTGAGTTAGGTTTTATCTTTGTTTTGTGTGTTTTGTGTGTGAACCGGCCAATTATAGGGAAGTCACATGGGTTTTCATGCACATGGGGTGCAAGTGGGGGCGTGCGCGAATTTCTGGAGGATTTGAACAAAAGTTGGATTTTAAGTTGGAAAATTTTTCTAAGTAAAAAGGTTTTAACTTTCTGTTAGCGCGCGAAGACCCAACCCCCAACTTTCGCGCCACGCAAAGAACAAAAGTCAAGGGCCGGGTCAATCCTTCCATCCTCGCGGTGCGTGAAGATTCTCTCGCAGATCTTCGCGGTACGCGAAGATCTTGTAAACCCTAATTTTTATTTTTTTTCTGTATATTTTTTATTCGTTTAGTCGTGTTCAGTCCGTCTAGTATTTTTATTTTCTTTGAGTCATTATATTGAGTCGATATGATGCTGGTGGGTTGTTTAGAGCTTATTTTTGCATGTTTTGATTGATCCGCCCGTACTAAATCTCCATTCGGGTGGTGATATCCGGCTTTCGACTGATTCTTGTGTACAAAGCAACCCGCTTGCATCTGTGGAGCATGATCGCGAATAAAATGCTATACGATCGCATATCTAGCTAAGTTATTTAATTTTTGTTATTTCTCTTTTATTTTTTAGTCCTTCCTACATTGAGTACAATGTCGAGTTTAAGTGTGGGGAGCGAAGACCTTGTCCAGGTCTAGTTTGAGTCTTTGTTTTGAGTGACTTTTGACTCATATAAAAAATCATAAAAATTTATTTTTTTTCAAAAATGTCTTTAAATTGAATAAATAATAGAAAGCGCGTTTGATTTGTAATGTTTTGGTAGGCCCAACCAATCTAAAGAGCTTAAATATCCTGATAGTGTATCTAGGTTTAATTAATAATTAATTCAGGATGTCTTGTGGCTTTTTATCTTAGGGGTGTCAGTTGTAATATCCAGCATTTTTCGAACATATTTAAAGCTTGAAAACTTATTCTTAGATAAATTTACTTCAATTTAAAACAATTATATTTGAAACATATATATATATATATATATATATATATATATATATATAAAAGACTTATATATATACATCTTATATGAAAATGAAATAGATCTAAACTTTATAAGATGATAATTATTATTGTAACCTTATTTACATTAAACTTGTAAAGTCTTATAAATTATTTTATAAGATTAGAAAATAATATAAACTTATAAAAAACTTATTTTATATTTATAAAAAAAATAAAACATATTTATTTTATAAAAGTCAAGGGACAAAAACTGGCAAGTCTTAAAACTTACTTTAAACAAAAACCCAATTTTATACATAAAATGATAAAACTTATGAACTTCAGGGGCCATTTGTGCGAATTACCCAAACTCCCAACCCAGGAATCAGTCCCAAGTTCGAATCGGTTTTGAGCCCGTTTTATTCAAAAACGCGTTTCCTATCCAAATTCAGTGAACCTCGGGTTCCAGTCGCGCATGCGATCCTACCCCAAGGTGTATTAATGCTCGATTTCAACTCTAACCACGCGAAATTTCGAATTTCAATCCGTTTAACTCAACCGTAATATTCCCAACTAATTCTTCATTTAATGATGAAATTGGTTATAAAAACCCACTGGAACTCGTTAACGACACACCACTCAAACTCATTGAACTCTTAATTTCGTTGTATCATACCTGGAATTGTCGATTAAGATCGTGGACAGCTGGCTGCAAACCCAGACCCATCCTCACTCGTTTCCTCGTCTTTCCAGGTAATTCGAAAGCCAAAAGCTTCGTTTTTCAGCCAAGGAACAAAAGCCCTTTATCAATTTGCAATGATAGAGGGGTTTTCGATTCATATTTAGGGATTTAGAATCTAGGGTTCATGCGGGGGATTAGGGATGATTTAAACATGTGTTTATCAATTTCTTTTTCAGTAGAAAACATCAGCGAACCCGTAGCCGGGATGGTTAGATGTGTGTGTGTGTGACTCAGGTGGCCCGGGTTCGAATCCGGCCAGCCGAGTTTTGCCCTTTTAATTTTTTTTAGTTTTTTTTAAACAGGTTTTAAAACTTCTAAAAATTTCTATAAAATCTGTTAAATCTATACAAACTTGAAACTGATTTTAATTAAATTTTTTTATATTTCAGAACCATTTTAAAGTAATTAAACTTAACTAAAAGTTATAACAATTAAATCTTTAAAAGTTGCTTTAAATACTTAAAAACTATAAAAGTGTTTTTATACTTTTACAAAAAAAATTATATTTACACAAAAACCGTTTTATGAAATCAATAAGCTTAATTTATTTATTTTCTGAATTAAAGAAATCCTTTAATCTTTATTTAAGTTTATAAACTTTTAAAACTTATGTAACTTGTATAATGAAATCAGAAAAGCTTATAAAACCCACATGTTTAATTAGAAAACAAAACTTATAAACTTTTATTTGAGTATAAAAGTTATACCTATTTAATTTAAAAACTTAATTGCTTATATAAAACAAGTATACTTTTATAAGCTTATAAACTTAATAAAAATAAAAAAAATTAAATTTAATAAATCTTAGACTTATGCATTTTTATGAAAACTCATATTTTATATACACAGAAAACTTATTCATGTATATAAGATTTGATGGAGAAATAATTATACTTTATTTATATCTTTAAATGTATATATAAACATATGAACTTTATAAAATAAAATAGTAACTTTCAAACATATGTAAACTCGTAAATTTGTATTTAATACTTATTTAGGACATTATAAACCTATGGTTTTAATTAAACTTTAAAAACAATTATAAACTTACAATCAAAATATAAACTTTAAAAGATTCCTATTTAAAACATATGTGTATACACTTATAATTTCAACATTCTTTTTAAAAACTTATGAACACATTATAAAACATCATCTAATTACAAGTCATTTTGTAAATTCTTAATAAATCTTAAGTAGGCTAAATTTTTATTTAATTTGGTAAATAATTATTTAAACTTAATAATTATGTATACTTTAAATAATCAATATTTACCCTTAATGCAATTATCTTATTCATGAGATAATTAGTTGTAACATTTAATCACTACTTGTTTAAATAATTAATATTCATCTTAATTATTAATTGTTACCAAAATTAAATAACTATTTTTGGTCTATTACTTAACTATGTTTATAACAACATTTAAAAATACTTAGAAAACTATTGTTACTTAACTTTGTATAACTAATAAAACCTTTAATAATTTCTTTTATTGATAATTATTCTAGACAATAAACTTATTAAACTTTGATACTCAAGCCTTGCGTATCTATTTAAAAACCGCATTTGAAACTTAATTTAAACTTCATCAATCCCGTCTCCCATTTGAAACCCTAGTCAATCTTAGAATCCTAGAAACTTACCAGAAACTTATAGGATCAAACTTGAACTTTAGACTTGTATTCGTAGGCTCGTTGTGGGGATATTCTCCCTCAAAGTCTTACTACACTTAATCTTGTCGGACACTCTTTCCATCATCCAAGTGAGTATACTTAGCCCCTTTTTGTTTTACATTCTTTATAAACTTGGGGTGAAACATGTATTAACACCTATACAATTCTCATACAACTATGCCTATATGATTATTCTTGTGTTATGCTTGAGACTTGCATGCTTAAATTAGACTTAATACTAGCATATCCATCAACTTTGATCAAGCCTATGGTAACAATGATAGATCTATTGTATTTGACCAATCCACCTAGATTGATTGACCCTTCGGGGGGAGACCATGGTGATTGTTATTGAATTTAAAATTTAAACTTTTAAGGGTAACCTTCGGGTTATGCCTAAACTTGGTTGGAGGATTGATATGCACAATGTTTAACATGCTTTGTTCTCACACTTATACTATAGAATGCAAGACATAGTGAATTGTAATACTTTTCAAAACTTTGTTAAACTATGATAAAACCTTAGTATCTCACCAACTATTTTTAGTTGATATTTTACTTAACATGTTTCAGGGTTGCAAGTATGAAGCCTTATTGTGATCACATAGGATGCTTTGGAACTAGAATACTTATCAAATTAAACTTGTATTATTGTTGTATTATATTCATTCCTTGTATTGAACATTTGAAAATCATTAATGGAATATTTAAACTTTAATAGCCAACCTTGTGCTTTTGAACAACCGCGTCCGCCCCGACGTATAATCCGTCGTCGGTTGTGGTGTGGCATCAGCAAGGTCGAAACTGTCAATATAGGGTGATAGGTACCACTACAGGCAAAAGTTAATAAGTTTTTAAAATTGCTTGGCACATCACTTTCTTTTATGAAAATAATCTGAAAGTTGATGGCGCCCGCATCTATTATCCATCTTGCATGAGCTTAATTAAATCAACTGAAAGCTTGAGTTTTGTCTATGTGTTTCCCTTCGGGATGGTGACTTGGAGGATACACCCATGGGCGGGACTTAAGTGATCAATATTGGATGAGTAAGTTAGGATTATGTGTTTCCCTTCGGGATGGTGACTTGAAGGATACACCCCTATTCCGATGCTTATGAATTTCATTGCTTAAGAACTGCAGCCTACGTGTCATATATCGTGTTCCAGCTTGATTGAAACACCACTGGCTTAGGTTCATTCTAAAACTATTAGTAAAAGCTCAAAAACATGCATCCATCGATCCATAATTCCATAATTTTCAAAAACTTGTAAATTAGTGTTTATAGTGATGGCAAATCTATATGGTTTAACCCGTGCCTAAACATGACCTAGAGATGGGATTAGACTAAGTTGTAGCTTCCTGAGTGTGAGACCCATAGACAAACTGTTGCTTGGTAATGAATAGGATAGTAGATCACATAATCGGGAGCTCAATAGGTCGGTGCTTGGGTTTAGTTGGATAGAAATATCAATTGTTACAGTCAGTGCATGATTATGTTTGAATGATTAAATGAATGAGAATATGAAGGCAGGTTCCAATTATGATTCCATTACATAATTCTTTTTCGGGACGCAAAAGAGTAAGTGTGGGGATGTGATGTAAGGTCAAATGTACCATGTTTAAGAGTTGGTTTTATATAGTTTTATGTGCTTTATCTTGTATATAGAGTAAGTTTTATGATGATATTTGTGTTTGAGTCTATTATAGGTATTAGGTGCTAACTGAGCGGATAATGAAGTACAAATAAGAAGGCACGAAAGTACGGGGGTCAAAAGTGGGAAATAACAAAGTTTCCTGAAAAGTTGGGTCTTCGCGTATCGTGAAGACTGAGATGAGTGTTCTCACGACACGCGAGGAAATGGAAAAGTGGCTCGACTGTTTTGTCCTTCGCGCCACGCGAAGGACTAGGCCTGGACCTTCGCGACACGCGAAGACCTACGGGATCAGCAAAAAGCCCTAATTCTAATTAAAAGAGATTGCAGCCCCCATTCCGACATATCTCTTCTTCCAGCCGTTTTCAGAGCCAAGAAGGGCGATTTCAGGTTTCCAAACCATTCCAGGTCAAGGATTGAAGCTATGCTCGTGTACCTGACAAGCATGTGTGGCTAAGCTGCGTGTGGCTTCTTCCCAACAGATGGTTCGTTTAGGTTTCTTGTTTTATTCAGTTGTTTGTATGTTTGGATCTTGTTAGCTTCTGACAATAGCTTGATAAATTGATGTATTGGTTGAGTTAAACAATTTAATTGTATGCTTTGAGTTTATTTACTTTACAACTTGTGTTCGGTTGATGACAAGACTTTGTAGCCGGGTTGGGTGACTAAAGTGGATAACTTGGTGTGCATAAATTGGGTATTTGAATTATGCTAGCTGTGACGAGTTAGTCATATAGGTTGCTGAAAATAGCTTATCTTCAATTATTGTTTCAACTGATTTTTCAACACTATGTCTATGTGGTGTCCATTGAATGACTGAGTATTGCATTAGTCTAGAACCGGAAGTTTGGGAGGGGGTTACATCTTTACTTGATCTGTGTTTTCATTCTAATTTATCAACTAAGCAATTTCACTAACCACTGATTCCTCGTGGATACGATACTCTTCTTACCGTTACTAATTAAGTGTTTAAGTATTGTTTTTGACTGACCAAACGAAATCGATCAGTGGCTGTGTATGGTGGTGGTTGTCGCTGGTGGGAGGTTGAACCAGATTGTGGTTTTTTAGGTTTTATATTTTAATTTTTTGTTTTTTCTATATAAATGGGTAAAAAGACCAAAGTATCCTCATGTGCCTTGCACATGTCCATACTTAACGAAAAAATTTAACTTGGTTAGAGGCAAAGGACGTAATGTGCAATATTTGTAAACATAAAGTATGATCTTTGTCAAGTTTTTGGCTAAAGGACAATATCTGAAAAATGATATAAACATGAAGGACGATTTCTGTAATTTACTCTTTTAAAAAAGTTTAACATGTATTCACAACCTCCTTTGAGGTCCAATCTTTGTGCGTTGTGGTGGATCAATTACAATACATATCACACAACCCAAAAAAACTTAGATGGGAAATACTTGGTTCCTGACCAAAACCAATTGTAATTGGGAGAAAATACAATAACTTGTATGCTTGATGTGAATTACCATAGCAACATGTACATAACATAGTCCCAAACATAAAAAATGAATTGTTGCTCTCATAATTATTGGACATGTAGTGCTCGTTTCAACAAAAGCAATTTATGTATGAATATATGATATTCACCATTTATTCCAACAATCTTTAGTAACATGGGATTAGTATCATTGTTATTACCAAAATAAATGTGTTATTCTGGAATAATGTGTTTGATATCTTATTAGCTAAGACATATATTACGCAAACTTCAAGTTGCGAATTTGATAACCATTTAGACGATGCATCGATTTAAAACACTAAATGGTATACTCATTATGATATATATATATATATATATATATATATATATATCTTTTATCATTTACGAGAATATTTCGGGATTCACACCCTACTTTATTTGGTAAAAAACTAATACTTGATTCTTGAATACATTTCACATCATCATTGACACGAGATGGCCTAACCGGTCATGCCAATAAAATAATCACGATACATAAACTTTTGGTTTATGATTATATATAACTTTGTCTCATACTTTAATATAAGAGATAATAGTCTATTATTATTTCATACACTTTTCCACATTCTCATATAATCATTCTCAGGGTCGGCTCAATATATTTTGTAGCCTAAAGCAAACGTTGAAATTGAGGCCTTCTGTGAAAATTTATAAATATATAAAAAAATTTTAATGTAATTTAATGGAGCGTCAAAATGTATAATGTTGATATAAAAGTTATGAAATTATCATTTATCTCTAAAACCACAAAAGTTGAGAATACAAATTAAAGTAATTTTTTAATTTTTGGGGCCCTACAAATTTGGAGGCCTAAAGCGGTTGCTTTAGTTGCTTGTATTGTAGAGTCACCCCTGATCATTCTCTTAGTGTGCCACTTCTTGTGGTCGATTTCATTATTAACATGGTTGATCTCATTATTAATTATGATCACCATTACAGTTTCCTTAATTATGTATATGATCGTGACTTTTACAATGATTATCGTATAATAACATTCACTTTAGAGAATGGATTAGAACCACACAACTTTCATGGTGATTTCAAACTTTAAATAATATTGTCACTTCCGAAGCATAAATAAGTGTGGTATATGAAAATTGTAATGTTCAACATTTCCTATAAGTTTATTATGAGCTTTAGAGAGTATTACACATGGGGTGTCATTTATTTAGAGATTGATAATAAAATTATACTTTTATTTGCTTTATTCAATACGTTATAAATAAATAACTTATAACATGTATAAGACATATACCATGCAGTATCATATGATTCTCAATAATACAATATGCCAACATATAAACAAGTCATATTCATTGTTATAATCTTCTTAATAAAATTGCATTGGAGATACTTTTACAGTAAAAAAACACTAGACATAATTTTTGGAGTTTTTTTACATATTTTTTCCTATTAACCTCCTTAATAACATATATACCTAACTATAAAAATCAATTACATATTACCCAATGCTTACACAATTACCTATTTACCCTTATATGTAAATTAATATATTTAAGAAGGAAATATATGTAAATAGTACTTTAATTGATTCATTAAGGGTAAAATAGTAATTCAATAAGTTATTTTAAATTAATTGGATAAATATGTAATATATAAGCTTTAGAAATAGGAAATATGTATTTAAAATTAGGGGTTGGGTAAATATGTAATAAATGAACTTAGTAAGGCTAATTTTTAATATGTTTTGTTTCCATCAAAATTTATTAATTTATCAATTATTATATAATGTGTTCATGATGAAAAATGTACCGAGAACAATGTTTTTTAAATTATTTGATGAACATGAACTATAAAATCAATAAAGTGTCACACTTATGATTATAGAATATCATAATGAATGATACTAATTATGATTAAATCTTAACGTAAGTAATCATTATTATATCTTCAACAAATGTTCTGAAAAAATTATATCATGTCTAGCTATATTATATTTGTCTAGTAATGTAGTTCGCCATATTCCATCTTAAAGATTCTCGATTCAAAAAAACCGAATGAAGCTTAATGAAAAATCGATTTAATTAAAACCCGCAATCTAAATTGATTTATATATCACCAAATGCTTTAGACATTCAATGAGGTAATATAAATCGAATGATGTAAGTTATATAATTATAACATACAAGTAATGCTATTATAATGGTAAATAAATAGCATACTTAATAGCATATAATGACTATGAAACATTTTTTTTTAATGTTTGACTATCAAATTAAAATTTTCTAGTAAAACGTAAACGAAAAATTAAACATTCTTTATGAAACTTATTTCATATTTCTTTAGAATATAATAATTTAAAGAGAAACTTAACCTTTTTTTAATTTCTTTTAAGGAATTAAATAACGTAATCGACACAGGTTACTCTCCGTTTGAACGCATACTCTTGGTTTAAGAGATGAAACCCTTTTTAATGGAAAAATAGAGATTAACAAATAGAAACTTAAAAGGAACGACAATTTCTACTTATGGTTATCAAGTACTGAAAATCTTATCATCTACCAAAAATCCAACTTTAAATTAGAAGTCTTTTAGCCATAAGAATTATAATCAAAACCCTATAATCAATTACTAGATATTCGAACGGTGTATATGTAAGATTACAAATCTAAAATTCATTATGAAAATGGGTTTGAGTGGTACCTTATTCAAGAATTGAAGGCTTCTGGTATTTTTCAGAATCCAAGGCTGCTAGGTGCACGACTACCACGATCGAAGACAAAAAAACTCCCCATCAAGATGAGATGATGTGACTTCACCACCGATTGGATGGACAAGAACCACAGAGATTAGAGAGATGTGGAAAGCAGAGATTTTAGAGTTTTATTAGGATCGTTTTGTCGAAGAACTTTTTAGAGCGATAAATTGCCCGGTAAACACGAACATCATATAGAGAGATCAATCCCGTGCTGATAACGTGTTGTGTAACAACGCCTATTAGCAACATCAAATATGCACATGATATAAAGAGAATGGAAGAATGATAGAACTATATTCTTATTAAGATGTCTAATACCAAATACAAGTAACCTCTATTTATAGGGTATTTACATTAATATAAAAGTAATGAATGGATGAAAGTTATACATGTGGAGAGTCACCATATTATTATGCATTCATAACACTATAAGATAATTCAAGAGATACGAGTTCAATATTGTTTCGATTTATTTGCATGGCACAAAAAAAATATATAAAACGCTAAATATAATTACTCCAGTGGGGTCGGCTGTATGGTGGTGTGTTGGTGAGAGCCCGATCACTGAGAATATAATAGTTTCTGTTAAAAAGATACAACTAATTAGAAATTAGCTTGGAATTTTCATACGGTTTCACATAAAATCGCTTGAGACGTTCCGAAGTCTTCGTGACCTAGGGTTGGCATACGAAATAGCAGAAAATCATATAAAGAAAATATATGAATAAATATTAAAATCCATTTAATTTATTACTAGATTACCTCATTGTCCCAGTTTGTTCTCCAAATCATATATGCAAGCGTAATAGTTTGCGTTAGAACACCTCCTATCATTCCGATCCATATACCCTAACAAGTAATTAAATCGAATAATTTATCATAGATAATCTAGCCAATACATTAAAATTAAGATTTTGGTTTCAATCCACACGTTAACTTTTGATTTATATGTGTGTACCTTAACTTCAAGAGACGTTAAATATCCAAGCAAAGCTCCCAATGGGATACCGATCAAGTAAAAGCAAACGAGGTTAATGATTGCTACACTTGCCTGCATACCTGCTCCAATTGCCACTCCTGGTGACAAAAATAGAAAGCCATCTTGTTCATGTTTGAATCTTGATTTAATGTAGTCATGATCAAGAACATTAAACTGATAGCTTTTCAAAAAGAGAATGCAAACAACATGATCATCAGTGTTAATAGATTGACTTACAAACGTATATTGTACTTTTTGTTGAATAGTTTGGCACATTCAACATAAATATATGTGCTAAATAATTAAAAAAAATCATTGGTGCACATTAGCATCTATTATGGTTTAACGAATGTTATTTTTCTTTATTGCTTTTGTTTAATATTTATCTGTAACGTGTATTTTGTTGGAATAAATTCGATCGAGCAGCAGAAAAACACCGGCCGGTCAATTTTTGTGTTAACTTCTACGACTCTTTTGTATATTAAAATCGAAATAAAGAACCACCATATATAACCTCTACTATAAAAGACTTGGACGATAATCTAACCAACTTTGACTCAAACTCTATACTTCAAACTAACTTAGTCTTCCAACTTTTTGACCTTGTCCCGACTCAACAATTTGAATAAACTTTCCTCCTACATATATTCAATTCCTGACCAATCTTTTGTTATCAATCGTGGATCTAAGATTGTAACACAAGTTGACTAATTTTCCCGTGAAATCATCAAGGATGTCAAAGTATTTCATCATCAAAGATTCTAAATCCGATTCAAGTATTTGTAGTCTAGGCTCTTTGAAAAAGATAAGAGATGGTCACTGTGTTTTTCTTGGCATCCACTTCATTTGTTGGTTCGAGGGCCTCCCAGATCCCATGAACATTAAAGATTGCTTTGGTATTTACAACTCAAATGTTTTTAAGAATTTAGGGTAGGGCATTGAAAAGTCATTGTAGTCCCTCCTTCCTTAAGGGTTACATTTTCATTATTCTTGGATGTTTTCTTAGCCATTGATAATTCTACTTCTATTCCATGAATGTTGTATACCATATATATGCAGTGATCTACGTTTGATTAAAAGAACATCTAATTTATCGAATTAAACCTGTGAGAACAGCCTGGTTTATCGGTCACCTAGATTTGATCAAAACCTGCCAAACCGTTGTTGATCAGCTTATTCCTGTATCAAATTTCTAACCTCCTATTACTTGCGCGAGAACGACCTTGTTTTTTTTTTCTAATGCCTGGATTTGATCAAAACCTGCCAAACAGGTGTTGATCAATTGCTTCCTCAATCGAAATTCCTAACCTCTTATAATTTGATTGGATTTTTGTTTGTTTTGTCCCCTAATTAGTTTAGAATCCCCCGTATTAACCATTAATACAGTTATTATATATGTGTATAAATAGGTTTGCAGGGATGACGCAAACCTATAACCATATTTAAGACATACGTGTTTATATTCATCAGCATTATAGTTCCCGATCATTAGCATGTGTTACGGTTCAGAGTTATTTTTATTCAACAAATATTCATCTTTAATGTGTTGTTGTTTAGACCTATTTAAAGGCTTCCATTTTTATCAATAAACATCAAGTTTTTTTTATGGTCATGCTAAGTTTATATATTCTCTGCATATGGCCGGTGGGTTGCTGTAAAAAATAGTAAAAGTATACATATGGGTCAACAAACTAAATTTTATTTATGAAAGAAGTTACCTGATAGCACGGGGTAAAAGCCATTCAACAGAACTGAAAAAGAGAGAAGCAAAGAAAGATCGGACACCGTATCTGCAATTCTTTCATCATTGGTAAACAAGTATGCAAGGTCTTTCCGGAACACCAAACAGATAACAAAGAAGAAACATCCTATCAAGGCTGAAGTCCCCAATAAGATTTTTATGGAAAACTTCACTGCTTTTGCGCTTCCTCGCCCTAATTCATTCGCCACGCGGACACTTTATACATGTTAAAGTTACAATATAGCACGTATCAGTCAAATTGTTATTATTTTTTTTAATAACATTATTATACCGATACTAAGTCATGTCCTTTTTTGCATATTTGTAAATTCACAAGTGGTGTATTTTTTTTGCTGAAAACATAAAATATATATATATATATATGCATGACACAATATTTGTTTCGACTTGTTTTCTCGTCAACTAGCATCATTTCTGCAAAGCATAAAAAATAACTTACCATCCGGCACCAAAGAAACCAAGGCTTATATTGCACTCCAATGAGTTAATGTTCAGGCTGTCAAAATTTAAAAAAAACGAGTTTTAGTTTCTTCTAAAATGAACTGTAAAGGGAGAAAATAGAGTAAACCGCTATTTTCGTCCCTACGGTTTGGCCATTTTACCCACTTTCATCCAAAAACTTTTTTTTTGCTTTTTCATCCCTGACTTTTCAAAATCTGGTTATTTTCATCCAAATGACTAACTTCATCTACATTTTAACGTTAAATCAATGGTCGGTTTGAAATTCATAGGTTAAAATCTAACCAAATTACCCCTGATTTAACCAATATTGCACCTGATTTAACGTTAAAATGTAGACGAAGTTACTAAGTTGGATGAAAATGGCTAGATTTTAAAAAGTCAGAACGAAAAAACTAAAAAAAAGTTTTGAATAAAGTGATTAAAATGATCAAACCACATAGACGAAAATGACCCTTCACTCAAAAATATAAGAACACGTATTTATACCAAACGGAAAAGGCGGATATTGCAACCTCGGCGTTTGCCATGTATCCAGCAAGTAAGACCAGAAGAGAATAGTACCATAGCTCCAAGCTACACATAATATTGGTTACACATACTACATTTGAATAATAAGTTTCTCATAGTATACCACATTAAACTTGTTGCAAAGTTGGATTTTTTTGGGAAAATGGCGAGTTTTGGAGAAACATATGGACAAATAGCTAGCGTCTTTTTTGTTATTGTCAAAATTTGTTTTCCAATCGAAAAATTAAATGGCTGCAATCAGATGAGATTTTTAAGTGCTTTTGTGAAGAATTGTCTATCAGTATTCTCCCTTTGTTGAAAAACCTTTGGGATTCCACAGTGTAGTTTATTTTTTTAATTTTTTTTCTCAAAAGTTTTTTTTTATAGTTTGGCCACAAATTTTTTCTCAAAAGTTTTTTTTATAGTTTTGCACAGATTTTTTTTTTTTTTTTTATAGTTTTGCCACAAAATAGATTGTATAGACGGTCTGCATTACGTGGGGAAAAAACGACCAAACTCCACCGTAACGCGGGACGCTTCAAATTGTTGTACGTTTCGACGCGGCGCCGTAACGCGGGGTGGTTCGAGTTACTATACATTTCGACGCCTCCGCAACGCGGAGCGGTTCGAGTTGCTGTACGTTTCGACGTCGTCGCAACACGAGACGAGTAAATCCTCTAGTTGAAATTGAAAACTGTAAATTCAAAATGCGATTTTCCGACACATTTGTAACAAAACTTATTATTTAAGAAAAATAATAATTATGTTAATAACTGTATAATTGTAATAGTATTAAAAAAATAAAGTTAATCCTAATAATTATAATTAGGAAGGTGTGTTAGAAATGCATCGGACTTCCTACACAATTTTTTTTTAGCAAAATGGTCGCAAATTCCGTCAGAATTTTGTCACAAATTATTTCCGACAAAAATATTTTGTCAAAAAATCGTGTTTCCGACGAAAATGTGCATAGCAAATCAATTTTTTCTAGTAGTGCCACAAAAATGTTAAAACTCGTAAAAGTGTTAGTTTCACTAGATCCACCATATCATTTTAACATTAGGTAACATCTTTTTAAATCAGCAATAAAGCAACAAATTATTAGTCATCAGCTATATATTGGGTGTCACAAACACTTACCAGAGCATCACACCAGAGGAAATTGAGAGCTTCACAACAGGCATCAGATCCTTAAAAGCAGAAACTGTGAATCCTTTCCAAGTTTCTGGACACCATCCTCCAAAAATATATATGAATTCCCCAATAACAAGAAACCACGACGACATCGAGAGTGCAAGCATCGCACCAGAGACCCCCAAATTAAACTTATACAAGAAAAGCAGTGACAAAGGTATATGGATAAGAAACTGAAAAGCCGAAAGCCATGCGATAACCATGTTCTTTAATTGTGCTTGCAGATACATTTGAATAGTGAGACTAAAAACATAGTTATAGACAAAAGGGATGAACCATAACGATATGTATCCGCCACTCTTTGCTATCGCTTCATCCTCGCCCAAAAGTTTGAAGATTTGGGTACCAAAGATCAAGATAGGGACCAAGATGGTCAAGGTAATCAAGTCAATGATCCATGATCGTTGTAAGTGAATGCCCATCATGTGGTGTTGGCCGGCTCCAAATGATTGTCCACAAAGCGTTTCGGTTGCACTGGACATTCCCAACTGAAACCGAAAGAAAATGGTCAATACTAACGAGTAAAGACACAAAGACTCGGATTTTATTTTAGTTATAGGTGGTGGAAAGGGTTAAAATGATAACTAGTTTTTTATGTGATAACCGTGATAACCACTCTCTAACAATCACATAATTTATAATTAATTTATTTTTTTAATTATTAAAAAAGTATTTAAGTATCTTGAAATAAATACGAAAATGATGAGTCTTACATATACATACCAAATAATGTTAGATATACGTTTATATATATGTAACACTAACAAAATGATAATTATTACATATAAGTAACACTATGTTTAAAAGTGGTTATCATATAAATATCGGTTTTCATTTGAATCTCACCCTATAGGTGGTTTTGCAACTACTCATGCCTTATAGGTGGGTTTTGAAGTTTTTATGGTTTTAAGGTGATCCGTTGATGTGAGTAATATAAAGGTGGTTATAATTGGCTAGTTAATTGAACTAGCTATGTGAACAAGTGAAATAACAAGTTCACATCTGCTACCTGCACTACCAACAGCAATGAACTTCAAAACCCACATAGAAATCGTGACCTATAATCAATTTTTTCCAAACACTCGGTTCCCTCTATATTTCACCGGTAAAGAGTTGATTTTTTGGACTAAATTAAAAGACCATTGACAACTTACAAGTATTCCGTTGATAAATCGAACGCTGAGTGTTTGAACAAGTGCGTAGCCGGCAAGATCTATGTCAGTGACATGACCGATAAATGACTGGGTGACAACGACAGTTCCAAATGCAGAAACCCTTGATATGATGCTTGGCAATGCAACCCTCCATATCTTTTTCGATTCGTTCCATATCCTTTGTTTAAGATCACCTTCCTCTTCGTCATGTTCATATCGAAGAAGCTTTGTGTCGATCCCATTATCCATCCTGAAACTATAAACAGGTCAAAGATGGTGAAATTTAAGTTTTTCTTAATGGAAAACAAGGTGGCGATAGGACGGATATAAATGGTGATTGGTAGGGGCGTGCAATGCATTATTCACGTGAACCGCTAGTAAATTGTGTCTTGGATTGGATCTGGATTTTAATAAATACCTGTCAGAAATTTATTAACCAAAATTAAGGCTTTCCAACAACAAAATCCAAATATGTCAAACGTGGGATGATAATCGAGTCAGGCTTTATTGGGCTACTCGAGTTTGTTGTATTTGAGTTTTTATCGAGTTCGAGCTCGAAACTTATAACAGTTAAACTCGAGCTTATAATGACTCGGCATGAGTTTTTATCAAGTCCAAGCGCTAGGCCCTAACGTCTTAAAATAAAATAAAATAAAATAATAAATAATCGAAAAACTTGACACAATAGTAATTAAGTTTCTTATATGTTTTCGAACTTCTTTTGTCCTATCAATGTCAATTAAGCTCTTGCGTAACTATCATGTTAACGTGTTACTATTTTGTGTACTCATTTAATGGAAACGGTGAAGATGGGGGGAACTTTGTGTTTAGTAGAGTAGGATTTGCTATTCAGAAGGGGGTAGCGGCGCAGCTTGTTGCCCGTCTACCTGCCATTAGTTTGTAATTGTGACGGTCATCTCGTTATTACACACCGATTACGTAAAAAAAAAAAAATTCAATTCATTTCACCGTATCAATATAACGAAAAATAATCTAGTAATTGCACAAAATTAAAATTATAAGAGCATTTGAAACATGAGTGACTTTAATAAACAAAATAAATTTGAGTAATCAAAATGGAATATATAATAAACTTGGTTAATATTATGTAAATTATCCTTAAATAATAATAAAATTAAATAAAATAAGTAAATAAAATATATATATATATATAATAAATAAAGGTTTTCTATAACACGTGTCGCCTCCACATTCATTCTCATCATTTTTTCCCGCTTCTCTCTCCTATTAATTACACCACTGTCCAATAGTAATAATAATAATATATTTTTAAATAAAATAATAATTTTTATATTAATAAATCTTCTGACATAATTTGACGATTGTATGTATTAACAAATTATATTGTATTTCACGGGTTTATTCAACCCTTGTAAAACATGAGTTTTTAAAAAATGAATTTCTTATTACTTAATATATAATATTATATTTATTTAACCTGTGTAATACACGGGATTTTAACCTAGTATATATATATATATATATATATAATAACAAGAGTAAAGTGCCAATTTCGTCCATGTGGCTCGGCCATTTCAGCCAGTTTCATCCAAAAACTTTTTTGTTTAGGTTTTCCATCCCTGACTTTTTAAAATCTAGCCATTTTCATCCAATGACAAACTCCGTCTACATTTTAACGTTAAATCAAAGGCAATTTTGGTTAAATCATGGGTAATTTAGTTAGATTTTAACCTACGAAGTTCAAACCAACCCTTGAATTACGTTAAAATGTAGACGGAGTTAGCCAGTTGGATGAAAACGACTAGATTTTGAAAAGTCATGGACGAAAAAGCTAAAAAAGGTTTTTGGATGAAACTGGCTAAAATGGCCAAACCATAAAGACGAAAATGAAACTTTACTCTAATAACAAATTGAAAAAAAGTGTTGACCTAATTAACCAAACCCGCGAAACCTGAACTTGAACATAGTTTACCTCGTCCGGTTCTCAGTTCTGATAAACTAGGAATATAATGGCCTCAAATCGCCCGTTCATCTCCATTGACATTTGCTGAACTTTATGGTCTTCTAAATGACCATGATTATATGGTCACCAAACCACAAAAATCTGTTGCTCCCACAACCTTCACCACCACTGCCAGCCACTCTCAGTCTCCACAACAGATGCATGCTCTTTAGCAGATGGCATCACATCTTGGCTATCAACTAATGCCTAATGTGGTAGTCGCCTCACAACCCTCGTCATCCCTTCTATGGTGCTCGTTCCTTAAACAATCGTGGAAATTTTGGTCGAGGACGACGGGGATCTTACCACGGAGGCTATAACAACTACATCAACAACATGGGTCGCGGTTGTGGTGATAACCGCAGTTAGATCAGTTGGGCTTTTGCTCAAAACAACGTTTATGGCTCCTGCAACCGATGTAGCATTAGATATCTCCCAAACGATTCTCTAAACAGTGATCCTTCCATGTTTCATGCTAACCACACAACTAATTTTGCAGATGAACGTTCAGTTTCCAGTGACAACTGTTCTGGTGTTGGTAGCACCTGGTATCCGGAAACTAGATCCAACACACATCACCAGGCATATCCAACCTTGATAGCTCGGAGGCTTACTGTCGTAACGACTCACTCCATGTTGGTAACGGTAAGGGACTTCTTATTCTTAATGTTTGTTCATCAAAATTCACTTCTCCAAACCAAACTCTTTCCATCATTCACATTCTCCATGTTCCGGATGTTAAAAAGAATCTCTAATTTGTTCAACAGTTCTGTTTAGATAATAATATATTCTTTGAATTTCACTCTCTCTACTTTGGTGTGAAGGACGAGTCTACATGCACTATCCTTCTCACTTGCCCCAATGAACAAGGCCTCTATTCTCTTCGCCTTCCTCGGATCAAGTCCATAAATAAGACCTCCTTCTCTGTTGTTCAGACTTCCTCCATTGTTTGGCATATAAGACTTGGTCATCCTCATTAGTGTCTCTTTAATTTTATGCTTTCCAGATTTCATTTACCCGTTACTACTAAATTTCTTTATGTTTCTTGTACTATTTGTCATTTGGGCAAGTCATCAAACTATTGTTACCCAGTGCTACATTTCATAGTAAAACTTTTCTTAATTTAATTTATTGTGATGTTTGGGCCCTGCACATGTGCTATCTTTTGACGACCACAATTTATTTCATGCTTTGTATTGACCATTATTCTTGTTATATGCGGATTTTTTAACTCACAAGTCTGATGTGTTCTCTACTTTTAAAAATTTTGTAACAATAGTTGAATGTCAATTTAATGCAAAAATCAAGAATTTTCAAACTAACTAGTGTGGCGAATTTCGTCCATTGACATCCTTGTTCACTTCGCTTGGCATCATTCACAAACTCTCGTGCCCACACACAACAGAACAAAATGGCATCGTCAAGCGTCGACATCCCCACATTGTTGAAACTGGCCTTACACTTTTGGCTCAGTCGTCCGATCCTCAACGTTTCTTGCACTTTTCTTTTGACACGGTCGTTTATCTCATAAATCGAATGCCATCTAAAACAACCTTTCACATTTCACCATTCGAACACCTCTCCAATTGTTCTCCTGATTTTTCATTCCTTCGGGTGTTTCGTTGCCAATGCTTTCCTCATCTTCGACCATACAATCGTCAAAAGATGGATCTTCGCACCATGTATCTTTCTGGGCTACGGTCCCTCTCATCATGGATATCCTTGCTTTGATCCGTTCATGGACCGGATCTATATAGCTCGCCATGTCCTTCTTAATGAGGATCACTTTCCTTTTGCAAAACCACCTCCTCCGACTCCTTCCAACCCCTATACCTCCTTCTCTGGTTTCACAACTTTTCCTTATGATCTTGCTGAACCATCATCTCCTACAACTTCTCAACCAACTCCATCGCATTCTCCTAAACATTCACCTCTGTCATCTCAATCCTCAAACTCTGTTTCTTCCCAATCTTCTATACCATCTCCTAGGGGTGAGCAATAACCGAACCGTTAACCAAAACCAAACCGAAAACCGACGAAACCGAACCGAAAACCGAATTAACCGAAGATCGGTTATCGGTTATTTTTTGTACCCTCGATTAACCGAAATAAACCGAACCAAACCATCCATATTTTCATATATTTCTAGCTTTTACACCTCAATTTCATGTATTTCATGTTTTATACCTTCATTTCATATATTTATACATCTATTTCGTGTATTTATATATCTATTTCGTGTATTTATACCTCAATTTCATGTATTTATACCTCCATTTCATGTATTTATACCACCATTTCATGTATTGCTAAGCAAAAATTATAGTCGAAGTTTGGTTTTGGTTATTAACCAAAATTAACCGAACCGAAAACAGACAAAATAACCGAATAAACTGAACCGATTAACCGAAACCGATCGATTAATAAAATAGAATAACCGATGACTTCGGTTTCGGTTATGGCTAATAACCGAACCAAACCGAACCGTATCAGATGGCATCTCCTCCTCCACATCCTCGAACTCGTCCCCCAAATCTCCGTCAAAATCCTAAACCTCATGTTCCTTATAGCTCTTCCTCCAATCACGTGTCCACATCTCCCAGTCTTACATCTGAGCCATCTTCCTTTACCATTGCATACCAAAATCCGAAGTGACATCACGCCATGGCCGAAGAACTTTCTGCTCTCACTACAAATAGGACTTGGTCCTTAGTACCACTGATGTAAGGTTAAATATCCCATGTTTAAGAGTCGTTTTGTGCTCTCACTACAAATAGGACTTGGTCCTTGGTCCTTAGAACTTTCAAGAAAATGGAGTCTTCGCGGTACGCAAAGACCGGGAGTGGAAATTTCGCGGTACGTGAGGGCCTGAAAAGCCCACCCGACTAATTTGTCCTTCGCGCCACGCGAAGGACGGGTCAATGATGTTCGCAGTACGCGAGAAAAGGGATTACGACTCTTTTTGAGATCATTCCAATGATAAGCCATTAGGGACCCACTGTCGAATTATCTAGCCTACTTTCGTCCCAGAGCATTCCATAGGTGATTTCCAGAGATAAAGTTTCAACCTTTGTGAGTTTTTGATGCTAGATCAAGTTATACCAAGTATTGAAGAATTGATGACGATGTCGATGAACGGCTAATCTCTTCGTGTTGTTTTCGGGTGTAGGATCTGCTTGTAAGTGATAGACTTGGGTTCATACTTGATTGGTTTGCTATTCTTGTAATTGTATGATTTGTTTGAATGCTTGATTATTAGATTTGTTTAAAACAATTTGGTTTTCATTCAATTTAATACATTCATCAATTTTCGGTTTTCTATCGTGAATTATTGATCAATTTTCGGTTTTCTATCGTGAATTATTGAATATTTAGATCTGATCTTCTAAGTTGCTAATTAACTATTGAGTTATTAATCTGTGTCAAGTACCCGGTTTTGTAATCGTTGCTTAACGCAATCACTATCTTGGTTGTTAATTGTTTATCAAATCTAATGAAGAAGTTATGTCTGTGTAACTTCTAATAAGTATAAACCAGTAATCACAGAACTTGCAATCTGAACCCAAAAGCTGTCACACCCCGAAATTTATTTACTTAATAAATAAATAAAGGTTGTAACGATTGATAACATTACACAACAGCGTAACCTAAATAAAAACTTCTAAGGTATGTCGATCACCATTACAAAAACTGAAATAAACTAGTGCTTTGTCCTAGAATCATATAGGTCATAACGGCTTGTGGTTGACAATCAAGTTTTCTTCAGCTTCTAGGGTTTAGTCCAATTGACTAACCTATTTCAACCGTGCCATGGCTATTTGTTACCTGAAAAACATACTTAAAAGTATGAACACAAAGGTTGGTGAGTTCACAGGTTTAATTGTTGCAATGTAAATTAGTTTTCCTTGAAAACATCGATATCCTGTACATGGGCATAGTATAAAAGCGTTTTACTAGAAAACACGTGATAACTTCATAGTCATAAAATAAGTAGTTTTTCCAACGAAAACATGTGATGACTTCATAGTCATAAAATGAGTAATTTTCCCCATGAAAACATGTTAATGAATTTATGCCCATGTTAAGCCCTCTTTCAAGAAATTATTAGAGATATGAACGTTAATCAAAACAAGTAGCAGTTTCAAGTGTATATGATAAACAAAACAAGTAATGTTGATCCATTAGTACACTAGCTAAGAATACAAATAATATGTTCATACATGAGGCATAACCAATCCATGACACACGTATTTTTCCCCCATCTCGTACCTCCCGAGCACACGTTTGAACACTATGCAGTCATTCGACGAAAACCGATCGAACCATGACCAGGGGTGTCAATCCCAAATAGTACTATCCATAGAATCTCAGGCTAAGTCCTTAGCTAATAGTTATTAAAATGTTTATGTAGGGGACTTTACGAGCTCCCATTGTTAACTCATGCAAACATAAAGGTCGGGTCTTGTTTTCTTGTTATCATATAAAAAGAGTACGAGTATGTTTCATGTTTTCCAAACGTGTCAAATATGTTTCATGTTTTCCAAACGTGTCAAATATGTTTCATTTTTCCAAGCGTATCAGGTATGTATGTTTTATGTTTTCAAATGTATAAAACGTGTTAAGCAAGTGTGTTTCTTCCCCGTGTTTCTAAAACATTTAAGAAGTTAAAAGGGGCACTGAACTCACCTGGTGGCCTGTTAGGAACACTAACATCCTTCTGTTAGCAATAGAAACCAAAACCCATGTGATAATTACGGGTTACGTCCTATTCGAGTCCTACAATACCTGTAGGCACTCAATGAGTTTTACAGACTAACCCTAATAATGTAAAGTGTGTCTAATCTCGGGTCGAGTTATCACGTGTGCGGTTGAGCTCTGTTGATTATTAACAGTGATATCATATGCAATGTTGGTTTAACATTCGATATTATTAGCTTAATTCGAGTCGGATTTCTCGACTCAAATACGTTTCAGTAGTTATATACAAAAATATTAGTTTGTCGAGTAGGCAATCATATATATAGCTATGTGCACGTATAATTAATAATAATTATTCACGTCCGTGCGTCATTTAACTGAATATATACCACTTTATAGTTTACTATTACGATCACACGTTTTCATATTTATTCAAAACGTATTCGTTTAGGATTTTAAACATTCGTGTCCTAAATCAAAAGGTCTTACGATATATATACATATATGAATGTGCAAACTTACATGTATTTATTTACGAATCTAAACATCGTTTTATACCATAATCTTTTGATTCTCATATACCATATGGATATTTCTATACAAATATGTATTTATAGTATTAATATAAATATATCTATTTGTTTAGATGATACATTTATATCAATAAAAATATACTTGTATCAAACATTGTTTATTCCGTCAAAACGCTCGTTTAAATACTAATTAGCGTCATATCAATTAGATATATATATATATTTATTTATTTATATATGTATATGTTTGTGCGTATACCTACATTTATGCAAAATACTTAAAGTTTAAAATCATTTCAATCGTATTTATTTTGTATAAACCATTTCATACCACAAGTATCATATGTGTCCTTCTATACGTTCTTATAGATTTAAATGAACCACCTAATGTATAACTTTTATACAAAATATATTTGTTATTCGATTAATCTCAAATCACATATATTCATATTCATATTAAGATATAACCATCAACGATATTTGTGTTACGAATGTAAATGTTTTTACGTTCAAGAGTAATATTTTGTAATTGTAAGTATTGTTCGTTGATTTTATTCGAGACTCTCGTTTGACCGATTACACGATTACGAACTTATTTCCTCATTTAAGGGTAAGTATATGTTTTAGTCGAAACAAACTACTTTGTCAAAGATACATATTTACGGCTCGTTAATATTAACGGTTAAGTTATTATTTATTTCTTTATTAATTTTACCGTTAATAAATCGTTTAAGCTCAATGTGATCTAACCGCTCGCACATTTATTATCAGGTAAAAAAATATATTCATCTTAACCCGCGTTTTATACCTGTTTATGCGTTTGGTTCGCGTATACAAATCTGTTGGCCACTTGACCAGATTTGACCCGTTAGCTTTCATTGACCAAGTTTGACCAAGGCTCGGGATGCCTATTCCGGTCCAAAAAGCACCTATTTAACACTCGGGAATGAAACACGGCCACCAAGTTACCAGATCTATACAGAAAACGATAAATCTTTAAAACTACCCCAACATTTCAAAACGAACCTTGCAAATTATAGATCAGGACAGTAGACAACTAATAATTCCAGATCCGTCCGTTTGGGCTTGCCGGAGTGTCGAGTTGGTATCGGAACGCTAATTTGCTCGCCGGAATCCTTGAAACGGCAGGGAGTCAAACAAGATTGTGGGTAAACGAAAGGGTCTAGTTAAATAATCGAACAAGGGAATGATTTAACCTGGAATAATGTGGATCGGGTCAAGAGGGGGACATACCAGCACTAACTGTCCGTTTTTGTTACTCGCCGGAAAACCGGGTTCGCCGGAATTTCGATCCAGCCGCCACAGTGGCTTTTCCCTTTTTCCGACGCCGATTAGAGCACCTGGAGTCCTCGTCTCCCTCAAATGTTAATGCTGTGGTTGCCCCCGTCATGCGGCTGTTAGGTCGAAACCCTAACGCCGACACCGCTTCACGGTTCAAAGAACAACATATTCGCCGGTTTCCGTCACCGGGAAAGCAGGCTAGGCTGCCGCTGTGTCGTCCTCACCTGGGTCGGCCACCGCTGCCGTCGTTTCCCCATCTGAGCCCGTCATCTGACATGATAACCACCCAAAACCACCGCTAGCCACCATTGCCGTCGATCGGAGGGGTGAGATGAGAGAAAAGTGAAGGTCGCGTCCGGACCGTCGGCCATGCCATCACCGTCGCTGGGAATCTCCGACATCACCTCCAGTCACCATCACCGTTGGTCGGCCGTCGATAGTTCGCCGGAGCGACGGCCGGATGTGGCCGGCCCTCCTTTCTCTCGTTCTCTCTTTTGCACACACATATGGGTGTGTGGTTTGGATAAAATGAGGAGTGGATGGAGATAAGTTACTTTAATAGCTAGGGTTTCATGTGATTGAGAAAGTGTAGGTGGATACCGCGTGTCAAACTCGAAATTTGCTCGCGTAACGTGGTGTGATTCTCGTTCTTATTTTTATTTTATTTTTTTTGTAAATAACAACTAATAATACGAAATAACCCTTCGAAATATTTATCTTGTTATAAATTATTATTGAAGTGGATTTAGGTCGGTAAAAGTTCGCAGCGCGTATCCGAACCAATTTCGTCAGATTAACTGCTTCGCACCTTGAGCATAACTATTATTATTTATTTTAATATTATTAAAATAATTTATAACATCTGTCGTATCAAAATATGTATCGGTCATAACCGTACCGATATCGTTAATCTTACGAGTATCTTACGTGGTTTAACGTTTTAAATGGTTGAGCCGCATAAGTACTTCTATTGTTTCGTAAGTTCTTAAAATTGTGTAACAAGTTGTTAACCGGAAATCGAGTGACTAGTTGGGTGTACGGGTTATGTAATTGGAACCTTTAATGGGCTTGGGTCCTTATTAGGCCTTAAATGGGCTGAAATTTCAATTGTGTCTAGCTTAAAACTAGGTTTTAGATTCTGGATTTTTGCATGTGTCACAGAAGCGATCCATTTTCTCTTAATAGTTTTTTCAAAGTTTAAATTTAATTGCTTTTTAATTAAAGTCCGAATAATTTTCCTAAACAAACATTGTCCACCAATTCCCTGTGGATTTTACACCCTACTTCACTATACTATAGTTTAAGATAGCTAGGGATTCGAATTATTGTTTTTTATTGACCTTGACAACGCGATCAACCACCTCCCCCTAATGCTAATGTTATTAATTGTAAGTGGATCTACAAGTTAAAGAAGGATCAAAATGGGGCAGTTACTCGTTAAAAAAGCCCGTCTTGTGGCCAAGGGCTTTCGGCAACATCCAGGTATTGATTTTCAAGAAACCTTTAGTACAATTGTCAAATTTACAACAATTAGAGTGGTTCTCTATCTTGCCGTTACACAACAACTGCCTCTTCGTCAACTGGACGTCCATAATGCCTTTCTTACATGGTGATCTCAAGGAGACAGTCTACCTTCGATAGCCATAAAGATTTGTTAATCCTTAACGTCTAGATCATGTATGTTTACTACACAAGTCTTTATATGGTCTTCGACAGGCTCCTCGGCTTGGTTTGATCGCATGTCGCAAGCTCTTTACAGGCTCAGGTTTCAAGGATCAAAAACCGATCCTTCCATATTTACATACAAGTCTGGCAAAAAATCATGTATACGCTGGTGTATGTTAATGACATTTGTCACTTGTAACAACGCCAGTGTTGTGAACACTCTGACGAGCAGCTCAGCCATGCTTTTGCTCTTAAAGAGCTATGCAATCTTGACTACTTCCTAGGTATTGAAATAGTGTGCCTTGGTCGTGACATCCTACTGTCTCAACGAAAGTATATAACTATGGTTCTTCAATGTGTTGGACTTTCGGAGTCCAAACAAGTCTCGTCTCCTATGAGCACCTCACAAGGGTTATCCCTTGGAGACGGTCTTTTATTCTCGGACCCGGTACGGAATCGCCAAATTGTTGGTGCCGTTCAATATGTCACTCTTGCACGACCGAATATTGCCTTTGAAGTCAACAAAGTCTGCCAATACATGCATGTGCCTCTGACAATCACTGGTTTGCCATACTCCGGTACTTAAAAGGCACCCTGAATCATGGCTCACAATTCTTGGTGAGGGGCAAATAGCTTCATTTAACGCCAAAAATAGATGCACGTTAGTGTAAAGGATGAAATGTGCAAATAAGTTTAAACATAAAAGAGAATTTCTAATATTACGTTAATTTAAGGATATAATCTAAAATTTGGTATACACATAAAGGACGAATCTAAACATAAAGAACAAAATCCATAAATTCGTTTGTTAAAGGATGTAAATTTAAATTCAGTAAATACCTTAATGACATAAAATGTAACTTATAGTCTAAAAGCTTTTAGAAAAAGAAAAATGCAGGTCAACTTTCAAAAATTAGTAGCTTTTTTATGGAAACATAAATTGGTTGTTAAAACCAACCAGATAGGCTACATGGATTAATAAATATCCCAAGGACAAACTATTTCAGGTGTCTATTTTACAATACACTAGTCCGTCCATAACTCATGTATTACAGCACCAGAAAGCAAAATGCTCATATTTGCGGTTATTACTAACAAGACCACCACATTGTAAACAAACAAAGCTACTTCCATCAGAGAATGCATCCACCATTACTTGTTTTCTCCCACTTTCAGTCAGTATAGATGTTCCACCACCATCAGGCTCCAACTTTGATGATGGCCATGGTGATTCTTCTGCTTCAGTTATTGCACATTCAGCAAACAAGGATGCCAGCTCATCAGCAGCATTATTACTTTCATATCTTTTCTTCATGTAAACCTCTTTCGCTCGGTTTAGGGCTTCAACCGCAGCCGCTTCACCTCCGGTGCCTTTCATAGCCATCACAACCTGTTAATCAAGAAATAATCATACGGCGTTCATGTCGTTTTTAAATATTTATGGACAAACGCCTGTAAAGTATTCATTATCCATACATTTTTTTGGTTGAGTCCAGGGGCAGAATATTGTGAGGGCCCGGGGGTCCCCCCTTCCCGATTTTTCGCTCAGAAGTGTTAACATATACCTATTCGGCCGATTTTTCACTCAAAAGTGTTAATTTATACGTATTCGGCGAAAATTTTATAGTTCCGGGCCCCTTATAGGAAAAAAAATCCAAGCCCCCCTTCCTCAAAGGTTCAAGTTCCGCCGCTAGTTGAGTCATTTTTTATATTAATATTTCACGACTAAATTATTTATATTTAAATATTACATAACTTGAAAATTTGATAAAAACATAACTTGTTCCAAGTATTACATAATTGGAAATTTATTAACTTGAAGAGTTAAACTTCACATCATTAATAACAAATTGAATATACAATTAGTAATACAAACAAATAAATCAATCATCAATCAAAACATAATAAACAAGTAACTATTGCGCCACGTGTCACAATTCTGTGAGCTCAAGATTGTTTTTCCCGCTTATTATTTCTCAATCCCAGTATTATAAATAGACCTCGATCACATATACAATTAGTAACCATTTAAAGAACTTTCAGTCATATCTTATCTCAAAATATCGCTTTATAATTTCCTAAATTTTCACTACTAACTATCTAATATTTCATTTATTCAACTCGTGTAATACACGGGTTTCTAACCTATTAACTAATATATTAATATAAATCTTTTAAAAGCAAGGGAAGGGCGGCTGAGTACACAAAGTTAACCACCCGAAATTTTTTTTTGAAGTTACCCTATAAGGTCTTGTCTACTTATGTACAGTAGAATCAAGAGCAATTCAAGAGGTGACAATCTTATCAAGTATTCCACAAAATAAGTTCTTTGCTATAAAACTTTACTGATAGGCCAGGCATGGACTTTCAAGAAATGTGTCAAAATAAAATGAGTAACTAGCACATTGAGCGTTTATGCTTTGTGTGTAAAAGGAATCAGGTCGTGGCGATGATAGTGTTGGTAGTGGCAACGGTGGTTGTGGAGACTGTGGCCGCAGTTGTTATTCGTTAATTTGGCAAACTAAGCGAGCGGGTAAGGAGTAGAGCATAGATTCCGGTTCCATTAAATTCTAATGAATTCCAACAAACCAAAATACCAATGCAACCTTCCATCAAGAACATTTTAGACCCATTAGGTTTGTTATTCACACTTTGACATTCATTCATTCCCATACCATCCCTAAGCTAAAACTACTACTTTGTGACTGTGTCCATCTCAAAGTGCAATTACATAAAGTGATTACGAAAAAATATTTAATATAAAAACTAATCAATATAGATATGACAAATTCACAATCTGGACTTTAAGCAGCTAGAAATTCTAGCCTTCAGCTGCAGAAACATTAAAGAATTAGGGATTTTGACTTTTAGAACAGATTATAACGACGGTTGATTAAAAACTCGATAACATCTGCGGAAAATTAATGATAACAACAATACACGTATATGAATTCGATTTTTAACAGGGAAATCGAGAACTAGAAACAAGTTCTAGGAACTTATAGAATGAAGATGGAATAGTAGTTGAATTAGAAATCAGGAATTACCGCTTGAAGAGCTTGGGAAGGTTTGCCTTGATGAAGGAACTGACGAGCTAGTGTGAGCAATCCTCTAGCAACTTCAATATGTCCGGAAATCGAAGCATCGGAGTCCATCATATCCGCATCCATGGATTATCGACGACGACGAAGTGTGTTTGCGTTAGGTTTTGTTTGTGTTTCTGATATTGAGCAAAAAGTCACCCAACCAAGCCGAGATGCTTCTAGCAATTTCTGGAGCTGCTAATTTTCAAATTTCAATTCGGGGTTATAAATTTTGTTTTAAAATCAAATATAAACTAGTGCGCACACCCGCGCTCCGTGACCGGACGGGCCTATTTTAAAAACTATTTAAGCGAAAACGTAAATGAAATTTTAAAAAACGTTAACAAAAAACAAAACTAAAAGAGAAAAAATTAAGTATTAAGATCTGTACGTTGCGGCACGAAAAACTGCGAAAAAAACTGAAGTATCAGAAAATAAAGTTAAACAGAGAGACAGACGCTTGTAGTGTGTTAAACCGTGGAAGAAATGTACATAATCAAAAGCTTATAAAATAGTTATCTTTAAACGAAATAAATAAACTTACTCGAAACTTCATATAAAAAAGAAACTGTAACAAAGACGTTAAAAGAAATTAACAGGAAAAGTTAGTAAAAGAAAGCAAAATCGTTCAAAAAAGTAAAGACTTAAAAACTAATTCACAACGACGATGTACGCAAGTGCGTAGATAACTTATACACTATCAAGCGTAACTCCGTTATAATTGTGCGTATTCCACTTTTTGTAAATCAATTGGTAAAAAAAAGAGAGCAAAAAAACGTTTAATGTGTAAACGATAACTTTATTAAATTAAGGGGTTGTAATATAAATCCGTTAAAGGTAAAAAAACATTTTTTAAATTCAAGGGATTAAAAGTAAATATGTTATAAATTAAGGGTGTAAATGTAAAGTTATATAAAAAAACAAAATTGCTGACATATTGATGATGTCAGCGTACGCATCAATAGGTTGTACAAAGAGGGTGTTTGTGATTGCATTGAAAAACTGTTTATTGACTTGTTGACTTTTTCAAAAGCCAATAAGCTAAAAAAAGTGTTTGTCAAACATGAAGCACTTTTGTTTTAACTTTTTGATAAAGCTAAAAAGTTGTGTTTTAAGAAGCTACAAATTCATGACTTTTCAAATGGTTTTTCGCTTTTGCAATAAAATATTACCAATCTACCTCTAACAATTTTTAACAAATACATATATAATAACATTATATATATTATCGATTATTAACCCTAAAAGAAGACATACATGGCTGTCACCAACGTTCGTCAATCATTGACTTATTGGTTTTTCCCACCACAAAAGTTAATCCAAACACTTTTTCAAAAACCCATTTTCAAAAAGTCATAAGCTAATAAGCAATTTTAACAAAAGCACTTTTGAAGTTAAATAAGCAAATCCCAAACACCCTCTAAATGCATCTATGCTTCTCAGTTTGCCTTTTGTTAGTATTTGAATTAGGGGTTATTAAGGATGTGTAGTATACCCTTACATGTACCCCATGAAGGATTTCACATCATGATCACTAAGGGAACACCGCCCCCATACATAGTTGTCGATAGCGAATAGCGGTAAATAGCGACAAGCCACCTATACGCTACGTAGCGAATAGCGGTAAATAGCGGGCGCTATTTCACGTTTAGCGATACACTGCTAGAAATTTTTAGAAATATTTTATATTCAACTATTGTAGGATATGTAGCAATTATAATCAATAATCATCTGAATCTTCATATATTAGGGTTATTAGCAACCCTATTTATATTAATCAAGTAAAAAACTGGTTAAAAAAAAAAAAAAAAAAAAAACCGCTATCTGGTCGCTATCTGGAAATAGCGGAGCCTAAACGAAACGCTACGTAGCGCTATAGCGCCCGCTACGGGCGCTATTGACAACTATGCCCCCATATGGCGTGAGGGGGGTGACTGGTGAGAAAGTCCATGTGAGGGGTTAACGGGAGAAAGGAGAGGGATTGTCGGTGTTGGTGGGTCCCCTATTGTAGGTGTTGGGTGGGTTCCTCATTGTTAAATATGTGGTATTTCACTCACTTATATATTTTCAATGTTTTAAAAACCGGTTTTCAAATTATCGGGTTGGGCTCATAAATGGTTCAACCGGTTATACCGGATTGTATTGGGCGGTTCAACCGGGTTGACTAGTTAACCCTATAATTCCATAAAAATAGAATTTCAACTCAAAAAATAATCAAAAAATAAATAATTTCATAATAAAAAAATAATCCAAAAACACTCATTTTTGTAACAAAGTTTTTTTTTAAATAAAAGTGTACAATTGTTTTATGTCATTGAGTGTTGAACTGATCAATCGATGGAACTGATCAATGAACTATTTTTGAGGAAGAACTGATGTATCGATGTATAGGTTACACAAATTTTAACGGCAAGCAGAAAAATAATAGTTTTTAACTGGGCAGCTAACTTTTTTAAAAGGAACTAAGCAATTAGTTTTTTTTAACTGGGCCTTAGTTAACTGAGCAGTTAATTTTAAAGGCAAGCAGAAGGATGATGGTTACAATTTTTTTTTTCTAAACTAGGCCACTAACGTTTTTTAAAAAGGAACTGACCATTTTTTTGTTTTAAAGTTCAAACGTAAAACCGGTACAACGGTCTAACTCAATATCTCCAGTAATGCCTGCGGTACAACTTACAAACCATTGTTTCAATTTACCGTGCTCAAACCTACCGGGCTAGTGAACGAAACCCGGTTCTACTGGTATTACCGGCCGGTTTGAACCGGTATTTAAAATATTTGATATTTCCTTTCCAAATGAGACCCAAGTGAGCAACTTATCATGTTGATGTGACGTCCATGTAACAGAAAAGGTATTCTAACTTAGATCTCTGAAGTGAGAGTATGCCCCATACTCTAAGGCTATGGGTCTAAGGCTATGGGTAATAGTATGTGACTGGGAGCAACATCAGCCCCATGCCCACACACATGCTCACGGGCGTTAGGCATAAAATGATTTTAAACATTCAATCTCTCATCCAATCAAATCTCTCAGTGTCAATTTTTTTAAGTTAAGATTTTATTTGATTTTTCTCAAATAAGTTGTTCGGTAATTTAAAAAGTAATAACACGCACAAAAAATTACAGCAATGCATTCAATAAGAGCAGAAACAGTACAAATCAGCCCTAACTGATTTCAAAGACTATCTAATTGGATCAAAGATTGCTTTAGCCATCATCTTGAAACCCGACCCAGGTAAAATTGTTCTTCTTCTTTAGGAACCATATGAGCAGAACAAGAATTTAACCATGTCTATGCTGCTGCAGAGAGTGTTGGGTTATCTTTTATCCTAAGAACCCTCTAAAACAAACAATCGTTTTGGAATTCTCACTGCTACCTTGTGGGTTTTTTTTGATTCGGTATGATCTTATGGATAGCTTTCTCAATCGTGTGAGTATTTACTTTCGTATTCAAGTAATTCGCTAATGATGAAAAGTGTAATTTACTCTATTTTAAATGTGTTATTTTAATATATTTTTCATGTTAGTGTTTAGAACTATTTTACTAGATAAAGCATAAACCCTAAACCCTAAACATAACCGAACGAAATGTTGTGTTTGTGTTCGTTTATTAAGAAAATGAATTTGTTCAGGTTCATTTGTGTTTGTTTGTTAACATTACAAATGAACACATAAAGGAACACAAAACGAACATAAACAACGCAAACAAATACAAATGAATATAAACGAACACAAACAAATATATAATAAATTAATTTTCATGGTAAAAAAATACTAAAACTTGTAACAAACGAACGTCACGAGAACTGTGCCGAATTTCCAAGACTCTTGTCATGAAGTAACATCTGTTCTCGTAAGAACCATTCCCTTTCCTTTCCCGGATATAGACAATGTAATGACTTATAAAGTTTCACCTTCTTAGATTTATTAAAAACATTCTTTAACTTTCGTTAAAATTTCATAAACATCTTTATTTGCATAAAACATTCGTTTGCCTGGCTTTATCTTTCTTAAAACTTTCTTTCACCTTCGTTTACAAAGACACAATTATAGTAAACACTTTTTTTCACTTTCGTTTATTAACACACAATTATAATAAACATTTTACACAGTATGCACATCACCCAGAAAGTAGGCATAAAATGGGATCTAGAACTCACCTGACTTATTGTACTTTCTCGAAAAGTTGGCTAGGTTACTATACTATCTACACAAGAATCATCACACAGGGATCTATAAAATTGCTATTGTCGACTATTGTGAAATACTCTAAGCATACGTACCAAAATATCCATGTGAATAATCTAACTATGCGTACAAGGCATTCATGCGAATATTACGAGTACACGCAAAGAGTATCCATGCAAATACTCTAGGTATACGTAGAGAGTATTCCTTGCGAATACTCCCGGTATATGCATAGATTATTCTTTACGAATACTCCCAGCATGAGAGTATTCGCCTGGGGTATCATCTGCGAGTACCGCAAGTACACAGTATTCGCCTGGGGTATCATCTGCAAGCACAACCCCCCCCCAGTACATGAGCGTGTACTTAAGCCGAGTACTCTGTGCGCATACTCGGTTCATCTTTACGAAAAACCCTAACTTGCATGTTATGGCAGCTCTGCATAGAAACATATCAAGTTCGAAACTTTTTCATCCAAAACCTCTGTTTAACTTCCATTAGTCCCGATCTATGGTTTTTATGTTATAACTTACATAAAAATGCAACCGTTTTTTTTTTTGATAAAACCCTCTTTTTCTCAAAAAAAAAATACCTGTTTCAACATCAAAAACAAGAGTTTACAATCAATTCTTACCTTGAATTGAACTTGCAGCATTACTTGCTCAGCTTCCTCATGAACGATCTTCTCGGCATGAGATAAAGTTAAGTTTGAAAGATCCGTTTCTCTCTCTCTCTCTGTGTGTGTGCACTAGAATGAGTAAAATAGAGAGGGTGAGGGATGGCAGCTGGTTTATAAGGACATTTCATCCTTTCTCTTATCCCTTCTAATACATTTAGTCCCTTATCTTTGTTTCCTTTGAACTTAATATACAAAAGTAACTTTTCTTGTAAGTTTTAGGATGTTATATTATTACATCAAAACATGATTTTAAACAGTAAGCAACTATCTAGTTGGTTTCCCCGCCCACGCGTTGCGTCGGGATACTGCTTGTGCAAAGCGCGTTACGGCTACAGCAGATCGATACCGAATGTCAAAACACAAACAAAAATGTAACATCTCGTTTTGAGAATCACATGGATAAAAATGAATCCATACATTATAGAAAAGTCTGGGGGTAGAAAATGTAAAAAGGACAAACTTGATGGGAAAGTTAGTTTTTCACTAGAAGGCTTTAAATGGGTGTAAACCCTCTCATTTCCCCCCTCATATTTCGGCCAAGCGGAAAAGAAGAAGAGGAAAGGAAGAGAATCACGTTTTTAGGGTACCTAGCAGCAAAGATCGGACGATCCCCAGAGATCTAATCGTCCGATCGTTCTAAATTTTGACATTAACGAAGATTTCTAATTTTGGGTTTATGATTTTGAAGCCTAGAGGTCTAGTTTTATAGTCGCGAATAGAGCGGTGCCAACAAGAATGCTCCGACGACTGTTTTGGATTTCCGGCGTTTGTGGAGGTGGTTTCCGGCGACGTCTAAGTGGAGGGATGGTAGAGCTCGAAGAGACGGTTTCATGGCCGCTTGAATCACCTCAATTGAACTTCGTTTGGTATGGTTTCGAGCTACTCATATACGGATCTTGAGACTTTCAGTATTTGGCTTGAAAATGTAATAACTTTACATAAAGCTTACGTTTTTAGCAACAAGTTATGAATGATTTATGAATATATGATGATTTCAAGTCATTTTAACGATTAAAGTTGGAAGCTTTACGTATTTAAAGATTCAGATCTGAATTTGTGTTTGAAAAGTGGATTTTTATGGTTTTGGATCAAAGGTTAGCCTTTTACGTTTGAAACACAAAAACAAATGGAATGATTTGGATGTAAAATGTTTAAAGCTTGATGAGTTTAGCTAGTCATGCACGAACCTAGGGTTCGTTGGGGAAGATGATCCATACGAAGCGAACTTAGCTTGTTCGCTGGGTCTGGAGGGCGAACTTGATGCATTTTCGCTAACGGATTGAACGATGAACTTGACTCATGTCGTTGGTATAAGCTTTTTCAGGATGTTAACTAGTCAACAAATTAAAGACCCTATACATACAACAAGTCGTCGGTATAGGCTTTTCCAGATTTTTTTGAATTTAAAAAAAAATTACCACGATAACTTTAATAAATAAAAAAAAGGAAAAAGAAAATGAAAATTGGCATATACCGACGACATGTCGTCGGTACAGGTTTTCCTCAATAATTCATTGGACGCCAGTTTTCCCTCCATCTGGCTCAACTCTGTCGGTATAGAACTACTAAAAAACTTAATCGTTTCCGATGAAAGAATTTGTAGGAAGTTTGTCGGAACTGCCATTTAGCGACAAAATACTGACAAAAACCCTTTGTCGGAAAAAACCTCATAGGAATTATTTTTCCGACGAATTTCCCACAAACTTTCTCACAAAATTGCGACAAATGTGCTTTGTCGCTAAATTTGCGACAAAATACCGACAACACTATTTCCGATAACTTACCAACAAATTTTGCCACAAAATTGATTTTTTTAATATATCTTTTATTTCTTAATAATAAAAATAAAAGTATTGATAATAATTATTATTTTTCGACATTTTTCCAACAAATCATTATTTAATAAAATAATAAAAAATTCTTCAAAAAATCTCCAAAAGATCCATATTTTTTTCTTAAAAATATCCTGATTTTTTCTTAAAAAAACCCAAAAATTCTAAAAATTACGACTAACTATCAAACTGGATAACACATGTTTTAATATGTCAAAATACAAAAAATCAAGAACCTACTTATCTATCAAACTAGATAACATATGTTTTAACATGCCAAAATACAAAACAATCAAGAGCATACTTATTAGAAAAAAAAATTACAATTTCTTCCATTGGTTTTTGTAGTTTCTCGCGTTCGGCCCGCTCTTTTTCGCATTCGACCCACCCTTTTTTCACGTCACTTTCCATTTGTTGCAAGCAGTTTTCCAAGTTTTATCCCATTTCTTGTTTTAAATGGGCTAGAACATCTTTGACCTATAATTTGCTTTGCAAATCGTCCCTTTGAAATGATTTCCTTGTTGAAATCAATCCGAATTTACCTAAAACAAAAAACAGTGATTAACCAGTATAGTTCTTATACTTGGTCAAAAACATCTAGGGACTTTCATTTTGTTCAGATCACACATAGAGTATCTAATAGAAGTAAAGCATGCTAAATTGAAAACACAAAAAAACAAAATTACATAAAAATAGTTTGCTCACTTAATTAACCAGTACAATTCTTCTATTGGGGGATGGAAGCAGCAAAAAGGATGGGTTGTGTAACGGGTTAGGTTGGACTGACCTGCAAACACTATTTTATATTTTCTTTATTGAAGTTTATAACTTATGTATTTGAAACCATCATTATGATAAAAAAAATCTAATTACTTGTAATATAAAGAAATATTTAGCTAGTTTTTAAAGTTAACCGATTTGATATGTTAAGAGAAATTTATAACCCAAATCAACCCATTTACGCGTAAATGGATCCAAAATACCAACTCTACTTGGAAAATTGTGAAAAAAAGCTTAAAGTCCAACAACACACAGATTTTAAGTTTCTTACAGTTGATTAATGAGGCTAAAATTTCTTAATAATTTTTTGGAAGATTTAACAGGTGTAACAAAAAACTAACTCAAAATTTAAGAGAGAGGTTACAGGATATTGTAATGGACCTGAGACGACACCAGCTGAACCGGTCAAGTAAAAATTCTCTAAGACTATAGTGCTGCCATGGCCATATAGTATCCTCCAGTAGCGCCACATCAACCAACGACGCAATTACACGCTTACTTTTAGCCAACAGTACGATTTCCCTCAACATCCTACACAGAAACAAATAAAAGCAGAACATAAGATTTCAAATAGTTTTGCAACATTTTTTCTTGGTTAGTCTTTCTTTTTCATGCTTTTATATCATAATGTGGATGAATGCATATAAAGGTTAAATAAACTAAGTTTTTTTAATCAGGTGAAAATAGATAAGTACTTACAAGTCAGAAGCAAGAGCATCGCCTTCAGGGCTATCAATTAGGATGAAAATAACCTTATACCGTGAATCTGAAAATAAACAGCACATGTCCTCAAAGATAAAACAGTAACATGAAAATCTAAAAATGAGGATGGAATTTCTAAATGAATCTGAAGCCATGCTATCAAAGATGTAAATTATTGTATTTGAGGATCATAATTGAATAGTACAGAAATAAAAATAAAGAGACGAGACAACACCGACAGCCTAACACATGTAAGAGTAAAAAATGACCAGGAAAGTGCAAATTATGAAAGTTATTATACAATGAAATAGAACAGACAATTAGATACCAAAAACTACATTAATAACGTGTCTGCAACTTCAAGCAGATTAAATATCTCCATACAACATTCCCAAACAACTTAGACTATTAGTTTAAATTCACACACAAGCACACATACATGATGCATATGATCAATGAATATTAAACTACTTGCTAATTAATTATCATGAAGATATATTTTAATTTAACAAAATACCAATTTGGTCAACCAATCTAACCTCTAAGTACTGAAACTACCAAATTCTAATCAACAAATTCCACAAAACATAACCGATACAACTGAAATCGGAATCATATGCATCTGCGAACAAAACGCAAAACCAAATTCAAAATCACAATCAGTATAATACAGCATAATAATAAACATTATAAGAATCGAAAAGCCGGCACTTACAGTAATTTGAAAAGGATTGAGCATACATCCAGGAACAGATTTAATTGATTTCCAAAAGCAAATTGAACAAACCTCTATATCTAGAACTAGCTGAATAGAAATAGATCGATCGAGTACAAAATTTCTCGATGCCAAAACCTAGTTCAGTGTAAAACAAGGCTTAAGAGTGAGACTCACCAATTGTAAATCGGAACGTAGAGTGAGAAAAAATATCGCGCAGTTAGATTGCGGTCGTTAGGGTTTCCACGAAGAAAACCACGATAGACTACCAGAAGGAATACAAAAACCTTGTAAGTTCCGTTACCGGCAACGGCTGCCGGAGCAAAGATGAGCGGCGGTTTGTAGGAGACCCGAGCCTACGAGCTACGGAGAAGACGATCCATTTGAAATTTCGTTAGCCTACGAGCTCTTCGATCTTATCGTGAGCATACGAAACCCCCAATCTGTGATTTGCCCCCGATCTGTAATTTGTACAAAGGGGAATTGAACGGGAGAAAAGAGGAAAGGGCGGAATAGTGTTACTTGCGCTAGGTTTTAATAGTTTCGTCGGAAAATGTCGGTACGTTAAACATTTCCGACAAAACTCTAACAAAACTTAAAATTTATATAAATTTTTTTAATAAATTATGTTTATTTATAATTTTAATAAAGAATTTAAGTAACAATTTCACTGTTTGTGGTAAAATCGTCGGAAACTTCAGAAATTTCCGACAAATTTTCAACTAACCTTTTATTTTTACTTTTATTAAATTAATAAATTTTATTTATTAATAATTAAATGGAATAGTTGTCGCTATACTGTCGGAAACGGCTTATAGTTAGCGATGGAATCGCGACAAATAAATATTATGTAGCTATTTTATTGGAAAGTCGTCACTAAATTGTGGGAAACTTCTCATGTCGGTATTTTGTCGGAATTGTTTTTAGGAAAACTTTCACTTTTCTAGTAGTGTAGGGTCTCCCCTACCAAAATTTGGGTTTGGCCTATCCCGACGACATGTCGTCGGTACAGGGTGAGCCATCCCGACGACAAATGTCGTCTGGATAGGCGTCGTCGAGTTAGAGTGAAATCCTTGTAGTGAACCAGTCAATCTGACACGATTGACACCCTTAGTATTCCAGGTGGATGCGTTTGTGGCAAGCCAGAAGGGAGGAACAAATCGAGAGAGGTCAAATGAGAGACTAAGCGCAACTTTAAATCTAAGGTCGCTTGCACGGAAACAAGGCAAGTTTCCGACGTGTGAGGTAAGAGTTTTTTCGACGTCTTTTTTTTTCTTTTGTAAATTCGTTAGTTTAAATTTTTTATAACTTAAACAGTATTTCAAATATTTAAACATTTTCTTAAATCATTTTAAGTTTTAACTCTATATATTCTTATTTCTCTAAAATATTTTGTATTAAATTGTATTTATTTTATTTTTAATACTTGTTTAAATCGAATAGTTATTTTATTATTTTAGTTTCAATTTGGAAGTTAATCTTCTTTTATATTTAACTTAGTTATTTATTATAAAAAGAGTATAAATTATTTGTCAAATTTACAAGTTAATGTTCACAATTATTATTGTTAATCCGAAATTTGAGTTGTACGTATCATTGTTGTTTAAAAATTTAGAATTCTCGGTTATTTCAATACTTCAAAAATTATGTAGTAACATATATCTTAAAAACACACACACATATACATATATGTGTATATATATATGTGTGTGTGTGTCTGTTGAGGGGCCTACGTACGTATATTGAACTTAAATTCTAGCCAAAAGGGTGTTTATGTTGCACGCTTTACATGATAGCTTAGATAGTTCCATCCACCCCAAACCAACAGTGTTTAATTAGAGCTATATAGATTGAAGTCTAGGGACATGTGTTCCTATGTTACCAATTTTGAATGTGATCGAGTTATGTACTTATGTTGTTTTCCAAATACATATAAACTAGTTATGTGATGCTTGCGAGACGATTAATATCGGTTGAGGGGTGTTAACTGTTTAAGTTGGATGATGCAGATTTTAACTATATACTTGTGTTTTTAAGTTGGATGATGCAGATTTTAACTATTTACTTGCGTTTACATTCCCAGAACTTGAAAGTATTGTTTTTCTAATAAGTTACATCTAGGTTACAACCATATCAAAAGAACCTTTTCAGAAACCTTCATTCCACTGCTTTATTTTGTCTTAATTTGAGGTTCGACTTCGCTTGTCTGTGGTTCGATCTTATTGCACAGAAAAATGTTATTAGTATTTTTTTTGTTTGCGTAAAATAGGTGGTGGGTTTGGTGTATGTACCTGTGTTGTCGAAACCCATGTGCCTTTTGACTGTTCCTGAAACCCTTGTATCGGTGTTTGGGGTTGCTCTGCTGCTCCGATGGGCATGTGTGTTTTTTTTAATTAGTGTTCACGTTGGTTTATATTTTTCAGTTATTATATCTAATGCATCTAAAGTAGGTAGGCAATAGGCTGCTTTTATTATATCACACACCTACTATTTTTTAACCCTCTAAAATATTGAAATTTGACAAATAAATAAAATTCTGGATAGAATAGCATGTACCAGGTTGTTTTTGAAGTTGGTTTTCAGTTGAGCTTAAGCTGTCTATTATGTCTTTGTTTGGTGTCTTACTTTCAACAGTGGTTACTGTTGTGACATTCCCTAACGACTGCATTGTTCTTTCCACTAAGATCTTCAATGTCTTCTTCTTGGTTTGATCGTTTGGATCATTCAGTTGTAAAAGGAATTGGTAAGTTGTTTAGTGTGTGCCTTGGGCTGGTGTTTCCTGAAATGGTGGTTGTTTTCAACAATTTGATTCTAGGAGGGTAATGCTTCAAGCATTTGACTAATCACGGACATTGTAGAACCTGCTTGTTCACAGTTATAAGTCAATAAACACTGATACGTATAACGAAAACATGAATACCTGTAACGCCAAAAAACATGAACGAACCGACAGATTCCTACAAACTGCAGACAAACAACATGGAACAGAATCACAAACATAAAAATTGTTAAAATATTAATCTAGACTTAGAATAATTTTATTATGTGGAATAAAAGGTGGCAGTTATCTCCACCGACTCATGCAAGACATGTATATATGTATGCATATCTGTAACATTATGCCTCACCAAGATCAATTGAAAACATTTGTGATTGATCCATCTCATACTTTCTCTCTGTTTCTCATTTTCTTGTTCATATTCAACGAATTCGATTCACATGCTTGTTCTTGATATCCAACAATCTGGTATCAGAGCATAACCAGGCGATCGGGACTCATCGGAGAAACGCAAATTCAATCAAATAACCGTTGCACAAAATCCGAAAAATCAAGAACAAGAAATCAGGAATTGAACGAGATCGATATCGAACAACCAAAAGTCAAATCGACTGAAAATTTTTACTGTAAAACCTATCAATTCCGCTGCAACAAAAGATCAGATCGAAGAATACAAAGATTACCGCTGCAAGAGAAAAATCAAATACACATCTGGACATAATCTTCATCACTAGAAACCGTTCAACATCAAGATCGGATTTGATATTGAAGACCAAAATTAAAGGATTGAAGCCCCTGTTTCAAGTTCGCAAGTATTCATCACGTTCCAATCGGAAATTCGCAGTCAACATCAAGTAAGAATCAAACTTTTCTTTTGATATCTTCAAAATGAAACCGAGATCATCAGTTTATGCGAAACAATCAAATTAAGAAATTCCTTTCAAAAGACGAAGAACAGAGGGGATAGATAATTTCCGTGGTGCGAAAAATCAAGACCGAAACGGTCTAATCAGGGACGCATCAACAGAAAATCTTAGAAACAATTATTTGAAATCAGATTTGTTGAAATCTGAAACTTTACCGGCACTGCTTTATCAAGACAGAGTCTAGAAGATAAGTCAAGAGAAGGTTTGTGTGGTTATTACTTGCACACGTGGAACATATAAAAGTTGTGCAGAGAACAAGTTTGCAAAGGAATTATTGAAGAGACTTATCTAGATGTTATCAAAGGGATTATTCAATACATAATTACAGAAACTCATTTGAAGATAAACCTGTGTTGGTTTTGATCAAAACAACCTGTGTGGGTCACATTCATTTTGAACCTGTGTGATTCAAACTCAAGAAGCATCAACCTGTGCGGTTTTGCTATCAAGAACATATACGAAATTTGTGCGGATACGGTACGAACCTGTGTAGGCTCAAATCGAAGAGGCGAAAAGAACCTTCAAAGAGGACAACCAAGGGAAGATCAGAATTCTGGGTAAAATGGCATCATACAATGGATTGCAACTTCAATTACTGACACTTAACGGTAAAAATTACTATCATTGGAGCATAAAAATGAAGGTACTATTCCAATCACAAGATCCATGGAGTATCATTCAAGATGGATATGAAGGATCCGCATCATCATCAAAACAAAATGAAGCAAAAGATGTGAAAGACAAGAAGGCGCTATTCCTTATATTCCAAACGGTAGATGATGTCGTATTTGAAAGGATTTCAATGGCAAGATCTTCAAAGGAAGCATGGGATACATTGCATAAAACTTATAAAGGAGATGACAGAGTCAAGGCTGTACGGTTACAAACTTTAAGATGTGACTTTGACAATCTACGGATGAAGGATTTAGAATCAGTTGAAGAATATTACAACCGGGTTGTCTTGATTACAAATCAACTAAGACTGAACGGAGAAACCATTGATGATAGAAGGATCATGGAGAAAATCTTAAGAAGTTTAACAAGGAAGTTTGAACATGTGGTAGTAGCAATCGAGGAATCCAAAGATTTGACCACTTCTCACTAGAAAACTTTATTAGAACCTTACAATCACATGAGTTAAGGATGAGAAAATATGAAGAACCTTCTGCTGAGAATGCCTTCCGGTTATCATCATCAACACAGATGGGATTCAAAGAAAAGAAGGAAATAGGATCAACTCAAAGATTCAAAACTCGTAAGAAACCGTTATCACAATATAAATGTTATATATGTAGACAATATGGCCATATTAGCAACATGTGTAAGGAAAATACTGAAGAAAAAGGGGAGAAACCACTCTCATGCATGAATGCTATGATAAGAAAGAGGATATGATGTTTATGACATATATTACCCAAGAATCAAGACAAAATTCTGCATACAACAAGAAGCATATGAAAGGAATAAAGAAACTGTCTCCAAACGAGAATCTGCATCCTGAAGACTCCAAGATTATTTTCAAAAGGAAGAATGGAGGAAAGAAAGTCAATCAAGATCTTTTGAAGCTACTAAAGATCAATCTCCTTCAAGATTTTAGACCAAGTCTAGATTAGGGGGAAATGTTATAATATTAATCTAGACTTAGAATAATTTTATTATTATTATAATCTTATACATAGGATTATTATTTTAGGTGGAATAAAAGGTGGCGGTTATCTCCACCGACTCATGCAAGACATGTATATATGTATGCATATCTGTAACATTATACCTTACCAAGATCAATTGAAAACATTTGTGATTGATCCATCTCATACTTTCTCTCTATTTCTCGTTTTCTTGTTCATATTCAACGAACTCGATTCACATGCTTGTTCTTGATATCCAACAAAAATTTTGTAACCAAAATAAAGCAAAAAACACATGCTTTAACTTTAAACACAGTTAACATAACATTACCAAAAAAATTATTAAAACAATAAATCCAAAACTAAAAACAAAATAACAGAGTTCATCCTTTGATGTCCCAAACAATTCTCAACGAAATAATGTTTTCAAGTAAACATACGTATCTAAATATCATTGCAGTTTCAATTAATGAAAGTTGGTTATTCGCCCCATTTGATGTTCATATGCAAAGCTGAGATGTTTAAGTATGTACTGAATTGAATTTAATATGAGTATATGAAAGCATATATGCAATCAGGAAAGCTATTACATACAAATGGTGGCAACATGCTTTTAGGAAATGCAAAAACTTTGTAAAAGCTATATCTTGTCTCAATATAACTCATAGTTGTCAATAGCGACCATAGCGAATATTCCTTTTTTTTTTTTAAATTAATTTTTTACTTGATTAATATAAATAGGGTTGCTAATAACCCTAATATATGAAGATTTAGATGATTATTTATTATAATTGCTACAAATCCTACAATAGTTGAATATAAAATATTTCTAAAATTTTTTACTAGTGTATCGCTAAACGTGAAATAGCGCCTGCTATTTCATCGCTCTCGCTACGTAGCGTATAGGTAGCTTGTCGCTATTTACCGCTATTCGCTATTGACAACTATGATATAACTGGCATAAATACCTAGCAAACCTTATTCATTTAGGAAGAATTAACAACCTGAGTTAAAAATAAAAAACCAAACATAACAGAATGTATATATTCTGAAACTACTAACTAAAAAGAAAACAACTTAAATAATGAATATGGTTGGTTACCTTTGAGACCTTAGTTAAAGCAATCCATAACCACCTGACAAAAAAACAAAGAAAATAAGCATAAATATTTACCTTTAATTAGAAGCTAAAAAAATAGTAAGAAATGGTTAAGTCATAGCTATGAACAAAAATTGTTGTCCAGCTTTTACTATATTTATACAATCAAACCCTCATACATGCATGCTCTACCAAAAACATTCCCAAATATAAAATAACAAAGCCATATCCAAATATAAAAATTGATTACTGATTACATGACTATCTTTAAACAAAAAAAAAACTCACACACCTGAAGAATAAAAAAAATACATTAACCAAAATTGACAAATTTTTTACCAAATAGCAACAAAAGACCAGTTAAAAAAAATTTGAAGTATGACAGACACAGAGAAGAGAAAGCAAGACAAATTCCAGATAACAAACCAAAAAAAGACTAAAAGGAAAACTATTTGGATGAATTAAAACAGAAATTGCTCAAATAATATCCCTCATTCTTCATCTCACAACTACCCAAATACAAATTTTTATCAAGGAAAAAGTTGTAAAACTAAACAAAAAAAGACGCAGCAGTAGGTAACGAAAACAAAACGGGAAAACCTAAACCCAAAAAAATAAAACAAATCACACACAAACGTAGCAAAGTCGAAGAAACAAAATCCAAATACAATTTTAAGCGACAGCTACAACACTGAACAAACAAAAAACCCTAAATAATAAAGAAATAAGGCGTATCACTTACAATCGGAAGGCTGCAACCAAAGAATTCTGAAGATGCGTAAAGAAGAAGAGCAAAATCAGAATCCCATATACCAAGGGCATATTCGTAGGTCATAGGCTACAAACGTGGAGCAAAGACGTTAAAAAAGGGGACTACTAATGGCACACGGTAATTGCTACGTGGACTTGGTCATATAAGCATCGTATAGGGCAATACGATGAGTATAGCCCTTCACAATTTCTCATACCCGGCATCCTCGTACAACCTGGTCATTCCAAGCGTACGAGGTACTTTATGCAACTAGTCAACCATCACATCGTTATACGCCACGTATAGATATGTACGGGGCGTATAGCGATGTGATGGTTGACTAGTTGCAGAAAGTACCTCGTACGCTATACGCATCGTATTGAACTATATGATACGTATACGAGGTTTGACCAGGTTTGACCCGAATCCTATACGCACCGTATTGCCATATACGATGCGTATAGGGCCCAAATTTTGTGTATTTAACCATGCAAAATTCTCATTCGAACGTATCGTTCAGAAAATTTTCAAACAATCTCTCAAAAATTATAAACATGTCTTGGTGGTGGGATGGTAACTACGGTTTTCAGGTATATTCTAACGAGTCGCTGGAAAACAACCCGCAAAGTTCTGGCGTTCAAGAGGTGAACTGGGAGGAAGTCTCGTCCGACGTTTATTCTAATCCCCGGGTAAGGCTTCCAGATTTGAACGAGTCACTGAGCAATCCCGAGTTCGTATACGGTTAACCGTCTTACCTTACACAACCCACGAACGACTACGTATACGGTGAAGTCTCCTCCCCGACACAACAAACTAACAACTTCGTGTGCGGTGAAGTCTCTTACCCGACACAACAAACCGACGACTTCAAAGACGAAGAACACAACCATCAAAATGTGTCGTATAAAACTGACCAGAATTTTCAATCTCGTGAACAGTTGGTGGATTGGGCTATCCGGATAGGACGTGAGAATGGTTACGTCCTTGTCACCAGACGATCGAGGAGAAAAGGCGACGATCCGACGGAACCGTTTATCAAGGTGTGGCTTGTGTGTGACCGTCACGGCGAACGTGCGTCTACTGCCACGGTTAGACGTGCCGGTAGCAAGAAAATAGGTTGTCCCTTTAAATTGGAAGGAGAGTACCAAGAAAATACTGGTGATTGGAAATTAACGGTGAAGGATGACAATCATAACCACGATCCTAGTCAACATCTTGAGGCGCACTCGTTTGCGAGGAGACTGTCTCAGTCGGAACAACTTTCGGTGGGGAAGTTGTATTCGCAAAACATGTTGCCACGAAACATTCTGACAACTATAAGGGAACAAAACCCAGAGAGTAGTTGCATTAAAAAGGACATTTAAAAGGAAATTTATAATGCGATACAAAAGATAAAAAACGAAACGAGAGTCGGTGAAACTCCAATGCAGATTCTGGAAAACCTGCTTTCTTCTAAAAAATACATCTACTATACTCGGGAAGATCCTGCCACAAATATTGTGGAGGAGATATTCTTTGTTCATCCGAAATCGTACGAGATGTGGCGTGCATTCCCGCACTTGTTGATGATCGACGCGACGTACAAAACAAACATGTATAAACTTCCATTTGTCCAAGTGGTCAGTGTGACCTCCACACACCAGTCGTTTTGCGTCGCTCATGCATTTATATCAAAAGAACGGGAGGAAAACTTCGTCTGGGTGCTACTGCAAATAAAAGCAATGTTATAAAAGTGTATGGAGCTGCATGTGATAGTAACAGACAGGGACAAAACTCTTATGAACGCGTGTGATAAAATATTTCCGGTCTGTTCCAAGAACCTATGTCGGTGGCACATACACGAGAATATCGCAAAACATTACAGGGTATCATTTACAGACGAAGACTGGACAAATTTCAAGTATTCATGGTCGGTATTATGTGAGTCTCCCATGCCAGATATATACAAGTACAACTTCAACCGGCTTTACGAACGACTGTATGCAGCCAAACGAGGAAGTAAGTTTTGAATATTTAATATTTTCAGTATTGAATATTTATTATATATTTAAATATTTATTCAATTATTAATATTTTTCCAGGAGTTATAGATTATGTGACTAAAAATTGGCTGGACCCGTATAAAGAAAAGTTTGTATCCGCGTGGTCCAACATAAACCTCAATTTTGGTCAACATACAACGAAACGAGTCGAGAGCCAGCATTCGCTTTTAAAGAGCTATCTTAGAAATGCTAACAGCTCGCTAGATAGACTTGTTGGGTTTGTTGATGAAATTGTATCAGATCAGTATTATCAGTTACAGTTTGGGTTTGGAACAAGCCTCATAAGGAAAATGGACAGCCACATAGCTATTGAATTGTTTGATAACCTGCACGGTAAAGTTTCACATAAAGCTCTAGATTTGTTAAAAAACAAGTGGTACAAGTTATCACATATACGGAAACAAAATGCAACGTGTGGTTGCCAACTTTTCAGTAGTTGTGGGTTGCCGTGTGCTTGTCGTCTGGCAAATATCGAAGCTACATGTAAACTGTTCTGACTATTCAGTAGTTGTGGGTTGACGTGTGCTTTTCAAAATGTTCTAACTATTTCGTTAAAAATACAGGTGGCATAATCCCTCTAGATGCGGTGGACGTCTTCTGGAGGAAACTTGATTTAAAACCGTCGTTTGTCGATGATGAAAATGTAGACGTGGATAAAGTACTTGGTCAAGTGAGAAACAAAATTATGTCACAACCCGATCAGGTCAAAAGAAGTATGTTGTTGAGAATCGCAGGGGTGGTCTTTCCGAGCAAAAGTAACAAGAAAGCGCATGTGGTACAAGAAGATACTCGCGGTCGTCCAACTTTGAAAAAGCAACAACAAAGGAAACAGGATGTCATGAGAAACAGCTCATTCACAGGATCCCAACAAAGCAAATGTGGCCCTGCGAGACACAGCTCGTATATTGCGTCACAAGAGTCTATACAAGCGAGTTCAGTCATTCAACACGGTCATTCAACACCGTCATTCAACACGCTCAACATCAAATCGTATCGTTAGTTCACGTAAAAAAGGCTCATTTCATCCACGTCAAGTTAGACGGAGATTTTCCGATTCCCACGCCGAATGCACTTTGGAATTTGCACCGAAATGATGATGCAGCAAAATGGGAAAATATATACAGTGATCGTATTGAACGATTTAAGAAAATAATGGCTACTAATAGATCTAGATTTCCACAATACTTCACGAACTACGGATGATGTTTGTTAGTTTTAATTAATTATTATTTAAATATAATTAATTTTATTTTTCATTTTAATTATTTTATATTAATTTTACTTAATTATAATTAATTTTTTATTAGTTTTAATTAATTATTAATTAAATAAAATTAATTTTAATAAAAAACAAAAGAACTATACGCCACATATTGATCTATATGTGGCGTATAGACTTGAATAAGAGGGAATTCAAACTTTTCAAATCTGAGATATTTTAGAGGCTATACGCATCGTATAGGTCAATACGCGACGTATAGAATACCAAAGGTTGGAGGCTATACGCCACGTTTTGATCTATATGAGGCGTATAGCCATCTGATATACCAAGTAAACGCATCGTACAGTGCCAAACGAACCAAAAAACCACACACAAAACCATATGCGACCCGGCAAGAAAACGCTCGTTCATTTGGATTGTCGTCTCAAAAAAACTTTGTAAAGGTACATGTCTCAACCCGCGATCATTAATGTTAGGTTTATATTGAATATTAGGGGGTAAAACTGGGTAGATTAGCGATTTTTAGGTTGAAACTTAAGAACTATACGCCACGTATAGGGCCATACGTGGCGTGTAGTTCGTCTGAGGAAGACGATGAAGCCATACGCCACGTATAGATTTATACGTTGCGTATGGCTCAGGTTCCCGGCAACATAACCCGCGTATGGCCTGGTTGCCCGCGTATGACTTAGTTTGCCCGGTGACTGGCCTGCGTATGGGTTGGGGGCCCTGCGTATGGCTTGGTTTACCCGGTAACAGCCTATACGCCACGTATAAATCTATACGTGGCGTATAGGTTTGTAAAAAACATTATTTTATAATTTAAAATAAAATATATTATTATCATTATTATTATTTATTATTTAAAATAAAAAAATTTAATTATTATTATTATTTAAAATAAAAACAATATATTATTATTATTTATTTTTATTATTTAAAATAAAAACAATATATTATTATTATTTATTTTTATTATTTAAAATAAAAACAATATATTATTATTATTTATTTTTATTATTAAAATAAAAAACAATATATTAATAAAAAATTAAAAATAATTAATTATTATCATATATGGCTGATCATGATGATGATATTCAGATGGTTTTTTGGATTTTCCGGCCGATTCGGAGGCATATGCCCGGTGCCAGAAGCTGCGGGAGGTGCGGTTGGGCACAGGGACGACGGTGGATTGGGGGCTCCTCGAGGAGGTACAAGAAGCCGAGCGTGCTAGGGTCATCCTCGGCCAGGACACGCCATGTTAGCGTCTTTTTGATTTTTCGTTCGCGGAGACCTACCGAGAGGGGGTCGTCGAGTTTCTTTCAACGTTTATCTACTCAGAGGCTGGGCTGGAGCCTCTTCCAGGGGAGGCGCCGGATATGGATCCAGATCATATTTTTTTTTCTATTTTTGGGGTCGTTTACCGTCAGACCCTCCGTCAGTGGGCCATCACGACGGGCTTGTACTATGAGCCTGAGACGGTCACACCACTTTTCACCGAGGCGGTGACGGAGGTGGATAAGAAGGAACTCCTTGTTTTTTAGGGCTTGATTTCAGATAGTCCTTGGTTGGGTACCAAGGGGAGGGTCTCGGGTATTAGAGACCCTTTGTATAGATATCTGCACCGGCTTATTTCGACGTCGATCGCACCGCGTCTGAAAAGCCGTGAGTGGTGCACTGATAGAGACCTTTTCTTTCTTTATTGTCTGCTTACTGGGAGGCAGTGCGACCTATCCACGTGCATGGCGCATTATTTTGCATCTGCCTATATGCGACAGAAGCGCGGGCTTTTGTATGGCCGTGCTTTCATCACGCAGATCATGCGGTCGGTTACACCATTTGACGTGCATGAGTCTGCGATGTTACCGGCCATTCCCCCTATCCGATTAGACCGTCGCACGGCGAGCGGCATGCGCATCACGCACCGATTCCCGCAGGGCCTTCGGTTCGTAGGGGCCGTCCAGGACCAGGTTTGGGTCCTGGTGCCGTTGCCGCAGATGCTTGGACAGGGGGACCCGCCTATGCCTCATCCGCTACAGGGTGTGGCGATGGAGGACGGACCGCCGCACGTCGATCACATCCACGACCATCCGCCACAGCATCCCCGACACGTACGTCGGTATGTTAGGCTGGAGAGGGCTACCCAGGCATTTCTTGAGGGCCTTGTTGCCGACTCACGGCGACAGGGTCGTTAACTCGATCGCATGGAGGACCTGATGATGTGGGCGGTTGGACAGCTCGTGGATATGTCACGAGCCGCCGGCATCGAGCCACGCCCACTACCACCGCCACGTCATTATCCGGACGACCCCGTTCAGGATGAGGGCGGGGCGGGTCAGGATGAGGGCGGGGCCGGTCAGGGTGACGGCGGAGCCGGTCAGGGTGACGGTGGAGCCGGTTAGCTTTAGTTCTTTTATTTGTATTTTGTTTATTTCGTTGTTATGTATGTAAAACATTTTGATGTATATATTTTATTTTTTGATATAATGTATATAATGTTTAGTTTATTTGTTTGTTTGTAATGTTTAATATTTTGTTTGATTGTAATGTTTAATATTTTGTTTGGTTTGTAATGTTTAATATTTTGTTTGGTTATACTGTAAAAAAATAATAAATGTTTAAAAAAATATAAAATATATAAAATTTATAAATAGATAACAAACTTATATTAACAAAATTATATAAATTAAAATAAAAATAAACAAAATATAAATAAAATAAAAAATATATAATTAATAAAAAATACCTATACGTGGCGTATAGGTCAATACGCCACGTATAGGATTCATAAACTCCAAATCTTCCAACTTTTGAAGCAAAAATATAACCCGTGCCTCATACGCTGCGTATAGATCAATACGCCACGTATTGCACCAGCCGCCAGACAGAGAATGACACGTGCCATTCTGTTGTCAGTGAGTAAACTCTATACGCCCTCGTATTGCCCTATACTAGGGCGTATAATGTGGCGGCGGGTACAATTAGCAATATTCCGTGTGTGGTTAGAATCACCCTTAAAAAACCAATACGTGGAACATAAATCAAAAATAAAAAATAAAAAATTTCTCTAATATTAAATGCATGTTTGTTTATGATAAAAAGGGAAATTTTAGAGACATCGTATACATTTTTTAAGTATACATGTCCTAATGGTTACGTGTTGGGCTAAATGTGGCGTTTAGGGCACCAAATGTCATGTATAGGGCAATCCGTCACCCTTATCCACCAAACTTTGAAATCAACGCGCTAGAAATTGTCGGGATATGTTGGTGGGTTTTTTTTTGGGAAATTTTAGAGACACCATCTAATTTTTAAACTACACCTGCCCTAACCGTCACATATAGGGCTAAATGTGGCGTTTAGGGCACCAAATGTCACGTATAGGGCAATCCGTCACCCTTATCCACCAGACTTTGGAATCAGCGCGACAGAGAATGTCGGGATGTTGGTGGTTTTTTTTAGGCTTGAGTTGGGTTTTAAGGTTTTGTGGTGTATATGTGACATATAGGGCAATCCGTCACCCCTTACTATTTTTTTAAGTTAGTTTTTTGTTTTTATCACGTTAAGAGTTTGTAAAAATCGGTAATTATAGTTTTTAAAATCCGGTCACCTCGATTATCGTTTTGATATGTAAAAGTGAATAACGACTAATTTTTTTTAATTTAGTTTTTTGTTTTTATCACGTTAAGAGTTTGTAAAAATCGGTAATTATTGTTTTTAGAATCCGGTCACCTCGATTATCGGTTTGAGATGTAAAAGTGAATAACGACTTATTTTTTTTTTAATTTAGTTTTTTGTTTTTATCACGTTAAAAGTTTATAAAAATCGGTAGTTATAGTTTTTAAAATCCGGTCACGTCTTTTGTGACAATCCGGACTTTTCAGTTAGTTCCGTTAGAAATTTCGTTAAGTTTTCTGTTAAAATCTAACCCAGTTAACTCAATATTAAACCCCAAGGACTAATTCTGTCAATAATTGAATTAAAACCACAGGGACTAGTTTTGTAAATACCTAAAACCTGTTCCATTGACTTCTCAAAGTCAAAATCGATTGAATTTAGCTTCTGTTGACTTTCATAAAGTCAAATGAGCAAACATTGATCTTAATTCACAAATTGTAACCGAATTTTACATAATTTCGTAATTGATTCGATCATTACCAACAGTTTCGACATCTTTGAGCCTTAATCATTATCATTATCTTCGAATTAAATCCAATTATGTCCATTAAACTCGCAACCGTTGAAACCCTACTTCCACGATCAAATTCTCTTGCACTCGTCTGTTAATCTCACAATTGAGCATCTACACACTTCATTCGCACTCCTCTGGATCTTTTTCACAACTCAATTTGACCAGAAACACAATCGAATTCGCTGGAAACCCAACGCGTCGAAGACAGAATCCGTCCTAGTCGAGCTCAGTCAATTCGCATCTGTTTCTGGTAATTGAACACACCCTCACCTTCGTTTTTACTTCCATATGAAAAGCCCTATGCCAATTAGGGCTTAAAACATCAAAATTAGCAAGAACCTGATCCTAGGGTTCATACATTCGAGGTTTAATCGATTACCAGTCTAGGTGTGATATCAATTCAATTAACCTACACCTCTAGACTCGGAATCGCCTGTGCAATGAAAGCCCTATGTTAATTTAATGGTATAACATCGAATTGGTCATGATCTTGAATCTAGGGTTCATACGAAACCCACTTTGGGGCTTTTGATTCTAAACTCGATAAAAATTCAATTGAATCATATGGTTAGACTCGCGACCATCTACTCTTTGAAAGCTCCATATCAATTGAATCAAATAACATTGAATTGATTATAAACCGTAAACTAGGGTTTGTTCATATTCTAATTTGGGGTTTTTGATCCCAGACACAACCTGAACCAAATTAAACTATATCAGTGGATTCACAGTGTTCAAACATGTAAAATCCCCATCATTTCAACAACTTTTAATATTAGAATCGATCAAATGAGTCCATGTTTATAATCTAGGGTTTCGGCGATTTAAAACTTGAATTAACAGCTTCAAACGTATTGTTTTTGCAATTAATCCTAACCTCAGATTCGCTATTCACTGATGAATGAAACCCCTATAACCTTCGGGTTGTTTGTGGTCGAAATCGACGGATTGGGAAGGGTTTCGAACCGGTATGCGTATGGGAGGGAATCCCACTTGACGTGTGTGTTAAAACTATTTAGATCTGATTATGTTCGCGATGACCCTAGCAGGCGGATTGGTTAAGGCAGTGTGTGTGTGTGTGGGAGAGACCCGGGTTCGAGACCGGGCTCCCACATTTTATTTTTGGGGCCTTTTTCTTGAATTATTTTAATATAAAAATCAAACCCTATAATATTATATTATTATATAAATCTGTTTTAGCCCGGAAAACAACCCGTTGGCTCGGGTTTGAATTGTTAACCTATTTTTATATTATTCCCACTTTTATAAATAAAATAGTTTGTTATTATCAAATAAAAATAATATGTTTATATTATTTTCAAACCGTAACTTCGTATAAAATAATATGTTTAGAGCTGGGGGTCTAAACGGGAGCAGCCTCTCTATCCCTTGGGATAGGGGTAAGGTTTGCCCTCATCACACCCTCCCCAGACCCTACTAATAGCGTTAGCTATGTGTGGGATTATACTAGGTACGTTTGGTTTGGTTTGGTTTGATTTACTCGTATATATATATATATATTATTATTTTCTTAATTTTCGTGAATGATAAAACACCCGATTATATTTATTATTATTTTTGTCATTCGTCGCGTAAAGTAATTATAATTTGATTATTTAAGAAATTCCTAACTTCGTGGACACGTTCGTTCACTCTTGAATATTAGAGCATTTCGTTAAGACGTTTCTCATTCCGTGTCGCTGTCACAATTCTCATTTTTGTCCCTAATTTATGTGTTTATAATTTTAGGGCATTCGTAAGTCGTTTGAGACTTACACACGTGGTTCCAACTTATCCTTTGTGTGATACTACCTACAACGTAACGAGGTGAGTTTTCACGGCCCCTTTTTACTGTTTTAACTTGGGGGAGAAAACATGATTAAACGAATTTGAGATTTTGTAATTCTTATGATATCAATGTTAAAACTAAGCGTAGCACGTTATCACATAAAGTCCTCAACTTATATCGGACCGTTAATATGGATCTTAGCGAGGTAATGTTTAGTAGTACTACTGGGTTTGACAAATCCCACCCGCGTTAGTCGTGCTAACTCGATTAGAGATCAAACGGGTGAAATGTTAGCCTACTCACACCGCCAGTGCTGATAGACCTGGCAGGAGGCAATAAACAAACAGTAAGCTTCGGTTGCGAGCGCTTGAGTTAAACATGAGCATTGGTTAGCTACCTATAGATACATACTGAATGAACATAAATCTGGTAAACGCTTATTTACATATATTGAAAACTGTGAACTCACCAACCTCGTGTTGACATATTTTCTTACATGTTTTCTCAGGTCGCTAAGATAAGACACAGGTGCTCATTAGGGCATGCATGGGATTCAACTATTTTGATTATGACATATTTATACATGTTTGGATTATTTTGTATTGTACTTGGTTTGGTTAGACGTTTTGGACTTTGGTTTTGGGCGAGTGTGTTTTGCGCATTTACTTTCTTTACGCTTCCGCATTGAAACTCTAATTATTATGATATTTTCATTTTGAGTCCCATGTAGAGTCGTTCAAAGTAACTAATGTCTGAGATCCTGATTCGTCACTTACCAAACGGTAAAACTCCGTTAGTTGAAATTGGGGGTGTGACAGATTGGTATCAGAGCCATTGGTTATAGAGAACTAGGATTTCATACTAGACTATAGCCTCACTCATTAGTTACATGTCATTTGGATGTTTGGCACTTATATGTATTGTTATAGGAACATGTCGTCAACCCCACCTCCATCACCTAAGGCACCAGGGCATAAGGCACCTATCCTATCCTCGCCGAAGCCCAGAAGGTGCCGGACTACTTCCAGTGACTATTCAGTTGACCAGGGGGAAACGAGCAGTGTGCAAGTGATATTGTGCGAAAGCACATGTCTTTATTCCGTTGTTTTAATGTGTTTTTAGTTAGTTTTATATTTGTTTTGAGTCGTTTTTATGTACAATTGAGTCTTTATCATATTTGTAGGAGTTCGTATGGAATACAAGTGAATACATGAAGAAAACGAGCAAAGGAACCAAGCCCGAAAAAGTCCAAGCTCTAGAAGACAATTTTCTAGATTTTATGTCTCTCGCGGTACGCGAGAGAGGAGTGGAGAAGTCTCGCGGTACGCGAAGATCTTCAAAAGCGCGCCCGACTAAATTGGCTCTCGCGGTACGCGAGGGGCTGGCCCAAATTCTCTCGCGGTACGCGAGAGAGTCGTAAATCCGGAAAAATTGGATTTTTAGGTTTTTATTGATGATGTCGGCTGGTATTGAGGGGAGGTCGATTCCAGCCGTCAAGTTAGAACCTTTTGGCGATTTTGAGGAAGAAGAAGGCTAGTGGAGCAAGGAGTTGGAGTTTTGGAACCCGAATTGGTTATTCGTGATCGTTCGGTTTATGATTCTTCTTCTTTTATCTTTACTTTGTTTAATTGAACCTATGACTATGTTTATTACTTCTGTTTTGGTTGTTTTGAACATGTTTGTTGGCTAGATTTTGCATACTGCCTAGGTTTAAGATGATTGCATGTTAAAGTTATGATTTTTATTGGTTTTTGGATTCAATTGATGGGTTTATGATTTAGTAAAGATCTTTGGTTGATTATGTATGATGTTAGTATATATTTACTGCTGATCTTGTGGTTGTTTGTGATTTCCTGCGTTGATTGTGGTTGTCTGCCAGTTTGATCTTCGTTTTGTGGTCATAGATCTTAGGGTTTGTGATTGTGAGTGGTTTCTAGACGTAGTAGCCATAGGAATTCATAAGTGATTACTGATTAGAAGTGAATGTGTGTCCTAGTTCAATACCCGAGAGGTGAGAATTAGTCGTTTAGTCTTCGTCATTAGGAATCCGAGTATTAACAGTCTGAGAGGACGTTAGTGTTAGGTGTCTAGTGAATTTAGCTATCCGAATCATAGTAGTTAGCTTGAGATTACCCCGTGCATTCCTTGAGTGTATGGTAGACGGTGAGACTGAGAGGTAATCCGTTTATTAGGGTACTTGTCATAGTTGGAAATACCTGAGAAGTGATCCAATTATCTGGTGAGTTTAATACGCTTTAGGTAGCTGAGTTGGTGACATCCCGAGACCGAGAGTGATCAGGAATCCATTAGGTTATCTAGAGTTGTTTCATTAGAAACCCAGATCCATCATAGTTTTCAGAACCGATAGAAGTTATACTTTGCAAGTAAGATTCTTAACCTAGGTAGTGCCTTCCCTATTCTTGAATTCGTTTAAAGAGTTCTGCTTGATAGTTGAGTGTCGTTAGTTAGAAAGTTTACATTAAGTTACAACACAAAATCCCCCAATATATTTCAGTTTAGTTAGTTGAGTCAGAGTCTAGGTAGGGTTATTGCTAGTGTCTCGTGGGTTCGATATCCGGACTTCGTTAGGCTATATTGCATTGATCGGTACACTTGCCGGTTGTGTGGTCTAGTTTTAGGTCGAGTCTAGGTTTTATAAATTTAAAGCTAGAGAGTCTAGATTAGGTTTTATTTGATAGTTTTTATAGACCGTCTGGACGACATCAAGTTTTTGGCGCCGTTGCCGGGGACACTTAGGCGATAGCGTATCTAACTTTGATTGAACTTATCTGATTATTTGGTCTTTTGTGTTTTGAGTCTTTTCTATTTTGTTGAGTCTAGTTTGTGTGTCCTTTAGTGAGTCTTTGTTTTTAGTGTGTCTAGCTTGTATCTTGAGTCTGCTTAATTAAATTTTTTTTTATTTAATTTTTATTAATTTTTTCATTATGTGTGAAATCTGTGGAGGACCCCATTTTACTTGTCGTTGCCCATATTCATCGGGGGAATCTGCAAACTACTATGAGTATGCTTATCCGCAGGTACAGCCACAGGCGGAATACAGAACTCGAGAGGAGTTGAATGCCTGGTGCAAAGAGGCAAACGAGCAGTACGAGAGGGATATCCAAGCAATATTAGCTCGCATTGGATCACACCGGCCTACAAATATAGATCGTGTGGTTTACGATCAAGATGGGAATGAGATTGGGATCGAAACTGCATCAGGGGAGTTAATACTGGGGAATACAATGGACGACGTGCAAAGCACAGTGACAGAAGGTGAAGCACAAGTCCCACCTCCAGGTATATATTCTGACCCTGATTATATTACTGATGTTGGTGTGTCAACTTCTACACAAGATAACACAGTTCATTATGATACTTTACACTTGTCTTGTGAGAATGAGTTGGTGCAGGAAATAAGGAATGAAGATATAATCAAGGAGGAGCAGAGGAAGGTGCAAGATATCATGAACAATCAATGGCACCTGATAACTAGAGCCGAACAATTACACTTTCTAGAAGAAAATGGGAGGCTCATGGATGAGCTAGAAAGTATCAAGCTACAACAGGAAGAGGAACCTCCGGAACCGAGGACAAAAATGGGCGTAGTAGTCCCACCCTCGGACCTGCAGGGTCTTAAGCAAATTCGGCCGGGTGTCTATGAATTCTCTTGGGATGAGAGTGACAATGATAGCTTTTGGAGCGATGATGAAGATGTGATTGATGATGAAGAGAATATTGAAATCCCTAAAACCCCGATTGAAGATGAATGCTTTGAAGAGGGATTAGCCGGGTTGTTCGAGACTGATGATAATAGTGAGGATGAGCTTTTAGTTAAGATTGTTGATGAGGCGTCATGGGAAGAAGAGTTTGGTGACGAGTTGGTGGGTTTGCCAACTTTTGAAGAAGATGGAGAATATGACCCACTTGGCGATCTAAAACTTCTTGAAGATCTATTATATCAAGAGCCAAGTGTGGGGATAGAAGAAGAGGTGAAAGTGCAAGAGGTTATCAACGAACCACGAACCGAGCTGGTGTCGGACCTTAAGCTTTTCACCCAAGGTAGAGAAAGGCAAGAGCCCGTGGAGGAAGAAGATGGTGGATCGCCACCTAGATCATCAAGACCACGGGACAGGGCGAGAAGACGTATGGACCGGCATGTTATGAAGGTCCTGGGATGGTCATACACGGATCGTAGGAAGGAGTATACTGGAGATGATCATGCACCACATTACATGCCACGTATCAAGTTTGGTCCAGGTAAGTTTAAGTATTGGTGGCCCGACCCGTTTGAATTTTCAAAATTGTTCTTAAGGTCTGCCACCCATGTTTGTAAAAAAGGTGGTAGACCAATCATACTAAACGGGCCGGATGGGGGCGGCATAAAGGAGAAGCCTCCTGATAGGTAGGCTTGCTTGAATCTCGGGCAAGTGCCCGGGATGTAGAGTTTGTGTGCATTCGTTAGTGTGAGTCCGTGTCTTTTCCTTTATTTTTTTTTTTTTTTCGGTAGTGTGTTTTGTTTGTGTCGAGTTTTGCAGTAATTCATGCTTGATTCGGTGAGGAGAATCATCGGGAATGAAGTTCCAGGTATGTTTACATTCGTTTTTATGATTGGGACGGTTTTTAGTGAGTTTGGGTGAAACAAGATTTTAAATGATCAAAAATTTTTTCTAAGTATAAAAAGTGAAAAAAGTTCGAATCTTTCTGTGAAGGATGCCTCCTCGCGGTACGCGAGGAGTTTGGATGCAATATTTTGCGGTACGCTAGAGACAAAAAGAGTGGCCGGCTCAGTCTTTTGTTCCTCGCGGTACGCGAGGAGCCAGCCACATGTCTCTCGCGATACGCGAGGGGGTCTTGACCAAAACTTTTTCATTTGTTCCCATGGTTTCCCTTACCCGTTTCCGTCCCCGTTTTCACTCACCACCACTATTCATCACCTACCTTCATACCACCACTACCATGAAGCATCACCTTTAACCACCATCATCCATCACATTAATTCACACATCATCATTCACCGACCATCATTACAACGGGAGATCTAGAAACCGTTCATGACCGATGATCTACGTAATGTGGCTTTCATGTCTATGTGTTTGCCACCTATCGAGTATGTTTTCTCTGCAATCTATCTATCTTGAGTCTTTTATTTCTTAGTGAGTCAGTCGAGTCTTTTATTTTATTTTTATTTTGAGTCACTTTGATGCTGCGGGTATGTTTGCGGTTTATTTTGCAGGTTTTATCATTTCGCCCGTACTCAATCTCCATTCGGGCGGGATTGATTATCATCTTATTTATCTTGTAAAGGCAACCCGTCAGTGAGATGTGCAAGCCGCGAAGGAAATGCTATACGGTGCACACAAGGAAGAACGAAGCTGCATACTAGATTGCATCTACATTACCAGCTAAGTCGCTTCCTGTTCTGTTTTGTTTTTATTTTTGCATTTTCATTTTTAGTTGTGTTTTGCTTCACATTGAGGACAATGTGTCTTTCAAGTGTGGGGATGTGAGTGTCTAGTTTGTTTAGTTTGTGTCTTTAAAAATTCAAAAATACAAAAAAAAAAAAAAATTGAAAAATTTGAAAAATGTTCTTGAAAATAATTGCAAATACTTGGAAAATGATAGTAGAACTGGATCTATTTATGAGTTTAAAAGATTAAATAATTGAAAACGTGTCTAATTAGTGATGTTTTGGTAGACCCAGCTAACTAGTAGAGCTTAAATATCCTGTTTGTGTTATTTAGGATTAATCACGGAATAAAATCATGATATCTTGTGGGTATTCATCTTAGAGTAATGGTAATACTGAAACTGTCAATATAGGGTGATAGGTACCACGATTAAGTTAAAATTTAGAGGTTTTTGAAATTTTCATGGCACACCACTCTCTTTTTATGAAAATAAATCCGAGTTTGGTGGCGCCTGCATCCATTATTCCATAATTTATGAGCTATACTGAGTTTTGCTTATGTGTTTCCCTCTGGGATAGCGACTTGGAGGATACACCCCTAAGTGAGATTTATGTGCTTCATTGTTTAGAATCTAGTTTATGTGTTTCCCTCTGGGATAGCGACTTGGAGGATACACCCCTAAGTGAGATTTATGTGCTTCATTGTTTAGAATCTAGTTTATGTGTTACCCTCCGGGATAGTGACTTGGTTGAAACGCCTCTAGACGAAAGTTCTTTTGCTTATTATGCTCATTATCATCCATTCATTCATGATTTCATCTGATTTCTAAAAACCTGTAAATAGTAGTTTAACGTGGTAGGGTAAATCTATATGGTTTAATCCGTGCCTAAACATGACCTTGAGACGGGATTAGGTAGAGCTGTAACTTCTAAGTGTGAGTCACATAGATTGATTGATATGTTGTATAAAATGGATTTAGAACACGTAACGGGGGCTTGAAAGTTAGTGCTTGGGTTTAATCGGACAGAAATACTAATTGTTGCTTTTTAACACGTGAGTATGTTTTGAAAATTGAAATTTATGTTTGTTGAGTTAGATGCCAGTTATGATTCCATTTGCATATTTTTCGAGGACGAAAAAAGGTTAAGTGTGGGGATATTTGATATTGTGCGAAAGCACATGTCTTTATTCCGTTGTTTTAATGTGTTTTTAGTTAGTTTTATATTTGTTTTGAGTCGTTTTTATGTACAATTGAGTCTTTATCATATTTGTAGGAGTTCGTATGGAATACAAGTGAATACATGAAGAAAACGAGCAAAGGAACCAAGCCCGAAAAAGTCCAAGCTCTAGAAGACAATTTTCTAGATTTTATGTCTCTCGCGGTACGCGAGAGAGGAGTGGAGAAGTCTCGCGGTACGCGAAGATCTTCAAAAGCGCGCCCGACTAAATTGGCTCTCGCGGTACGCGAGGGGCTGGCCCAAATTCTCTCGCGGTACGCGAGAGAGTCGTAAATCCGGAAAAATTGGATTTTTAGGTTTTTATTGATGATGTCGGCTGGTATTGAGGGGAGGTCGATTCCAGCCGTCAAGTTAGAACCTTTTGGCGATTTTGAGGAAGAAGAAGGCTAGTGGAGCAAGGAGTTGGAGTTTTGGAACCCGAATTGGTTATTCGTGATCGTTCGGTTTATGATTCTTCTTCTTTTATCTTTACTTTGTTTAATTGAACCTATGACTATGTTTATTACTTCTGTTTTGGTTGTTTTGAACATGTTTGTTGGCTAGATTTTGCATACTGCCTAGGTTTAAGATGATTGCATGTTAAAGTTATGATTTTTATTGGTTTTTGGATTCAATTGATGGGTTTATGATTTAGTAAAGATCTTTGGTTGATTATGTATGATGTTAGTATATATTTACTGCTGATCTTGTGGTTGTTTGTGATTTCCTGCGTTGATTGTGGTTGTCTGCCAGTTTGATCTTCGTTTTGTGGTCATAGATCTTAGGGTTTGTGATTGTGAGTGGTTTCTAGACGTAGTAGCCATAGGAATTCATAAGTGATTACTGATTAGAAGTGAATGTGTGTCCTAGTTCAATACCCGAGAGGTGAGAATTAGTCGTTTAGTCTTCGTCATTAGGAATCCGAGTATTAACAGTCTGAGAGGACGTTAGTGTTAGGTGTCTAGTGAATTTAGCTATCCGAATCATAGTAGTTAGCTTGAGATTACCCCGTGCATTCCTTGAGTGTATGGTAGACGGTGAGACTGAGAGGTAATCCGTTTATTAGGGTACTTGTCATAGTTGGAAATACCTGAGAAGTGATCCAATTATCTGGTGAGTTTAATACGCTTTAGGTAGCTGAGTTGGTGACATCCCGAGACCGAGAGTGATCAGGAATCCATTAGGTTATCTAGAGTTGTTTCATTAGAAACCCAGATCCATCATAGTTTTCAGAACCGATAGAAGTTATACTTTGCAAGTAAGATTCTTAACCTAGGTAGTGCCTTCCCTATTCTTGAATTCGTTTAAAGAGTTCTGCTTGATAGTTGAGTGTCGTTAGTTAGAAAGTTTACATTAAGTTACAACACAAAATCCCCCAATATATTTCAGTTTAGTTAGTTGAGTCAGAGTCTAGGTAGGGTTATTGCTAGTGTCTCGTGGGTTCGATATCCGGACTTCGTTAGGCTATATTGCATTGATCGGTACACTTGCCGGTTGTGTGGTCTAGTTTTAGGTCGAGTCTAGGTTTTATAAATTTAAAGCTAGAGAGTCTAGATTAGGTTTTATTTGATAGTTTTTATAGACCGTCTGGACGACATCAGCAAGCAATGAATCCTGCTCGCAATTGGAACGCATACCCGCAAATGATCCAAAGATGGATCGAAATGGGAAATGTCCCATCACCTTACTTCGGTTCTACTTCCTCATCATCTACCTTGCCTAGCTTGCCATGCATTATGTAACAAGCTTTTGCAGCCTTTGTATTTTATATGTCTAGAAAGTTGCATTGTTAAAGATGCTACTGATGAGATACCGGATATTCTGAAGAGAGATCCTCAAATAGAGGAGAATAAGGTAGGGATAGAACTTTTGACTGTTGAACTAGCAGTAACTAACCAGGTCCATAACCTTCTGGTGGATCGTGTGACACATTTGGAGACGAGGATGGACACCTCGAACAATGACATGGAAGGAGTTCTGGAGAGAGTGGCTGCTCTGGAAGCTCAGCTACATGTAGCAAACCACACTGCTGAAGGTCTTCAAGAGAGGGTGACTCACTTGGTAGCCCAACTACAAGCCGCTCTATTTCCTGAGGAGATTCCACTTTCTGATGGCGAGGAGGAGCCCTTTGAGGAGGAGCCCTTTGAGGAGGAGCCCTTGGAGGAGGAACCCTTGGAGGAGGAACCAGTGGAGATAGACGATGCACAATCGTATGTTTCTTCCGATGACGAAGATGCTTGATGATCTTCCTATTCTATCTTTCTTTTCATGTCGGTTTTTGCTTATGTTATTTCTCTTTTCAAACCTAGATGGGTAAGGTTGTTCCCATTCAATAAAAGCATGAGAAGTTTAATGTTTGAATTATTTATTTTGTAGCCTTACAATTTATTTAATTTTCAAAATATTAGATGTTGTATCTTCTTACTCATACCTGAATAATGTTTAATATGCGATATATTTCTCATTGTTTTTCATATGTGATTGTGAAGAATCATGTCAGGGAGAGGACGCGGAGGTCGTGCCGGTGGTCGAGGTACCATTAACATGACGGCAGCAGAGCTAGCGGCACTAATAAACGATAGTGTGGCGGAGGCTCTAGCAGCACAAAATGCTGCAGGTAAATGCTTTAGCTATTGACTAATGACGCCAATCCATTTTCTAAAAACATTTTCTTAAACCCTATATTTCCAATCCTATATTGTTTCTAAATCCAGGCCAGCAAAACCAGCAAAATCAACAACCAGCCTACACTTTCAAGGCATTCATGGATTGTAAGCCCACGCCTTTAGTGGAGCTGAAGGAGCCGTTGGACTACTTCTATGGTTTGAGAAGGTAGAATCAGTGATTGCCATGTGCAATTGCCCCGCGGCTAATCAGGTAAAGTTTGCCGTCGGAACTTTGGAGGGCCCGGCTCTCACATGGTGGAACGCCCAGGTCCAAATGTTGGGTCTGGCCATGGCAAATGGACTCCCGTGGGAGGAATTTAAATCAATGATGAAGGAGGAATACTGTCCTCGTGATGAAATCCAAAAGTTAGAGGGAGAGTTTTGGAACTTAAAGATGGAGGGTTCTGAAATTGAACTCTACACCACACGTTCACATGAACTTGCTACTATGTGCCCGCATATGGTGACCCCTGATTACAAGAGAATTGAGCTTTACATTGGAGGTCTAGTACCTCAAATACAAAGCATGGTTACTTCATCCAATCTTGCCACTATCCAACAAACTACCCGACTTGCCTATAAGTTAACTGATCAGGCGGTGACACAAGGGACTCTACCTCCGAGAGGTTTGGTCTCTAAACCCACCGACAATCACAAACGCAAGTTTGATCACCATTCCAACACCCACACCCACTCCAACTCTCACTCCAAAGGACCCCAGCCCAACCAACCCTAGTTTAATCAACCGCAGCAACAGCAGCAGCGTAGGTTTGAGCCTACTAAGAACTTCAACCAGTCGACCTCTTTAGGTCAAAACCAGGGTGGTTACGCAGGGAAGTCTCCGAAGTGTAACAAGTGCAACTTCCATCACTTCGGGTTTTGCAATCATTGCCAGATGTTTGGCAAAATAGGTCATGCTGCCAAGGATTGTAGGGGTGAGTTACAAGCTAAACAACCTTTTCAACAACCTAGATCCACAAGGGGTTGTTTTGAGTGCGGAAAGGAAGGACATATTCGGAAGAATTGTCCTCAATTGAAGAAAGGGGGTAATGGAAACCACAACCCTAACCAGAATAACAATGGCAATGGTGGTAACAATGACAATGGTGGAGGAAATGGTGCGAAGAGACGAGCCTTCGTACTAGGATCTGGAGAAGCCCGTTACGATCATAATGTGGTCACAGGTAAGTTTCTCTTAAATAATTACTTTGCTTCTGTCCTTTTTTACACTGGTGCTAATAGAAGTTTTATATCTAAGAAACTTAGTGATATGATAAAAGGAAATCAAACTCTGTTAGGAGCTAAGTATATAATTGAGATAGCTGATGGCCAAATAATTGAAGCAACCCACATTCTTAAGGAATGTAAGCTTGAGCTAGCTAAACATATATTTGATATCGACCTTATGCCGGTCACACTTGATAGTTTTGATGTAATTGTCGGCATGGATTGGCTATCTAAAAACCAAGCTAAAATTATCTGTCATGAGAAGATTGTTCGTATTCCTCTCCCGAATGGAGAAATCCTTTCCGTTCAGGGCGAAAGAGTTGGTGCAGTCATGGGCATCATATCCTTTATGAAAGCACAAAAATGCCTTCGAAAGGGGCATATGGCTATTTTGGCTCTTGTTGCTGAGCAGCCGGCAGAAGAGAAAAAGATTGATGATATTCCAGTCGTTCATGGATTTTTAGAATGGTCTGCCACCGCACCGTCAAGTTGAGTTCCAAATTGATCTAGCACCCGGAGCAGCACCAATTATTCGGGCACCTTACAGACTGGCACCCAGTGAATTACAAGATTTGTCCACTCAATTGCAAGATTTGTTGGATAAATGTTTCATCCGACCTAGTTCATCGCCGTGGGGAGCTCCGGTACTATTTGTCAAGAAGAAGGACGGAACTTTCCGTATGTGTATTGACTACCGGGAGCTGAATAAAGTCACAATCAAGAATCGCTACCCTTTGCCTCGCATAAATGACCTCTTTGATCAACTCCAAGGATCAAGTTTCTATTCCAAAATAGATCTTAGGTCCGGCTAGCATCAATTAAGAGTCCGAGAAGAGGATATATCTAAGACAGCATTCAGGACAAGGTACGGCCATTACGAGTTTATGGTCATGCCTTTCGGATTAACCAACGCACCTGTGGTATTCATGGACCTCATGAACCGTGTGTGTAAGCCTTACCTTGACCAATTCGTTATCGTCTTCATCGACGACATCCTCATATATTCCAAGAACAAGGAAGAACATGAGGAACATCTACGCCTAATTTTGGAATTACTTAAGCGAGAGCAATTGTATGCTAGGTTCTCCAAGTGTGAATTCTGGATTCGGGAAGTTCAGTTTCTAGGGCATGTAGTTAACGAGAAAGGAATACATGTCGACCCATCAAAGATAGAAGCCATCAAGACTTGGGCAGCACCGACGACTCTGACTGAGGTGCGACAATTTCTGGGATTGGCTGGATATTACCGTCGATTCATCGAAGGATTTTCAAAAATTGCACAACCTCTCACTGCCTTAACCCAAAAGGGTAAAGCCTATAACTGGGGCGATAACCAAGAGTCAGCATTCCAACATCTTAAACAGAAACTTTGGAGTGCACCTATTCTAGCTCTTCCGGAAGGAACCGATGATTTTGTAGTGTATTGTGATGCATCTATTCAGGGTCTGGGTTGTGTCTTAATGCAACGCGAAAAGCTGATCGCATACGCTTCACGTCAACTAAAGGTCCATGAGAGAAACTACACCACTCATGACTTAGAGTTGGGAGCCGTAGTTTTCGTACTTAAGATATGGAGACATTACTTGTACGGTACCAAGTGAACCATCTACACCGATCACAAGAGTCTTCAGCACATCTTCGAGCAGAAAGAGTTGAACATGCGACAACGTCGTTGGGTTGAACTCTTAAACGATTATGACGGTGCGATCCGGTACCACCCGAGTAAAGCTAATGTTGTAGTTGATGCCTTAAGTCGAAAGGAAACGAAACCCAAATGAATTCGAGCATTACAGCTTACTATTCACCCCGGATTACCTGACAAAATCCGTAGTGCTCAACTCGAAGCCCTAAAAGAAGAAAACCTACCGCTTGAAGGTACACGCGGTATGGAAGCACAACTTGAGGTCAAATCTGACGGTATTCGCTACTTCGCCGAGCGAATATGGGTTCCAGTATTCGGAAACCTAAGGGAACTAGTTATGGATGAGTCTCATAAATCTCGTTACTCTATTCATCCAGGTTCCGAAAAAATGTACCATGATCTAAAGGTGCTATATTGGTGGCCGAAGAATTCTTAGCAATCAAAGAGACCGACAAAAAGGATAAGCTTACTCGTACTTACTTGAAAGAAATAGTCTCTCGGCACGGGGTGCCAATCTCTATCATTTCGGATCGTGATGCACGATTCACTTCTCGCTTCTGGCAGTCGTTACATAAAGCTTTAGGCACGCGTCTAGATATGAGCACAGCATACCATCCTCAAACGGATGGCCAAACAGAACGTACTATCCAAACTCTGGAGGACATGCTACGAGCTTGTGTGGTCGATTTCGGTAACACTTGGGAATCTCACCTACCGTTGGTGGAGTTCTCCTACAACAACAGTTATCACACTAGCATCAAGGCAGCTCCATTTGAAGCACTTTATGGACGGAAATGCCGTTCTCCTATTTGTTGGACCGAGGTTGGGGATAGCCAACTTACAAGTCCTGAACTTGTATTTGAAACTTCCGAAAAGATCGTTCAAATTAGAAACCGTATGGCGGCAGCTCGTGATCGTCAAAAGAGCTATGCCGACAAGCGTCGTAAACCCTTAGAGTTTCAAATAGGTGACATGGTCTTACTCAAAGTCTCACCTTGGAAAGGTGTCATTCGTTTCGAGAAACGAGGCAAACTGAATCCTCGTTATGTTGGACCATCCAAGATAATGAAGAGAATCGGACCAGTAGCGTATCAACTGGACTTACCTGAAGGACTTAGTGGTGTACACAATGTCTTTCACGACTCAAATTTGAAGAAATGTCTAGTAGACAAATCACTCGCAGTTCCTCTTGAGGAACTACACATTGATGAACAGTTACGTTTCATCGAAGAACCCGTGAAAATTATGGATAGGGAAGTCAAAACGTTAAAGCACAGTAAAATCCCTATTGTCAGAGTTCGTTGGAACTCGAAACGCAGACCGGAATTCACGTGGGAGCGCGAGGATCAGATGATGCGCAAATATCCTAATCTGTTCAAGCACTCCGTGTCAAATTCTTAAGGTACTATTTAATTTTCGGGACGAAAATTCTTTTAACTAGGGGATGATGTGATATCCCGGGAATATTTTTCTTTATTTATTTTAATTTTTGGGACGAAAATTCTTTCAACTAGGGGATGATGTGACAATCCGGACTTTTCAGTTAAAATCTAACCCAGTTAACTCAATATTAAACCCCAAGGACTAATTCTGTCAATAATTGAATTAAAACCACAGGGACTAGTTATGTAAATACCTAAAACCTGTTCCATTGACTTCTCAAAGTCACAATCGATTGAATTTAGCTTCTATTGACTTTCATAAAGTCAAATGAGCAAACATTTATCTTAATTCACAAATTGTAACCGAATTTTACATAATTTCGTAATTGATTTGATCATTACCAACAGTTTCGACATCTTTGAGCCTTAATCATTATCATTATCTTCGAATTAAATCCAATTATGTCCATTAAACTCGCAACCGTTGAAACCCCCACTTCCACGATCAAATTCTCTTTAATCTCACCATTGAGCATCTACACACTTCATTCGCACTCCTCTGGATCTTTTTCACAACTCAATTCGACCAGAAACACAATCGAATTCGCCGGAAACCCAACGCGTCGAAGACAGAACCCGTCCTAGTCGAGCTCAGTCAATTCACATCTGTTTCTGGTAATTGAACACACCCTCACCTTCGTTTTTACTTCCATATGAAAAGACCTATGCCAATTAGGGCTTAAAACATCAAAATTAGCAAGAACCTGATTCTAGGGTTCATACATTCGAGGTTTAATCGATTACCAGTCTAGGTGTGATATCAATTCAATTAACCTACACCTCTAGACTCGGAATCGCCTGTGCAATGAAAGCCCTATGTTAATTTAATGGTATAACATCGAATTGGTCATGATCTTGAATCTAGGGTTCATACGAAACCCACTTTGGAGCTTTTGATTCTAAACTCGATAAAAATTCAATTGAATCATATGGTTAGACTCGCGACCATCTACTCTTTGAAAGCCCCATATCAATTTAATCAAATAACATGGAATTGATTATAAACCGTAAACTAGGGTTTGTTCATATTCTAATTTGGGGTTTTTGATCCCAGACACAACCTGAACCAAATTAAACTATATCAGTGGATTCGTAGTGTTCAAACATGTAAAAGCCCCATCATTTCAACAACTTTTAATATCATAATCGATCAAATGAATCCATGTTTATAATCTAGGGTTTCGACGATTTAAAACTTGAATTAACAGCTTCAAACGTATTGTTTTTGCAATTAATCCTAACCTCATATTCGCTATTCACTGATGAATGAAACCCCTATAACCTTCGGGTTGTTTATGGTCGAATTCGACTTATGGGAGGGAAACCCACTTGACTTGTGTGTTAAAACTATTTAGATCTGATTATGTTCGCGATGACCCTAGCAGGCGGATTGGTTAAGGCAGTGTGTGTGTGTGTGTGGGAGAGACCCGGGTTCGAGACCGGGCTCCCACATTTTATTTTTGGGGCCTTTTTCTTGAATTATTTTAATATAAAAATCAAACCCTATAATATTATATTATTATATAAATGTGTTTTAGCCCGAAAAACAACCCGTGGGCTCGGGTTTGAATTGTTAACCTATTTTTATATTATTCCCACTTTTATAAATAAAATAGTATTGTTATTATCAAATAAAAATAATATGTTTATATTATTTTCAACCCGTAACTTCGTATAAAATAATATGTTTATATTATTTTCAAACCGTGACCCGTATTATTAAATAATATATATTTATATTATTTCGAATCATTTTATAAATCGGTTGAGATTAAAAAAATAATATAATTAGTTATATTATTTACTCGTATATATATATATATATATATATATATATATATATATATATTATTTTCTTAATTTTCGTGAATGACAAAACACCCGATTATATTTATTATTATTTTTGTCATTCGTCGCGTAAAGTAATTATAATTTGATTATTTAAGAAATTCCTAACTCCGTCGACATGTTCGTCCACTCTTGAATATTAGAGCGTTTCGATAAGACGTTTCTCATTCCGTGTCGCTGTCACAATTCTCATTTTGTCCCTAATTTATGTGTTTATAATTTTAGGGCATTCGTAAGTCGTTTGAGACTTACACACGCGGTTCTAACTTATCCTTTGTGTGATACTACCTACAACGCAACGCAGGTGAGTTTTCACGGGCCCTTTTTACTGTTTTAACTTGGGGGAGAAAACATGATTAAACGAATTTGAGATTTTGTAATTCTTATGATATCAATGTTAAAACTAAGCGTAGCACGCTATCACAGAAAGTCCTCAACTTATATCGGACCGTTAATATGGATCTTAGCGAGGTAATGTTTAGTAGTACTACTGGGTTTGACAAATCCCACCCGCGTTAGTCGTGCTAACTCGATTAGAGATCGAACGGGTGAAATGTTAGCCTACTCACACCGCCAGTGCTGATAGACCTGGCAGGAGGCAATAAACAAACAGTAAGCTTCGGTTGCGAGCGCTTGAGTTAAACATGAGCATTGGTTAGCTACCTATAGATACATACTGAATGAACATAAATCTGGTAAACGCTTATTTACATATATTGAAAATTGTGAACTCACCAACCTCGTGTTGACATATTTTCTTACATGTTTTCTCAGGTCGCTAAGATAAGACACAGGTGCACATTAGGGCATGCATGGGATTCAACTATTTTGATTATGACATATTTATACATGTTTGGATTATTTTGTATTGTACTTGGTTTGATTGGAAGTTTTGGACTTTTGGACTTTGGTTTTGGGCGCGTGTGTTTTGCGCATTTACTTTCTTTACGTTTCCGCATTGAAACTCTGATTATTATGATATTTTCATTTTGAGTCCCATGTAGAGTCGTTCAAAGTAACTAATGTCTGAGATCCTGGTTCGTCACTTCCCAAACGGTAAAACTCCGTTAGTTGAAATTGGGGGTGTGACATCTTTTTTATTATAAAACTAGTTTTTGTTTTGATTTTCGGTTTGAGATGTAAAACTAGAATTTTTTTCGCGTGTTAAACTACTCATAAATAAAATCACATATATAAACATCATATACAACCAAACAAACACAACCATCACAAACACAACAAAACCATCATAAATAAAACTACATAAATACAATGAGTTTGTACATATAAAAACAAAAGTACAACTCTATCAAAACAGTATATCTACCCATTCATCTCGTCATCACCCTCCGCATCGGACCCACCCGCACCGGACGTGCTAGCACCGTCGTGGCCCAACCGTCAGGGTGGTGGTCTTAACAACGGCCTACCGGCGGCCCTATACTCCGCAACCGTGTGGTAGATGAGCCACTGCAGCATCTCCTCGGTGTGCGTGACCCGGGCCTGAGTATCCCAAATCATATCAAGTGTGGCGGCAGGCAAACGCACGACATGGTACACGCGTAGAGGATGCTACGGAGGCTCCGGCTCGACCGTCGGCTGAACCGGCTCATCCCCTCCGCCGGCCACCTCCTCAAACTGGACCTCGTGCGCACCTAGTGGGTTGGGGTCCACCAACGGCTCGGGCACCCAGGCCTCCAAAACATCATATCTCCTCACCAAACGCCACTGCCCGTCCGGGAACCTCCGGGAGATTCTCATCCCAGTCGTCGTGGCTCGGCCCGCCTCGCATGGGGAAACCACAGCCATAGGTATCTCTGCCATCGCATGAGCATATCCCAGGCTTCTGGAAATCTACGACACGATGTTGCCGTTGACCAACACCCCTCGTGACTGCCTGAGATAGTAACCGGAAAACTAATATGTCAGACCACGAGCGAGGTGGCAGGGTGTGTATGTGAGTAGACACCGAAGATGGAAGAGGTCTATGGCGGTGACCCTATCGGTGCCCTTGCCACGTCTAGCGATGGACGTGGCGATCAGCCGGTGCATGTAACGATAAAGAGGGTCTCGTATGTGAACGTTAACTTTCTGTCAAAACAACCTCATACTGAACCGTCACGTATTGGCCTATACGTGACGGGTAGGGTTCCCTTTTTGCAGACTGCACAACCTCGTATCATCAGTGTCCTTTTTATTTCCGGGACTCACGAGAGACATACTGTCACGTTTAGGCCACAACGTGACCTTTTGGGTCACAACCGTCACTTGTAGACCTATACGTGACAGCTAGGTCAGGTGTGAAAAAAAAAACCACAGCGGTGTCCCCAGTACAACCCGATAAAAAAGGGGTCACTCTATAGGAAACAAAAAGTTATGTGGTAAAAATGAAAAACAACAAAAGTATATTGTTGTTAAGCACTTACTCTTTAATAAGATTCGTTAATATGTGAATCAATTGTGAAAATGATTATCACCTAGAGGCTTCTGATTGAGTGGTAGTCCCATTACTTTCTAAATATGTTTAAGTCTCACTAGAGATAAAATATTTCAGGGTGAGTCAGAGGGTTTTCTCAGTTATGGGTTTCCTCCTGGGTGTGGGGTCGAGTCACCACACTTCTGTTCTTCAGGCAAAAGAGTGATCCAGTGTCTGGGCCTTTGCTGTTAAAAAAACATTTGAAAATTTAAATAATTTTAAAAAGCAACGTTGGTTTAAGTGTGAAATGTAATATCCAGGATTTTTCGACGTATCTTTTCCTCAACCTTTGCACGTATTATTAACTTAAGACTCGAATTCGTATTAAAACTATTTCCTTAAACAATAAATATAAGTTTAATTAATATACAGTTAAGGAAAAACATTTATACTTGAGACATATATATATATATGACCTATTTCAAAGTATATATATATATATATATATATATATAAATATGTATTAAATTCTTAAAGCTTTATTGGTTTATAATTATATAAATAATAATTAATAAAATCACTTCTAATACTTAAACATATAAATTATAAATCTTATAAATTATTTTATAAAATTATAAAATAATAAAGAGAGTATAAAACTTATTTAGCTTTATAAAATAAAAACATACTTATTTTATAAAAAGTCCAGGGATTAGAACTATCAACTCTTAAAACTTGTTTTAAACTAAATCCTAAGTCTTAGCATAAAATAATAACAGTTTGAAACTTCAAAGACCTATTATGCAATTAACCTAAACTTCTGAATCTGAAACCAGTCCCGAGTTCGAAACTCTCAGGGACCGGTTTTGGACCCATTTCATTGAAAACGGTTCCCGGTGGAGTTGAATGCTCCTCGAGTCTCGCCTCAGGCGTGCGACCTAAACCCAAGAAAATTTAATGTTCAATTTCAAATTTAACGGCCGCGGGGTGTGAATTTAAATTCGTTTATCCCACCCATAATCTCCCCAACTAACCGAGCATTAATCGAAGCAATTGAGCACAAATAACAGTCCTTACAACCCAACGGCATCACACTCAAACACCCTAAACACCCAATTTCATCATATCGTACCTGCAATCGCCATTTGGATCTGTGGTCAGTCGCAAAGAAAGCTCAAACCGTTCTCACTCATTTCAGCATCATTCCAGGTAATTCTCGTGGCCACTCTGCTCGTTTTCATCCAAGAATCAATAGCCCTCTGTTAAATTTCATTAACAGAAGGTTAATCAAATCGTATTTTGGATTGTGGGTTCTAGGGTTCATAAGGGAATTAGGCATGATCCAGGAACGTGGTTATCAATTTGTTTTTATGTGTTTAAACCTAACGAGGCCCGTAGTCGGGTGGTTTGTTCGCTGTGTCCAGACTCAGCCGGCCCGGCCGACCTGAGTTTTTAGTATTTGATTTTTTTTTATGCTTTTCACTCAGATTTAACATTTATAATTATTTTTATAAATTCTGTAAAGTTTTTATAAACATAAAAGCGATTTTTATTTACACTTTCTTATATTTTTAGATATTTTAATTTAATTAAAACTTATAATAATATATTCGTTAAAAATAGTTTTAACACTTGAAAACTATAAAAATACTTATAAACCTTATAAAATTTACACTTTAATCAGAAAAATAATTGAAATTTAATTTGTTATATTTTTTCTTGGAAATAAACAGATTTATTGGTTTTAAAACTTTAAATTAACCATTTAATTTCTTTTTATTTTATTATTAAAACAGAAAAGTTATATAAATATTTATAAAATCAGAAAAGTTTATAAAACTTCCATAGTTATCTAGAAAACAGAAACTTATACATTTTTATAAAATTTGTACGTATTTAATTCAAGGCTTATTTATTTTATTTAAAATGGATATACTTTAATAAACTTATAAACTTTATAAAAGCAAAAACTTTAATAAATTATAAATTTATACATGTTATAAAACTTATAATAAAACTAGAGACTTAATTGTGTTTATATAAATATAAAACAAGAAGAGTAATTATACTCTATTTTTCTCAATGTTTATAAACTTTCAAACTTTATAAAATAGAAATAGAAACTTTAAAACATTTGAAAAACTTGTAAACTTTATAGTTATAAACTTAAAGAAAACACTATTTGAAATCTTTTTATTTAAGCTTTAAAAAAAATTATAAGCTTATAATCGAAAAATAAACTTTAAAAGAAATTTCTATTTAAACATGTATGTTTAAACTTATGATTTCAAATAATTTAGTTAAACTTATAAACATCTTGTAAGACATTATTTATGTACAATTTAACAAATGCTCAAAGTTTAACTATTTTAATAAATCTTAAATGGTTTATATTGAATAAATAAAATAATTATTCTTGTAAATAATTATTTAATCCTTAATAATTATTTATTATTTAAATAGTTATTATTAAATTATTAATCATTATTTATTCACTAAATACTTGATATTTAATAATTATTGTTATTCTTAAAATAGTTATTTTTTTCATTAATATAAACTTTTAGTAACTATTTATCATTCAAATAATTAGTGTTAAACTTTAAATAATTACTTAGTATTTTACCTAACTATTGTTATAACAACACTTAAAAATACTTAGCAAACTATTGTTACTTAACTTTGTATAATTAATAAAGCTTTTAATAATTATCTTTATTAATAATTCTAGACAGTAAACTTATTAAACTTTGATATTCAAGCCTTGCGTATTTATTTAAAACCTCATTCGAAACATGATTTAAACGTTATAAACACAAATCCTTCCCGTCTCCACTTGGAAACCCTAGAAAATCTTAGAGTCCTAGATACTTACCATAGACTGATAGGATCAAACTTAAACTTTAAGACTTGTATTCTTAGGCTCGTTGTGAGGATATTCTCCCTCAAAGTCTTGCTACACTTAATCTTGTCGAGCACTCTTTCATCAATACAGGTGAGTATACTTATCCCCTTTTCATTTTACATTCTTTATAAACTCGGGGTGAAACATGTACAAACTTCCAATCTTATACAATTCATGTACAATTATGCCTATATGCGTATTCTTGTGTTATGATTGAGACTGACATGCTTAAATTAGACTTAATACTAGCATATCCATTAACTTTGATCAAGTCTATGGTAACAATGATAGATCTATTGTATTTGACCAATTCACCTAGTTTGATTGATCATTCGGGGGGAGCCCATGGTGATTACTACTGAACTTAAACTTTAAACTTCTAAGGGTAACCTTCGGGTTATGCCTAAACTTGGTTGGAGTATTGATATGCACAATGTTTAACATGTTTTGTTCTCACTCTTATACTATAGAATGCATGACATAGTGAATTGTAATACTTTTCAAAAACTTTGCTAAACTATGTTAAAACCTTCGTATCTCACCAACTATTTATAGTTGACAGTTCACTTACATGTTTCAGTACGCTAGCATGAGACTTGTTATGATCACATAGGATGCTTTGGACCTAGAATTATTTTATCAAATGAATATTGTATTCTTGTTATATGATGTCTTATTCTTTGTAATGCACATTTGAAAATCATAAATGAAATATTTAAACTTTAATAGTTAACCTTGTGCTTTTGAACAACCGTGTCCGCCCCGACGTATAATCCACCGTCGGTTGAGGTGTGACATGAAAATCACTGTTCCTTTTGGACTATTTTAAGCACATTGTACAACAATTTATGCAAGGAATTTAGAAATTAAAGTTTTATACATCTATAATATGAATCATTAACATAAACAAACTTGGAGCTAGCACAAGTGGTAAGCTTGCAACATTCTAAACCGCCTGGCGCGGATTCAAAAGCCACCTCCACCAAGTTTCTTAAATTGTTGATGTCATTATAAATTCTTTTCTTTTTTAATTTTCTTTTTTGATTTTTTTCTCGTTTTAACAACTCGAATTACAAGAACATTAATTTTTTTTGTTATCTAACGCGTCATAACGCCGTGATAAATTTTTTACATTTTCTTTCTTTATATAAGGTTTTTAATATTATCAACACTCTCACTATAATGCATGGATTTACGTAAAAAATCTGGATTTTATTAACGTAAATTCTTGGCTTGACGCACCGTACATTGCGTTTAATTTGATTTAATTTTTTTAACAAATGGTTGTTTGTTCCGGCACAACGCTTCGAGGTACAATTACTAGTGATTAATTAACTCAAAATTTGAACTTAAGCTACTTTCATTCGTGTTCTCTTACTCAACGATTCAATACTTGTAATTTATGACCCTCCTAATCTAGTCATGCATGAAATCATATAGTATAGTGATCATTATTTTTTTAAGATTGTATACATGATCACCAAATATTGGTAGAAAATGAGGGTATCTTGAATCTTGATATATATGCATCTACGACTAGTAATTTGTACAACCCCTAATGCAAGAAAGTGTAGGTTGTACATGCAGCATGAGTAGTACATGATGGTTTGCAAGTAAATAGAGAATAAAGATAAGGGTGTAACAGTAAAATGAAAAGTAAGACAATTTAGGGTTGAATCCAACCCACGTTACATTTCTGCACAACCTACATTATGCCTATCATTTATAGTAATATGTCCTTATCTTGGCCAGCTACCTATACAACATGATGTGATCCTAGGGATGCTAAATGGTTTTTAGGGTTTTCAAGACTACATACTACACATTCCTTTGAAGATCAAATTAGAGAAGTGTGGTTTTCTTGAAAGGTGTGTTGTACGTTTCTTCTTCAAAGGTGGTTTATGAAGTTAGATTTTTAACAAGTTTTTTTTTAATGAAAAAGAAAACCCTAGTTTTGCAATTTCTAGTCAAATGACTGGTTAGAGTATCAAGATCTAGTTCACTAGGTGTTATGCATGAGTGAGGATTAATTTTAAGATGATCAAAAGTTTTTTTTGTTCATGTGTTTAGATCAACTTAGATTATGGGGGTGTATGTTTAATTAACTCTTTTTTTCTCATCTATAATAGGTTTAGTTAACCATGGGTCGAGGAAAGATCGAGATCAAAAGGATTGAGAATGATACAGCTCGACAGGTGACCTTCTGCAAGAGGAGGGGTGGGCTTTTCAAGAAAGCTTGTGAGCTTTCGGTTCTATGTGATGCTGAAATCGCGGTGATTGTCTTCTCTCAGCGAGGACGCCTCCACGAGTATGCTAGTCGAAAGTAATTCTCTTGATGTTAATTTGCTTTTCATTTAGCTGCACATTGTCTAACCATCGATTATAAAATGCAAACATAACACCATATTACACCAAATAAGCTTTTCTTAATTAGTTTTTGGTGGTTAGTTTACAAATAATTAAAGCATTCTCATTTCATTTCTCATCTCAATCATATCCCTTCCGTGTAGTTTAAGAAAAACTTAATGGTTTTCACATAATTTGACACTTCATCATTAACTAAATGTGATTGAATTTAGGAATTTAGTTTTAAGTCATCATGTGTTAGGACTAACTGTGCACTCACCATCCTTTTTCCTTGCATTTTTTATTGCAAGAAAAAAAAATAATTAAAAAAAAAAAGAAATATTATTTGATCGAATAGAGATAGACATGATAGAGATGCATGAGGTTTGTAAATGATGGATAAAATTTTGAGAAAAATCTAGTTTTTAATTAAGTTATAGGGTTGAAATGTGAATGATGTTAGCACCAAAAAAGTTATAAACCTTAGTTCTAATCTAACTATTTAATTTGCAACATACTTATATTGTTTTGTACCATAAAAAATTAATTAGTCATGTTACAAATTATGTATTATTACAAACACACTCAGAAATACACATACAAACATATGGGAGGGTTCCAGAGAAAACCACATAGTTAGACGAAAACCGATAAAACCACTAAAAAAATCAATTTTAACCAATAATATAATAATATTTATTTATTATTTTTTTTATAAGAGTATCAATGTAATATTACACATTTTTACCAAAAAATCATTTAAATATTGACTTACGTATACGTAACCAATAGTGTTACGTATACGTAAACAGAAAACAAAAAAATTGCGATTACGTATACGTAACTCATACTATTACACATTGTTTTAGTGGTTTTTGCCTAAATTTGTGGTTTTCTCTTGATCCTTCCCCTACAAACATATTCATATTAGAATAAAAAAAAGTAATTATTATTTTAAAGTATTTGGAACTACAAGTTGTTGGTAATAGTTTCCTTTTTGGAGCAAGTCCACTCTCAGTGCCATAATGGTAATCAAAAGCCTTTTGATTTTGCAGAAGCCTTGCATGCTAATAGAAGTTTGTGTTGGAAACACAAATTGGAAATTAATTATGACTTCTGAGTTATTTTCCTTAACACACAATTGAAAATTAATTTTTAGACCACCTACAGAACACAGGGGTAAATTAAAATAACCCTAGCTTGTATGCATGCATGCATATATGTATGTATCTGTGTATCTACTGGTTTGTGTAAATGATTACTAGTATTCTGTGAATGATCCTCAAAGATGGAGGGGATACAAATATATAGAATGAATACACATAAATGAAGGAAAAATGAAGGACAAATGAAGAGACAACAACAAATAAATATATATACTAAATGTAACCCTCTGATTATCTAATATCCACCCGCAAGCTAGACGGTGGAGGACCCAAGCGAAGCTGCTGCTGAAAGTATTCAAACTGGGCACGCGGAAGACTCTTGGTAAAAATGTCCGCAACCTGGAGCTTGGTCGGAACGAATTTGGTGTATAATTTCCCCGAAGAAACTAATTCACGAATAAAGTGATAGTCGAGGTCAATATGTTTAGCCTGTTTGTGAGAGACAGGATTCTAAGTAAGAAAAATAGCACTGTGATTATCACAAAGGATGGTTGCGCGATCATGGGGAAGAGCGTGAAGTTCTTGAAGGAGATGAGTTAGCTAAATGATTTCAGCCGTTGTGTTTGCCATAGCCCTATATTCTGACTCACAACTTCATCTAGCAACCGTAGGTTGCTTCTTTGCACTCCATGAGATAAGGTTGCCTCCTAAAAAAATATAGTACCCATAGGTTGAACGACGAGTTTCTAAACATCTGGCCGGTCGGCATCAGAATACCCAAGAAGAGATACTTGACTTGGTTTGCTAAAGTATAGACCATGACCAAGCGTCCCTTTGAGATAACGTAGAATTCTTTTGACTTCTTGGAAATGAGAAACTGTTAGGGCCTGTAGGAACTGACTAACTTGATTGACTGCATACGAGATGTCTGGACGTGTGATAGTCAGATGCTGAAGAGCGCCTACAATGGAGCGATAACTTAATGGATCCGAGTATAGGTCACCTGCAAAAACAAAAGAAACATTCGGGCTTAAAGGTGTTGGGGCCGGTTTGGCATCCAACATCTTTGAGCGCGAAAGAATGTCAGTGGTGTATATAGATTGATTCAAAAATAGACCATTTGAAGTGTAGGTAACTTCGAGCCCAAGAAAGTAATTGAGTTCCTCTAGATGGCAAATTCTTTGTTGAGTCGGGTAATGAATGCGGAAATGATATGAGGAGCGTTGCCGGTTAAAATGAGATCATCAACATACACTAAGAGGTACATAATACAATCATTCTTTTTAAACACAAAAAGGGATGTGTCAGCACGACTACATGTGAAACCATTGTGAGTGAGGAAGGTGCTAAGACGATGAAACCACGCACGCGGAGCTTGCTTGAGGCCGTATAAAGCTTTATTTAGCTGGCAAACATGGTTAGGAAATTGAGAATTAACAAACCCAGTTGGTTGTTCCATGTAGACACATTCAGAGAGATGTTCATGAAGAAAGGCATTATTGACATGTTGATGTAAGAAAAGGGAAACTCAATCACCTAATGCTCTGATACCATGTAAATGATTACTAGTATTCTGTGAATGATCCTCAAAGATGGAGGGGATACAAATATATAGAATGAATACACATAAATGAAGGACAAATTAAGAGACAACAACAAATAAATATATATACTAAATGTAACCCTCTGATTATCGAATAGTTTGTGTGCATCAAGTTTATGGGAGCAATTACTTCTAAACTCTGCTAGTTTTATAAATTGACTGCATGCATGTATTTGATCCAACAGCATAAACTCAACTATAGACAAGTACAAGAAGACAAATTCCAGTGAATCAAACACTTGCACACCTCAAGAGATCAATGCTCAAGTAAGATCTTCAATATATTATATTCTTTAAATGTGACAAATATTATTATAATTGTATATTTGTTGTAATGACTAACTTAAACACTTGAAAGCATTTTTAATAAAATAATTGTCACTCTAAATAAATATTATAATTTTGTGTTTTTGTGCATATGCAGTTTTACCAGCAGGAGGCGAAGAAGCTTAGCAAACAGATAGATATGCTTCAAATTTATAAGAGGTGTGTGTGTGTATGTATATAACTTTTAGTGTTTTTTCTATGTTTGTTTATTTATTTATTTATTTATTTCAGGTACCTGAAAGGTGAAGGATTGGATTCTTTGAAGTTGAAGGAACTGAAGCAGCTTGAAACGAGACTTGAGAAAGCAATCTCAAGGGTCAGGTCCATGAAGGTAGAATTTTAACAACATTTTCATGAAATTGTAGAATTTTATAAATAATTAAATTATTAGTTATGATTTCAAATATTATAATATTAAAATTATGACTTATTTTTTTTAATAAAGTACTTAATTAGGTTTTAAGTAGTTCAATATATACTACATCTTTGTGATTTTTGGCCGGACACATATATATGTATCATCTATTGAAAATCAGACTTGTCCGACCGATTCTTATGACGTCATATTTAATTTAAAATATATTTATATACTAGAAATTTTAAAATAATATGTCATTAATTTTTATATATTTAAAAGAACAATAGAAATATATTATTTTTTAAAAGGAAATTAAAACAATTAATGGAGATTTTTTAGAAAAGTGATATACAACGCAACATTTTCTGGTTGACAAAAACTTTCAAAATTTTATGATATATATATGGGGCATGTTCTTTTAAAAACCAACCATGTGTTGAGAACCGAAAGAACCGCACAAAACGTGTAAATATCGCTTTAGTGAAAAAAGTAAAATTCAACAACAGTGTTTTATTTATCTCTTCTCACTCTTAGTTTGAATTTATCTCCTCTCTCCTGAATTTTTTAAGAAAAGTATAAAAATATGCATATATGCATTCATTTGTGCATATAGTGTTAGTGCGTATATGCATTTAAAAAACGACTATAAATTCGAGGTCTTTTAAAACCAAACCTTAAATATATTGAAATGTACATGAATTCTAGTCAATTTATATTATAAATAGAGCAAGAGTTAATGCGGTTCTCACGGTTCTTAACATATTGTTGGTTTTCAAAAGAACATACCCTATATATATAAAATAATTTTGAATACAAATATGTATTCAAAAACAACCCAACCACTAATCGATATGCCTCCTAATTAATATCTTTTTTAACGGTTAATTCATAGTGTCGTGGAGTGTACTGACAAAATTACACTTACCAGGATTCAAACCCAAGATAATAGTTATTTATATTGCTTGAAAAGCTTATCTTATTTATATTAACAAGTGACTTCTTTATTTTTTCCCGCTTTTTATCATCTGCCCATTTTAGTTTCAGTCAGTGTTATATCGATCATCTTAAAAAAGTTCAAATCATTTGATAACAAACAAGTAGTAACATCAAGATAAGAGAGATGTAGTTGAGAGTATCAAGGTGGGATATCATCGTTTATGGTTAGGAGAATGTATAAATGTTCTTTTATTTTTACTAATTAATGTTGTCATCTTGTTTAATTTGATCATCAACAGAATGACAAGATACTTCTAGAAACCAAATTTGTGCAGGAAAGGGTAAGTCATGTTTGCATTTTTTATTGTTCTTAATTTAATTAGTTTCATTTAAAAAAAAGGTTTCTAAGTACGTGTTAGTATTAGCCTAATCATATTAGTAAAAGTAAGTCTCTTCAAATACATCTCATAAAACACATTATTGGGTCACTAAATGCATGTTCACACACATACACACATCATATACACGTGTAGGCATCTCATTGGTTCCTACACTTCTCATGTGAAATCTATTTTGTACATGATCCGTCCCTATGATATATAACCATTCAAGTTTTAGTATTTATTGTGAAATTGTGCACGAGTTTAAAATGACCTAAATGAAACATTTATAAAATTGGTTATTATTTAGTTATTTTTACCTCCTACATTAGGTTATATGAATAACCACTAATAGAGTAATCAGGTTTTATATATGTTTTATTTATATCACTTACTTTTAACATTTATAATAAACTTCATAACGATTAAATAACACTTGAGTGGTTTTTGTACTTGGAAAGTGGACTTAAACATTAGACAAACTATGCTAAGTGTCTTGTCACAAGGTTATTATATTAATTTGGACACATTAGACCACTTCTTTAATTTCCCTTTCGATTTGATCTCTTACTTTCACGATCGATCTTCAACTGCAACAGGAAATCGAGCTTGAACATGACAACACAATCCTTCGCTTGAACGTAAGATATATTGGACCGATAATTTGATAATTTTTTGTAAGAACAATAGCAATCCAAGTGATTGTATGTATTCGAAAATTTCAGATTGCTGAGAAGGAGAGGGTGCATCATGAGGTAGATGATGATGGTTACCGTGCAATAGAAGATTATCTTGCTAGGAGTGCCCTTCAACTTAATTTAATGGGGCCTTTTGAGGGTACCCCTACTACCCCCTCTCCGAACAAGTCCCTGCGAATCTGGTATAAATAATAAAACACTTAATATACATGTTAGAGTGGGAGATTCTAGCCATCATACTAATAATAATTTTGTTTTCAGGTGAACTTTCACTCAAAGGGCACCGCAGAATAACAAATTAGTTTGAATGTAATGTTAATTTTAATTTAGTCATTTTCACCTTGACTAGATACATTGTGGGAGAACTTAAGTACTACGTGAAGTTTGGTTTTGTGTGATTTCGATTTATGACTCTAACTAAGTATGAAACCTTGATGTATTTGTAATGATATCAAGACTATCAACTATGATTATGACCCTAGAATTAATTTTGGGTATGCCGTCGCAACTAAAACGCAACAACGATGTAACACGACTTTATTTATAGCGCATTTTTTTTGTTCTTTCTAGACATCCATATTTTTTTAGCACAATATTTATAGTGACAAACAAATGAAACCTAGTTTCTATATCTTCGTCTCAAATCGAGCAATTTGTGAATTGAAGTTTAAGTCAATACCTCTTTTAATTTTTCTACACTCTACATGGCCCTAGTTGTGTAAGCGGATCATGTATTTTCCAATTAAGATGTTTAAACTATCAATTAAGAGGTAAAAGAATTTTGATAAACATTATCATGGCCTTACAAGAAATCTTAGCAGTTTCGTCGTGACAATCTCGACAACATGGAAAGGAATAAATAAAAGAAAATTACAATTAAATTTTATAGAGTGAAGGTTTTGATGTATTTATTTAAGAAAATCTAATAGTTATTATTTAAAAAATTACCATGGAAAAGAGGAGAAATAGAAAGTAGGATCGAAAAAATAAATGTAATATTTTTAAATATCCGTCATTGTTCCGTTAGTTACAGCAGGAAAAACTAAAAAAACTTATTAAGTAGGGAGAACTTTATATTTTCTTACAAACTTAAACTTGCTTAATTACATGTAAATACCTGACTCAAAATCAAAATTACAAGTATTATCTTTCTTAATTATAAAAATATCAAATTTACTTATTTTAATTTACTTTATTAATTAAAAATAATCTATAGAATAACTATTATGTCCTTATTTTTAGTAAAACTTTAAAATTTCATATACCCATTTTTTAACTTAGCTATCTTTTGCCTATTTTTACTGTTTTTTTTTTTAGTTTTACTTCTTTTAATATGTTTTCTGATGATTCATTTACGTCTCCACCGACCAGCATGTTTAATATGGTTTCATCACCCATGTCTAGGTTCCGCTAATTGATAGTCACCAATCGTTTACAGTCGTTTTAAGCATCAATATCGCAGTCATAATTCAATGTTTAAAAATGTTAAAAATCACCACCAATAATACTCACTGATTGCCACCGATTTCACTTGGAGATTACCATCGATAATGGGACCACGATTCCAGTTGCTATATCTGGATACATGAATCTTCATAGAGCTGAACTTTTTCAGATCTAACAACGAATCACCTATAAATCTGAACTCTTTCAGATCCACCAGTGAAACTGAAACTTGACAGCAACCAGTACCTACCTGTAAACTAACAGAACTAGAAAATCCGCCAACACCGTGAAGCGAGACGGCGGCTCACGGTGGCTAAGGGTAACCATGGAGTCTCTTTCAAGCCTAAAAGTTGTAACAATTAACCGGTTCTTTCCCAAAAATACAACAAAAAATAAGTCTTAAGATTTTCTATCAATAGCCAATATGGTAACAACGGATTCTCTCTCAAGCCTAAAATCATTAAAAAAAATGAATTTTAGATTTTCTACAAAAATAAGTGTTATGATTTTCTACAAATTTTAGATTAATTTAAAAAAATGAATTGCTATAAGTTTTAAATTAATTTTAGAAAATAATGTTCATAAATTTTAAATTAATTTAAAAAAATGAATCATTAAAAAATTTAAATTAAAATGTCAATTAAACTAAATAATTTATTTTTTTGATGAATAGTGTCAAGTAATATGGAAAGTTCCAAATTCTTAAACGAGACATTGTCGGTAATCACTCGGTAACTCCCGTCGGTAATCAAATTATCAATGTCCATATTTCTGACAGGCTATCACCGAGGGTTTCTTGTCGGTAAAAACTATCACCGACGGATTTCTCTTGGTTTTCTAGTAGTGTTGGTAAAATGAAGGAATGGAGAAGATAGGAGGGTGGTAATGTGATGTTGTAGTGACACAAAATTAAATATAAGGAATGATATGTATAACAGGGATAACTACATATAACTATTGGGAAAATGATTATTGTCCGGTAGTAACATGTGCCATAGCAACTTCGAATGTGGTGTAGTGGTAGAAAGCCTAGATTCAGTAAAAAAGATTCAGTTTCTATCCCCACTAGTATCACTTTGGGAAGAGGCATGGTGGCTCAATGGAGGAAGACCTGGATCTTTGTGATCTCCGGTTCAATCCCGAGGGCGTCCGGGTTTTACCACCAGTGGGCTTTCGGGCGGATGGGTTTTCCCCGAAACTGGAGATAACTTGGGGCGCTTAAGGGCTCCATATGGCTGGGTTGGTCCAGCTGGTGGTGGCCTTTTGCCAATAAGTAACCCCGTACAGAGTACCTAGACAATTCTATATTTGTTGCCCGTAAAAAAAAAAGTAACATGTGCCATACATAAAGCATTATGAGAATATGTATTTGTGTACACCAAGGAATGGCTGACACGTGTAATGATGGCTTTTAGGGCTTTTTAGACTACTACACCTTCCATTGAAGAGAGATTGGTGGTTTTCTTGAAAGGGGTGGCGTTTCTTCTTCAAAGGTACTGTTTTTAGTTTGTTTATATATACCTATTTACATGTCCATACAGATTCTATATCTTCTACTTTACTTTCTTGTAATAAATTCATATCTTCTGGAAAGGAAAGAGGAACTGGTTACTTAATTGATCATTTTATGGGAAAGGGTACTTGTATAGTTCCACAAAACAACAGCATGGAGGACCTTGTTTCTGAATTTCATCACTTTGGCCATACCAACAGATCTAGAGAAAGAAAGAGAGTTGTGTGTGTGACTGTGTGTTTGTTTGCTTTTTCTTTTTGGTTTGGTAAAGTTAGATATTTAACCATAGTCTTTATCATGTCTTAACAAAAAGATTGTTTTCTTCAAGAAAAAGAAAACCCTAAGTTTGCAATTTCTAGTTTATAAAGATTGATAATTTTCTTCAATTAAAATGGCTACTTTCCAACCAAATGATTGGTAATTATAGCATCAAAATCTAGTTCACTAGATGTTGTTGTGCATTTACAATCATTTGTTTTGTTCCTGTGAGTGAGGATTTTAAGATAATAAAAAAAAATTGGTTTAATCTGTGTGTTTAGATCACCTTAGATTTTGGGGATGTATATTTAATTAACTCTTTTTTATCATCTATTATCCTTTAAGATTACTTATGCATTTAATCAATGTTGGTGTGTATGTATGTATAAATAACAGGCAATATTGAACATGGGTAGAGGAAAATTAGAGATCAAAAGGATTGAAAACGATACGACTCGACAGGTGACCTTCTGCAAGAGGAGGAATGTTCTTTTCAAGAAAGCTTGTGAGCTTTCAGTTCTTTGCGATGCTGAAATCGCGGTGACTGTCTTATCCCCGCTAGGACGCCTGTACGAGTATGCTAGTCACAAGTAATTTTCTTGATAATTTGAATTTCAGTTATTTAGCTGCAAATTTTACTCTTAATTAAGTCAAATATTATAATGAACCAGTTTTCTAACCATGCATTAGATACATTGGTAGGTAACTATTTTATTTTTGTAGAATGCAAACATAACACCATATAACATCAAATGAGCTTTCTTTTAATTAGTTTTCGCACTACTAGAAAACATATATATTTCCTACAAAAGTTTCCGACAAAAGAAATTTCCCACAAGTTAGCGACAAATTTTCGACAAAACAAAAACAAAAAAGTAACTATACGATTTCCTACAATTTTCCGACAAATTTATTAAACAAGTTAACTTATTTATTTACTATAATCGTCGGAATATTGTCGAAAATTACCGACAAAAAGCTTTTGTCGGTAATTCGTCTGAAAATTAGTCGGGACTTTGTCGGAAAAAAACATTTCCTATGGGGTTTTTTCCAACAAAAATTTTTGTCGGAATTTTTGTCGGAAACTTGTCGCTAACGACCAATTCCGACAAATTTCCCACAAAACTGTTGTCGCAAATTTTTCATTTTTTTTGTAGTGAGATTTAGTGAGAAATTTGTCGGAATTGGTCGTTAGCGACAAGTTTCCGACAAAAAATTGTTTGTTGGAAAAAAACCCATAGGAAATGTTTTTTCCGACAAAGTTCCGACTAATTTTTCGACGAATTAGCGACAAAAGTATTTCGTCGGTAATTTCCGACGATTATAGTAAATAAATAAGTTAACTTATTTAATAAATTTGTCGGAAAATTGTATAAATCGTATAGTTACTTTTTTGTGTTTGTTTTGTCGGAAATTTGTCGCTAACTCGTGGGAAATATCTTTTGTTGGTGATTTGTCGGAAACTTTTGTAGGAAATATATATGTTTTTTTAATAGTGTCGGTGGTTAGGTTACATATAATTAACCTACAAGTAGATTGTTTGAACACTTGCTATTCAATATTGACAAAACTTTTAATTGTGATCATCAAGATTTACTTACCACACTACAAGAAAGTTTTGTCTCATACGACGAAGATTTCCCGATGACATATTATCGTCGTCGGCATAGGTTGGCACCAACAATTTAAATTATTAATAAACCATAAAAAATATAAATATTTAAAAGTACTTTATATGAAAACTAACACTTTTGATTATATTTGAAATTGTATTTGCCCCAAAAAGTTATGAACCCTAGTTTTAGCTATTTTTGCAACCACTATGTTATGGACTGTTACTGCTTTGTGTAGTAGTAACACACATTCTTGTATATATTGTTTTGTAGTATAAAACCATAAAAACTTGCTTACTCATGTTACAAATTATGTATTATTGCAAACACACACAGAAATAGCCATACAAACATATTGATCATATTAGAATTAAAAAAAAATAGTAATTATTTTGTAAGTATTTGGAACTATAAATTCTTAGTGATAGTTTCCTTTTTGGTGTAAGTCCACTATTAGTACCACAAGGGTAATCAAAAGATTTTGCTTTTGCAGAAGCCTTGCATGCTAATAGAAGTTTGTGTTGGAAATATAAATTGGAAATTAATTATGACTTCTGAATTATCTTCCTTAGCATATATTGGTCTTTCTTTCCACTTTTAGATACCTACACATCATCAACACAGGGGTAAAAAAAACCCTAGCTTGTGTGTTTGTATGAATATATGTATGCATGCATGCATGCATGCATCATGTATGTGGCATGCATGTTTTATAAAGGTCTGGCAACTCAAATAAAACTGGTTAATTAAAGTTATGGTAGCAATTACTTAATCTTTGTTAGTTTGGGCTCATTGCATGTATTTGATCCAACAGCATGATGTCAACAATAGACAAGTACAAGAAGACAAAGTCCGGTGAATCAAACACTTGCACACGTGAAGCTCAAGTAAGATCTTCAATATATTATATTCTTTACATGTGACATATATTATTACTATTTATTTGTTTGCAACAATTTTTCATAAACATTCCACTACTGTATATATTTGTTGTAATGACTACCTCAAATACTTCAATGCATTTCTTTATAAAAGAATCCTCACTCTAAATAAATATTATAATTTCGTGTTAATTTTTTGCATGCAGTTTTACCAGCAGGAGTCGAAGAAGCTTCGCCATCAGATAGATATGCTTCAAATTTCTAACAGGTGTGAGTCTGTATATAGCTAGTGGGTTACACCCGCACTCTGCTCTAGGGGCTGACCGACTTTTAATAAAATTTAAATGGAAACGTAAACGCAATGTTAAAAATAACATTAATAAAAAAACCTAAAACTAAAGTATTAAAAAAAGGAAAAAAAAATTAAAATCATAACAATATTTAAATGAAAAAGTAGATGCAAAATAAATTAATTTTTTTTAGTTAAAAAGAAAAAAGAATTATGACGTTAGGTCGTCAGCACAAGGTATTGCTCAGCAAACCGAAAACGCAGAGGGCATGAGATTTGAATCCAAGTGACGTTGGTGGGGAGGTGGGGCACGGAAGCCCTATTCTTATTTACAATGCCCTTCCACGCATATATATACTAATACAAAAAGCTGGGGGAAAAAAACTTCGGCACACCCTGATTGGATGTTGAATATTTTAGTTTAATTAGATTAGCTTGTTTGATTAATACATATTATCATAAATATCAAAAAAGTTAGAAGGTGCGGAGTGCACGCTTATTTGATTTTATCATAATATAACAGGGGTCCGGGGGCGGCAGCCCCTGGCGGGGTCCAAGGGGCAGAGCCCCTGGCTGGGATCGGCTGCTTTATAAAAAATGCATTAGAAAATTAATTTTATATAATTTATTATATAAAATTGTTGTTAAAATAATGGGCGGCTTTTTAATTAAATTCGAAATTCAAATTTAAAATTAGAAGATAACTGCCAACTGTCTTTGACAGTTATCTGGTTTCCAGATTTATTCAACATTTGATCATACGTTTTTCTTCTTCTGGTTCATATCTTCATCACAAGATTTCTGCATATTTTGTTCTGATTAATCTCTGAATTGTATCCGATCAATTCATTTGGGTGAACCACCAAATAGATTTAATCTGAAAGTGTTTCACGCCTTTAAAAGAGTCCAAGTTCAATTCGTTTTCTGCAATATCTACAACATTAGGCAGCGGGTTATTGTTCATGGCTCTCACAAAAATTGGTTTACAAAAAAAAATACTTTTTTTACTTGATTTAAATTTTTAAACTTTTTGTTAGAACGGCTTCTAAATATGTTTATATGCAAAAATACGATGCATGTGAAAACCGTAGTTTTTCGATTCCCTATTTTTTGTGTTACCCAAAAACCTTTTCCCTGAGTATATATAATTTGGTGTTTTTGTTTTTTTCAAAATGCCAGGTGTTTTTGTTCATGCAGTTTTTTATGTTATTTTTTATTGTTTATTATTTCACGCAGCTTATAGGTGAAGGATTGGATTCTTTGAACTTGAAGGAGATGATGCAGCTGGAAACGAGACTTGAGAAAGCAATCTCAAGGATCAGGTCAAACAAGGTAATCATATTGTAACATTAACCACACCTGTTTAGATGAATAAATGGGCCAGTAGATACAAAAGAATTTAGGTCAAAACTAAAATGGAATTCAGCAACATTTTCATGAAATTGTAGAATTCTATAAATGATTAAATTATTGATTATGATTTCAAATATATATTATAGTTTTAATCTAATGACTTCTTTCTTTTAATAAACTACTTAATTAAGAGGGTGTTTGGGAGTGTGATGGAAAAATGCTTATTAACTTATTAGATTTTCAAAAAGCCAATAAATCATTTTCAAAAGTCAAAAAATCCTGGCTTTTAGAATGACATATTGACTTATTGGATTTTTGAAAAATATTATGGTTTTTGGAAAGAAAAAAAAAATAATGAAGAGATCTTTTTACTGATGTTGTCATCTTATAGCATGACAAGATACTTGAAGAAATCAAATACTTGCAGAAAAGGGTAAGTCATTACTTTTTAATTTTATGTTTACATGTCTTACCATTCTTAATTTAGTTTTGATAAAAGGCTCCTAATTAGTACATATTATGTAAACCACTCAACTCTTAATACTTGTTATAGAATTTTTCACCTTGACCTAAATGGAACAATTAGGGAGTTAATTTGATTTATTATTTAGTGATTTTTTGTACGATTACCTTCTACACTTAAAAAGAGTAATCATTGAATAGTAATCAAATTTCATATATGTTCCATTTAGGTCACTTAATTTTAACATTTATAAAAAAAATTCACATACATAGTTTCCCTTTCGATCTGATATCTTACTTTCTCGATCTTCAACTGCAACAGGAGATTGAGCTTGAACATCACAATATAATCCTTCGTTTGACGGTAAGAACACTGACGTTTAATTTGATTAAGAATAAGAGTAATCCAAGTGATTAATTGTATTCCATTTGGAAATGAAAGTGCAGATTGCTGAGACTGAGAGGGTACAGCAAGAGGTAGATGCTGCTAGTTACCATGCAATAGAAGCTTATCTTGCTATGAGTGCTCTTTAACTTAATATAATGGGGCCTTTTGGAGAGTACTATTTTTTTCCAACAGCCATGCTTGCTGTTTAATATAGACTAATTTATTTATTTATTTAAGTATTAACTGAAAATGAAAAAAGAACACTATATTATATATGTTAGAGTGGGAGATTCTAGCCATCACACTTGTAATAATTTTGTTTTTCAAGTGAAATGGCACTCAAAGGGCATCATACATGATGGCTGAATGACAAATTAATGTGTAGTTTGAATGTAGTGTTAATTTGAATCATTTTCGCCTTGACTAGATAATTCTTTTTCTTTTTTAAAAGACGACTTTCTTAAACCTCTACTTCTTTCCAGAGCAGTCCGAGCGTTCATGTGAGTCATGCATGTCTTTTTCTGTGGGATGTAACTAGATAAATAATGGGAAAAATACTTGGTGAAGTTTGGTTTTTTGTGATTTTGATTAATAACCCTAATTAAGTATGAGAATCTTGATGTATTTGTAATGATAACAAAACCATCAACTATGATTATGACCCTAGAATTAATTTTGGGTATCTTGTCGCAATATGTAGCAAGGATGAAACACGACTTAATTTTAACTATTATTTGTGCCCGGCACCTGAATAAATTTTATAGCAAACAACTAACCCATACCTGATTGAAAGTATCGGAAATGATTTTTTAAAACTAAAAAGTAAAAAAATAAAACATTGTATATTAATTTGTAAAATACGGCTATTAAAAATTTAGCTATTACAAATGAAACTGTGAATACATAGTACGTATTTAGGAAAAAAAATAGTAACTTCGATTTTATAGGAACAATATATTCTTTTTATAGTTTAAATTAATATATTAATAAAATTGTTACTCAATGTACACTTGTTTATATTTACATGTTTACATCCGCCTTTTCTATGACTAATGGAAAACATATGTTTCAAACTCTAGATGAGAATAAAATTAATTTTTGTTTAATATGTATTTAATTTTTTATTAATTACAATTTTTGGAAAACTAAATTAAATGCAAAAGAGAAAGCAGATTATTTAAGAACCGAATGCATAAAAAACATAAAAATTACCACTGTATATATTTATTTAAATAAAATACAAACACAAAAGGTTAAAAAAAACATAATAAATAATATAATTAATTAATACTTATCACCCTAGATCTTGGTTGTAAAATCTTGTATGTTTTATCTTTTCAAATTATAAGTTTTGTCGAGGTTTTAGTATTTTGCTAGCCCCGTTTAATAAATTTGATAAGTTTAATAAATTTGCTGCTTTAAAAAAAAACTTATCACCCTGGTGTATGCTAAAGTGTGCAGACTGTAGACACATTGCACAAATCAATCAACTATTGCAGTTTCAATTTCCCAAAAATTTGACTGAACCCAAGGATCGCCATCAATATTTTTCAATTTCCCAAAAATGCCTCTCTACTTCTCTGGCATTTCATCTGCGCTGCGTATAGAGAATGGGTGTGACGGTTGGCGACGTAAAAGCCAAGATACGGTGCCGTCAACACCATCATCATCTTCATCTTTGCCGGAGGTTGAAACAGAAAGGAAGGAGGACAGAATCGCCGCCACAGGCGCTGGATGGTGCCGGATAGGAGATGGGGCAGAGGTGGTAGTGTAGGTTGTTAGCATAGTAAGTTGTGGCTTTTGTTACGGGCTTTAGCCCAATCCCAGTTATCTTTCTATTTAATGTTGCATTCTTTTTCATTTGTAGGCTAATCTTCATTTGTCAAATATAAAGACTCAATCTTTTCTCTGTTATGTTCATTTGTTAACATGGTATCAGAGACTACTCGATTCATGCTTGATTGAAGAGTTTTGTTGTCGCTTCCGCTATGTTGTTGAGTCGTTTGGTTTGTTCGTTGTTTAAGGGTTGTTTCGTTCGTTTTCACGTCTGCTAAGCTTACTACGGTTTTCGTTGACTCGTGAGGTATCAAAGTTATGGATTCTGTTTTATTTGAACTGACTTGTGTATTTGGAAGAGACTCTGGACATGTTAACAGGTTTGGACCTAGGCTCTGTCACGTTTTTAGAAGTTTGCGGTTTGTTCATCAAGTTTGCAGTTCAAAGTTTGCGGTTTTACCAAGTTTGCGATTACCAAGTTTGCGGTTTTACCAAGTTTGCGGTATTTGAGGTTTGCGGTAATTTGAAGTTTGCGGTAATTCAATTTTACGGTTATTCTATTTTGATAATATGGCTAGGAAAGATGACTCTCTCCAGTATATTATTACTCGTTTAGATGGTAAAAACTACACTTACTGGAGTTACGTAATGAAAAACTTTATTCGAGGGAAAAATATGTGGGGTTATGTAACAGGTACTAAGGGAAAGCCTACTGATAAATCTAAGGCTGCTGAATATGTCTTATCTCTCAATACATGGGAAACGGATAACTCTAAAGTTATAACTTGGATCAATGACTCTGTAGGTCAATCCATTGGTATTCAGTTAGCTAAATATGACACAGCTAAGGAAGTTTGGGATCATTTGGAAAAACTGTATACTCAGTCTAACTTTGCTAAACAGTACCAGTTGGAGTTTGATATCCATGCTCTTCAACAGAATGAGATGAGCATTCAAGATTTCTATGGAGCTATGTCATATTTATGGGATCAATTGGCACTTACGGAATCTGCAGCAATGAAGGGGTTTAAACCTTATATTGTTCGAAGGGAGAAAGAAAGTTTGGTACAATTTTTTATGCCATTACGTTCAGATTTTGAAGAACTGCGTGGAACGATTCTTCATCGTTCCCCTATTTCAACAGTTAATTCAGTTGTTCACGAGTTGATTGCAGAGGAAACTCGGTTAAAATCTTAAGTTGATAAAGGTCTTAAATTAACTACTACTCCAGCTGTGTTTGTCATTCCCCCTAATCAGCCTAGACAATGTGCTAAAGTTGCATTTGATAAATGTGCATTCTGCAAAGAGAAAAATCATTAGAAGTCTCAATGTCCATTATTACTTAGAAGAAGGAATTCTACCTTGCAGAAGCCCGCACAACAGAACAGATCAGGTGGATAATTTTCGTCTCGCACATCCACTTCTGCTGGTTCATCTGGTCCATCTTCATGGACATTTAAACCACCTCTGTTTACTGCTGCTGCTACACCACCATCTGTACAAATGAACAAACCACCATCTGCTCTGGATCCGCAAGTATTTGAACAGTTCAGACAGTTCCTTGCCGCCAACCCTACCGCTATGTCTGTTGCGGGACTGTCTTCATCTGGTACCTCAGGTATTTCGTCATCATTATGGATTTTGGAATTTGGTGCCTCACATCATATGTCTCCCTATTTGTCTTCTTTTCTTTCTATGTCTCCTATTTCGCATGTTTCTGTCATGTCTACTAGTGCTACATCAATGTTGGTAGAGGGTGTTGGATCTGTGTCTACCCCTCATGTGTCTCTTAATGATGTCTAATATATTCCGAAGCTTGCCTTAAATCTTGCTTCAGTCAGTCAATTGTGTAAGTCTGGAATTTGGGTTTTCTTTTGTGACACTGTTTGTGTTGTGCAGGATCAACACACTCAGAAGGTGATTGGGATCGGTCGTAGGGTGGGAGATTTATATGTCTTAGAAGAACTCAAAGTTATTGCACCTGGTGTTGCTACCTTCAGTGTTGATTTATCTTCTTTTCGTTTAAGTCATTTATCATCTGAATTTTATATTTGGTATTCTCGTTTGGGACATGTGTCCGCATCTCATTTAAATTTTTGGTTTCTTCAGGTGCTTTGGGTCAGTTGCAAACTTGTGATATTTCTGATTGTAGCGGTTGCAAACTTGCCAAATTTTCTGCTTTACCTTTTGATAAAAGTATTTCTCATTCTGTTGCACCATTTGATATTGTTCATTCTGATGTGTGGGGACCATCACTAGTATCCACTAAGGGCGGTTCACGTTATTATGTTTCCTTTATTGATGATTACACTCGTTTTACCTGGATGTAACTTATGAAACGTAGATTTGAGTTCTTTGACATTTATAAAACATTTAGGGCTTATGTTCAAACGCAGCATTCTGCTATGATAAAGTGTTTCAGGTGTGACTTAGGGGGTGAATACACCTCTAATGATTTTACTCAGTTGCTTGCATCAGATGGTACCATACACCAATCGTCTTGTACTGACACTCCTCAACAGAATGGTGTTGCTGAAAGGAAACATCGCCATCTTATGGAAACCGCTCGTTCATTCCTTTTATCTACTGAGGTACCTAGTGTCTTTTGGGGAGAAGCACTCCTGACCGCCCAACATGTGATTAATAGGATCCTTACTTCTCACAATGATGGGATGTCTCCATTTGAAAGTCTTTTCGGTGAACGCCCAGATTATGGTGAGTTACGAGTTTTTGGATGTACTTGTTTTGCTCTCCGTCCTCATGTTAAACGAGACAAATTGACAAATAAGTCAGCATTATGTGTTTTATTAGGTTATGCTAGTGGTCCCAAAGGATATGGCACGAGACAAAAAGGATATCGTTGTTTTGATCATGTAAGTCAGAAGTTATATGTATCAATACATGTTACATTTCTTGAACATATTCCCTTCTATTCGATTCCAGCTAAGTCACATGATGTAACAAAGTCGGATCTTCAGAACATTGATCCTTTTGCTAGCGACACTGATATCCCAACCTCTGATGTTCCTGATTCGTCTGTTGATCCTAATATGCCTGCTCCAGATACTTCTGTTGCACATGATGTGCCAGTTCATGAACCTTCCACGTCATCTGGCACCAATGTTGATTCTCCTCCACCTCCAAGAAAGTCTACTCGTGCATGTAAGTCTACTCAACTACCAGATTTTGCATACTCTGCATATTCTGCTTCGTTTAGTTCTTTTATGGCGGGCATTCATCATCTGTATGAACCAGAATCATATAAAGAGGTTGTCTCTGACCCTCTATGGCAGAATGTTATGGCTGAAGAGCTCACTGCTCTTCATTAGACTCACACCTGTGATTTGGTTCCTCTACCACCAGGTAAACACAAGGTTGGTTGTCGTTGGGTGTATAAGATTAAGACAAATTCTGATGGCTCTGTTGAACGGTACAAGGTCAGACTTGTGGCAAAAGGATATTCGCAAACGTATGGTATGGATTATGAAGAGACCTTTGCCCCTGTGGCAAAAATGACAATAGTTCGTACTTTAATTGTTGTTGCGTCCGTTCGACAATGGAAGATCTGTCAAATGGATGTCAAAAATGCTTTTCTGAATGGTGATCTTCATGAGGAGGTTTACATGACTCCCCCCCCCCGGGGGAATAACTCATCAGCTCGGTGAAGTCTGTCGGCTTCGAAAAGCTCTATATGGGCTCAAACAGACCCCTCGTGCATGGTTTGAAAAATTCTATACAGTTATCACTTCCCTTGGTTTTCTTCCTAGCAATCATGATTCGACATTATTTGTTCGATGTACGAATGTTGGACGCATTCTCATGTTTTTATATGTGGATGACATGATTATTACAGGCGATGATTATGATGGCATTGAATCCTTGAAACGTGACTTGGCCCATCGTTTTGCTATGAAAGATTTGGGATTATTACGGTATTTTTTGGGGATTGAGGTAGCTCAGTCTAAAAAGGGATACCTTCTCTCTCAGACGAAGTATATTTCTGATCTGTTTCAACGTGCAAGACTTTCTGATAACAGAATTGCAGACACTCCTCTTGAAACCAATGCACGTTACTCTCCCACTGATGGTGTTCCTCTATCTGATCCGAGCCTATACCGTATCATTGTAGGCAGTTTGATTTATCTTACAGTTACTCGTCCTGATATTGCTCATGTTGTTCATGTGGTTAGCCAGTTTGTTACCGCTCCTACTTCTGTTCACTAGGGAGCTGTTCTTCGTATTTTGAGATATCTTCGTGGCACTCAGTTTCAAAGTCTTTAATTCCCTTCTACGTCTTCTATGGAATTACGTGCCTATATTGATACTGATTGGGATAGTGATCCCAATGATCGTCCAATACTGGTTTTTGTATTTTCCTTGGTGATTCCTTAATCTCATAGAAAAGCAAGAAACAATACGTTGTCTCTACGTCCTCCACTATCACACCCCGACCGATGGCGGAATCATCGAGGCGGACAATGGATGATTGTTCAAAAGCACATGATAGCTAAAATATTGCATAATTTATTAATTTAATTTAAAGACAACAAATATCCAAGTACAATACATTTCAAATAACCTAGTCTATTCCAAAACATTGATTTAATTAACTAGGTCCATAAGTTCTTAAGTGGAGGAATCTTCAGCAAGCAATCACATATCCAAACCTGAAACATTATTTAAATCAAGTGTCAACTATAAAGTTGGTGAGTACATAGGTTTTGTGGACCCGATAAATAGTAGATAAAAACGTTTTGCAACTCATTGTTTATCTTGTTAAACATAGCATATATAGTTGTATCCTTCATGTTTATCTAAGCACAATTCAAACCTTAATTGACGCGCTTGAGCATAGCACAACAGCAAGGCCCGGTATGTTTGAATATAGTTACCCACTATATCCGATATGTTTGAATATAACACGCGGCTATATCCGAGTATGCAGTAATAAACACCATACATGGGTGGGCTGGTCAGGCACAATAGATCTATTAATATTACTGTTGGTTTTCTTGTGTTTAAAATAAATAAGTGTACACCCAAGATAATTCACGATGAACAAGCATATAATTCACATGTATAACACGTATAAACAATTTGATGAGTAGCATGTATAATGTTTCACTCCAAAGTATGTAAAAATGTAAAATAGGGGCTATGTAACTCACCTAGCTAGCGGGTATTTTAATCCACGAGTGTAGGTGATAAGGATGTTGAAACCTAAGCACGTTGGAACCCTATGTGGATAAATAGGTATTATTGTAGGTTTTGTATGTGTGTATTCGTATTTAAACGTGTATAGGTTTATAATAATATTTCTTAAAATTTATTTGTATAAAATATTGTAGAAAGATGATAATGATTTTGTAAAACTTAACATCAAAAAAATATAATTTTTAATCTTGTTAAAATATTATATTTTTAAATAAGTAGATATATTATATAAAAATCTCTATTTTGTTTATTTATATTATTATTATATATTTTCTTTTGTGAGTTAAAATTATTTAAACGAGTTTATAAAACATATGGTTTATTATTTTATAAAAATTCAATGGGTTAAATATGTGTAAAAAGTTATTTAATGGTTTCGAAAATAAACGAACGAGTCACCCAACCCGTAATAGTTTTTATTGTATAGATATAATATTAAAATATGATAAAATAAATAAATAAAATAAATTATATCATTAAAACAGAAAAAATTGGGTTGGGCCGGAGGCCACCAGAATCGAACCCGCGACCTAAGGCTCAAACACACACACGCATAACCAGCCGGGCTACTGCCCATCGCTGATTATGTGTGTATCGTTTAATTAATAAACGCATACGCAAAACTGGTAGCTGGTCCTCGACAACCGGCAAACCGTGTCCGAGAACACTGGTTTGCCCGGTAATCGATGGTTTGAAGTCGCGATTTCGATTGGTACAGATTGCCAGAGGATAACAGAAGGCAAAGGAACGAATTCGAGGTACCTACTAGGTCGTGAAGGGGCTGGACGACAGGGCTTTTAATCCAAAAATACCAAGATCGGGAATTAAAGCTTCGGGATGGAATTGGGCTCTGAGATTCTGGTCACAGCTTCTCACAGAGACGACGAACACAATGCCGGCTTCAATTTTAAGTGAGAGTGGGTAGAGGAGGGGTGGCGAGCTCGAGCAGGTCCGTAAATGGCTATTTATAGCCGAGCTCGATCCCTATAATATAACATGCAATTGAGTATGTCCAGACACTCGTCTGGACAAGACGAAGCTAACGAGCCATCTAGCAGGCGTGGAGGTCTACTGTCGGGGCCGAATTCATGGCGTGGACTTTCGGCCACAAACACGATCAGACGTTTCGAATGTTGGGGAGACAAATTGGTCGGGGGCTTTTGCTCGCGTGGGGACGACGAGGTCAGGGAGACCATTTTCGGCTGTCGAAATGCAGGGGACAGGCGTGTCGAGGGGGTCGCCGAAAAATGGCTTGGACCGCCGGACAATGGAGGAGACAACCGGAAACGCGAATTCGAAGTTGGCAATTTTGGTCCTTGTGGCTTGTTTTTGTATTAAGTTAGTCCCTGAGATTTTTACCCGTTAGTCCCTGAGGTTTAGTTTGTCCAGAAACAGCCCCTTAACTTACTTTTACTTTAAAACCTTTTAGTTTGAGATATTTCAAAACAGCCCCTTAACTTATATAAAAATAATTAATTAAGTTTCTTTTTAATTTTAATTATATTTTATAAACTTATATTATTATTATTATTATTATTATAAATATTTTTATAAAAGTTAATTATTTTATTTAAATAGGTTATCTTTATTATAATTGAACCTTTTAATTTAGATTTTTATATAAAATTTTATATAAGTTTAAAACTTATAAAATTTTATTTATTTTAAATCCATAAATTAAATATATATATATATATATACTTTGTACAAAAATTTAAATAAAAACACTTGCATTCCATTGAATAGAAAATGTTTACAAGATACATAATATAAAAGCGTGACACAAGCTCGGTTTGCCGCCAAAGTCAATGACACAAGCTCTAAGCATATCCTCGAGAGTTTGGATTGTTCGCTCGGTTTGTCCATCAGTTTGAGGATGGTAAGCCGTACTTAAATCCAAACGGGTACCAAGCGCAGATTGATGTATTAGTTATTTTAAACAGTTTATTTGAGTGCTTTGAGTTTGCTTGCTTTACGATCTTGTTCGGTTGATGACAAAACCTAGTAGCAGGGTTGGGTGACTAAAGGGGGCAACTTGGCATTCATAAATTGGGTGATTGAATTATGCTTGTTTGTGACGGAACTGGTTGTATAGGTTGCTGACAACAGGCTGTCTTCAGTTACTATTTTAACTGATTTTCCAACACTATGTCTATGTGGTGTCCAATTAAATAACTGAGTTTTGCATAAACCTAGAATCTGAAGTTTGGAGGAGGTTGCATTTTTATTTGATCTGTGTTTTCATTCTAATTATCAAACTAAGCAATTTCACTAACCACTGATTCCTCGTGGATACGATACCCTTCTTACCCTTACTAGTTAAGTGTTTAAGGATTGTTTTTGACCGACCTAACGACATCGATCAAAAATGGCGCCGTTGCCGGGGAATTGGTGCGCTTAGTTCTATTGCTTTAGTTTATTGTCCTTAGTTGATTTTAATTCTTATCAAACACCCAAAAAGATTTTCTTTACTTCTGTTTTTATTTTTTGTTTATTTTATTTATTTATTTGTTCAGAGCTACTCGGTTGTGCTACGTGTGCAGGTTGACATGGACAGTAATTATTATGGTGACCAAGACTACTATGAACCATGCAACAACTGTGGCATCACTGGACACTGGACACAAGATTGCTCAAGATACAATCAATATGGTGGTGGTCCTGAGTACCCAAACTATCAGGACGATTACAACCAAGACTACCACCCAAGTAGGCCACCTGATCAAGACAACTATCATTCTGAATTGGATGCCATCCAGTCAAACATGAAGGAGATGGCCAAGATGATACAAGCAGTGGTGCAGCAACAGGAGAGCCAGGACAAAGCTCATCAAGCTTTGGTAGATCTAGTTGCCAACCTAACTGGGATTGTCGGGTCACTCATCAAGGAAGTAGGTAAGCCTCGCTGTTCACATCAGTCCTCCTGTTCTGAAACCACAACCAGTGCACACCTCAATGATGTAAGTTTCCATTCTTCATTTGAATATCCTGCTCGTGAACAGACTCCACCACCGGTTGTAGAAAGAGTGGTGGAGCATAGTGAATCTGAGGCCGACCCTAATCAGGATTTTATTTCACAGAATAATTTGAAAACTGAAAATGTGAATAAACCTGTAAAAATCCCGTTTCCAGATGCTCTAATCAAACCGTTTTTAAAAGAAAAAGATCCAACACAGGATGAACGATGGGAAAAGTTTGAGAAGCGTAAAATTAACTCATTATTTTTAAATACGCTTAAACAAGATCCTGATAATGTTGAATGTCTAAATGGTTTGAGTACCCGAAAACGACGGCACAAATGTCCCGAGCAAGTAAAATTGAGTGTCAGTGTGAATGCCGTGTTTAAGGGTACCCTTTCCCCGAAACTCCAAGATCCAGGGGCACCTATTATTTCAATTCAAATAGGTGAAATTACATTGAATAGAGCATTACTGGATCTTGGAGCATCTGTGAGCATAATTCCAGGGAGTCTGTATGATCAGCATGAATTTGGTCCATTACAGAGAGTTAACACCACCGTGGTGTTGGCTGATCAGACTCCCGCACATTCTCGGGGGATTGTAAAGGATGTGATTGTGAAAGTAGGAGAGTTTTATTACCCTGTGTATTTCTTGGTGTTGGATTGTGTGAAGAACACAGAACCAACTATCATTTTGGGTAGACCGTTCTTGGCCACTGCTCAGGCAAATATTAACTGTGCTGAGGGAATGATAAGGATGAGGTTTGGGGATCAGAAAATGAGTCTTAAAATATTTCCAAACTTGCCAAACCCGAAAGCTAACAGGTGTGGATCACCTGAAAAGGTGAATCACACAGTCGAGAATGCTTGTTTTGTGAATGACAGGTTAGCTGAGATGAAGAATGGTGAGACTCCAGACAATGGGAAGAAGAGGGTCAGAAAGAGAAGGCGGAAAGGGAAGAAACCGCGAGTTCATGATGTAGATCAAGAACTCTTTTCTTTGTTTATGAAGGCTTGGAGAAAATTTGATGATGAGAGGAACTTGAGTGCGGGGAAGGAGGACTGCAAGCATCCCACCCGACCACCATGACCTAAGTAAGGTACACTGCGTCTGGCTGAAGACGTTAAACTTAGCACTCTTAGGAGGTAGCCTAAGGTATGTTTTAATTTCTTGTCTAGTTAAATGAACTTTGCAGGTGTGTTCAATAGAAACCCTTACGAGACTAAACTCGTCCACTCGGGCTACCGAGTGGTTTAAATGGCTTGATGTATGTGCTAAATGCATCCGTGATTCCTACGAAAGTGAGTTAGGAAATTATTTCTTTGTTTTCTTTGTTTTGTGTATGAGCCGGCCAAGTGTGGGGAATTTTCATGGGTTTTCAAGTGAGTGTGCGTGTTTTCAAATGAATGCTAGCCCGTTTGTAGAGTTTTAGAGGTGTGTGTTTTTTGGTTTTTATCGAATCAGTTTTATGTTGTTATACATTGAGTCAGTTTGATGCTTTTGGGTTTGTTTCGAGTTTAATTTTTCCAGGTTTGGATTGATCCACCCGTACTCAGTCTCCATTCGGGTGGTGATGGTTCGAGTTTGATTTTCATGTAAAAGGCAACCCAATAGCAGATTTTGATGACGATCGCGAAGAAAATGCTATACGATCGTATGAGTTTGGATTGAAGACAGTTACAGCTTGCAACCAGCTAAGTACTTTCCAATTCTTTATATAGTTTTATTTTTGCATATTTATTTTCATCGTCTCTCATCCTACATTGGGGGCAATGTAGAGTTTAAGTGTGGGGATGGGAGACTGAGTCTGTATAAAAAAATATATATATATATAAAAATTGAAAAATCCATAAAAATTTTTAAAAATGTCCTTGGATCAGAATTTTTGTAACTAAATGGAAAATGATAGATATAATTGGAAACTATGCTTGTGTGATTAAATTGAATAATAAATAGAAAACGCGTTTGATTTGTAATGTTTTGGTAGGCCCAACCGATCTAAAGAGCTTAAATATCCTGATATTGTATCTAGGGTTAATTGACAATTAATTCAAGATGTCTTGTGGGTTCTTATCTTAGGGGTTTCGGCAAGGTTGAAACTGTCATCATAGGGTGATAGGTACCACTATAAGCAAAAATTTATAAGTTTTTAAAATTACTTGGCACACCACTTTCTTTTTATGAAAATAAATCCGAAAATTGGTGACGCCCGCAATCCATAATCCATCTTACATGAGCTTAATTAAACAAAATTGAGAGCTTGAGTTCAGCCTACGTGTTTCCCTTCGGGATGGTGACTTGAAGGATACACCCATGGGCGGAACTTAAGTGATCAATATTGGATGACTAAGTTAGGAGTACGTGTTTCCCTTCGGGATGGTGACTTGAAGGATACACCCATGCTCCGAAGCTTATGTACTTCATGGCTTAAGAACTGCAGCCTACGTGTCATATACCGTGTTCCAGCGTGATTGAAACACCACTGGGTTAGGTTCATTCATAAAATAATAATAAAAGCTCAAAAACATGCATCCATCGATCCATAATCCCATAATTTTCAAAAACTCGTAAATTAGTGTTTCTAGTGGTGGGAAATCTATAAGGTTTAACCCGTGCCTAAACATGACTTTGAGATAGGATTAGACTAAGTTGTAGCTTCCTGAATGTGAGACCCATAGAGAAACTGTTGCTTGGTAATAAATAGGATAGTAGATCACAGAATCGGGGGCTCAATAGATCGGTGGTTGGGTTTAGTCGGATAGAAATACCAATTGTTACAGTCATTGCGTGATTATGTTTTAATTGTATGAGACTATGAGAGCAGGTTTCAATTATGATTCCATTGCATAATTCTTTTTCGGGACGCAAAAGAGTAAGTGTGGGGATGTGATAAGCGACCAAAGTTTTATGCATTAAAGGGTGTAACATGTTATATTTATGTAAATTAACATGTGGAATACAAAAGTTTTGTGTAGCTATGCATGTGCAGTGTTGAAAGCTTCAAGTATGATTTTGGAAGATATTAGGTGAGAGATGCAAGAGTCGGAAGAGACACGGAGAAAACGGGGCAGAAACCCAGGATCCAGCGTAAGCCTACGCCACATAGCGTAAGCCTACGCCATGCAGCGTAAGCTTAAGCCGCCCAGCGTAGGCCTACGCCTAACCAGTTCATTCACAGCAGGCTTCAGTGTTGCGGCGTAAGCTTACGCCATACAAGCGTAAGCTTACGCTGGTTACGTTATTTTGACGAGGATTTTTCGGGAAACTGCCGATTTGGATAGTTAAGTGGGGGTTTTTTCCCCAAATTCGAAATGATCTTTTAACATCAGTTTGTGGGCGATTTTGGGAGTGCTGAGAGACTAAAAAACACGATTCTAACATCCACTTGAAGATTGAAGATGATCTCCATCACCATGAGCGGGTAATTCATTTGTGGCTTCCTCCAGGCGGACGGTTCATATAGGTTTCATGTTTTGATTCAGTTTATTTATGTTTTTGGATCTATTTAGTTTCTGACAATAACTGAGTAGATTGATGTATTAGTTATTTTAAACAGTTTATTTGAGTGCTTTGAGTTTGCTTGCTTTACGATCTTGTTCGGTTGATGACAAAACCTAGTAGCAGGGTTGGGTGACTAAAGGGGGCAACTTGGCATTCATAAATTGGGTGATTGAATTATGCTGGTTTGTGACGGAACTGGTTGTATAGGTTGCTGACAACAGCCTGTCTTCAGTTACTATTTTAACTGATTTTCCAACACTATGTCTATGTGGTGTCCAATTAAATAACTGAGTTTTGCATAAACCTAGAATCTGAAGTTTGGAGGAGGTTGCATTTTTATTTGATTTGTGTTTTCATTCTAATTATCAAACTAAGCAATTTCACTAACCACTGATTCCTCGTGGATACGATACTCTTCTTACCCTTACTAGTTAAGTGTTTAAGGATTGTTTTTGACCGACCTAACGACATCGATCAATAGTCCTCACGAATAGGAAAGAAATGAGCAGACTTTGTGAGTCGATCGATAATAACCCAGATACTATCGTGTCCACTAGACGTGCGTGGGAGTTTGGTGATGAAGTCCATAGCAAGGTTCTCCCACTTCCACATGGGAATTTCAGGTTGTTCGAGGAGTCCAGAAGGCTTCTGGTGTTCGGCCTTTACTTTAGAACAAGTTAAGCATTTTGCCACAAAGAGGGCAATATCCTTTTTCATGCCGGGCCACCAATATTGCTGACGAAGACCCATGTACATCTTATCAACTCCGGGATGTACCGAATATCGAGTCTTGTGGGACTCGTTCATCAAAAATATACGAAGGTTGTCGCGATCGGGAACCCAGATACGATCCAAGTAATACAACAGGCCGTTGGCTTTAGTTTCTAGCAAGAGTTCCACACCACATGCCATTTCGTGGTACATGTTTCCCTCTGTAACCGAGGTGTGTTGTGCTTGGAGGATGCGGGCTTGGATATCGTTATGAATACGAACACTATGAAGCATGATACGTTCTTTACGACTCAAGGCGTCGGCTACAACATTTGCTTTGCCAGGGTGATAGCGAATCTCGCAGTCGTAGTCGTTAAGAAGTTCGACCCATCGTCGTTGCCTCATATTAAGATCTTTTTGATTGAATATATGTTAGAGACTTTTGTGGTCGGTGAAAACCACGCATTTGGTGCCATAAAGATAATGTCTCCAAATTTTCAAGGCGAAAACGACAGCACCAAGCTCGAGATCATGGGTCGTATAGTTCTTCTCATGGATTTTGAGCTGACGTGATGCGTATGCAATTACTTGGCCACGCTGCATAAGAACACAACCAAGACCTTGGTTGGATGCATCGCAATAAACGACAAAGTCGTCATTACCACTAGGAAGAGTCAGAACAGGAGCGTTGCAGAGCTTGTGTTGAGAGTTTGAAAAGCTTCCTCTTGTCTGGGTCCCCACTCGTAAGGTTTACCTTTGTGAGTCAAGGCAGTGAGCGGGACCGCAATTTTGGAGAAATTTGAGATGAAGCGGCGATAGTAATCCGCTAGTCCAAGGAAGGAACGAATCTCGGTAGGAGTCTTAGGAGTACTCCAATTCTTTACCGCCTCGATCTTTGCCGGGTCCACATGAATCCCCTTTTTGTTGACTATGTGTCCCAAAAATTGAACTTCCTTTAGCCAGAATTCACACTTGGAGAACTTGGCGTATAGTCGTTCTTTCTTCAAGAGCTCCAAAATCAAACGAAGATGTTGTTCATGTTCCGCTTTCGTTTTAGAACAGATGAGAATGTCGTCAATTAAAACGATCACGAACTTGTCCAAATAAGGTTTGCATACGCGGTTCATGAGGTCCATGAAAACCGCAGGTGCATTAGTCAAACCAAAAGGAATGACCATGAACTCGTAGTGACCATATCTAGTCCGAAAGGCAGTCTTCGGAATATCTTCATCGAGAACACGAAGTTGATGGTATCCGGAACGAATGTCAATCTTGGAGAAACATGTTGAACCTTGAAGTTGATCGAAAAGATCGTCGATACGGGGTAAAGGATAACGGTTCTTGATTATAAGCTTGTTGAGTTCACGATAATCAATGCACATTCGAAACGATCCATCTTTTTTCTTTACGAACAGCACGGGAGCACCCCAAGGTGAATGGCTTGGTCGGATGAAACCTTTGGATGAGAGTTCTTGTAATTGACTTGCGAGCTCTTGCATCTCGGAAGGTGCAAGACGATAGGGAGCTTTTGCCACGGGAGTTTCTCCGGACACCAGGTCAATACGAAACTCTACTTGTCTAGGGGGAGGAAGACCGGGTAAATCCTCGGGGAATACCTCGGGAAAGTCTCGAATGATCGGAATATCTTGCAATTTCTTACCCTTGTCTTTCGTGTCAACTACGTGGGCCAAGAAGGCAACGTACTTTTTCCGCAAGTACTTTTGTGCCAATGTGCAAGACATGAGTTGAAGACCGGTTTTTCACCGAAAATAACTAACGTGTCGCCCGAAGGGAGAGGTATACGAATGCACTTTTCATAGCAAATAACCTCAGCATGGTGCTTGGATAACCAATCCATGCCAATTATAATATCGAAGCTTCCCAATTGCATCGGAAGGAGATCAACAGAGAACTCATGATTATTAAGATCGAGATTGCAGTCGCGGATAACAGAATTTATAGCAATAGATTTCCCGTTTGCTATCTCCACGGAATAAGAATTGTCAAGTTTCGTTCTTTGTTTAGCAAGTCGAGATTCAAAGGTAAGAGACACAAAACTCCTATCGGCACCGGTATCAAATAAAACGGATGCATAATTATTGTTTACGAGAAACGTACCGTTTATCACGTCGTTGTTTGCTTGTGCCTCATTAGCGTTTATATTAAACGCTCGTCCTTGAGGACCACCATGTTGATGAAGTTTTGGGAATCGGTCACGGAAATGGTTTGGGTCTCCACATTCGTAACATGCCCGACCATTGAGAGGTGTCGGATAGTTTGGACGGTTGGCTGGAGCAGCTTGATGGACGGGAGGACGGGTACGGAAAGTAGTGGCCACGTGTCCATATCGTCCGCAGCTTGAACACAATCGGCATGGTAAGTTGGCAGGATGGTGGTATTTGCAGGTCTGACATTGGGGATTTGGGCCCAAATAAGGTTTTGGGTTTTGACCCAAAGGTGCCACTTGAATAGCAGGTGCGGTGGGAGTTACAGTTGCGAAGTTTCGACCCTTTCGTTTCTTGTTGCGGTTAGAAGACTCGGGCTTTATATCTTTGACGGTCGCAAGAGTAGAAACAACCTTCTTGGAGCCCTTTCTTGATAAGGTTCCGGCTTTGACGTGGTTGTTGGATAGCGTAGCGGATAGACGGATAGCAGCTTCAAGTGTAGGAGGATTGCTTCCTAACACAGCATCCTGAATTTGCATAGGCAGCCCGCCTATGTATTTTTCAATTTCCCGAGCAAGAGGAGTGATCATATGAGGTACCAATTGGCTCAGCTCTTGAAATCGGGTGGTGTAAGCCAGATTATCCCCGCTGTCTTGGGCAAGATCCCAAAACTCAGTCTCGAGCTTCCTTATTTCATTTCGAGGACAGAATTCATCAGTCATGGCTTTATTCAGGTCATCCCATGATAAGGATGTAGCAACCTCAACACCACGAGTGCGTTTCTCACCGTTCCACCAGGTGAGGGCTCTCTTTTGAAGTACACTTGTGGCATAGCGAACCCGAAGATTATCGGGACAGTCACTATTTAGGAATGTGCTCTCCATGCTTTCAAACCATTGTAGTAGGCCGGTAGCACCCTCAGTCCCGTAAAATTTTGTAGGGTTGCATGAGTTAAAGTGCTTAAACGTGCAGTGAGGCGGGTTGGTACCACCGTTTCCTTGGATGTTGTGAGACCCGTCACTGTTGTTATTGGCTTGGGTCATTTGCCCCACCAATTGGGCAAGAAGAGTAGCAAGATCCGGGTTGGAAGTGCTAGAGTTTGCACGTCGAGGAGGCAATCTAACACCATAAGAAAAGACATATATATAAGTTATAGTGGGAAATAATGTAAGCAGAAATGCGGGATTCATCATGTCGCGTGCCAATGTATGTGTATTTATTCAAGGTTGATGGGGAAAATAAGTCATCTATTCCGGGTAGGAGATGATGTCATAGATCATTATTCGCGCAATAGGAATCGCCGGGATTCGCATGCACTACAAATCGTTATTACGTGTTCACCCGTAATAATGATTTGCTTTGCATGTTCATCTAGTTCTTCCTATCGTACTATAATGTCCCCAAATTTTGAGTTTAGGTTCGGATCATATTCTTGCGAATACAATGACTTATCAACGTTAAGTAATTCCTCAAAACTTTCAAGGAGACATGCTTTAGCCTATAGGTAAACACTCACTTCAGGAATTCCCATGAAAGCATACGGGTCCGTTTATTTGGATTTATACGAAATGCTTTCCTAGACAGAAAACCCAATGTACAGGTGTCACCCTTCCAGATTGCACATGTCCTTTACTAGTTTTCAAGATATTAAGTCGTTGACGAGATTTTCAAGAATTTAATACACTTGTGAGTCTACAAGTATAAAATATGTAGGAATGTTGCAAATAGTATGGATGAGGAAAGAGTATGGATAAGGATGTGTAGTGTATTTGTTTGCATATGTTTATTTGTCAAATGTGTATGTAAAGTATGTATTGTATGTTTAAGGCCTTGTATGTATGTGTATAAGTCTCATGTACTAAACTTAGGAAAATTCAAATAATACCTAACTACAAATAATTCACATAGCAAATAATCATTTAGCACGTAACACGTAAAAGGGAGTCCTAGGGTTATAGTCTAGGTCATTGTGTCTAATAACCTAATTCCCTATAACCATGGCTCTGATACCAATCTGTCACACCCCGACCGATGGCGGAATCATCGAGGCGGACAATGGATGATTGTTCAAAAGCACATGATAGCGAAAATATTGCATAAATTATTAATTTAATTTAAAGACAACAAATATCCAAGTACAATACATTTCAAATAACCTAGTCTATTCCAAAACATTGATTTAATTAACTAGGTCCATAAGTTCTTAAGTGGAGGAATCTTCAGTAAGCAATCACATATCCAAACCTGAAACATTATTTAAATCAAGTGTCAACTATAAAGTTGGTGAGTACATAGGTTTTGTGGACCCGATAAATAGTAGATAAAAACGTTTTGCAACTCATTGTTTATCTTGTTAAACATAGCATATATAGTTGTATCCTTCATGTTTATCTAAGCACAATTCAAACCTTGATTGACGCGCTTGAGCATAGCACAACAGCTAGGCCCGGTATGTTTGTATATAGTTACCCACTATATCCGATATGTTTGAATATAACACGCGTCTATATCCGAGTATGCAGTAATAAACACCCTACATGGGTGGGCTGGTCAGGCACAATAGATCTATTAATAGTACTGTTGGTTTTCTTGTGTTTAAAATAAATAAGTGTACACCCAAGATAATTCACGATGAACAAGCATATAATTCACATGTATAACACGTATAAACAATTTGATGAGTAGCATGTATAATGTTTCACTCCAAAGTATGTAAAAATGTAAAATAGGGGCTATGTAACTCACCTAGCTAGCGGGTATTTTAATCCACGAGTGTAGGTGATAAGGATGTTGAAACCTAAGCACGTTGGAACCCTATGTGGATAAATAGGTATTATTGTAGGTTTTGTATGTGTGTATTCGTATTTAAACGTGTATAGGTTTATAATAATATTTCTTAAAATTTATTTGTATAAAATATTGTAGAAAGATGATAATGATTTTGTAAAACTTAACATCAAAAAAATATAATTTTTAATCTTGTTAAAATATTATATTTTTAAATAAGTAGATATATTATATAAAAATCTCTATTTTGTTTATTTATATTATTATTATTATATATTTTCTTTTGTGAATTAAAATTATTTAAACGAGTTTATAAAACATAGGGTTTATTATTTTATAAAAATTCAATGGGTTAAATATGTGTAAAAAGTTATTTAATGGTTTCGAAAATAAACGAACGAGTCACCCAACCCGTAATAGTTTTTATTGTATAGATATAATATTAAAATATGATAAAATAAATAAATAAAATAAATTATATCATTAAAACAGAAAAAATTGGGTTGGGCCGGAGGCCACCAGAATCGAACCCGCGACCTAAGGCTCAAACACACACACGCATAACCAGCCGGGCTACTGCCCATCGCTGATTATGTGTGTATCGTTTAATTAATAAACGCATACGCGAAACTGGTCGCTGGTCCTCGGCAACCGGCAAACCGTGTCCGAGAACACTGGTTTGCCCGGTAATCGATGGTTTGAAGTCGCGATTTCGATTGGTACAGATTGCCAGAGGATAACAGAAGGCAAAGGAACGAATTCGAGGTACCTACTAGGTCGTGAAGGGGCTGGACGACAGGGCTTTTAATCCAAAAATACCAAGATCGGGAATTCAAGCTTCGGGATGGAATTGGGCTCTGAGATTCTGGTCACAGCTTCTCACAGAGACGACGAACACAATACCGGCTTCAATTTTGAGTGAGAGTGGGTAGAGAAGGGGTGGCGAGCTCGAGCAGGTCCGTAAATGGCTATTTATAGCCGAGCTCGATCCCTATAATAAAACATGCAATTGAGTATGTCCAGACACTCGTCTGGACAAGACGAAGCTAACGAGCCATCTAGCAGGCGTGGAGGTCTACTGTCGGGGCCGAATTCGTGGCGTGGACTTTCGGCCACAAACACGATCAGACGTTTCGAATGTTGGGGAGATAAATTGGTCGGGGGCTTTTGCTCGCGTGGGGACGACTAGGTTAAGGAGACCATTTTCGGCTGTCGAGGTGCAGGGGACAGGCGTGTCGAGGGGGTCGCCGGAAAATGGCTTGGACCGCCGGACAATGGAGGAGACAACCGGAAACGCGAATTCGAAGTTGGCAATTTTGGTCCTTGTGGCTTGTTTTTGTATTAAGTTAGTCCCTGGGATTTTTACCCGTTAGTCCCTGAGGTTTAGTTTGTCCAGAAACAGCCCCTTAACTTACTTTTACTTTAAAACCTTTTAGTTTGAGATATTTCAAAACAGCCCCTTAACTTATATAAAAATAATTAATTAAGTTTCTTTTTAATTTCAATTATATTTTATAAACTTATATTATTATTATTATAATTATAAATATTTTTATAAAAGTTAATTATTTTATTTAAATAGGTTATCTTTATTATAAATGAACCTTTTAATTTAGATTTTTATATAAGTTTAAAACTTATAAAATTTTATTTATTTTAAATCCATAAATTAAATATATATATATATACTTTGTACAAAAATTTAAATAAAAACACTTGCATTCCATTGAATAGAAAATGTTTACAGGATACATAATATAAAAGCATGAATAAAACCCGAAATGTCACATCCACTGAGGCTGAATATCGTGTTATGGTTGTGACTACATGTGAAATTGTTTGGATACGATGGCTTTTGGCAGATATGGGGGTTGTTGTTTCCTCGCCTACCCCGTTACATTGTGATAATCAAAGTGCTATGCAGATCGCCAAGAACTCTGTCTTTCATGAACGAACAAAACATATTGAGATAGATTGTCATTTTACTCGTCATCATCTTCAGCTCGGGACCATCTCACTTCCTTTTGTTCCATCAGCCTTGCAGATTGCAGATATTTTCACCAAGGCTCAATCGGCATCACGGTTTCATTTTTTGTGTGACAAACTCTCATTGTTTATTTCTATTGCATTGTGAGTTTGAGGGGGATGTTAGCATAATAAGTTGTTATGGGCTTTAGCCCAAGCCCAGTTATCTTTCTATTTAATGTTGCTTTCTTCTTCATTTGTAGGCTAATCTTCATTTGTGTAATATAGAGACTCCATCTTTTCTCTGTCATGTTCATTTGTTAACATAGGACAAAGAGGAAGCCGAGAGAGCGGTTGCGGTGGTGGAGCGGTTGCGGTATGGGGGAGAAAGGGTGTCACGGTTGGCAAGGGTTGGTTACGTAAAAGCCAAGATACGGTGCCGTCAACACCATCGGGCGACTGGGGCCGGAGAGACGGAGAGATGGCAGAGGCGGCGGATGTGCGGTGGCTGATGTTGTTTCGGGCTGACGGTATTTATAGGCGATGGAGGATGATTATTGTGAATCGATGCGTCGCTTCACCAGAAGACACAAAACGGTTATCATACTGGTTTGGTAAAGGCGGAAGAGAACTGTTATGTTCGTTGAAGTCGGCGATTAATGGGCGGAGGGACGGAGGGAAGTGACGGAGGAGTAGGCAAGGCGTAAATGGAAGGGGTAGATGACGGAGCTTTTTAACAAAAGGAGATTTTAAGGTGTAGGGCTTTTTAACGGAAGACGTTTTTTAAGGTTTAGGTAATATAACTTATGTATTTAAGTATTAACTGAAAATGCAAAAAAGAACACTATAGTATATATGTTAGAGTGGGAGATTCTAGCCATCACAGTTGTAATACTTCGGTTTTTCAAGTGAAATGGCACTCAAAGGGCATCATACATGATGGCTGAATGACAAATTAATGTAGTTTGAATGTAATTAATTTGAATCATTTTCGCCTTGACTAGATAATTTTTTTTTCTTTTTTAAAGACGACTTTCTTAAACCCCTACTCCTTTCCAAAGCAGTCCGGGTGTTCCTGTGAGTCATGCATGTTTTTTCCTATAGGTTGTAACTAGATAAATAATAGGAAAAGTACTTGGTGAAGTTTGGTTTTTTGTGATTTTGATTAATAACCCTAATTAAGTATGAGAATCTTGATGTATTTGTAATGATAACAAGAACATCAACTATGATTATGACCCTAGAATTAATTTTGGGTATCTTGTCGCAATATGTAGCAAGGATGTAACACGACTTAATTTCTTTGTAGTTCATTTCTATGTTGTGTTCAGTATGTTGAACCTGGTTTCTAGGTCTCCGTCATAAATCTAACCAAGTCATGAGTTGAAATCTAAGTGCATCTCTTTTGTCTAAATTGACCCCAGTTGAAAGTAGTGGCGGACGAGACGTTCTTGTATCAGGGTCACTTTCGAATATATGTAGCGAATTGGGGTGACTCTTTGTATTACATAAAAATATGTATCAGATACTAAATAACACTAAAAATCCTGATAACTTATCATTTGTGTATGTAGTTGGAAGGGGACATAAGTAGGGATGTTCACGAACCGAGCGGACCTTTGCCCGTGCCGAGTCGATTGGATCGTTTACAACCGAGCCGAAAATCCAACGAGCATCATCCGAGCATTAATTTTTTGAGATAGCGGCGAGCGATTTGGACAACGCTACTGTCTAGTGTGCCCTTCGAATTGTAGAGTCGCAAAAGCTGCTCGTCGCTCGGCCCTAGCTGATTGTGAGCCGCAAAGGCTGCTCGGCTGACCAAGAGGGAGTGACACTTTGAGACTTGAATCGCAGAGCCGCAAAGGCTGCTCGTGAGGGTTGCGTCCGATTAGGGTTAGAGAATTTATGCATATACAATTTGAGACTTGAATTGAGGAGAGGACACAAAAATGTCTTTTTTTTCTTTTTAGGTTTTAAGTTAGACTACTTTTGACTCACTATAAAAGGAATGCACTGAGAGTGCACTTTCAGGTCTCGAGGTAAAGGACATTCTCTCATTCTTATTCACTACCTCACTTCACTATACTTTTCATTTCCCTATTATCCGACGAATACTTATTCTCGCACCGGAGGGTGATCACGGGAAAATCCTTTATATTCGTGTCAAGACTCTCGATTTTTACTCGTTTTGCAGATCTATCTCCAAGCCCAAACATCACCACCAATGAGTAGAGGTGCACAAACCGGGTTTTTTGAACCGAACCGGTTCCAAACCGGCCCGGACCGGTTTGCGTTGACCAAACCTTAAACCGGTTTTGACTAGACCGGTTCGGGTTAAACCGGTTTATTTAATATAAAATCTCGAACCTGTTGAACCGGTTCAGTTCGGTTCTGGACCGGTTCAGGTTGGTGAACCGGTTTAAACCGGAGTGAACCGGTTTAAACCGGATTTATTAAAAAAAAAAAAAAAAAATAAATATTTAACAAATAAAAAAATAAAGTTCAACGTTTATTCATATTGTAGGAGTTCGGAAATCACAAAACATTACAAAATTAAACATTACAATTCGACAAAAAGAAAAATATATTTTTTTTTGGAGTTTTTTTGTTTAATTTTCGCCTTCATTCTCGGAGTTACTAGTGGATCCTCGTAGTCTATCATCTTCGGCAAGTTCTTCATTTGTAAGTGGGTTCGCCAATCCTTGGTTGACATCAGATTCGTGTATGAATTCTTCAGCTTCAATTTCGTCTTCAAGCGAACTCCTATCTTGTCTCCTATCTACCGGATCCAAATGGTCTTTCAAGCAAATGCACATTTCCATTGCCGCGGGAGTGAGTCTAATTTGATTCCTTTTTAAAAAAACCATCACAATTTTTGCAACGAGCACGTTCCAACCCGTTAGACAACTCACATAGATCGTAGTTTGACCAAATTGCGGGGTTCCTCGTTGTTGGTATGATTTTCACAACACTAACTTCGTTAGAGGAAACACCAAAACTTGAATCTGCCATAGCATTTTTTTCAGAGTTTTTTTGAGCGTTTTCGAGCGTTTTTTTATAAACGAGAGTGTAGAGAGCGGGTTTGAGAAGTGTGATTTAACCAAAACACCCACTACCTATTTTAAATGTGTTTGGGAGTTAAAATGGGTGAAAAAAAACGGTCAAAAAAAGGGTCTAACGGTCAAAAACGGCTATATAGCCGTTATCCCAACGGTTAGTTTTCGAAAGTTACCGTTAAACCGGTTTAAACCGGTTAAAAAAAAACCGTTCCTAAACCGGTAAATCGTATGTATAAGTAAACCGGTTCAAAACCGCCGGTTCAAACCAGTTTGAAACCGGTTCCCACTAAACCGGTTTGAAGTCGGGTCGGGTTTCGGTTTGAAACCGGTTTGGATTTCCAAACCGGTTTTTTTGCCCACCTCTACCAATGAGCATCACCCTTTGACGGAACCATAGCCCTTTTGGTTACAGGTCGTTGAAGAAAGACATGCTTCTTGCTTGTACGAATTCTTTCTACTTCTGAATGAAATTTGGTTAATGAAGATAAAAATTTGTTTCAATGAATTAGAGCTATTTTTGGAGATGTTTAATCTTTAATGAGCAAGAAACAAAAAGTAAAAACAATGTGCCATTTTTCACATCAACTGCTTTCTTTAATCACCCTGGATTGACCAGCATCGTAATGGATAACTCTCTATGACCTAATGCTGCCTGCTTTACAAACATGATTCTGCAACTTTTTATATGATTTTTTTGCCTTGAATTTGCAAATGCACTACAATTTGGTCCAGATTCTTTAGGTCTAAGTGTTTAATCTGACCCAACCCATTTTGACCCAAAATCATTTTGACCCAAAATCATTTTGACCCGTTACACAAACAGACCCGACTCATGCACTCATAGTTGTGATTACACGTTAACAACATATGCACCTCAACAGTTTCAAAAATAACACAAGCTGGATACATGACAGGAGTTGAAGATTTAGTCCCCCTTCCAAATAAAAGAGAACAGAAAAAACAAATGACGTAAACAGCAAACCATCAAACAAAACTTGAAGTTTTAGGTACTACACCTTGGTAAAACTGAAAGCCAAACCAAACCTAACCCAACCCATTCCAATAGTCTGATATTAGTAACCCCAGGAGCACATTAACCAATGGGTCGATGGGACTTACTACAACGTGTTCACATTCTATCTTCTCGTCTCCTGGGTGCACAAGTGATGATTTCATCGACTCTCAGAATCATTTCTGCAGCTTCAGTTGCAGAGAGCAATACAGCCTGCTTCACCTTAAATGCCTCTGATATTCCAAGCTCTGACATATCTCCAACCTGTACAAAATCCAACCATCACTTAACCAAACATCATTAAACAATAATACTTTCTAATTTATTGGATGTTTTGATTTGCAACGTTTAAACTGGATTAGTTAAAGGTTTGGATAAACAACTATTGCTCAGGTAATTAGTGACAAAACTACCTCCTTCATCCCAATTAATAAGTGTCTAGTAGACGATGAATACGGTTTTGAAATGTATAATATTGCATGCTATGAGATCATAGCTAAATGTACATTACCCCTATTAAGCACACACAATTATAGGAATTTGCAATTAATGTAGTTTGGTGATCGAGGGTTTATATGCTAGTTTCTTTCACCTCAAAAGATGTACTTTATTGAGCGGAATTCTATAATAAAAAATAAAACAGTTAAAATTGAAACAGTTGAATTCACTTACGGAGCCAGTAATCACATCAATCCCTGCATTGCTATCCTCCTTGTGGTGCTCAGCACGAAGTTGAGCTACTAACTCAGCACTGTCTAAACCAGCATTGTCAGCAATAGTTGTTGGAATTGCAATGAGGGCACGCGAGAAAGCCTCAATGGCGTGAGATTTTTTGCCAGGTGTCTTTCGTGCCAGCTCATCCACTGCCTTTGCCATCACCATTTCAGGCCATCCACCACCTAAGAGAACCCTGCTGTCATTTACTGTCTGAGACAGAACACACAAGGCATCGTGCAACGATCTTTCTGCTTCATCAAGAACATGGAAGCTGCAACAAAAATATAGGAACTATTAGTATCACTGTTAATGTCAGAAATCTAAATCACCATAGCAGATAAGAATAAACAATCAAAAAATTAATTTTGGATATTTAGTTTCAAACTTGATGCAAAAATTGGGTTCTTTACGAAATATTAAAATCACATAACTACCCCCATTTTTCCCAATTTTTTGTTGTTAATAACGCTAATATAAAATGAATTAAACACAATAAAATAAAATAAAAACTATGAATAAATTATTAACAAGTATATTTTTAATAAAAAAAAATACATTGAGACTTTCAAATATGCACATAAAAAAAATTAAATGACTTCTTAGCATTTTATCTATTAGTTTCTTAAATAATCAGAATTTGGGGAATACTGCAACAAATTATTACAATTTTAAACAGAAACACATTTAGAAACCATCTCCTGCAGCATATTTTATCACAGTTTCATATTTGATTGTGATCATTTAAAACCACACAAACACTACCAGAACAAACATTTTAGCCTACTACCACACAAACACATTTTTGAGGCTCACGGAATACTCAAATAAATTTGAATATGATGAGAATATTGCTTAATAGTAACGTGAAAAGTGAAGCATTACGTCATTAGATAAATAAATTTAAAAATATATGCATGGCATACCTTGCTCCTCTCAAAACAATGGTGCAAGCCTGACCCATTTCAACACCCGAAAAGTGGATCAATTTATCCTCGCCAATCATAATTTCCTCGATAAGTTTGCAGTGCCCAAGTTTAACAGATTCTGGATTATCAAAAGTTGATGCTATTTCACCACCAGTAACTAAAGCAAGGCGTTCAATACCATCAAAATCAGCATGCTCAATTGCAAGAATGCCAGCGTCAGCAAACAATTCCTCAGGGAAATTGTAGATTAGCTGTCTGTTAACAAAGCAGTTAATCCCATGACCAATTATCTTTTGCACTTTTTCTCTCATTTTTTCTTTTTCTGCTCCTTCGATTTGAGCAACTTTGGCCATTGAATCTACCCGAACACGTGCTCCATAGATTTTTACTTTATCTGTGTCCATTGCTGTATTTGCAACCAATATGTTTGCATTTTCTATACGTTTTGGTTGCCCAAGACCAATCTTTTTGTCTAGAATGAATCTGCATAAATATGTGATACCAATTATATTTGGGGTATCAGCTTCTTATATGAACTCTGTTTCATATTAATCAATAATCATAAAAGAAGAGAATAAGAATAAGGTTATTTGACCTACCCCTCATCCAAAAAAGAATCCTTTAGTGACCCTCCAGCTTTCTTGATGATTTGGATCGATTCCAAGTTTGTGCTTCCCTGACATATTCAATGAAATTATCAGTAACTACTAATAAAGATTTTCAGAAAAGAAATGATGGCATCAACGCATGTTACGATGTTAAATTTTGCCCCTTTCAAGTCAAGAATACATTTATACACTTTTATAGTCGCTAAATAAAGCCGAAAACTCACTTTTAGCCTCATAACAGCATCAACAGCCAAATTTGCAAAATGTTCCTTGTCCTGTGACAGAATTTTTGAACTCAAAGTGGTCATAGCAATCCTCATCAAATCTAACCTGAATTTCTCTGCATGAACACGAAAAAAATATCAATAAATTTAATTTAACATATGCTGGAATATATGAATGTACTGAAACCCTGCTTTTACGAGCCAACAACACTAAAATGAAAATAAATGTATTCAATTTGTAAATATTTAAAGTAGCCAAAATAAAACTATAAATGCATAATCACAATATGAAATGGTGTAACTCATGTCAGCAATAACAACCTGCATCATCTTTATTATCTTTGACCCTGTCCAACAAAGCTCTACGAGCACAGTCAGCAGCCATCCGGTAACCTGAAGTGAAAACGTGACCAAGCATTTTACCACAAATACACGTAATTAGAAACATAGAAAAAACTGAACACAACATACAAAGGGAAAGAAAGAAAAGGCAGAAATAAAACCTGAGATTATTGTCATTGGATGAATTTTTGATCCTACTAACTTTTCAGCTTCCCTCAAAAGTTCACCAGCCAAAACTACCACTGAAGTAGTCCCATCACCCACTTCATCATCTTGCACTTTTGAGATGTCTAATTTTTAAATTAAGAAACTTGACAAACTTTGTTAAACTTTTTGTGAAAAATCTCAAGTTCAGAGCACCCTTCACCACCTCCTTGGTGATTATATTAGATAACAACAAACATATGAAACTTTTCTTAACATGAAGTGACGAAAGTTAATATGATAATTATGTAACACTAAACTCTATAACTATTCAAAGGATACCAATAAGGACCTTAGCAGCTGGGTTGTCAATATGAAGGGACTTTAAGATAGTGGCACCATCATTAGTGACAGTGACACTGTGTCCTCTGCCTGTCGACTGTAATATTTTATCCTGCAAAAATGGAAAAATTAAAAAATAATTAAATAGACAAATATGCAGATCAAAATCTACTAGCTGAATTACACATGTTACAAAAGGGAAAAAATTTAAAAAAAAACATACCATTCCTTTAGGCCCTAAGGTTGTCTTGACCAAGTCAGCTATTGCCATGGCTCCAACAAAGGATGCCTGAATCGTGAAGATAAATTGCATCCAATGAATCAGAAATAATTATTTGCAATAAAAAAAGACAAGTTGCTACTATAAGAAGTAAGTGCAGATGAGCAAAAGAAATTATAAGTTATTTTGCAAGGCATATAGGCGCACTCAAGGTGCATAGGCCTCGCCCGGCGCCTAGGCGTAAGGCACTTAAAAAGCGAGGGCTTTTTTTAAGCGAGGCGAATAGTATAAAAATACCATTTTAGGAGTTTTAGACAAGTTTTAGGCTTATTTTGGGCTAATTTAGGATGTAGGTTGATTACAAGCTTGTTTAGAGCTAATGTAATTGTTTCAGACCTGTTCAGAAGATTTTTAGCCGGAATTTGGCCTGAAAATGGGGTTTTTGAAGCGAGGCGACAAGGCTGCGCTGGTCTATACGCCTGGTGTGCTTTTGACAACATAGATTATAAGATTGATAAAAGATTTCAAAAAGCTCACCATACGGGCTCGTTCACCCTTTTCTTCGGTAGCCTCATCTTTGAAAAGCTTTTCAACCTGAAATGCACATTTAAAGTAGACAGGCAGGGTAACAAAACACAAAATGAAATAACAAACTTATTGCAACTCCACAAGTTATCATGGTAACACTAACATACCGCCATTTAAAGTCAGCAGATAGACAAAATGCAGTAGCCTTGAAGGTTATTGTGATCTGAACATCAAGTATCTAGTTAGATGTAATACAAAAGTACGAAATCATAATAGAAGCTGTTTCCTTTCATATTTCAGGCAGGTTTTAGTTTTTCAACACACAGAGAGAGAAAGTGCACAGTTCCAGCAAACAACGATGAAAAACAATAAAATTAGGGTTTTAAGATTCTTGTTTCTGATGGTATAACAACCAACACCTGGTTTTGGATCATAAGAACAACGCTAGTAAATACCTAATGGATCCACACACGCGATTAAGAGCATATAACCTTGTGCAAACACTGATTTGCGAGTTAAATTGATCAGTTAATCACAGGTTTTCTGTATGGAGCTTGTAAATGAAATTAAAGATCTGAACCGATTTTGATACGTAGAAGAAGTGATCTTACCAGAGTTCGCCGCCGTTTGGTTGCTACGTGTGTGAGTGTAGCAGTGTAGAAGGAATTAGGGCCAAACTGTAACCGGGAAAGCTGGAAAAGTGACGGATGGGTTTTGGGCTTTTAACATCACATGGGCTAATAATTCTAACTTTAGTTGGACGTCTTGGATAATCTGAACCATTATATATCGTTGCGTTTGTGTTGTATCATGAGAAATATGTTATTGAGATGACATAAAAATTAGCTGTAAATTTTATAAAACAGAAAATATCATATTTACTTTGGAGGCTCTTACATGTGATACGAGAGTTGTCATCATAAAAACACAAGGCAATCATCGTCAAACCTACAAGTATTAAAGTACGAGTACAATAAAAGTACAAGACAGCCATCGTCGAACCTACAAGTATTAAAATACGAGTACCAACATTATGGGCAAAAGTACTTGTGAAATTTGGTTTTGTGCGATTCCGATTTCTCAAGCCTAGTTAAGTCTGAAAAACCTTGATGCCATTTGTAATGATATCAAGGCTATCAGATATGATTATGACGATCTAATATTGGTATTCACTCGAAACTGAAATGTAGCAAGGATTTGTGTTTTCTAAAATATGAGTTTTTATAAATTATTTTAGTATCTCACCATTTTTACAACTCCAGATAGTTCCCTCTCATTAAACGATTTAGACGTTTGTGAACCATTTGATAAGAAATTTGTTTATGCTTGTTTAATTAATAAATGAACGGATATCAACAACACTTTTTATTTATTTAATTAATGAAATAATACAAATACGGATAAATGTCTCGTTGTGAACGTTCGCTTATATTCCTTCATTAAGGTTCGTTTATATTTGTTCGTCTACAAACACATATACACACATACGTAATATATACTGGTTTGTTAATATACAAAATAATTTTTTAGCGCAAAACGCATAAAAGATCCCGGATGCAAGACATGTATTATAGAACGAGGGTATCTACGAAAGGTAACTTACAATGATTTTAGACGCATCGTTCTATTGGTTTGGACTAGGGATGGCATTTTTTAGACACGTACACGAATACACGACACGAACCTACACGATCTCAACAGGTATCGTGTATGGTTTTATCGTGATTCGTGTCCTAAACAGGTAGACACGAATCTACCTGTTAATTTTCGTGTCTAAACAGGTAAAATACTTGTTTACCTGTTAAGATTTTTTTAAAATAAAAAATATTAAAATATGATATTATATGTAAGCCTGATTAATAATTTAATATTTAATCAATTAAATCCCTAAACATGTGTTTCTAAACAGGTCTTATCGTGTCTTATCGTGTTAAGCAGGTATAAACAGGTTCGTGTTCGTGTTTGGGAAAAGTACACGATAAGTTATCGTGTCGTGTTCGTGTATACATATTTCGTGTTCGTGTTTTATCGTGTACGTGTATACACGATATGCCAACTCTAGTTTGGACACACAATTATAGTCGCACAAGTCATTCATGTGTGGACACCATTGTAATGGTTTGGACTCACTATTACAATTACATAGTTCGTTTCGGACACACAATTGTATGTTAGACACACTGTTGTGATAAGTTTAGGCACATCATTATAACTGGTTTAGATGTACTAGTGTATCAGGTTTAGGCTCACCATTTGTCGCACGGGACATCAATTTGTAAATAATGACATCTAAATTATAACAAAACCATATCAAATTAAGGAAAAATTCTCGGTTTATGGTGTAATCTATATCTATATCTATACTATATAATAAATAAAAGTTTTATTGGGACACTTGTCACTCTCATATGTATCCTCATAATTTTTTCTCACCTCTCTCTCCTATTAATTATACAAATTTTCTTTAATTATTTTTTTATAGTTTTTTGTTTCTCGTCTCTCTCTTCTATTAAATAATAATGATTTCTATAATTATTTTTATAAAACTTTTTTCATTAAAAAATAGGTTTGTTCGTAAAACATTTCTAGAAATTGAACATTTCTTTTATTATTTTTATAAAACATTTTTAAAAAATAACTATATAACGTTTTTAAATATACAGTATGCAAATTTTTATTACTAAGTGTATAACACTGTATTTATTTAACCCGTGTAATACACGGAGTTTCTAAGCTAATTTAAACAAATATATTAAAGTATATAAAAGTTACTTGATTTAAAAAAGTTGGTGAAAGCATTACTTTGTATTTGATCCAGATTATACCTATAGAATGATGTTCAATACATAATCAAATTTAAATAGATAAGTACAACAATATCATAAAGTATTGTATCACACTACTTGATAATTTATACATAAATTTAAACAAACGTAAAATAGGTATTTGACCCTAGCGGAGCGAGTGTGGAAATGGGGTATTTGTTTTTTTTAACGGCCAACAAACATAGAATTGTTTAGGTACTCCGTACGGGGTGACCCATTGGCAAAAGGCCACCGTCAGCTGGCCCAACCAAGCCGTACGGAGCCCTTAAGTGCCCCAAGTTATCTCCCGTCCCGGAGAAAACTCACCCGCCCGAAAGCCCACTGGTGGTAAAACCCGGACGCCCTCAGGATCGAACCGGAGATCACAAAGATCCAGGTCTTCCTTCATTGAGTCACCATGCCCCTTTCAATAGTGATGCTAGTGGGGATAGAACCTGGGTCTTTTTTATAGAATCCAGGCTTCCTACCACTACACCACATTAGAAGTTGCATGAGGTATTTGTTTTATTGGTTCTTTTTGTCGAGATATAATTTATTGGTTTATTTATTTATTATGAACAAAATATCATCAATCAAATAAAATAATAAGTTTTAGGACACATATTCCTTTATAGATAAACCTCACATTCATTTTTATCTAGATATAATTTCTTTGCTTATTTATGTTAGAGTTAATTACTCTTTGAGTCTCTGACGTTTGACCATTTTAACTATTTGAGTGTAACATAAATAAACAAAGAAATTATATTTGTTAATGTTTAAATTCATTAACTCTAAAAATAAAAGATAGTGTGTTGGTAAAAAATAAAAGTAATTTTAATCATTTGAGTCCTTGAGGGCATTTTTGTCATTTCAGAAAAACATTAACAGAAAAACTAACAGAGTTAGTCATCTGGACTCAAATAGAAGTAAAAATGAAACGTCAGGGTTAAAAGAGATGAATTTAAACATAAGGGACTCAAATAGTTAAAATGGTCAAACATCAGGGACTCAAACAGTAATTAACTCTTTATATTATTATGAACAAAATATCATCTATCTAATAAAAAAATAAATTTTAGGACACGTGTTACTTTATGATTAAGGGATAATATCATATGTACCCCTACAAATATGGGTAAACATCATATATACCCAACCAAAAATAAAAATTTCGTATATACCCAATTTAAATAATTTGTTACTTTATGACCGTTCTACCCTTATTCATTATATGATTTTTTATTACTTAATTTTTTAGTTTTATCCAATACGTAAATGATCAGTTGTTCTCGTATTTTTTATGGCGACTATCACAATTCTCCAAACCTATTCAGAAAGCATTGATTAAGAAGGAATGATTGCGAGAAAGTTAAAAAATGCTAATATTATAAAAGAAAATTGGTGAAATTATAAAAAAAGGAAAAGAAAATTCAAAATATTATTTTGAGAAAACTATTGTTTCAGGTTAAATATAAAATTTTAAAATTCAAAATATTCACGTCTATACAAGTCTACTCACACCATCTAATCAACCACATCATAATTTATATTTAGTATGGACTCACGCCATGCAAAATATAATTATCACACTACGCCATATTATATATAGCTTCTTATTACAAGCGCCATACTACGCATTCGTGCACACAATTATTGTTAATCGCGTCCAAATCACATCACGTCAGAGCAAAAGTCAATATCAAAACCAAATAGTCAACATTCTAGTCAAACACCGCACCACATAAGCGTCTAATCGAACAATTCACCTCACAATATCCTGTGGTAGTTGTCACTATCACCGATCACACAAGAAACCAAAAATAGTAATTTAGTAAATAATAACGCGATAAAAATAGTAATTTAATAAATAATAACGCGATAGAGACTTAATCGGCATAAAACAAAAGAAAAAAACGGATGGGCTTGGTCTCGGCTCCAACGGGCCGAGGGAAGCCCAGGTATATAAGGGTCGAGGCAGGCTTAGACTCTCATTTTTCACCAACACTTGCAATCTAGAGAGAGAAAGGAGAGCTCGGGTCTAGAGAAAGAAAGTTGACGGATCGACCCGAAATTGAAGGAGCACGTTACTACTAAGCTCGTAAGCAAAACCTCCGAATCAGAATTCCAATCCAGGTAACGATTCGACCATAATCTGAGTTTTTGTTCGTTTTGAGGTTTCTCGGGTTTTAGCTAAATAGGAGACGTTTTTATGGATGAAACTTGAAAATAAGCTTAGAACTAGCATCTAGAATGAAAACCGCACCTTTTGATCAAAGAAAATTGTAAGATTGGCATGATCAGATTAACATGCAAGAATTTCGGACTTGTCCGGGAAGCAGGTCTTGCGTACTTATCAAGTACGCAAGAAGGATGTCATGCGTACTTATCAAGTACGCATGAGGAAGATCCTGCGTACTTATCAAGTACGCAAGAAGAATGTTCTGCGTACTTGTCAAGTACGCATGAGCAAGGCCCTGCGCACTTACTAAGTGCGCAGGCAGCAGACCAGTTAGTAAAGTCAGTATGTTCGCCTAATTCAGTATGATTAAACCGTTAGAGTCGGGATTGGGTCTGATGTGTATTTAACTACCTAATTCAGATCGTACGTGATGTTGTTGGACCTTTGTTTAGGACAACCAAGACTAGCTTATCAGGTGAGTTCTATGTGCCCCCTTCTATGTTATGTGCAAATCATTTTAAATGTTTTGGGGCTGAAGTGTATACACTAAATGAATAAATGTTATGAATGTCAATGTGATCATACGTGGTATACAAATATATATATATATATATATATATATATACTTATATATGAAAATGAATTATGAACAAAGAATGAAACGTATGATTATAAAGAATGAATGAAAGAAAGACATAACGTAAATGAATGAAATCTTGCTTTATATTATATATATTGTATGTTATGAATGTATGTAAACGTTATGAACCCTTCTATGACAACGGCTACTTCGGTAGACGGACGACCACGTGACTATTTTGCAACCGGGACAAAAACGTTCCTTCGCAAGTTAGGACGTATAAAAAGGCACTAATGGACAGTCGAAGAAAATGCCTTAACTCAAGTAGAACGGTTGCATACATAATGGTCGCGTGGGAAACGGATGCCCTAGGGCAGACGGGCAAAATGACGGACTACGACGGTAGGACGGTTTAAGAGCGGACGGACAAAGGTTGCCGGACAGATTTAAGTTTCGACAGACGGTTTTCTAGAGCCGGACGGTTTATGAAAAGGGCTACGATGGTAGTTCTCACTGCGATGTCTTTGTGACATTCGCGACAAGTATGATGGGTTGATCACCCTTAAGTTTATGGCCAAATGAATGTTCTCCCCAAGTAAGTATGTATATACTCAATATGAATGTTATGTGAGAACAGTAAAGCAAAGAATATGTAAAAGCTCGAATGTTAAGTATATTATATATACATATATATATAATACTCATGATAAGATAAATATTATGTATGATTGTCTTTAAACTAGAACTCACCAGCGTTAGCTGACTTTTAGTATACATTTCAGGTAAAGGAAGGAAGGGTTGTGCGATGGCGTGAATGTTACCCGGCACAATACTGGCATCCCACTTTTATATATGATAAGACAATGTTATGTATTTAATTGTTAAGACTTCCGATGTTATGTCATGTTATGTTACGTTATGTAATGATTGAATTCGAATGTTTTAAATTTAAGCTCAGTATTTATGACTATGTTTATGAGTAAATCCAACAAGTGAGGTTACCCGGGAATGGGGCCTTACAAGTTGGTATCAGAGCAATAGTTTGAGAGATTCAGACATCCCTAAATGTCTGGACTCAAGCTGATTATAGGACCAACGCACGGATGTCAGTATGGGTAACCAACGCCAACACTAGCACGGTAAGTAAGTACTAAAGTTAATGCACTTGGATAAGAATAGATACCTTAACTTAGAACCAGTAGATGTCAATGTCACAACCGATTTGAAGAGTTTTGAACCCGAAAAGCAATGTAAATTAGTAATCACAAACCGGTCACTGTAATTAACAATTTACCTTGCTCGTACTGTTCCAAACTATGATCTGAAGAAATGACATTGATGAATTCCCTTCATAACTATCAGGAAACTAGAAATTATGGCTGGTGGAGGAAGAACAGGACGCCGAGGTGGTCGCACTGGCCGAGTAGGTAGACCTCCGTTGAATCAAAGACTTGAAGAGGAAGAGAGTGTGCACGCAGAACACACCGAGAGTGTGCACGAAACAGAAGTGACCCCAACTGGGAACAACAATCAAGGGCCTCTACAGTTAGAACCCGAGGTCAGGGATGCTATTGCCCGTGAAGTTGTACTCACTCTGAAGAAAGTATTGCCTGATCTACTATCCGAGGCACTAAAGAAAAGTAGAGAGGAGGATGAAGGAGACCATGAAGAGAAAGTGTATGACAGTGATGGGGATGAAGTAAAGGTGGGATCAAGCAATCGTGGGTGTACTTACAAAGGTTTCAAGGACGGAGACCCACCCAAGTTCGATGGGAACAAGGATTCAGTGGCTACGTTCGAATGGATTGAGAGGATGAACAATGTAATCAACATCAGCGAGTGTCGACCGGACCAGGCTGTTAAATATGTTGCTCATTCTTTCACCAATGAAGCACTAGGTTGGTGGAGAAACATTCAGAGAACAAAGTCGCCAAACGCTCTTGCCAGAATGACATGGGAAGACCTGAAGAAGCTCATAATCCAAAAGTTCTTCCCACAGAACAAGATTGATCGTGTGGAGAACGAGTTCCTAAACTTCAAGGCTGGCAACAAGATGCACCGCCAGTACACTTCTAGGTTCAATGAGCTAGCCCAACTGGTACCCCACCTGGTGGAGACAGAAGAACGAATGATTAAGTACTATGTGAAGGGCCTACCTCAAAGGGTCCGGGTCCATGTGAAAGCTAACCTACCCTCGACCTTCGAGTCAGTAGTGAATCTGAGCGAAATCGTCTACGACGATTATGCCAATGAGGACCCGGCACCTGAGACACAAAAGAGAAAGTGGGAGAACCCGTCTAGAGGCACCGGAAAAGGGAATGTAGCAACTGAAATTAAGAAACCAAGGTCGGATGAATACGAAACATGCAAGAAATGTGGAAGGCAACATCTTGGCGAGTGTCGAATCGGCACCACCATGTGTTATAAGTGCGGGAGGCCGGGGCACTACTCCCGAGATTGTTTGAAGGACGTCAAGTGCCAAAGTTATGGAAGATATGGACACCAGACTAGGGATTGCAGGAAAACCAGACAATCCGGTTCGGGAAAGGAAAAGGAAGCTGAAAAGGAACAACCGCAGGCTAGGACTCGAGCCTACGCCCTGACTGAGGAGGAAGCAAGGGGAAACCCTGATGTTGTGTCAGGTACGTTCCTAGTTAATAACGAACATGCTGCTATTTTATTTGACTCTGGTGCTAGTAAAAGTTTTATATCCAATGCATTTAGTCGTAAACTAGATTGCACTATCAACACCATAGTAAAGGCCTTTAGCGTACAAACTGTCGTTGGTAAAAATTCGGCAGTATTTCAAGTAACAGAGGATTGCATCATAGAAATAAAGGGTCATAAGTTTCCTTCTAGATTATTCCTTCTCACCTTAGGAGGATTCGATATAGTATTGGGTATGGATTGGCTAGCTGCCAACGAAACTCAAATCATATGTAAACGTAAAAGGATACACCTCAAAGCTCCTAGCGGTAGTCCAATTACGGTTTATGGGGATTGGAATTGCACGATGCCGAACGTCAACTCGATGATCAAGGCCGAAAGTTACATGAGGCACGGTTGCGAAGTTTATCTGGCATATGTTATTGATAATAGAATGAAAATGGATGAACTCAAGAATCTACCCGTGGTGTGCAACTTTTCAGAAGTATTCCCTGAGGATCTACCTGGTTTACCACCCGATCGGGAAATAGAATTTCAGATTGACTTACTACCAGGAGCTGAGCCTGTTGCCACAGCCCCCTACCGATTGGCTCCGTCAGAAATGAAAGAATTGATGTCTCAACTAGAGGAACTAACATAAAAAGGATTTATTAGACCGAGCATCTCACCGTGGGGTGCTCCGGTACTCTTTGTAAAGAAGAAGGACGGCAGCATGCGCATGTGCATTGAGTACCGCGAGTTGAACAAGAGGACAGTAAAGAACAAATACCCACTGCCTAGAATAGACGACCTTTTTTATCAACTGCAAGGTGCGAGTTGGTTCTCAAAGATCGATCTTAGGTCGGGTTACCACCAGTTGAAAGTAAGAGAAGAAGACGTACCAAAGACCGCGTTTCGCACGCGTTATGGGCATTATGAGTTTCTCGTGATGCCCTTCGGATTGACCAACGCACCAGCAGCGCTCATGGACTTGATGAATAGAGTATGTCGACCCATGTTGGATCGATCGGTGATAGTCTTTATAGACGACATACTGGTATATTCGAAAAGCGAGGGTGATCACCACTGTCACCTAAGAGAGGTTCTGGAGGTGCTAAAGCAGGAAAAGTTGTACGCAAAATTTTCTAAATGCGCGTTCTGGCTTAGGGAAGTCCAATTCCTAGGTCATATAATAAACCCAAACGGAATCATGGTGGATCTTGCAAAGATCAAGACAGTAAAGGAATGGAACATCCCAAAGACACCAACAGAGATACGAAGTTTTCTGGGATTGGCAGGCTACCATCGAAGGTTCATTCAATATTTTTCAAGAATAGCCTCGCCACTAACTAAGTTGACACGGAAGGAAGTGAAATATGAATGGGGTCCAACCCAAAACAACGCGTTTGAGGAACTTAAGGCACGATTAACCCAAGCTCCAGTCTTGGCACTACCTGAGGGAAATGAAGACTTAGTAGTCTACTCTGACGCTTCGGGTCAGGGTTTAGGTTGCGTACTTATGCAAGGAAAGGTAATTGCTTACGCCTCGCGACAACTAAAGATTCACAAGGTTAACTTCCCAACACACGATCTAGAGTTAGCAGCAGTAGTTTTCGCGTTGAAAATATGGAGGCACTATCTGTATGGAGTCAAATGCACCATCTACTCAGATCACAAAAGCCTGAAGTACTTTTTCGGGCAAAAGGAATTAAACATGAGGCAAAGGAGGTGGTTAGAGCTACTGAAAGACTATGACTATGAGATATTGTACCATCCATGCAAGGAAAACGTGGTGGCTGACGCTTTAAGCAGAAAGGAAGAATCGGAACCTATACGGATCAAAGCGTGTCAGCTGATAATAACACCAGATTTGATGAGTGAGATATCGAAGGCACAAGATGAAGCACTATTAGAAAGAAATATAAAACGGGAAAGAATAGTAGGACAACAAGGGAATTTGGATGCAAATGCATACGGTGTACGAACTACGTTTGGCCGGATGTGGATACCTAAGATTGACGAGCTTAGAGCCAAAATACTCGATGAGGCCCATAAGTCTCGCTATTCTATCCACCCCGGGACAAACAAAATGTATCAAGACTTGAAGAAAGGGTATTGGTGGCCTGGCATGAAGAATGATATGACCGAGTACGTGAACAAGTGCCTAACGTGCTCACTAGTTAAGGCCGAGCACCAGAAACCATGTGGTAAAATGCAACCTCTACCAATACCGGAATGGAAGTGGGAGGAGATCATGATGGACTTCATTACCAAGCTACCGCGAACAGCTAAAGGCAATGCTACCATCTGGGTGATCGTCGCCGCTTGACAAAAAGTGCTCACTTCTTGCCAATACGTGAGACTTCTTCGTTAGAAAGACTAGCAGAAGTGTTTATCAAGGAAGTTGTGAGCAGACATGGTATGCCGCTGTCGATTGTGTCCGACAGGGATACTAGATTCACGTCAAGGTTTTGGAAGAAATTCAACGAAGCAATGGGCACTAGACTGAACAATAGCACCGCTTACCACCCCCAAACCGATGGACAACCGGAAAGGACCATTCAGACCTTGGAGGACATGCTCCGGGCCTGTATCATTGACTTCGGTGGGAGCTAGGACAGCCATCTACCATTGGCAGAATTTTCATATAACAACAGCTATCACTCGACTATTGGCATGCCGCCATTTGAAATGTTGTATGGAAGGAAATGTAGGACCCCGGTTTGTCGGGGGGAAATTGGACAAAAGGATTTCGCAAGTCTCGAAGTGGTCAAAGCTACTTCCGAAAAGTTTGATCAAATCAAGGCTCGAATGAAAGCCGCAAAGGACAGACAGAAATCATACGCGGATAAGAGAAGAAGGGATTTAGAGTTTCAAGTGGGGGACATGGTACTGTTAAAGGTATCACCATGGAAAGGAATCATTTGATTCAGAAAACGTGGCAAACTAAGTCCAAGGTTTGTCGGACCTTTCAAGATCTTAGCGAGAGTGGGTCAAGTTGCTTACAGACTCGACCTACCCGTTGAGCTTAGTGGAATACACCCTACGTTCCACGTGTCGCACTTACGCAAGTGCCTAGCTGACGACACAGCTCACATACCTTACGACAAGATCGATGTGGATAACAGTCTAAATTATGTAGAGGAACCGATAGCCATTCTTGACCGAGCTGAGAAACGACTACGCAATAAGTCGATTCCTATAGTCAAAGTACAATGGAAGCACAGAAAAGGGTCAGAAGCTACATGGGAAAAAGAAGACGAGAAGAGGGGACTATACCCTAAATTGTTTAACGTATAAGCGGTTTCGAGGACGAAACCTCTTTAAGGAGGGTAGACTTGTAACATCCCAAAAATAGTAATTTAGTAAATAATAACGCGATAAAAATAGTAATTTAGTAAATAATAACGCGATAGAGACTTAATCGGCATAAAACAAAAGTAAAAAAAAACGGATGGGCTTGGGCTCGGCTCCAACGGGCCGAGGGAAGCCCAGGTATATAAGGGTCGAGACAGGCTTAGACTCTCATTTTTCACCAACACTTGCAATCTAGAGAGAGAAAGGAGAGCTCGGGTCTAGAGAGAGAAAGTTGACGGATCGACCCGAAATTGAAGGAGCACGTTACTACTGAGCTCGTGAGCAAAACCTCCGAATCAGAATTCCAATCCAGGTAACGATTCGACCATAATCTGAGTTTTTGTTTGTTTTGAGGTTTCTCGGGTTTTAGCTAAATAGGAGACGTTTTATGGATGAAACTTGAAAATAAGCTTAGAACTAGCATCTAGAATGAAAACCGCACATTTTGATCAAAGAAATTTGTAAGATTGGCATGATCAGATTAACATGCAAGAATTTCGGACTTGTCCGGGAAGCAGGTCTTGCGTACTTATCAAGTACGCAAGAAGGATGTCATGCGTACTTATCAAGTACGTATGAGGAGGATCCTGCGTACTTATCAAGTACGCAAGAAGAATGTTCTGCGTACTTGTCAAGTACACATGAGCAAGGCCCTGCGCACTTACTAAGTGCGCAGGCAGCAGACGAGTTAGTAAAGTCAGTATGTTCGCCTAATTCAGTATGATTAAACCGTTAGAGTCGGGATTGGGTCTGATATGTATTTAACTACCTAATTCAGATCGTACGTGACGTTGTTGGACCTTTGGACAACCAAGACTAGCTTATCAGGTGAGTTCTATGTGCCCCCTTCTATGTTATGTGCAAATCATTTTAAATGTTTTGGGGCTGAAGTGTATACACTAAATGAATAAATGTTATGAATGTCAATGTGATCATACATGGTATACAAATATATATATATACTTATATATGAAAATGAATTATGAACAAAGAATGAAACGTATGATTATAAAGAATGAATGAAAGAAGGACATAACGTGAATGAATGAAATCTTGCTTTATATTATATATATTGCAGGTTATGAATGTATGTAAACGTTATGAACCCTTCTATGACAACGGCTACTTCGGTAGACGGACGACCACGTGACTATTTTGCAACTGGGACAAAAACGTTCCTTCGCAAGCTAGGACGTATAAAAAGGCACTAATGGACGGTCGAAGCAAATGCCTTAACTCAAGTAGAACGGTTGCATACATAATGGTCGCGTGGGAAACGGATGCCCTAGGGCAGACGGAAAAAATGAAGGACTACGATGGTAGGACGGTTTAAGAGCGGACAGACAAAGGTTGCCGGACGGATTTAAGTTTCGACGGACGGTTTTCTAGAGCCGGACGGTTTATGAAAAGGGCTACGACGGTAGTTCTCACTGCGATGTCTTTGTGACATTCGCGACAAGTATGATGGGTTGATCACCCTTAAGTTTATGGCTAAATGAATGTTCTCCCCAAGTAAGTATGTATATACTCAATATGAATGTTATGTGGGAAAAGTAAAGCAAAGAATATGTAAAAGCTCGAATGTTAAGTATATTATATATACATATATATAATACTCATGATAAGATAAATATTATGTATGATTGTTTTTAAACTAGAACTCACTAGCGTTAGCTAACTTTTAGTATACATTTCAGGTAAAGGAAGGAAGGGTCGTGCGATGGCGTGAAGGTTACCCGGCACAAGACTGACATCCCACTTTTATATATGATAAGACAATGTTATGTATTCAATTGTTAAGACTTCCGCTGTTATGTCATGTTATGTTACGTTATGTAATGATTGAATTCGAATGTTTTAAATTTAAGCTCAGTATTTATGACTATGTTTATGAGTAAATCCAACAAGTGAGGTTACCCGGGAATGGGGCGTTACAAATTTGGTGGTCCACATCACTTCTCGGATTCTAAACCTTTCCCATCATACTCACACTAACTTTCTACCTTCACGCACACCGGATGCACATGCATCCCAGACAACTCACATAGCATCACACAATAATCTAGCACATCATCATAATAATCACAATTGCACACCACATATAGTTACACATATATTCATTACACTACACTAACACACCAAGCTACATCACATAACGCAATTAATTCTAAACTACATTATTTAGCTCACAAGACATGATTAAGTCATACCACCCACTTCACATAGTTCTACATATTACTAAAACACATAGCATACGTCCTGTTCCCACACGGAACCATAAATCGCACACTCACACCAATCACTTTACCTAGTGTAACACTGCACAAAGGGTAATTAATAATTACCGCTTAACTCAAAATACGTACCTCTTGGCTCGCGGTTACTCGTGGTGGCATTCGTTTCACCCTCGTCCCATTTTCGGTTTAAGTTAAAGTATTTTATTTGTTTAAAAATACCAGTTTTCTCTTAAACCACAACTCTGATACCAACTTGTAAGACCCCAACCCGGCATCCTACAGTTAGTTCTCATAACGGGTCGTAATCATTAAAAACACATTTATTGTAATTAAAACTACAGCGGAAGTCTTTCTAAAAACATTTATGACCATTTATTGTCCTTAGGTTTACCTTACGAATGCTTGCACACCGATCCGAGTAACACCGCTTCCAAGCCAAGATACGTCGATACGCCGCTTACCTGCAATCAGTCTAACGTGCACACAAAGTCAGCTACGCTGAGTGAGTTCTAAAAGTTTAAATTAAAGAAAAACCACCACACCAAGTTCTTCGGTTTAATTCACTTGGGCACTCCGGTCCTTATAAAACATAATTACACTTTATTAATGAATGACTAATCTCGTGTCACTCCATGACATCCCGTAACCGTTTATCTCCTGAGACTCAACCCGTACTACCAATATAAATAGTAACAACCATCACAGCCGCATAGACTCAACATTTTATGCTAGCAACTCCTACCTAAGAATACATATTGACCCGACTCTGGGTTAACACAACCTACCCTAAATCACTAACACATCCGACCTTAACCAAGGCTCTCACAATTAAATGACACGACTCATATACGTGTCACATTACAAGTTTTGACTCAACGGTCAGTCTAACCCTACACGTCACAATTCAACACATGACAAAACAATTACTCATACACAGTAAATACAATTAATCATTAGCATGCACAATAACGCTTATATATATACGCATGCAACACATACCTCATCGTTGTACCCTCGTCAGGGCGATCAACACACCCCGAGCTCATCATCAACCTGTCAACTAATTGTCACCTTTAGTGACTTTCCGAAGGACCTCGTCCTCCACGATCCCATTTATCGTGCCACATGGACCACAAGGCAAACCCGACACATAAATATAAACACGTAATGTCACACCTTATACATATGACTCATTAACTACACATTCCTCACGCATAACCCTAGGACAACACATTTAATATCATAAGTTCAATAGCATTTAATAACGGGCACAACCGTTCCCGTTCGGCACCTTAACACGCCGCGCACTAACAAACCATATAATTTACTCACACATAAAATCATGAGCATTTAACTCAAAGCCCGACTCTCCCCGATCCACCCTTAGCACACCATTGTCCCTACGACTCTTACTACCCATTTTATATTCAAAATATAGCGGATTAGAACCCGAAGCCCTTATCATTATTCATTATATTAATACCACGTGAATGTACGTACGTTAGCCCTAAAACAGAAAAATGTTTAAAAGAGGGGGATTAGAAACTCACCAGTTACACTGAGTCCAAATCCTTTGCTCGGGAACTCGTCCGTTGACGCTCGTAGCCCAAACCTGTCAGTCGTTCGATCACATGATCAAAACACGTTCTAATCTTACGTCGAATAACACATAAAATATAAACCCCAACGTCGTCTCGTTGGCCCGTCATTCCTTCTTCACAAAACCCTAGTTTCCTAGGCATGCGCATCAGATTGTCATTGACCCGCTTAGAACTCGTGTGCCCGGACCTAGGTATCCATGCATGCACGTACGTGATCACAAAACTCTATCCGGCCACCCTAACCATCCTCCTCCTCGTCCTTCGCTTCCTTCCCGTGTACCACCACGCATGTCATGTCGTCTTTTTCGTCGGGTAACAACCCTAATCGGTTAGCATCATCACCACCATTACCATAGCACTCCACCCGAGCCCCGTTTTCCCGTCAGAAGCAACCCCGCCATCAGCCCCCGCTGCTAGCCATTGTATGACACCATAACTGCCGCCACAGCAGCTCTCGTGCACCACTATCACCTCCTTTTCGCTCCTCCGTAACCCGCCACCTTCCTTCTCTCTTTGCCGCTCCTCCACAACCGGCTATTACATCAGCCATGTCCCTCATGTTCCCTCCTGTCGGTTGTTTCATTCACACATACCATCCCTCTCATCGCCTCCCATCGCCTCCCATCGTCGTCGCCCACCACCTACAGCTATCACCGGCCACCGCCGTTAACACCACAGACTTACGGCTGCTACCCCTCCCTAATAATCCTTTATACCAACATACAGAACCAAAAATGAGATTAAACGTAAAACGAGAATTACCTACTCGAGTTATCTATGCCGCATACGTCGGAACACCATGCACCGTCGTCTTCCTCCACCCACCGTCGCCGGTTCTCCCTTGCGGCTTCCCTTGGCTGCCGTCACGCTCCCTAGGTCCTTCATGACTTAGGGTTTGCGCTAATATGGTTTTTATACCACAAGACGTTACACTCGAGTCCCTAAGTTATCGTACTCGCGCGTCTTTACCCTAAGCCGTTCGCAATATGGCCAACCGGGTTCTCTTAGTTTTCTAGTATAGGGTTTTAGGTGAAAATATTTATAACCCAATCCATTTAAAAGACACTCGGTTAACTCATCGACCCGAACCGTTAGTCTACAAACTTCGGGATGTTACAAGGAACCCAGATTCTTTTGTTCATTCTAATAATTCAACCGTCTCCTTTGATTAACTTATCAATCATGCCTTAGGTCCTTGCAAAGCAAGTTTCTTAGATTCCTTAATACGAGTGATAAGATCGAGTCTTAAGGCATGAACTCGTTTAGGTTTCTCATGTTCCTTTCTGCTCAGAGCATGAGCTACTACATTGGCTTTTCCTTCATGATAACAGATTTCACAATCATAATCATTCAGGACTTCCATACAACGTCTTTGCCTCATATTCAGTTCCTTCTGACTGAATATATACTTAAGGCTTTTGTGATCAGTGAACACAGTGAATTTGATTCCATATAGATAGTGTCTCCATAATTTTAGTGCGAATATTATGGCGACAGTTCTAAATCACGAGTCGTATAATTTTTTCATGAGTTTTCAACTGACGAGAAGTGTAAGCAATAACCTTGATTCTTTGCATTAATACACAACCAAAGCCGATGTGTGAAGCATCACAACATACTGAGAAGCCTTCATTTCCATCTGGCAAAGCCAGTATGGGAGCTTGAGTCAGTTTCTGTTTCAAGGTTTCGAAAGCTTCAGCTTGTTTAGGACCCCATTCATACTTGACTAACTTGCGTGTCAGAGAAGTTAATGGTACAACTATTCGAGAGAAATCTTGGATAAATCTCGAATAATAACCAGCTAAACCGAGGAAACTACGGAATTCAGTTGGTGATTTAGGGATTTCCCATTTGGATATGGCTTCAATCTTAATAGGGTCTACTTGAATACCGCTGGCATTGATCACATGTCCTAGGAATTGAACTTCTGACAGCCAGAATTCACATTTTGAGAACTTAGCGTATAGTTTTTCTGTTCTCAGGATTTCAAGTAAGATTTTTAAGTGATTGGCATGATCTTCCTTACTTTTGAAGTAGATAAGGATATCGTCAATGAATACAATAATGAATTTGTCCAAGTAAGGTTAAAGACTCGATTCATCATATCCATGAATGCTGCTGGTGCATTAGTAAGTCCAAACGGCATTACCGTGAACTCATAAAGACCATATCGAGTTCTAAAAGTAGTTTTAGGAATATTTTCTTCCTGGATTTTCAATTGATGATAACCAGATCGAAGATCTATTTTAGAAAAGCAACGAGCTCCTTGGAGTTGATCGAAAAGGTCATCGATTCGGGGGAGTGGATAACGATTCTTTATCGTAACTTTTTTAGCTACCGATAATCAATACACATGTGCATTGATCCGTCTTTCTTTTTTACAACTAGGACTGGAGCTCCCCAAGGCGATGAGCTTGGTCTTATGAATCCTTTTTCCAGTAATTCGTCTAATTGCTTATTCAATTCTGCCATTTATTTGGAGCTAATCTAAACGGGGCTTTAGCAATAGGTACCGTACCGGGTACAAGATTAATTCTGAATTCCACTTCTCACTCGGGTGGAATTTCGGGCAGTTCATCAGGAAAGACATCAAGGAATTCTTCCACAACCGGCACATCTTCAATCTTCGTTTTAATACCGGTAGTTACAGAAACAAGGTATGCTAAGCATCATTTTTGTAAGTACTTGGTGGATTTTAGTATAGAAATTATTCCAATGGAATTGGATAGTTTATCGCCATTGATTATAAGAATATCACCGTTCGGTGAACAGAATTCTATAGCCTTTTTATCACACAGGATACGAGTTTAATTATAGGCTAACCAATCCATTCCTAAGACAATGTCAAAACCTGCCAAAGTCATTGGCAACAATCTTACAGGTATAACATTACCTGATAATGTGATGTGGCAATCGTTGAGAATCTCGGAGATTTGGACGAGGTCACCATTTGCGGTTTCTACCACATATTTCTTGTCTAATTTAGTTAGAGTTTTATTTAACAGCTTACAGAATTTATGATCTATAAAACTTTGGTTTGCACCAGAGTCAAATAAAACTCGAGCATAAATATCATCAACAAGAAATGTACCTGTAATGACATCGGGAATACCTGCCGCTTCGTGAGTGTTGAGAACGAATGCTCGTGCATTCTTCTTCACTCCTTCTGCAAGCTTGGGACCAGTCCCGTCCGTCTTCTTCAACTTCGGAAAATTTATTTTGATGTGACCACACATCCAAAGCAAGTAATTGGTTTCTTTCTATGGCAATCTTATGCTTTATGACCAGGCATTTTGCAGAAGTTGCAATAAGGTCCAGATCTACAATGTCCTAAGTGCCTCCTTTTGCACTTTGGACACTCAGGGATAGAAGATTTGTTATTCCAAGGAGTAAAGTTGGATTTTTTGGATCCACTCGGGCCTTGCCAAGTTATCACATTCTTCTTCTTTCCTTCTTCTTGATTTCGTATCAGGCTTGTAGTCAATGATGCCCCTAGATCCATGGCATCATCAAGATTTTCACAATTCGCAACCTTCACCATGTCGCGAATTTCTCCAATCAAACCCCAAATATAACGTTTGATTAGATTGGATTCAGGGGTAGCAAAATAAGGAACTATTCGAGCATATTCTATGAGTTTGGTAGCATACTTTTGATGATTGGTTCCAATCATTCTCAGACTCAAGAATTTTCCTTTGATCTGTTCCCGTTCATTCTGGGGAACGTACTTCTTTTCTACCCTTGCCCTAAAGGCACTCCATCCCATTGCATAGGCTGCATCTCTGCCTTTGGCAGCAACAATATTGTTCCATCATTCTAAAGCTTGATCTTTGAATAGATTGGAGGCATATAAAACCTTGTCCTCCTCAGCACACTTGATGATTGCTAACACAGATTCAGTCTTTTCTATACACCTCAACGTGGCTATCCCTCCTTTTTTTCCAGAGAAATTGTATGATTTACAATCTTGAAACATCTTATAGGTACAACTGACCATCTTCCTCTTCTTTGCTAAATGACCATAATTATTACCAATACTCTCATCTTCAGAGGAGTTATGGTAATATTCTTCCTTTTCTGTCTTCTTAGATTTATGAGAAACAGAACCCTTTGGTTCAAGAGTGATAGGTTTCGATTGAGTAACTGTTCGGTTTTGTCGGGAATAAATAGATTGAGGAATTGATGGTTGAACATATATTATGTCAGCATGTCTCAGTGGAAGAGAATCTTTGATTCCTTCCTTGATCATTTTCTGAAGTTCAATACGAGAGTTGTTATTTTCGGCAGTATTTTCCACTGCTTGCTTTTTCTTTCCCCTTGTATTTTGAGAAGGTCCAGTTTGTAAAGACATACTATCAAAAGAACAAAAATTGATGTAAAACAAAACTTTTTATTGATAAAAATATTTTACAAAGGATAATGCATATAAAATTTATTCAGAAGTTTCTAAAATTCTTTTTCTTCAAGAGCCTGAACTAATAAGATATTCTGAGCTTCAACTTCTGTCTTTTCTCTTTCCAATTCAGCTATTCGGTTTAATAGCATTTGTTCCCTCTCACTTCCTGCTGCATTCTCATTTATATGCGGAGTAGGAATAGGAATTGTCTCATAATACGAAACGTAAGGTATATTAGAATCAACACGCTCTTCTTCTTCAGGATCATATTTATTTTCATAAGGAATTTCGGCGTATCTCTCATGAAAATTTTGTGGATAAGTAGGAGTGATATTATAGCTTCCAGCAGTCGGAGCAGAATGAAAACTTATAGAAGGATTATAGGGAATACTAGGGTTTCCTATTTCTCCAAGGCTTCTGAAAGTGGAACTTTCAGTTTCCTCATTAAGCTCTATAGTTGTTTCATTTGTTTTACGGTCAAAGTAATTAGTAGGAGCGAATTTTCGAAGAAAACTAGGACCTTTGCCTTTTCCAACCATTCTGAAAATTAAAACAGAAGATAATTTTATTATTATAATAAATATATTACAGTACAAGAAACAATGTCACAACCCGACCAGGGGCTAGGCGTGATGATCGAATACCAAAACAAAACACACGGAAATAAAGTGACATATAATTTATAAATGTCATTGGTCCAACTAAGTCAAAATATACATTTGCAAATGTTCATATCAACTATACACAAACTAAAAATATAATAAAATAATGGATTCTATCTTCTTATCAAAGCTTTCTCGGGTGGAATCTATGGCTCGACATAAGTCTTCTAAGGAATCATCTATATTCAAGCAAGCTCGTGTCTAGGTTGCAAATTTCCAATGTCGAGAAGGGTACATGAATACATGCTTAAAAATATTAGGTCAACTAAAAAGTTGGTGAGTTCATGAGTTTAGTTAATAGAGCATTTATATTGAAAATCCAAATATGTATGGTGTAAAATTAAACAAGTTCACAATCAACTATGTGCCCAAAACCCGTGGACATCCAGAAATAATAATAGTATCCCCTAACCCGTACCCCTTATTGTTATGGGTCTAATTACTCATGTCTGCCAACATAAGTTCAAAACTGTTAAACGAATATATGTCACAAGATATTTATCATAATTATATGATTATCATCCCATGGGAGGTTGTCCCGGTTACGTCGGGCCCATGGTGTGTGGGGGTTTCACCAGATAGTACTACCCATATATTCGCTGGCTCCAAAGGAGTTAATGATTGTGTGCTAAAGTTCGGGGATTCGTTATGGCAGCTAAAAATGGCCTTATTTAATTAATACACCAAGTATGTAAACAAAACAGAAGCATGTAATCACCCCAAAAAGTTTAAGTAAAAGAGGGGAAAAAGCACATGAACTCACTTGGTAATCTTGTATATGCCAAATCAATATGCTAAAGTTGCGTGTGTGTTATCAACAAGACAGATCCTAATTATAATTATGACATTAGTATATTGTACTATAGTAATGTCATTAACCGTGTGGTTGAGCTCGACCGATTCGGTAAGGTGTTGGGGTCGTTTTGGTAGAAGTCTCGGGTTGTAACCCCTATTTATTATTCTAAAATAGTTGTACTATAAAAGTGTTGGTTCAACTTAGTATTCTTGTATAATGGTAATACTTGTTTACATGCTCTAATGAAAGTAGTAAAAATAATGTTTCGACCCGAATCAACGTAATACTAAGTATTATAATAATAGTTCGATTCAAACAAAGTAACATTAATCATTACTAACTTACGTGATGTATATATAATATATGTAAAAATAAATATATATCCGAGTAACTATGTTTGTTTTGAAATTAATAATCAAGCTTTATAGTCACATATATATAACTAAGTATAAAAGACATCGAAATATACTTGTATATTATAAATCATAAGTGTTGACAAAACTATTTATGTTCGTCTAATACTAAAACATAATTATAGTGTTTGGTTTACAACTGTTGGTGATGCCTAAGTTTGTACTTACATGAAACTACATAAAACGTATTTATAACAATAAATATATTTGAGTAATTGTAGTTGTTTCAAAAGTAATAATCAAGTTTTATAAATACACGGTTGTGTGATAATAAGTATAGATGCGACTATCATAATTTTATATGTATTAAGAGTAAAGTATTGTATGTTGGTGACATAGTTACTATTCATAATGAAACTAATGGTATCTTTATGTCTCTGTATTAACTATACGAATAATAGATAATATTAACAATGTTAAGAATGGTGTAATGAGTAAAGTTAGTATTCATAGTATTTTAAAATAATGTTAACGATAACACTCATATATAAGTTATAACATGTTAACAAATAGTGTAGTGTTTAAAAATATTATTAAAAATAATAATATTAGTGTTAATATTATCATAAAAAATATTACGAGTTTAGTAGTTGAAAAGAATATTAATAATACCAATAATGGTACTAATAAATTTATAAATAAAGTTAGTAGTTATAATATTATGTTTAAAAAAAATGAATAATAATAATACTTAATATAGTAATTAATAAAGTAACGATAATAAACATATACTTTAATAATTATAAAGATACTAATGTTAATAAAAAGTGTAACAGTTTTGATCAAGAAAACGTAGGTTTATAAAGTTTTACATAAATACATTTTTAGTAATAACAAAAATAATAAACATAACTATTTTAATATTAGTCATGACTTTTATAATGTAAGTATAACTTACTTTTAAATGTATAATTATGTTATTTAATCTAACAAAACAATAATAATAACTACGGTAAAAATAATGTAGCTCTTTTAATATTAATAACAATTTGTACAACATTAATATTAATTACTTTTAGATTAATTATCCATATTTTCATATTAGATAAAACTAGAATGATATCAATAGTATAATAATAAAAAGAGTAAACTTCGTTTTTGGCCTCTAAGGTTTGGTCAAAATAACGGTCTTAGTCCATTAGTTTTAATTTAACTTTTTCGGCCCCTGTGGTTACCAAATTGTCTCAATTAAACCCCTGGCACTAACACCGTTAGTTTTTTTAGTTAAATGATGTCACACCCCGACCGATGGCGGAATCATCGAGGCAGACAATGGAATGATTGTTCAAAAGCACATGATAACTAAAATGTTGCATAATTCATTAATTAAATTTAAAGACAACAAAGATCCAAATACAATACATTTCAAATAACCTAGTCTAGTTCAAAACATTGATTTATTTAACTAGGTCCATAGTTCTTAAGTGGAGGAATCTTCGGCAAGCAATCACATATCCAAACCTGAAACATTATTTAAATCAAGTGTCAACTAAAAAGTTGGTGAGTACATAGGTTTTGTAGTTTCGATAAATAGTAGATAAAGACGTTTTGCAACTCATTGTTTATCTTATTAAACATAGTATATATATATGGTATATCATTTATCTAATCACAATTCAAACCTTGTTTGACGCGCTTGAACAAAGCACAACAGCTGTGTCCGGTATGTTTGAATATAGTTACCCACTATATCCGGTATGTTTGAATATAAAACGCGGCTATATCCGAGTATGCAGTAATAAACACCCTAACCGGGAGGGCTGGTCAGACACAATAGATCTATTAATATTACTGTTGGTTTTCTTGTGTTTAAATGTATGTACACCCAAGATAATAAGCATATAGTCCACATGTATAACACGTATAAACAAAGTGAGTAGCATGTATAATGTTTCACCCCAAAATGCGTAAAAATGTAAAATAGGGGCTATGTAACTCACCTGGCTAGCGGATGTTTTTAATCCACGAGGGTAGGTGATACGGATGTTGAAACCTAAGCGTGTTGGAACCCTATGTGGATAAATAGGTATTATTGTGTGTTTTGTATGTGCGAATTCGTATTTAAATGTGTATAGGTTTATAACAATATTTCTTAACATTTATTGGTAAAAAGATGTTAAAGGTTTTGTAAAACTTAACATAATATATATATATATATATATATTTATATTTTAATTTTGTTAAAATATTATATTTTAAATAATTTGTTATTATGTTTATTTTTATATAATAATAAAAAGAAAGTTCCCATTTATCCAATTATGTTATCATTATCATATATTAAAATTTTATTTTTTTATAACTTGTTATTATGTTTATTGTATTTATATATAAAAAGAAAAGTTTCCATTTGTCTAATCATATATTAAGATTTATTTTAAAAAAATTTGTTATTATGTTTATTGTATTTATATTTAATAATAAAAAGAAAATTTCTATTTGTTTAATTATGTTATCATTGTTTTCATTAAAATTTATGTTAACAAGTTTATAAAAATATAGGGTTTATTATTTTATAAAAGTTGGGCGGGTTAAATGTGTATAAAAAGTTCTTTAATGGTTTTTAAAATAAACGAACGAGTAAACCGGCTCGTTTTAGTTTTTATTGTATAAAAAGAATATTAAAATAAGTTAAAATAAATAAATAAAATAAAAACAGAATAAAAAGTTTGGGCCGAAGGCCAACCGGGATCGAACCCGCGACCTCAGAATCAAACACACACACGCATAACCAGTCGGGCTACTGCCCATCGCTGGTTATGTGTGTACTGGTTAATTTAAATACACGAGGGCAAATCAGGTCGCTGGTTCTCGGCAACCGGCAAACCGTGTCCGAGGACACTGGTTTGCCCGGTAACTTATGGTCGATGGTCGCAATTTTGATTGGGGTAGTTTGACAAGCGGTAACAGAAGGTAAAGGAACCAAATTGAGGCTCGAACCTGGTCGCGAAGGGTCTGGTCGGCAGAGTTCTAAATCCGAAAATGTCAAGAATGGGAATCGATCTTCTGGATGGAATTAGCCTTTAAAAACTTGGTCACAGCTTCAATTGGAGACGACGAATACAATGGCGCCTTCAATTTGGAGTGAGAGTGGGTGGAGGAGAGGTGGCGAGCTCGAGCAGGTCTGGTAATGGCCTTTTATAGCCGAGCTCGATCCCGATGATGAGACAGGCAATTGAGCATGTCCAGACACTCGTCTGGACGAGACGAAACTGTCGAGCCATTTGTCAGGCGTGGAGGTCTACTGTCGGGGCCAATTGCGTGGCGTGGACTTTCGGCCACAAACACGATCAGGCTTTTCGTATGATCAAACGACAAATTGGTCGAGGGCTTTTGTTCGCGTGGGGACGACGAGTTCAGGGATGCCTTTAGCGGCTGTCGAGGTGCAGGGAACAGGCTTGTCGGGATGTCGCCGGAAAAGAGCTTGGACCGCCGGACAAACGTATGGGGTGACCGGAAAGTCGATTTGTAATTTGGCAGTTTCAGTCCCTGTAGTTTGATTTTGTTTTAATTCGACCCCTGAGATAATTACGGATGAATCCTTGTAGTTTGATTTGTACAGAATTTGTCCCTCAACAGATTTTATCTTAAAACCTTCTAGTTTGAAAATTTTCAAAACAACCCCTCCATTTTTATAAAAATAAATTTCTTTTAATTTCTTTTAATTTCAAATATATTTTAAAAACTTATTTTATTATTATTATTATAAATAATTTTTATAAAAGTTATTTATCTTATTTAAATAGGTTATTTTATTAAATATGAAATTTTTAAATTTAAAATTTTATATAAGTTTTAAAACTTATAAAATTTTAATTAATTTAAATCCGTAAATTGAAAATACCTATTTGTATAAAACTAAATAAAACACTCGTATTTTATTTAATTTGAGAATGATTACACGATAATTATATTACAAGTGCGCGAATGAAAAATCCGAAACGTCACAGTCTCCCCATGTTAAAGGGAATTTCGCCCCGAAATTCAACTAGTGGAGGCTATGAAAAGAGATGTGGATACTTGGTCTTCATTTGGTCTTCACGTTCCCAAGTGAACTCGGGTCTACGTTTAGACTCCCAACGGACCTTGACAATGGGGATGCGGCTACGCTTGAGTTTCCTGACTTCTCGGTCCATGATTCCCACGGGTTTTTCAACAAAGTGCATTTTCTCGTCAATACGCACTTCATCAAGAGGGATGTGGAGATTTTCGTCGGCTAGACACTTTTTCAAATTAGATACATGAAAGGTCGGATGAACGTTGTTGAGTTCTGAAGGAAGATCGAGTTTGTAGGCCACTTTTCCTACCCTTTCGAGTATCTTGAATGGACCCACATATCGAGGTGCAAGTTTTCCTTTCTTTCCAAATCGGACTACGCCTTTCCAAGGTGATACTTTTAGGAGAACCATATCCCCAACTTGAAATTCCAAGGGTTTTGGTCTTTTATCGGCATAGCTCTTTTGCCAACTCCTTGCTACTCGAATGTTGTCCTGGATAAGAGAGATTTTATCGGTGGTCTCTTGGATAAGCTCGGGACCGATGATTTGTGCTTCACCAACTTCGTTCCAACAAATCGGTGAACGACATTTCCGTCCATAAAGAGCTTCAAACGGTGCCATGTTAATACTTGTGTGGTAGCTGTTGTTGTAGGAAAATTCGATCAGTGGTAGGTGAGAATCCCAATTGCCACCAAAGTCGATGACACAAGCTCTAAGCATATCCTCGAGAGTTTGGATTGTTCGCTCGGTTTGTCCATCAGTTTGAGGATGGTAAGCCGTACTTAAATCCAAACGAGTACCAAGCGCAGATTGTAATGATTGCCAAAATCGGGAAGTAAAACGCGAATCACGATCGGGGATGATGTTCAAAGGGATTCCGTAACGACTTACGATCTCATCAATGTAGATCCGAGCCAATTTCTCGACTCGATAGTCCTCACGAATAGGCAAGAAATGAGCAGACTTCGTAAGTCGGTCGATAATAACCCAGATACTATCGTGCCTACAAGAAGTGCGTGGGAGTTTGGTGATGAAGTCCATAGCAAGGTTCTCCCACTTCCACATGGGGATTTCAGGTTGTTCGAGGAGTCCGGAAGGCTTCTGGTGTTCGGCCTTTACTTTAGAACAAGTTAAGCATTTTGCCATAAAGAGGGCAATATCCTTTTTCATGCCGGGCCACCAATATTGCTGACGAAGACCCATGTACATCTTATCAGCTCCGGGATGTACCGAATATCGAGTTTTGTGGGACTCGTTCATCAAAAATATACGAAGGTCGTCGCGATCGGGAACCCATATACGGTCTAAGTAATATAATAGACCGTTGGCTTTGGTTTCTAGCAAGAGTTCTACACCACATGCCATCTCTTGATACATGTTTCCCTCGGTAACCGAGGTGTGTTGTGCTTTTAGAATACGGGCTTGGATATCGTTATGGATACAAACACTATGAAGCATGATACGTTCTTTATGACTCAAGGCGTCAGCTACAACATTTGCTTTGCCAGGGTGGTAGCGAATCTCGCAGTCGTAGTCGTTAAGAAGTTCAATCCATCGACGTTGCCTCATATTAAGCTCTTTTTGATTGAAAATATGCTGCAGGCTTTTGTGGTCGGTGAAAACCACGCATTTGGTGCCATAAAGATAGTGTCTCCAAATTTTCAAGCCAAAAACGACAGCACCAAGCTCGAGATCATGGGTCGTATAGTTCTTCTCGTGGATTCTGAGCTGACGTGATGCGTAAGCAATTACTTGGCCACGTTGCATTAGAACACAACCAAGACCTTGGTTGGATGCATCACAATAAACGACAAAGTCGTCATTACCACTAGGAAGGGTTAGAACAGGAGCATTGCAGAGCTTGTGCTTGAGAGTTTGAAAAGCTTCCTCTTGCTTGGGTCCCCACTCGTAAGATTTACCTTTATGAGTCAAGGCAGTGAGCGGAACCGCAATCTTGGAGAAATTTGAGATGAAGCGACGATAGTAACCTGCTAGTCCAAGGAAGGAACGAATCTCTGTAGGAGTCTTAGGAGTACTCCAATTCTTTACCGCCTCGATCTTTGCCGGGTCCACATGAATTCCCTTATCGTTGACTATGTGTCCCAAAAATTGAACTTCCTTTAGCCAGAATTCACACTTGGAGAACTTGGCATATAGTTGTTCTTTCTTCAAGAGTTCCAAAATCAAACGAAGATGTTGTTAATGCTCCGCTTTCGTTTTAGAATAGATGAGAATGTCGTCAATGAAAACGATCACGAACTTGTCCAAATAAGGTTTGCATACACGGTTCATGAGGTCCATGAAGACCGCAGGTGCATTAGTCAAACCGAAGGGCATGACCATGAACTCGTAGTGACCATATCTAGTCCGAAAGGCAGTCTTCGGAATGTCTTCATCGAGAACACGAAGTTGATGGTATCCGGAACGAAGGTCAATCTTGGAGAAACATGTTGAACCTTGAAGCTGATCGAAAAGATCGTCGATACGAGGTAAAGGATAACGGTTCTTAATTGTAAGCTTATTGAGTTCACGATAATCAATGCACATTCGAAACGATCCATCCTTTTTCTTTACGAACAGCACGGGAGCACCCCACGGTGAATGGCTCGGGCGGATGAATCCTTTAGATGAGAGTTCTTGTAATTGACATGCGAGCTCTTGCATCTCGGAAGGTGCAAGACGATAGGGAGCTTTTGCCACGGGAGTTGCTCCGGGCACAAGGTCAATACGAAACTCTACTTGTCTAGGAGGGGGAAGGCTGGGTAAATCCTCGGGGAATACTTCGGGAAAGTCTCGAATGATCGGAATATCTTGCAATTTCTTACCCTTGTCTTTCGTGTCAACTACGTGGGCCAAGAAGGCAACGTACTTTTTCCGTAAGTACTTTTGTGCCAATGTGCAAGACATGAGTTGAAGACCACGACATGGTTTTTCACCGAAAATAACTAACGTGTCGCCCGAAGGGAGAGGTATATGAATGCACTTTTCGTAGCAAATAACCTCGGCATGGTGCTTGGATAACCGATCCATGCCAATTATAACATCGAAGCTTCCCAATTGCATTGGAAGGAGATCAACAGAGAACACATGATCATTAAGCTCGAGATTGCAGTTGCGGATAACAGAATTTATAGTAATAGATTTTCCGTTTGCTATCTCCACGGAATAAGAATTGTCAACTCCTATCGGCACCGGTATCAAATAAAATGGATGCATAATGATTGTTTACGAGAAACGTACCGTTTATCACGTCGTTGTTTGCTTGTGCCTCATTAGCGTTTATATTAAACGCTCGTCCTTGAGGACCACCTTGACGATGAAGTTTTGGGCACCGGTCACGGAAATGGTTTGGATCTCCACATTCGTAACATGCCCGACCATTGAGAGGTGCCGGATATTTTGGACGGTTGGCTGGAGCAGCTTGATGGACGGGAGGACGGGTACGGCAAGTAGTGACTACATGTCCATATCGTCCGCAGCTTGAACACAATCGGCATGGTAAGTTGGCAGGATGATGGTACTTGCAGGTCTGGCATTAGGGATTCGGGCCCAGATAAGGTTTCGGGTTTTGACCCAAAGGGGCTACTTGAATAGCAGGTACAGCGGGAGTTACGGCTGCGAAGTTTCGACCTTTTCGTTTCTTGTTGCGGTTAGAAGACTCGGGTTTTACATCTTTGACGGCCGCAAGAGTGGAGACAACCTTCTTGGAACCCTTTCTTGTTAAGGTTCCGGCTTTGACATGGTTGTCGGATAGTGTAGCAGATAGACGGATAGCAGCTTCAAGTGTAGGAGGATTGCTTCCTAACACAGCATCTTGAATTTGCATAGGCAGCCCGTCTATGTATTTTTCAATTTCACGAGCAAGGGGAGTGATCATATGAGGCACCAATAGGCTCAGCTCTTGAAATCGGGTGGTGTAAGCCAGATTATCCCCGCTGTCTTGGGCAAGATCCCAAAACTCAGTCTCGAGCTTCCTCATTTCATTTCGAGGACAGAATTCATCACTCATGGCTTTCTTCAAATCATCCCATGATAAAGATGTAGCAACCTCAACACCACGAGTGCATTTCTCACCGTTCCACCAGGTGAGGGCTCTCTTTTGAAGTACACTTGTGGCATAGCGAACCCGAAGATTATCGGGACAGTCACTGTTTAGGAATGTGTTTTCCATGCTTTCAAACCATTGTAGTAGGCCGGTAGCACCTTCAGTCCCAAAAAAATTTGTAGGATTGCACGATTTAAAGTGCTTAAACGTACATTGGGGCGGGTTGGTACCACCGTTTCCTTGGATGTTGTGAGACCCGTCACTGTTGTTATTGGCTTGGGTCATTTTCCCCACCAGCTGGGCAAGGAAGCAAGATCCGGGTTGGAAGTGCTAGAGTTTGCACGTCGAGGAGGCATTCTAACACCATAAGAAAAGACAATGATATTTTAGATAAGATGGATATATATGAGTTATAGTGGGAAATAATGTAGGCAGAAAAGCGGGATTCATCATGGCGCGTGCCAGTGCATGTGTATTTATTCAAAGTTGATGGGGGAAACTAAGCCATCTATTCCGGATAGAACATGATGTTATAGATCCTTATTCGCGTAATAGGTATTGCCGGGACTTGCATGCACTACAAATCGTTATTACGTGTGCACCCGTAATAATGATTTGCTTTGCATGTTCATCTAGTTCTTCCTATCTTGCTATAATGTCCCCAAATTTTGAGTTTAAGTTCGGATCGTATCCTTGCGAATACATTGACTTATCAACGTTAAATAATTCCTCAAAACTTTCAAGGACACATGCTTTAGCCTATAGGTAAACACTCACTTCAGGAATTCAATGGAGACGACGAATGCAATGGCGCCTTCAATTTGGAGTGAGAGTGGGTGGAGGAGAGGTGGCGAGCTCGAGCAGGTCTGGTAATGGCCTTTTATAGCCGAGCTCGATCCCGATGATGAGACAGGCAATTGAGCATGTCCAGACACTCGTCTGGATGAGACGAAACTGTCGAGCCATTTGTCAGGCGTGGAGGTCTACTGTCGGGGCCAATTGCGTGGCGTGGACTTTCGGCCACAAACACGATCAGGCTTTTCGTATGATCAAACGACAAATTGGTCGAGGGCTTTTGTTCGCGTGGGGACGACGAGTTCAGGGATGCCTTTAGCGGCTGTCGAGGTGCAGGGAACAGGTTTGTCGGGATGTCGCCGGAAAAGAGCTTGGACCGCCGGACAAACGTAGGGGGTGACAGGAAAGTCGATTTGTAATTTGGCAGTTTCAGTCCCTGTAGTTTGATTTTGTTTTAATTCGACCCCTGAGATAATTACGGATGAATCCTTGTAGTTTGATTTGTACAGAATTAGTCCCTCAACAGATTTTATCTTAAAACCTTCTAGTTTGAAAATTTTCAAAACAACCCTTCCATTTTTATAAAAATAAATTTCTTTTAATTTCTTTTAATTTCAAATATATTTTATAAACTTATTTTATTATTATTATTATAAATAATTTTTATAAAAGTTATTTATCTTATTTAAATAGGTTATTTTATTAAATATGAAATTTTTAAATTTAAAATTTTATATAAGTTTTAAAACTTATAAAATTTTAATTAATTTAAATCTGTAAAATGAAAATACCTATTTGTATAAAACTAAATAAAACACTCGTATTTTATTTAATTTGAGAATGATTACACGATAATTATATTACAAGTGCGCGAATGAAAAATCCGAAACATCACAAATGAAAGGGTATTTTAGTCTTTTTACTGATAGAGACTATTTGTTTCATTTTTTTAAATCAACACAGGGACCATTTGTGTAAACTACCCAAGTAATTAAAACCCTTTATCTTGGTCATCATCATCCCTCACATATCTGTGAGATTGAAAGAGAGCGGGAGAGAAGGGAGGGAGCCACCACCACCACCACCTCCGGCGGGCTCCACCACCGTGACTTGGTCCTCCTATTACCACCACTACCGGTGACCTGTTCCTCTCCCTACCACCACTAGAGGTGCACAAAGCGGTTTTTTTGAACCGAACCGGACCGGTTTGGTCAGTTTCTGGTCAAAACCGGTTTACAAGCATGAAATGCCCAACCCTATTAAACCGGTCCGGGCCGGTTACAGACCGGTTTGGGTCTTAAACCGGTTTAAAACGGTTTTTCTAAAAAATTCAAAAAAAATCAAAAAATGGGAGGGAGAAACCTAGGAACTCGTAATATTCGGCCAATATTAAATGAGAGGGATGTGAACCCCAACGGTTATCTCACTCGAAAAAAGAAGCATCGATCATTCAAGAGAGGTATATAGCAAGATTAAATTTTCAAGAAAAATACAAATATTAAATGGAGGGAGATCTCGAAACTTCAAATATTTAGCCAATATTAATTGGAGGCAAACTTGGGAACTTCAAATATTTAGCAAATATTAAATGGAGAAAGACCTAGGGACCCCAAAAAATCTAATGTGGCAGACCTCATGCGAAACATTTATTTATTGTTGGGGTGGAGTGTTACTTGGGTTAAATATTTAGTTATTGTTGGGGTGAAGTGTTAGTTGGGTCAACAAAGTAATAAAGGGGTGTCAGAACAAGTACTTGCCTCTTTGGTATTCCATTTCCACTTTTCACCTTCAAGGAAATCCACATCTCTCTCGCTTCAAGGAATGACTCGTTCAGATCTGTTTCTAGCCTCCTTCTATGTTGTGAAGGAACTGTACTAAAATGGGGTTTTGTACCTGATCAAGCATGCAATGGAGTTTGATTAATGAGAGCTCCTAAACCGGTTTAATAACCGGGTATTATGAACCGGTTCATACAAACCGGGTATGAACCGATTTTCCATAAAGAAGTCCAAACCGGTTCTGAACCAGCGGTTAGAATCGGGTTTGGACCGGTTTACCGTAAACCGGTTTTGGTTAAACCGGTTACCGGGTTTGGATCGGTTTGAAAATCCAAACCGGTTTTTTTGAGCACCTCTAACCACCACCGGCCACCTCGTAGAACTTCAAATCCCCTCCCTCTCAAGGATTAAATAGGCCAAACCGCAGGGGCCAAAAACAAAATTTACTCATATAACTATATTTATATATATATATATATATATATATATATAACTTTCACGAAATTCATAAATACATGACTTCAACTTATATTTATTATATATCTCTCTTCATATATGTTTAGTTGCAACAGTTTTATGAATCTAGCTTCAAAATAATATAACTTATAATTACGTATTTGTGTATATATATACATTTTATATTTCTAAATAAAATATGTTATCTTTAGTGCTAAATGTATATATACATGTATACATATTTTTGATTTTTAAAAATTCTTGAGTTCCAAACAATTATATAAGTGTATATTTATATTTCTAAATACTATATTTTAGATTTATAATTACAAGTATATATTATGGGTGTATTTATATAGCTTTTATAATTTTCTTTTAGTATTGACGGAGACCCGGTTATTACAAATATACAAACGATGTTCGGTTTTACATCTAAATCTCGATTGGTAGGGATCGAGTCGGTTTAGCTCAACTAACTATTACACACGTTTACATACAAACAAAATACAATAATAATTACAAACTTAACAAGCGTTTATACCTCTCTACTCGTACTTGAACCCACTCGTCGACTCTGCCGTTGACCACCTTTGACCCGCGTTGACCAGGAACCGAATCCCGGGACTATTGGGAACGACCCGCAAAGTCCCGCCTATCCTCCATAGCCTATCCTCCATAACCTGTCCAAATCCATATGAACACACCGGAATGAAACCCGGCCACTAAAACACTCGGACTAGCCGGAAAATAAATAAAAAGAAAATTAACGCATAATGTGTAAATGTATACACCCGGATTTAAACACGAAAGCAGGAACAAGGCTCACCGAAACAGCAGTTTTGCCGGAAAAACGGATTTGAAAACCCAAGCCGCCGTCACCGCCTTCACCAGAATCCACAACCATCGCTGCCGCCTGACTAGCGGTTCCCTAGCCGCCAGGGGCAGCTACTACTGCCGTCGTCTTCATCACACAGTCCACCACCACCCTCGCCGGGAGGGACACCGGAGAGCCGCCTGTCAACCTCCCTCTCTCTCTCCATCCGTTTCTCTCTCTCTAGAATTTGTGGGTTAGGTTTGTGGGGTAAAGACATGATGAGGACGGGATGAAGATGAAGGTGGCTGGTGGTCGTTGGTGGTCGCCGAGGATCGGCCGGTGTAGAGGGAAAAGAGGGGAGTTGAAGACGATGGGGCTGCTGCTGAGCCACCGCTGTGACACCGGAGGGGCCGTCGGAGAATGGCCGGCACCCTCCCTCCTGTTCTCTCTTACACACATACGTGTGTTTGGGGATGTAGGAAAAGGTAAAGTGTATGTGAGAAGGGAGGAGTCTTGAATGAATAAATCAGAGATTTGTTTGATTGTAAATGTCAAAAGATTTGTTGCAGAAGTTTCTTGGTTCGATAGTGATTTTATTCAATTTTCTAGAAATAAAATTATTTAGGCAGATTTTATAGGATTTGTAAAGATACGAAAAAAAATGATGGTAATTATTATTAAATATATAATAATAAACTGAGGAGTAGGAGAAAAAATATATAACAGTGTAATCTGGACTGCTCACTGGTATATCGCGTATTACCTCGAGTCTCTGTTATGTCCAATAAATCTGTATATTTGTTTTATAATTCTTATAATTACAAGACGTGCTAATAAATGTAATTTAAACTTTTATTTCGTAAAAATACCTTTCTAACTGCTCTCTAAGCTGGTATGTGTTAACATCGCGTGTCTCATACGCGTTCAGCTTAAATAAACGTCTCGCGCTTTGTTTAAATAATCTATACAATATAATAAATAAATGTTTCTGCATGTCATGTGTCGCCTCCATATTCATTCTCATCATGTTTTTCTCGCCTCTCTCCTGTTAAATACACATTTATCTTTAACAATAATATATTTTAAAGAAAATACTAATTATACTAATAAAACATATTATTTTAAATTATCATTTATTATAAGAAACTTTAAAATCTAATTATGTAAATTTTATTTTCAATCAAATAGTAAATGAAAGTCAAATTAAATTAAATAGTAATTAACGTATTTTCAAAACCAAGTTATATATTAATTTTTACATATTTTAAATTTTGTTTTTTATCCTTAATATATGTAATACATTTTTACACCTCTAAAATATATATATAAATTTAAAAAATTTACGTATTGATATTTTTCACGTGTGTAATACACGGGTTCTAAACTACATATTTAATAATAACAACTAAGAAATATAATTAATGATTTAGTTGATTTACCCAATGCCGCAGTTCTAAAATAGCCGGATATTGTTCAGTACAGCGTGCTCACAGGCGTCCGCCTCGGGTAAAACGTGTCGTGTTTCGAAATTAGTTATGACTTGCAAGATAATGATAAAATTAATATTTTAATACGATAGGTATAAAGTAAATATTTGTTTACGTTATTTGATTATATCGGATCTATCAAAACCCGCTGACGTCTATACCGGTGTTTGTCGCCGTCGCGCATCCAACGTAGCATATCTCGTGTAAACTCCTAATCACTTTCCCAAATTAAATACTAGTATTTATTAATATTATTTATTTGAGATTTGACGTCTAAGTATTTTATCGCGTCGGGTAACCGGTATTAACCTGTACGAGTGCGTTAATCGTTATAACATATCTCTGTGTAAGCGGTTTAGCTTATAGTTATTATAAATTATATCGAATCGTGTATTGATCCGTCAAACAAATGTTTATTAGTTTGTTTTGGATTGGGTTCCTATACCCGGCCTTTAGTTGGGTCGTTAATTGACCGAGTCTGTTTATCTATAGTTAGGCCAAGCCTAATGGGCCTAGTTCATTTTTGTAAGCATAGTGTGTTTATTGGGTTCTAATTGGTAGCCCAAAGTGTTCAAGTTTGCTATCCAGTAGTTTAAGTATCAGAATAGATAACACGTAAATAAAAAAAATCATGCCCTAAAATTGGGGTTGTTACAAACAAGTACAACAAGATTTAATCTTTAATCAACTCTTTCCCGAGGTTTTTAGATCCTTTCCATATTTGTACACCTGTTTCCCATAAAATTTTGTTCTCGCCTTGTCGATGATTTTCTTCTTTGCTACTTCGTCCGTTTGACGTAACGAACGATCTAGACATTCGATATGGGAAGAAGTCATACTCTACTTGTAGCCATATTTCGGTGGAGGTTCACGAATACCCATCAACATATCATTATAGGCATTCTGATATTCTGGTGGTGATTGAAAGTAAGCTTGGTAAGGACCACCATATGTTGGTTCGGGGAACACATATGGATCATACATGACTGGGGATCCAGAGTTATAGGATTGATAAACAGAACTGTTTGAAACAGGGTTATTGAAAGGATAATCATTAAGATTTTCAGAGGCAGTTTGATAATAGGAATCTTTCGAAGGATCTTCTTCTGATGATTGGATTTGACTGGATTGTGCCTCAGATTGAGCAGCCGTATTCCAATTGCCGAAGTCGGATCCAGCATCCATCCATTGGCCGGAAGAGTTTTGGGATTGTGGGTGGTATTCGAGATAATTAGGAAGCACAACAAATGGGTCGTCATTATAGTAAGGCGAACAAATAGGATTCTGATGTGAACCCAAAGGATGATATTCCAGTGATTCTTGTTTAATAGGACGATTAGGATCGTAATACGGAATGAAATTTCCACCAGACATCTGTAATCTTGTAACCTAAAGCCAGTATCTTAATCTTAGCTAAAGTTCTACAAGGATGGTTATCTTCCCAGAGTAGTACCTCCAACAGATATGTTCCCAGGTATGAGCGACAGGTCGAGAAGAGATTTATACACCGCTCTTTCTTTAGACAGAACACTTCCGTTTGTCACATAACTACATACCGGTCAGAAGGTCACCTTGTTTTCTTATCTTAAAAGCATAATGGTTGAAGCTTAGATACTAGATCCAAGTATCTGATTCGCTAAAACCTGTGGCTCTGATACCAACCTGTCACACCCCGCCTCAGTCACCCCTGGACGTGTGCGAGCCCGATTGGTATAATTGGTTCTTTGATTTAAGAGTTTTATAAAATTCAGCGGAAGTCTTTTTTAAAGAATCGTTTCGTCATTCCTTCAACCTCAAGGGTTGTATTTGTAAATATCAAAACTCAGTTGGAAGACTAAAGATTTATATTCACTTTATAAACATAGGGTTTCAAATACCCTTCTCATTTGATTACAAAACAGTGTTTGAAATCAAATACATCATAAGCCACTGGAAATAGTACAACACAGGGTTGATCAATTCCCTGGTCCTATCTCCTTTCTTTAGGATTTCCCTTTACACGAGACCTGAGAATTCTACGTGCATTCTATCATTTCTTTTTCTGGGTCAGATCTTATGTCTTCCCATATTTCTTTCTCACCATGTTTTATTCGTTACCTGGAAAACATTTTGAAAATAAAACGTCAGCGCGAACGCTGGTGAATACAATATCTTGACATTTAAAATCATTTGGCACAAACAAGTATTAATTTCATAATCACAACTTCATGTTCAATCTACACACTCAGGAGGCCCGTCCTATTCAATCGCACCAAAGTATACACTGGTAGTATGTCTTTATAACAACGGGGACTCCTGTCTCCTTATTTGTTATAAAGGGAAGTACCAGCCGCAATCCGAGAATTTCACCCGAGACACGTGTATCCCTTGCAAGTTTTGCGTATACCTATGGCCTGAATGCTTACACGTAGAAGAACGTTAGGCATTACTTCGTTAACCTTTATTTGGCCATTTTCGCAAATAAAATGTTTGACATAAGTTTAAAGAGATAAATTATTTACCTTTGTAGTGGGAATGAGCCTGTAGAGTTCAAAGATTATAGGCTAGCTTCTTATTCTGATTTCTCTAGCGTTCCGACCTTTCTATGAGCGTTTCTTGCTTAACCGGGCACTACGAGGAGCGGGAATTGAACCGGTATCGTCGGGAATCGTCTAAGAGGGCTCTAGAACACAATGTGAGAGATGCGAACGAGTTTTGGTGTGAATAACTGATTGAATTCGTCGACCTATTTATAGGTTGAAAGTCGGGTCCGTAGCGGACTGTTATGCTTGGGCGTAGCGGTCCGCTACCGCCGTTGCATGACGTCATCCTTACACATCCAAATCTGATTGAACCGTTCATGGTTTTGCGGCTAGCGGACAGTTACCCTCGGGCGTAGCGGTCCGCCACCAATACGCGTGGCAGCCTCTGGTTACTTTGCGGCAGGCGGACCGTTACCACGTTGCGTGGCGGTCCGCCACGAGTACAAGTGCCACAATGAGTAACCATTAGTTACTACACACGTGGCTTAACCGGATTGTTTGCTTAGTGACCAAATAGCAGACCATTATCCAGGCGATGGCGGTCCGCCACCCAATCTTGTTCATAGCGGACCGTTATAGGTTTTGATAGCGGTCCGCTGTCCACCTAAATTCTCAATTTTTCACTTTTAACCCTAGGCTTTGGTATTTATACACTTATAGTCTCTAGGGTTTACCTTTTTTGTAAAATCTTGGACATTTTCATGGCAAGTGTTACAACTGTCAATACCCAATTGTGTTTGTCCGGAGCCATCCGTCGCCGCCTTCAACGCCTTGCAAAATTTATGAACAATGTGCTTATTTAAACTTGAGTTTGATTCTGTACTCAAAAAAGTGTCACAAACTTGCAACGAGCCTTTTGAGACCCGTCACTCAACTCAACCAACTCCCAATTGCACCAAATTTCTTGGTTTCTAATATGCGGAATCACCTGAATAACGGTTGGCGATTGAGCAACATATAAATGTGATTGTGAGTGCGCTATTGAGAGTAGAAAGTCAGGAATGAAAGTAAAACGAGTATTTTTTGTGTTTTTTCTCTCGATTTTACGTTTTCAAGTTGGGTACTTAACCAATTAATGCATCATCTATTTATACTAACTTAGGTGGCTAAAATACAAGAAAAAACGGTCATATGGGAGCCTCCAACGGTCATATAGACGTTAAAAACAGATTTTTTTTAAAACACGTTTAACGCCTAGAACCGTGTAGGAAACGCTTCTAATCGGGTCTAGGTAGGAACTTGTCGAGCATAAAACACTTAGAACAGGCTAGGAACCGCCGGGTACAAATGGGTAGGAACCGGTTATTGGATAAAATATTATTATTTTGAAACTTGCTTTGTTTTTAACGAAACTTAGGTCGACTTGTAGGGAAAAATAAGCTCGTTCCAACGGTGTATTCGTATTTTTATAAAACATTATATTTTAAAAATTATAAGAGAAAAACGAGATAAGAGACGAAGCGCTGCTTTCAATTAGGAACTCAAATTTAAGTTGAATACATTTATATTTTTTATCAAACTGTACAATTGTTTTATGTTTTCAAAATGACATGAAATTGTTGAAAGCATCTAAGCATAAAGGTAACTTACAGGAAGCATCTTGCCATTTTTATACGTATGTTTTGATCAAATTCATATATATGTCATAGCGAAGGTTATGGCATAGCTAGCGTCATACAATATGGGGAGAAAGAACGTTACCTGAGGGTCCCCGGAGTTCTGGGAGTTTTACCCTTTTGTATTCCAGTTGTTAGGGTATAAATTGTGATAATATATGTGTATTTTACCGTAAAATATGGTTATATGAGTTGAACGATATCATGCAGCAAAATGTTTTGTCTTGTAAATGCAATTCACCAACTTTCGTTGACGTATATTTTCAAAATATTTTTAAAATATTTTTCAGTTAGTCATGAATAGCCTTGATAATAAGGTAGTGGTTTAGGGAGGATATACCTTAGACTCCAGAATACATTTCTCAGTTTTGTAATCCAAAGTATAAAACTTCGAAGTACTACAGTACATAAAGCATGGATAACGTGGTCTCCCGTGGTTCGGAATATTATTAAACAATATTGTAATAAGAAGTATAAAACTTCGAATTTTTAGAATAATGATTGCAAATGATTAGGGGTGTTTAATTCCACATGTTTATGAAAATGACAGTTACTTGACTACAAAAATCAAGAATTTTCATAAAACTCAGAACCATGTAATTTCCGTTGTGTAAATAAAATGATTGTTCAAACAGAGGTATACCCAAGACATTCGGGCCATACCCGAACCCAACGGGTACGGGGCCAGGTATGAGATTAATTTTAAAAATTTTCGCGAGTATGGGATGGATATGGGATTGGGTGATACCCGACCCGATTACCCGAAACCACATACCCGAACTATATACCCGAATCATATAACGAAAAAATTATATTTTTTATTTTGATTTTCCCTTGACACATGCTTACTAAAGCTTCATTTTAGTAGGTTCATTATGTGAAAAATTATTATTTGTTTTGAAATATGTGAATATAAATATAAAAAATAGATTCATAGAAAAGTACACAACATATGACCGATGGGTATTTGCCGATACCCGCAAAATAACCTGATACTCGATACTAATGGGTATGCCCGATACCCGCAGATATACACCATACCCGATGGGTAATGGGCCGGGTATGGGACATGATTTTACAACCGGGTATAGGTTTGGGATTACTGATACCCAGCCCGAACTCGGTCCGTTGCCATCCCAAAACAGAGGTACCAATCTGAGTCGCACGCCCGATGTGTCATTTCTCGGGGTGTGACACTTATCCACCTAGTGATAAACGAAAACGGTTAAAGGCAACATAAGAAGTGGCAAGATAGGACGTAGAACGAGCTTTGGTGTCTTGAAAGGTCGTTGGGCAGTTCCACCGCCTACACAGGCAATGCAGCCTTACAAAGTAAGAAATGCAATGTAAGCTTGATTATATTACACAATATGATTTTGAAAGACGAATGTGTTGCAGCATATCTCGATCGCGTTGAACATCCTCCACCCAATGAAGAAGTGGATGATGATATCCTTATGAAATTTTGTTACAAAGAAACCCACAATAGTATTCGATTAGATTTTGTTGAACATATTTTAAACGCCTACATACCTCAGTTTGACGACTAGATAAATTTTTATGTTTTTTTTTATTTTGTCTTGTAATATTTTTAAATTAATGAAATGTTGTTTTATATTAAAAAATTAATAATGAAAAAGTTAGTAATTAATAAAAAAGAATATTAAATAGTTAGTAATAAAGAAAAAATAACCCAAAAAAAGAATCTTGAACTTAAAAAAAGTTGGTTACTTCGAGGATGAACAAAGAGATTTTAAGTTATGTCGAGAGGTGCTTGACTTGTTTTAAAGTTAAGGCGGAATACTAGAAACCGTCAGGACTTTTGCAACAACCCGACATTCAATTGTGGAAATGAGAGCAAATTGCTATCGATTTCGTAACTAAATTACCACAAACTTTTAACGGTTCGTACTCGAACGCATGAGTTTTGAGTATGCAGTTGATTGCATAGCCACTTTTGGCTTTTGTGACTTAGCCACAAATATTAGGTTTCCTAAAACCATTTCGAGTCTACTTGATAGTAGGACTTTGTTAGGATACCACAGCTGTCAGTTTCACTATTTTACCGCACTTTTACACGTTTCACTCTCAGGTGAGTTTCTTTGCCCACTTTTTAGTTTTACTGTTTTACAGGGGAAAAGTTGTTTCACACACTACACGTTACTTGAGTTTACTTATAAATGTACTAAATCCCCACTTTAACGCAATCAATTATCTTTGATAGCCGATGAGAATTATGAATAGTACTATTTGGGTTGACACCACTGCCCAGGGTTGGTCGCGCCTAGGGGTGTTCAAAACCGGATATCCAAAATTTCGGATATCCAAAATCTGAAGAAAAAAAATCTTTGTTCGAATTATGAATTATTATCTTCCAAATTTCCCAAACACCCTATCTATCCAAAATACCATCGACCCACCTGAAGCTTCTCGTAAATCACTGATTTCAATTTGTGTACACCATGATTTGCTTGAAAAACAAAAGGAAAGGTATTGGAAATGAAATGGGTTATCTTGGACTAGAAGAACATAGTGGTAATACAACAATTACCTTTCAATGGAAGTGAAGAACAAAGAAAAGAGGTCTCGTGGAAGAACTAAACACAGAAAACGCTTGAAGTCCAAATCTTCCGATAGTATGTATTTTGTATAAAACGTTTTATACTAAACAGCTAAAGTGAACGTTTTCGCCGATCAAATAATAATATATAATAATTACACGTATTGTTTATTTTCACATTCAAAATATAAGTTTATACAAACATGTTGTCCAATTCATCCCAAATACTAATAACCGTCAATGTTTAATATTTCACGACTAAAGTCATAATTATCATTCGTATATACCAATATATAACGGTTGTTTGTTGTAATAAAGTTCCCGCCTTACAAATTATATTATTCCCGTCTACAATCATTTATCTCATTTGAGTGGATTTCTTTTGTCAACACTAAGTTTAATACGACTCCTTTAATGTTTAATGCTACTTTAATATTCACTTTAACCGTTAACGAATCATATAAACTCAACGTAAATCAACTGCACACGTATTTAACTTTGAGTAAATAAATATAATCGTGTTAGTGTGCGTTATATATCTTTCCTTTCACTCGGTTAGTGTGTGAGAACCAGTTCGTATCCGTTGACTCGTATCGACCATAATTGATCAAGTTTTTGAATCTCGTTAATTAACCTTGACCACTGGAATTGTTGACCAAGGTTGGCCGAGACTCGGACTAACACGAACAGTCCTGATCTAACCACAGCAACCAGGTACCACTACATTTATCAATTCAAATCACTGGTCACTACCAAATGAATTTTTTTTTGGAACGGTATATTTCAGCAAAAAATTTAGGTTAAAGGGGAAGTAAAAAAAAAGGTTTATGGTGTATCCGCTATTACCAATAGCGGATTAGGAGGAAGAAACTTGAAAAATCTGACACAACTGCGAATGTTGAAGGAGTTAACATAAGTCGCTATTCACAATAGCGGATTAGGAGGAAATGGTTTAACACCGGTTAACCCAGTAACCACACTCCATCCGATAACTCAACTTCCATTTAACAAAGTTAACTCTCGTTAACTTTTGTTAACTTTGGATTCCTTATTCCCCACCTCCCGTTAACGCCAGTAATACAGATAGACTTGAAATAAAATTATAGATAGAACGGGAATTAAAAAAACACTGTAAATTAGCGGCCCGGAACACAACGCCAGTAATACAGCTGGTCGGCCATGTAGCGTCGGTAATTCACACAAGCCACCTCGACATCATCTTCTATCGGCAATGGTTTGTTTGTAACCAGTTTCTCCAACATCATACAAACAAGAACCCCTGAATTTGCAATGTTACCATTGCATCGTGGCAAATTCAACTCAACTAAACCAACTGTAATATCACACTTCGTGCGGTGTTTTGACCTAGACCAGTATTGAATACGGTCAAGAAACCATCCAAAGTGCAGGGGAACCACCTCCATATAGTGTGATGTTATACCTTTTTTTCTCATTTCTCCATCGGTAATCAGTCCAGTATTGAGTTAATACCATGCTCCGCATATCAATGCTGATTAGTAGCCGGTCAGTTTCCCCGATCCATAAAGGAAGGTAAACAGTGTCAACCTCCCAAATTGGGGGATATGGTGATTTTCTTCCCGCCATATCAATGGCGGTTTGAGGGTTTTCATTTCTCATTTCATCATAAAAACAAGGTGGTAAGACCGTCCAACTTAGATTTGCACTTGGGTTTTTTAAAAGCTTTGACTGTCTAAGACGCATAACTCTTGTTGTCCATGCTTCAAGGTGCTGCACAATAAGAATTTGTTTAGTTATTTACATTATTCATTTACTATATGGTACCATGAATATAAAGGTAATACATCTTACCGTGTCCGTAAGTGAACGATTTGAATGACAACCTAATAGGACACCCCAGAAATCTCTGTCTAGTTTATTGCTAATGAAACGAGTATAGCAAAATGGTGCATCTCCATTAGTATAAAAATCTACGACATTTTTGGACCAGTTTATGGACTCGTCGATAGAAACAGTAAAGATTTTTTTTGGTGGTTCATTTTGTGGTTCATTTTGACCTTCATTTTGATGGGGATTCTCTGAAGACGATTTCGGAGTTTTTGACACGGATGGCCTCTTTAAACGTCTCCATACCAAATCTGTAACTCTTGCCGTCTTAGGTGGAGGTTGAGAACAGTAAAAACCGTGTTCATTATTTGCCATTTTTTGGAGTTGATAATGAGAATTAGTTGTTTGAAGGGTATTTATAGACTTTAAGGGTATTCATTATTATTATTATAATTTAAATATTATTCTAATAAAAACCACCAAAATAATTAATTGAATACAACAAAACTTGTAGAGAAAAGGGGAAAGTAAAAACAATGCATGTGATGATGTGATGTTGCTGAAGCTTTGAAACACTGAAGGAATTCATGTGATGTTGCAGAAGCATGGTTGTATTTACTGACTAGGCCAGAACCTATCTGATAGGTTGTGATAATGGAGGTGAAGGAGAATCCAAAGTTAACGGTGGGTAGGTGTGGGTTAGTTTGGTTCAAATACCCACTTCATCATCGGTTCATCATCATCATCTCTATTTTCTATATAAATATCCATACCCTCCTTACAATCATCCCATACTTCAAACACCCACTTCAAACTCATCTCAAACCACTTCAAACACCCACTTCAAACTCATCTCAAACCACTTCAAACACCCACTTCAAACTCATCTCAAAATGAATATGAACATGCATCTCAACCCGGGCCCAAGGGATGAAAGTCTACTGTACCTGGGAGCCGAACACCGGGCCAGAAAGTTGTTCCTGAATCCACAAGAGGGGGAGAACTGTACACTTGATTTTAAGCGTGGAGACGGTTCATTTTGGGAGCTGATTTATGAAGAACACATTACTCTAACGGGTAAATTTTTAAAGTACATCCGTTTATTTGGTTTTGGCGGTGTTGTACGATGTGCCTATAGGAGAGTTGATCGGGCGTTGATAGAAGCACTGGTTGAAAGGTGGCGGCCCGAAACGAACACATTTCACCTGCCTTTTGGTGAGGCCACTGTAACCTTGGAGGATGTTAACGTTCTATGGGGGTTACCCATCGAGGGCGTGGCATTAGTTGGAGCCGAGGGTTCGTACACCGAGGACGAACGCAGGCATATGTGCATAACTTACTTAGGTTTTGATCCAAAACCAACTGATTTTAAAAATCATATGCTAAAACTCAGTAACTTGTTAACGTTTATGTTAGATTACCCAATAACTGATGAATCAACAGATCAAGAATGTATGCAGCGTGCACGTTGTATTTGCCTAATAATGATTACTAACAATGTATTAGCATATACGAATAATGGGTACGCATCATTACATTTATTAAGTCATTTGACTGACATTACTGTTAGTGGGCAAATCAGTTGGGATGCTGCTGCCCTATCGTCTCTATATAGAAAACTCTATAAGGCAACCAGGCCAAAAACAAAGGCAGTGGGCGGCCCAATGTCACTGCTACAAATCTGGGCATGGACCCGGATTCGCCCTTTAGCACCCGCAATTGTCAATCAGCAAATAGATTGGAAAAAACCATATGGTGCAAGGTAAATACATACTATTGTAATACTTAAATATATATTATTATTCTAATACTCGCTATTGTCTTCGTGAAGGTGGGCGGAGCATGTCATTAGTAACACAGAGACTCCTTCGCACGTGATAAAGGCCCACCGTACAACATTACAAAATCTCCGAGAGGCCGATGTATTTTTTCTTTAACATAATGATTTTATAAATCAATGTTAAATAATAAATATTAACAGATTTTTATTTTAACAGTTTGATTGGATGCCTTATCGGAACGTGATGCGAAGACTCCCTGAAATGTGCAAAACAGGCATAAGCAGTTGGAAGTCACAATGTTTTTTACTTTATTGGAACATTGTTGAATATCATCCGGTGGAAAGGGTGATGAGGCAGTTTGGATTTCTTCAGGATGTCCCTGTCCCATTCCCCGTTTCACGTCAAGTGCTTAGCAATCTCCGTAAAACAATAAGGAAAGGGAGGTTAGAAACAGACTGGTATGTTCATCACGCAGCGTATGTCGACAATTGGAACCATAGACACGAAAATGTTGTGGAAGGTGTGCCCACCAACATGCCTACGGCACACCATACTTACAATGATTGGTTTCATCGGCATACTGTTTTGTATATAAAGGACCCGAGGCACGTCCCCGGTGTTGTCCATGCTGGATTTGATGATCACGGTGGAGCTGCAAGATACTTGGTAAGTATAATTACTAATGTAGAATTAAATTTAATAAATAAGTAATGCGTATAGCATTTAATTATTTTGGTTTTGCAGGTGGATGGATTAGGCTTCATTGGTCAAGAAGCAATCAGAATGCGAAACATGGGCCCTGATCATTACTACGAAAATTTTGGAGGGGTCCAAGGCATGGCTTCTCAACTGATTGGATCGCTTAATCAAATTGATCAGCCTTCATACATACAGACTAATGGACCGGATAACACACTCCCCCACCGTGCTCCGCGTGGTCGGGGGCGCCGTGGTCGACAAAGAACACGGGTAAACCTCGTACCCAATAATGATGATGAGGGGGAGGGTACCCAACATTTTGGAGGGCCCCCACCCAACTATGGGGACGGTCCCTCAAATTTTACAGGGACAACACCCAACTATGGGGCGGGCCCCTCAAATTTTACAGGGGCAACACCCAACTATGGGGAGGGTACCTCACATGTTGGAGGGCCAACACTAAATTGGCAAGCCGGTTGTTGGAGAGGGATCATCAAACATTCAATTAGGTACCCAGTCGAATTTTAACAACGACGAACAAAACAACTGGGTATCCTCATTGTTTGACAACACTCCCTCTGGTAATATGATTCCTGCGATGTACTCAGACCAGCCGGGGCTCTTTCAGAATTACGATTATACTGGTCTTAGTGTACAACAGCCGCGGTACCAACATTTAAGTCCGGTTCAAATGAGCTTGGACCTACAGCTTAGTCAACCCGAAGGCTTCAGTCCACCAAATGATAAAGAACCCGAAGATCCAGCAATAAGACGCGTACAACCACCGAGACATCCAAAACCAGTTGGTTGTGGCACCGGTGGCTGTCTGATCTGCTATCCGCATAGGCATTAAAACTATATGTACAACCAATCCGGATGATAAGGAAGGGTTTGCTTAAAAATATATTAAAAGAAAAAATATATTAACTAACCGGATTAGGGTTTTATTAAATATATTACTTTATGTAATCCGAGTTTCCCAATGGCGGATTAGGAGATATTTTAATGTGATCCGTCATTCCCAATAGCGGATTAGGAGTTATGTTTTTTTTTTCCGTCCCTGGTCATCGTCTTCCTCAAGAAACCCTAATCTCAAGCCACTGCCAAAAAAACAGCACCCCAACTGATCACTAAACAATCACTGCCAAACCTTCAATTAACTATCACAAGCTTCATAGTCAACAACCCAATCCTTATCACTGCCAACCCAAGCCTTATCACTACAAAAGTAAAAGCTAGGTTTTAATGGGTCTTGCAGGTTTGCATGTGATGTTGCAGAGGGGCAGAAGCTAGGTTTTAAAAGCAGGGTTTTATTTGTTTGGTTGTGATAATGGAGGTAGGTGGGGTTGGTTTGTTTGTTAAAAACTTAATGGGAGTTAACTAAAGGTAGGTGGGGGTTGGTTTGTTTGTTAAAAAGTTAACGGGAGTTAACTTTGTTAAATGGAAGTTGGGTTATCGGATGGAGTGTGGTTACTGGGTTAACCGGGGTAAACCATTTCTTCCTAATCCGCCATTGTGAATAGCGGCTTATTTCTCCTAATCCGCTATTGTGAATAGCGGCTTATGTTAACTCCTGCAACATTCGCAGTTGTGTCAGATTTTTCAAGTTTCTTCCTCCTAATCCGCTATTAGTAATAGCGGATACACCATAAACCTTTTTTTTTTTACTTCCCCTTTAACCTAAATTTTTTGCTGAAATATACCGTTCCCAAAAAAAATTCCTACCAAATAGACCGTCGCTGGCAGCCCCTATGCCGGAGAACAACACGCGGCCTTAAAACGAATGGGGAATGAACAAACAACCATATATCGGTTCATCAACAAGTGTGTAACTCATCAGAAAAAGAAATTGAAGTTGAGTTCTCACCTTAAAACGAAAGAGACGGCCGGAACTCGGACTTCAACCTGATCGGAATGTCCGTACTGTATAGAGACCCAAAGGAACTCAGCCGGAACTCTAGCGTGGACAACTCCTAACTCGCCCGAAAACCGATTTCTCCTGAGGGTTGCCGGATTTGTAGTCGGAGAAGCGCTTTTCGTCGGATCTGTACCGATCCCACTTGAAACCGTCACATCCGTCGCCCTAAGCCCGAATCGCCGCTTCCGGTTCCTCCTTATCAGTCGCCGGAGGTCCTTCCATAAAACACTAGAACCGCCGTCAATCTTCCTCCTTCTGCTGTCGGAACCCCCCCTTTGTCGCCATGGTCTTCGATCTGCCGAAAAACGCCACAGGGCCCGTGGCTGGAGGGAACAGTCGCCTGAACCTTGTTTGTACTTGGGAAGGAAAAGAAAAGCTGTGGATGGTGGTGTTGGATGCGGATAAGTCACCGGAGGGCCGCCGACGGTGGCTGGAGCTGCTCCCTCTCCTCTCTCTGCGATTTCTCTTCTCTCACTATGTGGTGTGTGCTAGGGTTTTTTCGAATGAGGTAAGTGAGAAAGTGATAGAATATATACTTAGGGTTTTTTTTTAACGTGTTTAACCCGTGTAACGAACCTGTCTCATCCTGTTTTTGTGTTAATCCGTCTCGAGCTACCGAATAATTTATATCTATATCTATTCTATATTCTATACATACTAATAAATAAAGGTTTTTATAAACACCTTTTCCCGCCTAAACTACCACCACCATATGCGGATCTAACTTGGATCCAATTTAACCCGAATCAGTTTTCAATCTTTCCCTTCAATAAGTAAACAATTAAACAAGTTTGATTACTAATTTCTAAATATAAGTATTAAAAAAATCTTCAAATATCAATTTCTTTTACGCTATAATCATTCTTTCCATTTTTTTTAAATGATCATCATTTCCATTTATTGAATTTAAATTTTAAAACATATTGATTTGAATTCATTCCAAATTTATATTTTATTTATAGATTATCAAAACTTTTCAAAAATCAGAAAGTCACCTCAAATAATCCTACAATTAAGGCTTTATTTATGTAATTTATTTAAATTTAATAAAATTCAAACCTGTATTTTCCTATATAAATATCATCTATATGTAATTCTTTTTACATACAATCCTCTTATAACAGTTGATTACTTTTTTCATCTATCATCTGAGTTATCAATCTGTAAGTAATTTACATAGTTTTGTCTTCTACTCCGATCATCAACTTGTAAATAATTTTCATATCCTTCTAATGTCTCCAAATCACAGAGTTAATTTAAATTTAGTTATTTTTATATTATTACTCATGGAATCATCGAAGAAAACTTGCTAATGTTTATTTGACTATTGTAAGTAATATATAAAAATCATTTTACTATGAAGTATATATACAAATTTATGATTAATAATTTTTTTCGTTAATCAGCCCGTGTAGTACACGGGATTGTAAGCTAGTTATTTTATAATACTTAGAATTATGAAACGTTAATAATAATATTATTATTTAAGTATTTTAATTTGTGAAATCTCCATTTCAATTGATATACGAACTTGTACGCGTCGGTATCACGTTTATAACGCTTTCGTTCTTTTGAATGTTTCGCGCTCCAAGTTTAGGGTTTGTTATTTACTAATAATATTAAAATAAATTTTTATAATATTTGTCGTATTAGTAATAACCGTACCGCTTGTCGTTAATCTTACGAGCATCTACGCAGTTTAACGTTCACATATATGTACTACGCGTGTATTTAACGAAACAGTCTTTTCAAATGAATATTAATAATCCATTTAGTAGCGGGGGGCGCAACACGCAGATCGACTATTTCCTGATGAGACAAGGGGATCGCAATTGGTGGAAGGATTGCAAGGTAATTCCAGGAGAGTCAGTAGCGACCCAACATCGTCTGTTGGTGGCCGATTTTACCTTGAGAAAAAGGGTGGCGGAGAGGAGAAGAAAAAATAAACCAAGGATCAGATGGGGGAATTTGAAGGACGAAAACATCAATTTGTTTAAAGATAAAGTCATGGCGATGAACACAAATACTAAGGATGGCGACACAAACCAGATGTGGGTAGCTATGGCAACCACTGTTACGCAGGCAGCAAAGGAAACCCTCGGAGTCACATTGGGAGCAACAAGAGGACATCAGGAGTCTTGGTGGTGGAATGAGGAGGTGCGGAGCAAGATAAAGGACAAGCAACAACGCTTTAAAGAGATGTTGCAGTGCAGTAATGGAGAGGAGATAATGACACTACGGGAGAACTATAGACAGGCAAAGAGGGAAGCTAAAAAGGCAGTGAGTGAGGCAAAGAATTTTGCCTATGAAACGATGTATAGAAAACTAGACACCAAGGAAGGGGAGCATCATATGTTTAAGATTGCCAAAAATAGGGAGCGTAGGAGACAAGATCTTGGGGTCGTGAAGTTTATCAAGGAAGATGATGGAAGAGTTTTAGTAAAGGGACGAGACATCAAGCTGAGATGGCAAAACTATTTCTACACCCTTTTCAACAGTTGTAGACCAAGTCTAGCCATAACGGAGAATCCCACTACTCAATTCAGTCAACGAAATAATTGTTATTGTCGAAATATCACACAGGAAGAAGTGAGGAGTGCTCTTAAGAAGATGGGAAGAGCTAAGGCAGTCGGTCCAGACAACATACCCATTGAAGCGTGGAAGTGTATTGGAGAGGAAGGCGTTCAGTGGTTGACAAGACTGTTCAACAATATCTTCAAAACCGGGAAGATGCCAGATCAGTGGAGGCGTAGTGTCTTAGTACCCCTATATAAAAACAAAGGAGATGCTCAATGTTGTGCTAACTACAGGGGGATTAAGCTCCTATGTCATACAATGAAATTATGGGAAAGAGTTATAGATACAAGGATTAGACGACAAACCCAGGTTACAGCAAACCAATTTGGGTTCATGCCAGGCCGGTCCACTACGGAGGCGATACACATTTTAAGAAGATTAATGGAAAAGTACAGAGAGAAGAAACATGATTTACATATGGTGTTCATCGATCTTGAAAAGGCGTACGATAGTGTGCCTAGAAGATTGATCTGGGAAAGTCTGGAGGGAAGAGGGATCCCTAGTAAATATATTGAGGCAATTAGGGATATGTATCATGAGGCTAAGACATGCGTCTGAGCACCCGTGGGGGATACAGACTTTTTTCCGGTGGAAGTGGGAGTTCACCAGGGGTCGGCACTAAGCCCCTTTCTTTTTGCAGTAGTTTTGGATGAGTTGTCAAAGTCGATTCAAGATGCAATTCCATGGTGCATGCTTTTTGCTGATGATATCGTGTTGATTGCAGAAAGTAAAGAGACATTGAACAACAGACTAGAGGAATGGAGAACAGTCTTAGAGCACAAAGGTTTGAAGATAAGCCGAGCTAAAACCGAGTACCTTCACTGCAACTTTAGTGGTGCAAACGTCGACGAGGAGACCCAGATTTCTATTGAAGGTGGGGTTGTCCCTAAGACATTGAAGTTCAAGTATCTAGGATCTGTCATCCAGAGTAACGGGGACATCGACAATGATGTAGTCCATCGGGTGCAGGCTGGTTGGTGTAAATGGAGAGCGGCCTCAGGTGTTTTGTGCGACAAGAGGTTCCCAATAGGGTTAAAGGGTAAATTTTATAGGGTAGCAGTTCGCCCAGCGATGCTATATGGAACCGAGTGTTGGGCCATCAAGAAGACACAAGCTCAAAAAATGGATGTAGCTGAGATGAGGATGTTGAGGTGGATGTGTGGACACACAAGAAAGGACCGAATAAGAAATGAAGTTGTTCGGAAGAGATTGGGAGTCACATGTATCTCAGATAAGATAAGAGAAGGAAGATTGAGATGGTTTGGACATGTCAAGAGGAGACAGAGCACAGATCCAGTGAGAACGGTGGAAACTCTCGTTGTAGAGGGGAAAAGGAGCAGGGGGAGACCGAAATTAACGTGGGATGAGAGGATTAGGCTTGATTTGTTAGATTTACACCTCTCAGAGGACATGATCAATGATAGGATTTCATGGAGACGTCGTATTAGGGTTTTAGGATGAGTGATCCGTTGTGTGGGAGAGTAGAGTTGTTTAGCAAAGATTTTGCGTATGTCTTGTTTCTTGTAGGTGTGTTGTGTTTCTTGTGACTAATATACTCTAGTCATACACTGCTAATTGTTAGATTACTGTTAGATTTATTTTACTTTATTACTCATTAATTTTATTTATATTTTTATCTTTTTCTTTCCCATGGAGCCGGGGGTCTAAACGGGAGCAGCCTCTCTATCCCTTGGGATAGGGGTAAGGTTTGCCCTCATCACACCCTCCCCAGACCCTACTAATAGCGTTAGCTATGTGTGGGATTATACTGGGTACGTTTGGTTTGGTTTGGTATCTTTCATAACCGCTTTGTCAACTATCTGATAATAACCGATGTCTGACAAGTTTAACGTTTAAATACTAAACCACGTATGTGCTTCTATTGTATTGTAAGTTCTTAGGATTGCGTAACAAGTTACTAAACGAAATCAAGTGGCTAGTATGATGTTCAAATTGTGTGAATTTGAAGCTCTAATGGGCTTGGGTCCTTATTTGACCTTAAATGAGCTTGAATTTCTATTGGGTCTAGTTGGGCTCAGCCCAACAGTTAGGTTTCTAGATTCTGAAATTTGCAGGTGTCACACGAACTATCCAAAATTTTCTAATATTAATATCCGAATACGAAAATTCGGATATCCGAATTTTCGGATAATTCGGATTCAGAATTTCGGATAATTCGGTTTCGGATTATTTTTTAACACCCCTAGTGGCGCCAACTAGACTTGTAGGGTCATTTGGGCACATAATTAGTCATAGTAGATGTTCACATTCGACACCTAGATACAGGGGCAACAACTAGTCTGACGGTTTTGGTTGTTGCTCAGGGTAATTAAATCTTAACACGTGTACTTGATCATCTACGGATGGTTACTATTACATTTTGAATTTTATTTACTTATTTTTTACCGAGTCGCAAAACTTCACAAACTATTTTTATAGTTGACCCGTTTTCGAAACATGATTTTCAAGTAAACGGAACTGAAGAAAAGACTGGTTATGGGGACATACTTTTGGGATTATGACTTGGCTTTTGTTTATGTATTATGTACTTGGGTTGATGTTTGTAGACAACAAGTTGACGTAAACCCGCGCGCTGCGACTGGGAGCTTCTGTTGTGACATTTTGTTTTTAAAATAATAATAATCTATATCTATACTATATAATAAATAAATGTTCTCGTATGACACGTGTCGTCTTCATATTTAATCTCATTTTTTTTCTCGTCTCTCTCTCATATTAAATGCACCCATATGTTTTAATAAATTACTAATTATATTAAAAAAAGACATTTATTTTAAATTATTCTTTATTATAAGAAAATTTGTAATCTGATTATGTAACTTTTATTTTAAATTAAATAGTAAATGAAAATCAAATTACATTAAATAGTAGTTGACGTATTTTCGAAACTCAATTATATATTATTTTTTTACATATTTTGAATTTTTTTTTCTATCCTTAGTGTATGTAATACATTTTTACATCTGTAAAATATATAAATAAAGATTAAGAAATTTATGTATTGATATTTTTATCTCGTATGTATTACACATGGTCTATGCAAGTAATAATAATAAAAAAAAACTTTAAAAGAAAATTATATCATTCGTTCAATTTAATAAATATTAAAAAAAGAAAAGAAAAGTTTAGTATAAACATGCGGATTCTTTTCAATTTTCTAATTTTAAAACTTAATTTACTAACGGGATATTCACCAAAATAGCCATTTGACCATGATGCTTTACCAAAATAGTCATTGACTTTTTTTTTTACAAAAATAGCCATTTTGGCGAAATTTTGCCATATTTTTTCGCCTCAAATTTTCGCCATTTTTATTTTTTTTATTTTTTATTTTGTGGGTCCGAATGGCGATTAGATGTGGCGAAAATTTTGAAAAACGGCGAAATTTTTGGAATTTATTGAAAAATGGCGAAAATTTCGAAAAATATTGAAAAATGGCGAAAAATTCGAAAAAGTGACGAAAATTTGACCACTTTTGGCGAAAATAAAACATCATGATCATCCAATAGATCAATTGGATGTGTGTAAGTAGACATTTTATAAGAAAAACGAATTCATTGTTAAAACCAAATTTTTCACAAATAAGATTTTTCAAACCCACGTAACTAATATTACTAGGAACACAAAAAACACGTCGCAAGCATTTTTTTAAAGGAACATACTCCTCAACACCGTTAACAAAGTCCCATTTTTCACCGGTACATAAAATAATATTACAAGACATTACTTAAAAATAAGTTGTAAGTTGATGGATAAAAGGATGAATTTTATAAAATGGATAAGTGAAGAAAATGTTTAAGTAGATGGAATGTGAAAGAAATGAATGGTAGGAAGGGATATAAATATTTGATGAAGTTTGTTAGATAAGTGGAGAAAAAATCAATGGTAGAGAGGGGTATAAATATTTGATGAAGTTTGTTAGATAAGTGATGAAAAAATGAAGGAATTGTAGGAAGAGGTATAAATATTTGTTTAAATAATATTTTATTTAAATTCGTTTTTTAAATTAAAATTATATTTTATTATTTTACAAAATTTGAAAAAAATAATAATTGAAAAAAAAATAAATATTAAAAAAGGCGAAAATTTAAAAAATTTCAAAAATAATAATATTTTAATATTAAAAAGTATATTATAATTTAATAATAAACGGCGAAAATATCCCATATTTTTTCGCCATTTTTCAAAATGGCGAAAATTTGAAATATGCTGATTTTTTTTTGGCGAAAAATCAGATGTTTTTTAGCGAAAAATACAAATTTTAGCGAAAATTCTGCTGGCGAAAATTTGGCCCAAAATTTCGCCATTTTGACAAATGGCATTACCTGATTGGTTGACTATTTTGGTAAAAAAAAAAATCAATGGCTATTTTGATAAATCATCATGGTCAAATGACTATTTTAGTAAATATCCCTTTACTAACTCTATTTTGAAAACACAGACATTAATACATTTTATCCATTAAATTACATTAAAAAAATATAAAATTCACATTTATGTGAAGAGAATATAAAATATTATATATTGATGTGGGTAAGTTGTCAGAGGGCATGCTTGATGTGTTGTATAATCGCCTGTCAATTGTCTCTTATCTTTTCATTTTCCAAGTATGTGATTAGGGTTTTATTTTCAAGTCCATCTCTCTCATCTGTTAAATTTTTTTCATCTCCATCTTTAAACTACTTCCTCATAAGTCCAGACTCAAAATTTTCAAAAGTTACGCTCATGACATTTTTCTGGTATGTAAACCAATGTTCTTCTCCGACTCAAACAATTACTTCTCCGATTCATCTACACTTGACACTGCATCTTCAAAAGAACCCTTCAATCCAGTCCGACCACTTGTCGCTGGTTGCCGATAACGACCATGTTGGTAGTAAATGACGCTGTTGTCGAAGGATGTTAGTGGATGGGAATTGGGTGACTGGGTTTGTCAATTTCCCAGAAAACTGTGAGGCCATGATCGATCGCAAGGGGGGATATCGCAGAGTCGCGTGTTGGCGCTGAGATTATATAGGGTGTGAAAAGCCGGGGAAAGTTACGATGGTGGTTGGAGGAGATGGTGGCAAACGGTTGTGGACGGTTGCATATCGGAGAAGATACAACGGTTGTATTGTGGTTTTAGGTGTAGAACCTTACGTATTTCCGATACAACGGTTGTACCGGAAAAGTTACGTGGCAGAAGATAGAGCGCTTGTATTAACGGAAAGGAAATAGGAAGGGGAACAACGAAAGGGAAACAGGGAGTTAACGGAAATGAAACAGGGAGGGGAACGGAAGTTGCTTTTTGTAACGAAAAGGAAACACTTAACGGAAATGAAACAGGGAGGGGAACGGAAGTTGCTTTTTGTATATATTAGTAATAGTAATTTGTCATGATAGTTTGGTTGTTTGGTTTGCAAACTTTTAATTTTGGTAGTATGTAGTGGTTGTTTGAATTTTGTAATCTTACGCGTAAGTGTTCGATGCATCGCTCTTGTCTCACCTTCGTGCTTCTGTCTTCGACGGGGTGTGACAGACTTGCATAGATTTGATGCTTTTTACTAGGGGTGCAAACGAGTCGAGCCGAGCCGAGCCCGAGCTTGACTAGGCTCGAGCTCGGCTCGTTTAACTTACTGTGAGCTCGGCTCGATTCGAGCTCTAATTTTGAAGCTCGGGCTCGGCTCGTTCTCGGCTCGTTTATTATATATTAATTAATTTATATATATTTATAATTATTTTTATATAAATTTTATTATAGTTTTTATATATAACATAATACATATTATTTAATTATATTTATCTTAATTTTATATATACTAATTATTATTATTATTTTATAAATATATATTAAAAACATTATATAAATAAAAGGCTCGTTAAGGCTCGCGAGCCGGCTCGAGCTCGATAAGTGAAGCTCGGGCTCGGGCTCGTTTAATAAACAAGCTTATTCTTAGGCTCGAGCTCGGCTCGAGCTCGTTTAAGCTCGGCTCGTTTCGAGCTTTTTAACGAGCCGATCTCGAGTAGCTCGCGAGCAGCTCGGCTCGTTTGCACCCCTACTTTTTACAAAGTACATGTGAGATCGTAATCCCTTTGAATTGAGCTCTCACTTCTCACCATAAATAACTCATCTTCTTCATCAACAAACAAACAAAAAAGGATATTTTTTTAAAATATACACGTTCAATATAGAAGAATCTGACTACTTGTTGGACCTAGTGGTGGACAAATTAGCATTTTTGGTTTCTGCATTTGCAATTTCATTTGGGAGTTAATCATTGGAACTTCATGCTTCTTAGGACACAAAATTATTCAAGGGCGTCTGGTATACTGAGCGTAGAGCCATGTGAAGGCATTGTTGGTGTGGAACACTGCCCCTCTTCATGGCAGGGGGGATGGTGGGTTGAGCCTACTCACAGGAGAATAAACCCATTTTTTAACGTTGAGATGTGGGTAAGTGGTGTGAGGGTATATCGCTCCCATGTGAGAGTGATGTGAGAAAACTGGATGGGAAAGGTGACGCCAACGTGGCGTGCACTTTTTACTCACACCACTTATTCTCACACCCGATATATCTCATGCCCTAATATTGGTCATCGCAAGAAAATGGGCATTTGCTAGGCTTAGACACTTGTTTCAAGATTCGAATGATCATGTTGCATCATAATACATTCGATTAAGATAAAGAATTCACCTTGTTTTTTGTTTAACATCATCATGGTTGGGTATAATGTATCGAAAACACCAAAAAAGAATAAGGTAGCATTGAGGAAGAAAAACTTGGATTTATCAAAATTCCTCTCCTTTTCTCCCTTTCAAGGAACTAAAGTTTGATATTTACCATTGTTCCTTCATCTGGTTGGTCCGAAACGGGTAGGCATCAAAGAAACACGGCGGTTGGGGTTATTTAACTTATTTTAATGAAAATAATAATATATAATCATTGTATATAATATTGACCGCGGTTACACATTGAAGGCGGTGAGTATAACCGCCGTCTAGATGGATCACCACCGTTGGATCCAGCTAAGATTAAATCTTGACCATGTTAACTGTTAAGCAGGCGGTTACACCTTTTTAGGAGCGATTACTAGTGATTGATATTGCTGATTGACTCTTTTCTCCATGATTAACCATGTTCTCCTATTTCATTCACCGTTTCATGTTTTTCATTTCTCAATTAGGTCTCAATAGTTCGAATATCCGATTGTGATCAATTGGTCATTCATGTTGCAGGTTTCCACTACAATATTTTCTTCATTATTAGAAACAGATGCAATAAAGATTCAACATTTAACATTCTCGCAACTGAATGAACTTTAGGTCGAGTGAATGAAGCAGCTTATTTATGTCTATTATCAGCTTGACAATTTCTATCAGAATCATGGCATGTAATAACCTTTTCATTTCCACGTTATAATTTCCTCGAATTAAAAAATAAATTCATTTCATTTCAATCTAAGCACACAAAACCTACTTTTGCAGGTATGCGAAGCACAGAAGTGATCAACAGTTGAGAAACTGTGGTGATGAGAATGACACAAGCACATGTGAGCCTGGACATGAAGCAAACAGGATGTCAATAGTGCCATGTGGACTTGTAGCCTGGAATTTGTTCAATGACACCTATAGTTTCTCCACAATAACCAACTAACTATAAACAAACGACACATTTCATGGAAGAGTGACAGGGATGAAAAGTTTGGCAGTGATGTCTTCCCAAAAGTTTTCCAAAATTTTGCCACCTGGTTCATTCACCAGAGTGACACCTGTTACGGCAATCATCTGGCGTGTCCAATGAACGTATGAAATTCCGGCACCGGAGAAGACCACATGGTCTTGAATAAACCCGTAGATGGTGATTTCAGCAAAGGAAAGGTCTTTCATAGGGTTCACGGGTGTTTTGTTGGTAGGGTGAAGCAGGATGTTCTAGTGATGACTGAAGCTATGATAGTATATATGAAAAAAAAAATTCATGAAAATAAATGACTCTAATTATCATACATGTAACTTCAATGTAAAATGGATATTATATAATAATAAACAAAAAGCCCAAGTGAGTTTGAACAAACACTAAGGTTATCCAGCAGTTGTGAAGAGAAATTTAATACATGTTTTTAGGAGAAAGGAACCACCAACCTTGAGTTTATAAGATAGCACATTTGCCACTTTCAGCTCTCTTTCGAAGCTCCTCAGTCTCCCTTTGGGCTCTCTCCAAATTCTCTCGGAGCTTCCGGATTTCATCATTGGATTTCGTTTGAGCAGCATGAGCCATTTCCTCGGCCTTCAACCGGGCCACCTGTTCTTCCGCCAATTTTTGTTCAAGTCTTGTAGTTGTTTCCTTCAGCCTCGACTCAACCTGTACATCATCGATTAAACTTAGATTATAATGTGCCATTCAACTTAAACCATGTCAACAAGAAGAACTACTACAAATGGGTCGCTATGAGTTATGTTTTTAACTCAAATGGGTCGAGTCAAAACTTTTACCTAAAAGAAATGGGTCAAATCCATCCCAAGCGTAATTTTCGATTTTGCGTGTTTACTAATAATGCAACTTTGTAATCATGCTTAACGCATGAATTGTTTATAAAAATAAGTCCAAAACAAAAGAGAAAATATTTGTATAATTAATCTAGGCGCCTATTTCTCGCTGCAAGTAAAACGGATTTCATTCTACTAAGATAAGAAGTAGCCTATCTGTCATTCAAAGGTAAGTCAAATAAGGTATTATTATCATTAATAATAAAAGCAAGGAATCATTAAAATAAAAGCAGGGAGCCAGGGAATCAAACAGTTAAGCTGATTTTCAATTAATATGCAAACCAGAACATAACAAAAATTTACGAAAAGTATAAATACCAGTTCAGTAATTCGCTTAAGCTGCTCTTCATATGACTTATGCATCTGTTCCGTCAGCTCAGATATTTCCTGTTTGGTATACCCCTGCAAAGATTGAACTTCTTCTGTTTGTTCATGCAGCTTCATAGTCCCTCTCTGTCAAGTACATGTATAGTTTGTGTAAGTGTAACATTAACGATTGGTCAAAAACAAATCGGTAAATAACAAAAATGCAAAATGGTAACGAAAAATAACGCGTTTCACCTTTAATTCACTAAATATCTCATCAGTGTATGGTTTCCCGTTGTTCTTGGTCAACACCATGTTGACAAGAGAAAGAAGTTCTTGCACTTGTTGCGCTTTCTTCCTTTGATCTTTGGTCCTGTTATCAAAAAGAACGCATCTATCCCCACACAAACTAAGGGTGTCCTGAACCAATAGTCAATTAATAATTTTTTAACTATTAAATAACGGTCAATTTCGAAACCAAACAAGAAGAATGTTAAATTACGGTCAATTTCGATATCAAACAAAAAAGAACCATGCGTTGGCCTATATCGCACCTTTAAAGATTTAGGACAGTCTTCTAAGAACTCTTCCAAAGTCTGTTCATTCTCCTCAAGTTCATCCCCACCAGTAAAAACCACAATCATATAATCATTAATGTTGGTCCCAAATAAGGTCCTCAAACTACTAATTGCAGCTTCTTCTTCTTGTGAAAACCGATTCCTAACCGAGAGGACAACAAGAACAGCATGGATACCGTCCCTTGCCATATTGATACATTTAACAATCTCCTTCCCAATAAACTCAGTATCAACAGAAGAATCAAACAGTCCTGCCATTGTACTAGCCATTAGTAGGGTGTCAATCGTGTCAGGTTACCGGGTTGAATTCTTCAACCCTAACCCAACCCGTATATTTATTCGTGTCGTGTCGTCTTGACCCATTTAAAAGCGGGTCGTATTTCAGGTCGACCCATTTTGTTTTCATTCATGAATATGAGTAAAACCTAACAACTTAAAAACAATTAATACTCCAACCCAAATGAAACATTTTTGTAGCTGGTCTTCTTTTTATTGTTTTTCTTTCTTTATCAAAGAACAAACTTGGGTTTAAACATTTAGCTCGAGATTAGAAGAAAAACGATTGGAAAATTAGTAGTTAAAACTAATAAAATATAATTGTTGGTGAAATGATTCAAAAGAGAATTATTTTCACCTTTAAAAACAAAATTAAAAATCAAAATGTGTAACTTTAAATATTAATACTTGTCATCACCAAACTATAAATACCAACTTTTTTAAAAACACTTAAACGGGTCGTAATCGGGTTGACCCACTTTTTAAACACGTCATGTCAGCCGACCCAAAACCTGTTTTTTTTTCCGTGTCGGGTTCGGGTCAGGAATTGCCGCCCCTATCCATTAGCAGTTTATAATCAAACATCATATAAGTAATTACAGTAACATACCAGGAGTATCTATAACATTAAGCATCTGGCCATCTTTGAGAACGGTTGTCCTGAGCTCAGAAGTACTAGTTACACCAGCAGAGCTTGCCTTTGACATGAACTCTCTCTTTCCAAGGATGCTATTCCCTGTTGCACTTTTCCCATTACCTGTCCTCCCAACCAAAACAAGTGTTCGAAGTGCATTCAAAGGAGATGTGAACTCCCAATCATCATCATCAATCGAACTTCCCCCCATGATATCTACATCACAAGTTATATAATAAACCCTAATGATCTTACAACAACATCATACGGCAATAAAACAACAGATGCAAACAAAATTCACTTAATAACACAAGTTATGATGTAAAAACAATTAAAATCAGTAGCGGATGATGTAAACCCTAATGATCTTGACTGAGAAAAGAAAATTAAGGATGAAATTTAGTAAGATCATCTAGAAAGGAGATTTTGAGAAGAAGAAGTACCTGAGATAGACAATTTGTTAGGGTTTAAGTTGAATGAAAGGATCGAATTGAGAGGAGATTATGATGGCAGGACGTTGCAATTTATATGTGCTAACTCAACGACACGCTAAGAATCGCGTGGTTAGTCAAACACCAACGTATTTACCTATACACGCAATGCTATATATCTATAATCAATAATCAATAATCAATAATTATAATAATTATAATATAGTAAATCCACATTAGTATAAATAAATTTACAAAGGAGATTACTAATGACACATGAGAATTGTTATTTGGACTTTGTCATATACGCATCGTATAGGTCAATACGATGCGTATAGCCCTTCACAATTTCCTATGTCCGACATCCTCGTACAACCTGGTCATTCCAACCATATACGCATCGTATAGGGCAATACGATGCAGTTTAGGGTACGAGGTACCTTCTGCTACTAGTCATCCATCACCTCGATATACGCTCCGTATAGGTCTATACGCGGCGTATAACGATGTGATGGATGACTAGTTGCAGAAAGTACCTCATACCCTATACGTATCGTATTGTCCTATACGATGCGTATACGAGGTTTGACCAGGTTTGACCCGAGTCCTATATGCACCGTATTGCCCTATACGATGCGTATAGGGCCCAAATTTTGTATATTTAACCATGCAAAATTCTCATTCGAACGTATCGTTCAAAAAATTTTCAAACAATCTCTCAAAAATTATAAACATTTCTTGGTGGTGGGATGGTAACTACGGTTTTCAGGTATATTCTAACGAGTGGTGCACTGATAAAGACCTTTTCTTTCTTTATTGTCTGCTTACTGGGAGGCGGTGCGACCTATCCACGTGCATGACACTTTATTTTGCATCTGCCTATATGCGACAGAAGCGCGGGCTTTTGTATGGCGGTGCTTTCATCACGCAGATCATGCGGTCGGTTACACCATTTGACGTCCATGAGTCTGCGATGTTACCGTCCATTCCCCCTGTCCGATTAGACCGTCGCACGACGAGCGGCATGCGCATCACGCACCGATTCCCGCAGGCCCTTCGGTTCGTAGGGGCCGTCCAGGACCAGGTTTGGGTCCCGGTGCCGTTGCCGCAGATGCCTGGACAGGGGGACCCGCCTATGCCTCATCCGCTACAGGGTGTGGCGATGGAGGACGGGCCGCCGCACGTCGAGCCTATCCACGACCATCTGCCACAGCATCCCCGACACGTACGTCAGTCTGTTAGGCTGGAGAGGGCTACCCAGGCATTGCTTGATGGCCTTGTTGCCGACTCACGGCGACAGGGTCGTCAACTCAATCGCATGGAGGACCTGATGATGTGGGCGGTTGGACAGCTCGTGGATCTGTCACGAGCCACCGGCATCGAGCCACGCCCACTACCACCGCCACGTCATTATCCGGACGACCCCGTTCAGGATGAGGGCGGGGCGGTTCAAGGTGACGGCGGAACCGGTTAGGTTTAGTTATTTTATTTGTACTTTGTTTCTTTCGTTGTTATGTATGTAAAACATTTTGATGTATTTATTTAATTTTTTGTTTGGTTTGTAATGTTTAATATTTTGTTTGATTGTAATGTTTAATATTTTGTTTGGTTTGTAATGTTTAATATTTTGTTTGATTGTAATGTTTAATATTTTGTTTGGTTTGTAATGTTTAATATTTTGTTTGGTTATACTGTAAAAATATAATAAATGTTTAAAAAAAATATAAAATATATAAATAGATAACAAACTTATATTAACAAAATTATATAAATAAAAATAAAAATAAACAAAATATAAATAAATAAATAAAAATATAATTAAATAAAAAATACCTATACGTGGCGTATAGGTCAATACGCCACGTATAGGATTCATAAACTCCCAAATCTTCCAACTTTTGAAGCAAAAATATAACTCGTGCCTCATATGCTGCGTATAGATCAATACGCCACGTATTGGACCAGCCGCCAGACAGAGAATGACACGTGCCATTCTGTTGTCAGTGACTGAACTCTATACGCCCTCGTATAGGGCAATACGAGGGCGTATAGTGTGGCGGCGGGTCCAATTAGTAATATTCCGTGTGTGGTTAGAATCACCCTTTACAAATCTATGTTGTATATTTATTTTACTAACAATTTTTCTCTTAAATACCGTCTAATATGTATTTAAAGGATTTGAATTTCATTACTTTTGTGGGGTTAATCGTCAATACCACTAAACCATAAGATTACGAACTTCATTACAATGTGGCAAAAGGTTAGTAAAGTGTTATTGTTTCAACATTGACGTTATCAAAATTGGGTTGGACTAGTAAAGGTCATATTAGGTATTACATGTGTTATTTTAAGCAAATTAGAGGATTAAAATCGAAATTTACTCTAATTTTTAAATAGGATTATAAAAGTTATTTATTAATAGTTTCTTTTTTTAAATAACTAACTAGGAGGATTTGAAATTTTTTCTTTTAGTTTAGATTTAGAATTACTGATCGGTGTCGAAGGAATCGGTCAAAGATAAAGAATTAGAGTGTCCTAATCACCTTAAACTAGTTAGGGTAAGAAGTGTGTCGAACCACGAAGAGTTTGTGGTCGGTGCTTAACTTTAATTAACAATGTGATTTATGAAGTTGCAATGGGTCTTTCTGACCAAACACAAGCAATGATTGAGGTGAAATTAACAAATCCAACAAGCAATGATTATCAACTAGCAAAACGATCACGAGTAATCAAGTAGCAAATAAACGGTTTAAGTTGTAAACAATAATTAAAAAAGAATCACACCCGGGTTTCAAGTTCACAAGTAATTAGGGATTATCACACCAACATATGAGTTCAAACAATCAAATGGTTATCCAAATCAAATTAACCAAATCTAACCAAGAACATCAACATTCATACATCATCGGCAAATAGTGTAAAACAATATTCACGAATGAAATCGAGACAAATGTATGCAATATAGAATTAGATTAATCAATAGATTCAACACAAATCAAAGTTCATAGAAATTATCATCTAACGGGGTCAATGGTGCAAGAATTTATCGACTCCCGTGAGTTCATAACCATACTAAACACAAAGATTCAAGTGTTTCAAACCAAACGATTACAAGAATTGTTTCTCAAAGCTAGCACATGATAAAACCCTAAAAACTTACAAACAATCCACCCGGGAATGATTACCGGTGGATTAGCCGCTCATGGTTGTGGAATTCATCTTCGATTCTTCAATTTCTTGATACCGATCTTCACTAATATGTTTCTAGCCTCCCAAAATCACCCAAAACTGTTGTTCAAAAGATGATTTCGAATTTGGGGAAGAAACCCCCACTTAAACTCTCAAAATCGGTAGTTTCCCGAAAATCCGCGTCAAAATAACGTAACCAGCGTAAGCTTACGCTGGTATGGCGTAAGCTTACGCCGCAACACTGAAGCCTGCTGTGAATGAACTGGTTAGGCGTAGGCCTACGCTGGGCGACGTAAGCTTACGCTGCATGGCGTAGGCTTACGCTAGGTGGCGTAGGCTTACGCTGGATCCTGGGTTTCTGCCCCGTTTTCTCCGTGTCTCTTCCGACTCTTGCATCTCTCACTTAATATCTTCCAAAATCATATACTTTAAGCTTTCAACACCTGCACATGCATAGCTACACAAAACTTTTGTATTCCACATGTTAATTTACAAAAATATAACATGTTACACCCTTTAATGCATAAAACTTTGGTCGCTTATCACATCCCCACACTTGAGTTTTGCTTGCCCTCAAGCAAAGTCTTTTGCTTCAAATCCACATTATAAATTCTCAAATAATTGTTTTAACTAAACATAAGCTAAGGTCCAAGGTCATGCAAAATTCATAAGAATTATACTCTCAACAGATTTACAATCCAACAAACCATCGATGAATTTTTAAACAAAAGGAAATATTGGAACGCGCTTAACTCATATCTAGTTATGGCTTTGCATGCACACACCCCTCACAATCAATCACTCCCCTCGGTTTCATATCTGGACTAGCGATGATGTGCTAGTATTTTTCACTCAAACCCAAACAATGAACCACATTATCATAGGCTTGCATATTGATCACATCTCCACCTACTAACACAACTAAAAAGCACAAATCAAAAGGTCTTTTGAGGGTTGTAATGTAGGCTAGGGTTACGGGTATGGATAAGGATTTTTAAAGTGGCTAAAGGTGAGTGGAATTCAACTAATGAAACTACAAATCAATCCTAAAACTTTCAAATCTCTACTATGGGTATAAATGACCCATCAATACTAAAATTCTTATTTCTTCAAACTATCAAATGAAACTTCAGTTAAATTGACCCAATAACATCTTTTATTATAATTCAAACTAATACTCAAAACCTTTTGGGCACATGTTGACACAATACTATTTTTGTATTTCTTTTTCACGCCTTTTTTTTAAAAAAAATTTTTAATTGCAACCGCAACTTCAATAATCTAAGTTAATTGAAATCCAACTCACGGGTTTAAAAAGAAAAGGCTAAAAAGGTGAATGGGCTAATGTTATGGGTTTTGTCAAAAGAAAAGGTATAGGCTCAGAATGGCATCTAATGGATATTAACGGGTAAAGGTATAAAAATGGCTAAAAATAAAAAGGTTTCTCCTAATGCCTTTATCATTTTTGTGCAATTAATTGGTTCAAGGTCTCAACATGTATCAATAATATGCAAGTTCTAAAATGTGAAACAAAGTGGCTAAACACTCAAGTAAGAGAATATTTATATCAATTTGGCTCAAAATCTCACAACATAGTGGAAAATAGGTTACCGACATGTGCGTGCAAACGGTCACCTTCAATTTTGTTACTCCCGACTCCAACATTTCCAATTTTTAATATATATATATATTTTTTTTAAACATTTGTTGGAAAAACTTAATCAAGTAACTTAATGAATTAACCATGACCAAAGACCTCTACCAAACACTTTGCAAAACAATTATCAAAAAATTTGTATGGTTTCCAAGATTTTCCACATCCTCGTACTTGAACCTTACATTGTCCCAATGTAAATAGTTATGAAATATAAAAGTGTGATTTGTGGGTGCAAAACATCCAATACCCAATATCTCCAAATATCCAACTCAAAGATTACCATAACCATAAGCACCAACCCAACCACAATCAACCAAGTTTCAAACAAAAACACACCAAAACACACAAAAACAAACAAAAATAATATAGTTCAATCAAAGTAACATAAATATGAAAAAGAGTACGTGGACCTGATTAGAGGCGATCATAGAGTGCCTAAACCACCACCAAAAATGGACTCATAAGTCTTCCATGAGTCTTCTCCACACTTGAGTGTTGCTGTGGTGATGAAACTAAAACACACAACACAAAACAAAACAAAGACAAAATAAAGACAATCACAAGCCGGGTTGCCTCCCGGTTAGTGCTAAGTTTATTGTCCTCAGCCCGACATTACCTCCTTATGGAGGTTGAAACACAAACTTGCTTCCATTAGCTCCCCCACCACCTTGGTTGTTATCACTCCAACTCCAAGTCTCCTCTCTTGTAAATTCCACATCAAACAAATCTCCTTTCTCGTTCGGATGTTGGACATGGTCGGGTGGCTTCTTTGCATCTTTCAACTTCTCAGTTTTCTTCTCGATTGCCTTCGGCTCGTCTTTCACATTAAACCTGTCAAACATAATACCTTTCTTTTTGGTGTCACCCTCATTTGCCTTGGCACGAGGATGACACACGTTAGTAGTAACTGATTTTGAACATTTCTTTTCAACCGAATATGTAAATAAATTTGAAAAAACATTTATGTTCAACTTACGATTCCCAAAGGTCATGTCAACAGTTCCGTTTCGGCAATTGATTTGCGCATTTGCGGTTGCCAAAAACGGTCTTTCCAAAATCACTCGTGGCTCCTCCTCCTTAGCAAGTGGTGCATAATCGAGCACCAAGAAATCTCCCGGATAGTAAAATTCTCCAATTTTCATAGCCACTCCCACTAGTTTCCCCCGAGGCCGCGTGCGTGTAGTATTCGCTAACACCAAGGTGGTGGTGTATTCTTCTAATGGACCAAAATTGTATTGGTCATATGCGCTCCCCGGTAAAATGCTCACCCCCGCTCCATAATCTAATAATGCCAATTTGGTTTTAAATTCCCCAACTTGAATAAGAACTAAGGGTTCTCCAAACTCAATTTCTTCCTCTTCTCTTTCTTCACATTCTTCATTACCATGGGCTACATCAATTGCACTAACATGATGTTTTGGGTTCAAAGTGGTGTCACTTGGCAATTTACCTTCATTTTGTTTGAGTTGAGCTATTTCTTGTGCCAATTGCCCAACTTGTCTCTCCAATGCCACAAAAGACTTGTCTCTCACTTCATTCTCCTTCTTTGATTCTTTCATCATCTCCAATAGTGCATCCAACTTTGAATTAACCGCATTATCACCCCCTGATGACTCATCTTGTTGTTGATGGTCTTGATTGTAATTCCTTGGGGGGTAATTTGTGTTCCGGTTATTGTTATAAGAGCTCCTTTGGTAACCACCCGAATTATAATTGCTTTGTTGACGAGGTTGGTATGACGAAGTACCTTGATTTGAACCTTGGAAATTTGGGTTCAATTGGTTTGACGCATCCCCATATTTGAAATTGGGATGATTCCTCGAGCTCGGGTGATAGGAGTTTGAGTTTGTATCATATGGTTTCCTATCACCATAAACTTGGTTCACGTCTTCTTGTCTACCTTCTTGGAATGGGCAACTTATGGTTTTGTGCCCCAAATCTCCACAACTCTCACAAACATCAAAACGAGTTTTCACTCCCGCTACTTCCTTTTTCTCTCCTTTTTTCAACAAGGCCAACTCTTTCTCCATAGAAGCTAACCTCTCTTTTGTCTCATAGTCCGGGGTAGATTTTGAAATTGGGTGTTTGGCTTTTCGGCTAGCTGATGCCTCGGCTTTTGAACTTTGGCTCATTCTTTCTAAGAAATCCCAATCATCTTCTTCGGGATTAGACAACAATGTCCCATTACTTGTGGACTTCAAGTACTTCCTCTCCTCTTGAGTCAAACCATCCACAAAGCACTTCACTAGTTCCCACAACTCGATTTGATGGTGGGGACATTTCCTCAACAACTCTTTGAAACGGGTAAAAGCTTCATGTAAAGGTTCACCTGTTTGTTGTTGAAAAGTCCGAATCTCAATTCGGGAGTCATCCGTCTTTGCAACCGAGTAATATTCGTCCAACAAAACTTGTTGCATTTCATCCCATGTGTGGATGCTATTAGCCGGCAATGTGATGACCATTACTTTGCTCTATCTTTGAGGGAAAACTGAAAAAGTCGGAGTTTGACCTCATTTTGGTCAAAGTTTTCATCCCCAATAGTGCTACAAATGGCGGCAAACTCAGCTAGATGAGTGTATGGTTCTTCGGTTACCATGCCATGAAAATGGGGAAGGACGTTGATGTAATTCGGTCTTGACTTGAACCTCCTCATTCCCGGAATTGGTGGAACAATTGGAGAAGCATTCTCCGAAATAGCCGGTCGAAAGCGACCATTAACTCCACCCATAGGGGCTAACGGTTGTCTTCGGTTTTCATTATTGTAGCCCCCATTAAATCTCCTCCCTTATTGTCTAGGAGGATAAACAGGTCTATCGGGTCTACCCGTTCGACCCATTGGTTGTCTCGGTCTTTGGTGAACATAATTCACCTCTTCTTCCTCTTCAAAGCCTTGCCCCTCATTGTATTCTCCAAATTGACTCCTCTCGCCATCTTCATATTCGTAATCTCCAAACCCATTACCATTCCCAACCTCTTCATTATCATCATACCCAAAGTCTTCACCATCGTCATCCCCCCAACCATCATCCTCATTGTCGTTTCTTGGTTGAGCTCCAAAGACATTTCCCGGAGTGGTTTGATTTTGTTGTGATCCCCTTCTTCCTTGGTACGTGGGATTGGTACGAATGTTAACGGATCGGTTGTGTTGAACTGGACCCGACCCACGGGGTAGGTTGTTATTGATAGGTATAGATGGGGTTTGGGTTCGGTGAGGTGGAGTTGGTGGGCGGTTAGGGATAGGGCCTCTGTTTGGAGTTGGGCCACGGTTTCTCATGCTAGATCCAGAATGACTGCTTCGACCATCCATAGATGACGGTTCCGATGAAATAGGTTGTAGATTTTGTTGTTGGGTTCGGTTTTGCCTTGCTATCTTCTCAATTTCTGGTTCAAAAGCAAGCGGTGAAGTCCTCCCGGATGAACGGGTACGCATGCACTAATCTGTCACCTGCACACACAAACAAACACCACATGTAACACAAAAATAGAAGAAGATTAACCAAACAAAACAAGTAACAAATAATAAGTAAACAAGTAATCACACAAATCAACTAGAATAAAACACCAAGCGCACACACTCCCCAGCAACGGCGCCAAAATTTGATCGGTGTCGAAGGGACCGGTCAAAGATAAAGAATTAGAGTGTCCTAATCACCTTAAACTAGTTAGGGTAAGAAGGGTGTCGAACCACGAAGAGTTTGTGGTCGGTGCTTAACTTTAATTAACAATGTGATTTATGAAGTTGCAATGGGTCTTTCTGACCAAACACAAGCAATGATTGAGGTGAAATTAACAAATCCAACAAGCAATGATTATCAACTAGCAAAACGATCACGAGTAATCAAGTAGCAAATAAACGGTTTAAGTTGTAAACAATAATTAAAAAAGAATCACACCCGGGTTTCAAGTTCACAAGTAATTAGGGATTATCACACCAACATATGAGTTCAAACAATCAAATGGTTATCCAAATCAAATTAACCAAATCTAACCAAGAACATCAACATTCATACATCATCGGCAAATAGTGTAAAACAATATTCACGAATGAAATCGAGACAAATGTATGCAATATAGAATTAGATTAATCAATAGATTCAACACAAATCAAAGTTCATAGAAATTATCATCTAACGGGGTCAATGGTGCAAGAATTTATCGACTCCCGTGAGTTCATAACCATACTAAACACAAAGATTCAAGTGTTTCAAACCAAACGATTACAAGAATTGTTTCTCAAAGCTAGCACATGATAAAACCCTAAAAACTTACAAACAATCCACCCGGGAATGATTACCGGTGGATTAGCCGCTCATGGTTGTGGAATTCATCTTCGATTCTTCAATTTCTTGATACCGATCTTCACTAATATGTTTCTAGCCACCCAAAATCGCCCAAAACTGTTGTTCAAAAGATGATTTCGAATTTGGGGAAGAAACCCCCACTTAAACTCTCAAAATCGGTAGTTTCCCGAAAATCCGCGTCAAAATAACGTAACCAGCGTAAGCTTACGCCGCAACACTGAAGCCTGTTGTGAATGAACTGGTTAGGCGTAGGCCTACGCTGGGCGGCGTAAGCTTACGCTGCATGGCGTAGGCTTACGCTGCATCCTGGGTTTCTGCTCCGTTTTCTCCGTGTCTCTTCCGACTCTTGCATCTCTCACTTAATATCTTCCAAAATCATATACTTTAAGCTTTCAACACCTGCACATGCATAGCTACACAAAACTTTTGTATTCCACATGTTAATTTACATAAATATAACATGTTACACCCTTTAATGCATAAAACTTTGGTCGCTTATCAATTACCTATCCATAAAAATATATATAAATAATGAAAAATAATTTTATATTTATTTATAAAAAGTAGAGTTAATTACACCTGTTCATGTGGTTTTGCGGAAAATAATAAGTTTAGGTACTAAGGGTTCGTTTGATTCGTGGAATTGGAAGGAATTTGAATTAAATTCTTTAAAAATTGTGTTTGGTTACCATATATGGAATTGCATTTAGAATTAATTCCATCATTAATTGGATTTCAACATTTCTTTCTATTAGTGATGGAATTCTTAACATTCCAAAGAATTATTTAAAAATGACCAAAAACCTCTCTCCTTTTATTCTCATATTTCCGTTAAACACTTCTTCGTATTTTTATATTAATCATGTGTAGCATCTAAAATCACCCGTAAATCAACAAAAAAAAATCAATATCTTTTCTAGTGGCCTATTAAAAAAGAACGGAGACCCGACAAAAACATTGAAAACAAAAAACAATGAAATCTATTTCAGATTTTAGAAGAAAAAAATTGCTTTGTTCATCCTCAATTCTATTTTATATTCTTTTTCCAACCTCTTCGTTTAAAACAAAATGAAAAAAATAATTTTGTCTCAAATTTATAAAATAAAAACAAAACAAACAATTCAAAATTAACTAAACAAAACAAAAAAAGAATTTTAATACTGATCATAAACAAAAACGAAAAGTTGAAAATTTCTAATAGAGAAAAGTGACTATTGTTTCTTCATGTAATCTCTTCCTACAATACGTGACTGGATAATTAAATCGGAGAAGAGAGTGAAATCCCAAAAAACATGAAGGTCACAACAAACGAACGTTAGTTGAGTTTAAAATCATTGACATAAATCAACTGGAATTTGTAAAAGACGAGCAAAAATATCTCGATCTCTCTGTGGGGTTTGATAATGTGAGTGATGAGAAAAAACCGTAGAAGAAGTTGGATGGAGGGGACAAGTGGTAATTATGCTTTGTGGGAAAATGAAGGGTAATATTGTCATTTTAATTTTTTAACATTCATCAATTACTTGTGAAGTTCAAAAACTTCAATTACATCATATTCACCCCAACCCTTGCATACAACATACTCATACAATATCACTGGTTAAACACATAGTTAGTTCAATTATTTAAACATCATACTACATTGTGAGGTTTATGGGCCTCAAGCACCCACCCTTTGCATACATTGTCCATATGCAGATTCACCAAATCAATATACACACATGATAATCAACAAATCAACATGTATAACAAGCATGTGCATTAACTACCACCTATCATCACTAAGTAATTGCAAATCATTTACCTTTAACTGAAGAGGATCCCACTTGATATACAAAGTTATATCCTTTATACCTTGATCACCTATACAATCCAATTGCAATTAGCAATCCTATGATCTTAATCCATACACCAAATTGAGACTTAAGATACACCTATGATCTAAAAGATCAATACTCAAACTTAATTTGGTTAACACAACTTTAACCAAACCTCCAACACACAGAAACAACATTTCAACTCATTTTGACCGGTTAAAGATTTATCTAAGTCCACCCAATTCCACAAGGTTCTTGATTTACCAAATTGATTGATGATTTCTACTAAATATTGTGTTTATTAACACCATAAACACTTACCAAACACTAATTCCTCATTTAACATCATCAGTTTGAAAACCTCGAAATTTTAACCTCAAAAGCCCTAATTTTAAAATCATCAAATTAGATGTTAAAATCATGATTCTTCACTATTTACAATACTAGATTAAGATTTATAACCAACAATGAAGTATTTAACACATGTAGAAGCTAAGTGTTAAGAAAATAAATCTACCATTCCTGACGTTAGAAAAATGGAGGATGGTGTTCGTAAATAAATAGGGCACAACAAAATGAGACGGGCCCTTTTCCCTTTTCATCGCTCGTTACTCGACATAAACAAAACCTTTACTGCCATTCGGTTTCTTCCCCTGCTACACACTTCCAACTCTCTCGCAGCGAATCACTGGTTCGATCTCTTTCTAAAACACGATTCGTTAGGTTAAATCCTGCATTCATCGATCAAATGTTTCATTTATCTTCTTCAAAATTCAATAATTGCTCTATGATAATCGATGTTGTTTGCTGCTGATGTCCGAAATTGAATTTTTGTCGGCCAATTAGAGGGTTTTATCTTGAAATTTGTTTAAATTGTCGAGAATCGGTAGGCTAGGTTTGCTTTTTGTTGATCAGGAACTTTTGGGGAAAATGCTTCAGTTAGCTGAATGTTGTAGGCTGCGATTGGTATTCAGAAAAGATTATTTTGATTGTAGTACAATGTTTGCGCTTTTGTTGAATTTGAGTTCCAATTTTTGTATATATAGTTACAATTTAAGAAGAAAATGAAACCTAAAGGGGTATGTATATGTTCAAAGTAGGGCTCACTTTGGTAATTTGGACCTATTGATTAGATTACTTTCCTAGGGTTTTTGAAAGAATTATCTGAGAGTTGATGATTATTGATGTTTTCATATAGGTTGTCTTTTTATCTGTTAATTATGCTTAAAAGCAGTTTCTATATTAGATTTCTCAAGGCCCCGAGGCGTTTTCCTGATCACCTCAAGCGCCTCACGCGCTATTTTTAAAACCAAGCTTCTATCTGATTTATCTAATTCCTCATAGCTAATACTCTCCTAATCTTTTGTGATAATTTTACATAAGGATTTCTTAGATTCATGTGATTTATATCAAATATACTTGTAAATATGTTAGTATTGCATATTGGATTTCCTCAAATTTGGGTAGCATTTTTAAGTATGTGTCTTGGGAGGTGGTACCATGGTAGAAAAAAATATAGTTCATCAACTTAATTATGTGTTTTGCCCTTCTAGATTTGATTATGAATAGTTAATCGTGTTTATTTGTTATATGAAGTGTTCCTTTAAAGCAAAACATCGCCGATACTGCTACATATAACAAGTATTTGATATGCTGTGGCCTGTATGCTTGCGTATTTAACTCTATTTTGATTCTCTTTCTTTTCCTGTGAAACGTTTAATGCTCTATTATATTTTCCTACCATTTTTCTTTTATTTTCTTCTAACCAATAACATGCTATCATATGATATTGTCAGAGATTCTCTATTTTTTCCAATGGCCAATAATGCTCCGTATCCTGGCATACAGGTAGTTTATATAGTTTATATACTTTCTCATGATTTTTCATGTTTCCATCTCTTAATCTTGCTCCTACATTTTTTTTTACCACAGCCACCTCGACCTCCTGTTGCCGCCATGGGACCTCCTCCAAACACTTATCCATCAGTGGCAATGCAAGTAAGTTTTTTTTCCAATCCAATTTTCTTTCTGTAAATTCTTAATTATTTTGAATCTGAAGCAACTGTTCTAATATTGGAATTAAATTTAGTTCCGCCCAGCAGGTCCGGCACGACCGCCACCCCCATATATGCCTATGATATCTCAACAGTTTCTAGCTGTAGGCAGGCCAAATTTGATGTCTCAGCCAGTGCAACATTTACCTCCTAGACCTGGACCACCAGCACCACCACTGACACATAGCATAGTGCCACCTCCTCCTCCACCGCCGCCTGCTGCCCAAGCTTTCTCAGTGCCTGATGTTCCAGCGATCCGACCTGTATTATCTGTATCGCCACAGGCCCAACAGGCTGTTCCAGTACCCAATAACTATGGGCCTGGACAGAGCGGTCCAAGGGGTGCCCCATCTTTAACTTATAACGTAAGATACCAAGTATACTGTATTACCTTCTTTAAATTGTAAATGTATAATTTAATTTATTGGAATTTTTGTTTATGTTAAATTTGTTTTAGCAGTTATCAACACCAGCAACCACACAAGTACATGTAAATGCAGAAGTAACTAGCCAATACCAGCCAATATCATCAATAAACATGCCTAGTTTTCCCCTAGGTGGACCAGTTGTTACACATATGTTGCAGCCTGCTGAACAGACATCAGTTGCATCTACTGTTCCAGTAAGGACCAACGATTCTTTTGTTAATTTTTTTGATGTCACGTTTCTTATAATTGTGCAATTCTTTGATGATTTACTGTATATGCCAATGACGTGTATGACATCACACATGACATTGGATTGTTAGGTAACAACTGACCTACCCAAAGCTGTGGAAAAGGCTGCATTGGATTGGATTGAACATACTTCTCACAAAGGAAAAAGGCATGTCTTTTCTTATCCAGTCCTATACTCCTATTCCCGTGTTCATTGATTTGTATGCTAGGTGCCTAGGTGTATATTAGTTATTACATATGCATATGTTATGTATGTACATGTATAATTTTTTGTCTGTCTGTGTGTCTATAGATATGTATGTATGCATGCATGTATTGTGTGTTTATGTATCATGTATGTGTATATGCACCATACTTCTGATATATTTCACCCTGTTTCTTCCATAATTTAATCAGTCCCCTTTTGTTATCTGTTATCATTTTCCTCTTACCAAGTGACCATCCTGTTTATTTTCATATGAATTTCTAGTACAAATTTTATAATGATGTTATGCTTTCAAATTTGTATGTAGCAATTTCCTTAGTTTACATTCAATGCATGAGCGTTATCATTTTTTATTATATTTCTAAGGGTGATACCAAAAAGTAAGAAATTATGCAAGTGAAAAGAACTAAAATGGAAAATGTGTTAATTGGGACCTGTTATAACTAATTTGAAGCAAAGAGTCGGTAATATGTATGTTTACTACAATATAGTTAAGGTAGTTATATCGAGGGCATTAGTAAGCATACGGGCCTCACCATATAAAATAAGAATGTCCAAGAATCAGTGATATTTATATGTGTTAACAAGATTGAGGACGGAGAAGGTGAATAGAAGGTTTTGGTTTGTTTTATTTTTTGTTTGTTGTTATTGTTCTATTAATATTGCTCCTTCATAGTAGATTCTTGTACAAGTAACAATCATTTCAAAGTTCCAATCAATTCTCTTTAGACCATGCCTTACGTATCAACCGGTGAATAAATGCTATTGATTATGGTGAAGTTAACCATCTGATTCACCGTATCATTTTTTTGTAATTCTAGAATTAAGGCCTGTTATTAGGCATGTAAAACTCCAGTTTTCTTTTGTTGTGATATGTGTTTAAGAAAAGGTTCTCTAATGTTGTTTCAGATACTATTACAACAAAAAGACAAAAATATCCAGCTGGGAGAAGCCTCTCGAGCTAATGAGCACAATTGAGGTCTGTAAGCAACCGAGTTATTGCTTTAAAAATTAATGACTGTGACTGATATATGTTAAACATTTTCCATCAATGTTTCCATTTTGAACAGAGGGCTGATGCATCTACAAACTGGAAGGAATACCCTGCTCCTGGTGGAAGAAAGTGTGTAATCTAGAACATTCTATACCATTTTATGTTTAATTTTCTCAAATGCCTAACAATTTCTGTATTAACAGGTATTACTATAACAAGGTTACCAAGCAATCAAAGTGGAAAATACCTGATGAACTCAAGGTCTTTTCTCTTAACAACAATCCGTTAATCCTAAATTGACTTCACTTGTTACCTAATGCAACCTATGAACATGTGCAGTTGGCTCGTGAACAAGTGATAACCAAATATACTACCAATGAACATCAGTCAACAAAGGAGCCTGATAATGAAACCTTGGTTCTATCAGTAACGCCTGGTTCAGATAGCCCATCTTCTCAGGGTCATGAACCGGGTTCGAGCCCTGTTCCTGTGGCTCATCTTACTCCAGCTGTGCAATCAGGATCTGTGTTAACTTCTGAGTTGCCAACAGGATCCATTGTGTCTTCTAAAGCGACAACAAATGCTGCTGAAGAAACACCAGTGCCTGCAACATTATCGTTGTATAACCTGCAATCCTGCATTCATTTTTTTGGTTGAGAATGTAATTTCTGGTTCTCATTTCTTTGTTACTTACCTTCATGAAAATGTAGGAGCACCACAGAGAATGTTTCAGCAAACAATGCTGTAGTTGCAGAAAACGGTAACATCGAGGTACCCCCCTCCATCTTCTCTTCTCTCACAGTTGATTTATTTAAGCATATTTACTAACCTAATCAGCGGTTTGCAGGAATCCACTAGAGGCACTGTAACTGATGATAGTACTAATGTTGGTGCTTTAGAAGAAAAAACAGTTGATCAGGGAAACCATGTTTATGAGAATAAACAGGTATTTATTAATTCTTAAAAGCCATCACTACATTTATTCATTTTTTTTAATTATATGTTTATTTGCCATATGTTTCAGGAGGCTAAAAATGCATTTAAGGCTCTTTTAGAAAACGCAAATGTTGCTTCTGATTGGACCTGGGATCAGGTATTTGCAGACTGTTTTAATAAGCAGATATGGCATTCAGACATCTTCTTGACATTTGTAGTTTTATCATGCAATGAGAGCAACTTTTTGCTGACTGTTTTTTTAATCAGTAGATTTTGCATTATCTTGACATCTTCATTTTTTTAATCAGACAATGAGAGTAATTATTTGCAGACTGTTTATTTTTAACAAGTAGATTTCACATTATCTTGACGTCTGTATTTTTTTTAATCAGACAATGAGAGTAATTATTAATGACCGAAGATATGGTGCTCTCAGATCACTTGCAGAGCGGAAGCAAGCTTTCACTGAGGTTATCATTAACTTAATGTTTGCCACGCGTACTATGCTTTATCTAATATTTATTTTAAGAACGTAAGGGGGTGGGGGTTGAATGAGTTATTTTTAATTTTAAGATCACTTTATAGAACTCTTTGCTTGTTAAGAAAATATTCTTTGTGAAGAACTTGTAGGTTGCAACACAACATGTAAAAGGTTTTAGAGTAAAAAGAGATACCACTACATGAACACAACGATTTATAGCGGTTCAAGTGGATGTTAAGTTGTTAACTTATCCACTTTACGTTTAGTCCTTGCTTTTCTATTCAACCAAAAGTTTCTCTTCACCAAAATCGACGTTGTAAGCCGGTAGAGATCACTGTTGTAACGTCTCACTAATAATGTAGATCACCCCTTTTTGCGTCAGTCTGTTAGTAATTTTGGTGGATCACCATTCACACATTACAACATATGTGTTTGAATATGAATTACTATACTAAGCCTCACTAGTCACCAACCACTTCTCTTGGATCGTTTTGATCTTGATAATGGAATATGTAGAGGGTTAAGATCACTTTAGAGAGTGTGTATGTTTGTGTTTATTCTTTGCAAGAGGTTAGTTCAAGTGTGGAAAGCATGTCTGCTTAACTAGAGAAGAATATTAACTTTTCAAAAAGTGGACGAACCAGAAACACGGTAGATGCCACGGTTTGATCGGCGGTCAAGTTATGCTCCTTCTGACAGCATTTGATCTTTTTGAAAGGTCCATTTTTGAGTTTTCAGGCATTTCCTCAAACCAGTTAGTTGTGTATTCACATCTTAGAAAGCACCAAAGTTGAGTCTTTAATGAATGTGTATATGTTGTAAATTTAAAACTCTAAAATATTTTGGAGAACTTCCTTTTAAAACGATTCTTCAAACAAATACTTTCAATATAAAATACTATCAAGTATTTTATAAAGGTTTAAAAACCTTTTATGTAAGCCTCATTGAATACTATCAAGTATTTGTGTTGCTTGCTTGATCTTTTGGATGTTTTTGTTGATGACTTAAGAATGCAGGACATGAATATATGAATATTTCTATTTAACATTTGTATCACAAGTTTATATTTTTTATTGTCATTAAAATAAGGAGTGAATTTTACAATGCGTGACCATGTATAATATATGTATATGAATTAATTTAATATATTTATAACTTTATGTTTTAGTTTCTAGTACAAAAGAAAAAACAGGAAGCAGAACAGAGGCGGAATAAACAAAAAAAGGCACGAGAAGAGTTTAAGAAAATGCTAGAAGTAAGTTTAAGTTTTTTTTTTCTTTTCTTCACATTTAATTTAATTTGACATCTTTACTGTCTTTACTTGATTTTGTTCACAGGAGTCAAAGGATATCACAGTGTCCACTAAATGGAGGTCTGTATATAATTTCGAAAGTTATTATTTTCGCATATATGTTTGTTTACTCAACAGTTTAAAATAATAATCTGGTAAATATTGTATAATATTGTTGTATGCTATTCATTTTCACTTTCTATTCAACCTTGTATAGCAAAGCAACTGCAATCTTTGAGAATGATGATCGCTTCAAAGCGGTTGAGCGATCTAAAGACCGTGAGGACCTCTTTGATGATTATATAATGGAACGTGAGAAAAAGGTCAATCCTTTAAAGATTTTTTTTGAGTATTGGTTATATAAAATGTATATTGTTTTCTAGAGATCTTTAAAAAATTCTCCGACACTATCATTTTGGTGTATTTGTTATCAGGAGCGGTCAAAGGCTTTAGAGGAGCACAAGAAAAACAGAAAAGAGTACATAGAATTTTTAAAATCTTGTGACTTCCTCACGGTACCTCCTCTTAGCATAGTTGAGGAACATAATTTTATTTTTCTTCACTTACTATATTATTTTCATTTTCAGATTATTTTTCATCTGTCTAGATTTTTCTTGAGAAATTAACATTTATCTTCAGGCAAGCAGTCAATGGCGGAGAGTGCAAGATCGCTTAGAAGCTGATGAAAGTTGCGTGCGCCTTGAAAAAGTTGATCGCCTAGAAATTTTCCAAGTATTTTCTTTCAAGTTCCTTTTGGATTTAATATATACACGTGTGTGTATGTTTATCAGACTTCTGTGTTTTTTTTTCCAATTCCGTTTGTCAACTAAACAAGTGTTTTATGTCTCAGGAATATATACGTGATTTAGAGAAGGATGAGGAAGAGCAGAGAAAACTCCGAACGGTATCTTAAATATATAACTTAAATTAATAATCCTGAGTTATTATTACACTACTGCTCTTATTTGTAGTTTTATTCATACAGGAAGAATTAAGAAAAATAGAACGTAAAAATCGGGATGAATTCCGCAAGTTAATGGAAGGACATATTGCTTCTGGAATGCTTACTTCAAAAAGTCATTGGCGTGACTATTGCATTAAAGTGAGTCAATATAGTTTTTATCTTTTAATTACTCAATTCTCAGATTAAAACTACTTACATGAATATTTTACTTAATATTATATATATTGTTTTGATTTGTAGGTGAAAGATTTACCTGCATATTTAGCAGTGTCATCAAACAGTTCTGGTGCCTCCCCAAAAGATTTGTTTGAAGATGTAATAGAGGAGCTAGAGAAGCAGGTAACGGCCCCATTATTGGTGGCAATATATATAATTTATTTTTGTTGTGCATATGATACTTTAGAAAGCTTAGATTTTTATAATCAAGTGATCCCAGTATACGGAGGACAGGGATCGAATAAAAGAAATAGTGAAGATGAGAAAGGTTAGATTTTTATAATCAAGTGATCCCACACTTGCCAAATCTTGTCACTTTAATTTCTTGTGATTTTAGGTTTCCATCTTATCTACATGGACTCTTGAAGACTTCAAGAATACAATTGCTGAAGATATTAGCTCAAACCCAGTTTCAGATGTTAATTTGAAGGCATGCTTTGATTTTCCGCCAATATATACAATAAATAATTTATATCAGGCTCTATTCCTTCTATAAAATCCTAAACTTGATTCACCTTTTTGCAGCTTGTATTTGATGAGTTACTAGAGAGAGTTCGAGAGAGGGAGGAGAAAGAAGGCAAAAGGCGTAAACGTGTTGCAGATGATTTTTATATATCTTTGACAACTTCTAAGGTTTGACTACACCTGACAGTTATGACCCATTCTTCAAGAAATTGGTTGATTTGGGTAAAAAGAAATTGCATATGGGTTCCATTTGGTTCTACTAAGATTATACAATGGATCAAATTTTGATCTACTAAAATTATGCAATGGGTCAAACGGATTATAGAACCTGTTATAAAACCTGTTAACTTAATGCGGGTCGAAATGGGCGATCACCATCCACCACCACCACCTACTAGTCCTGCCGCAGCTACCTCCACCATCAGTAGCCGCCTCACCTGTTGCCACTGGCTGCCATAAAATCAAATATAGCGGGGTGAACCCATTTTGATACTTATTTTCTAAAACGACCCGTCTAAAGGGGAGCCCATTTTGGTCAAAACCCCCTTTTGACCTGAACCAAATGGATACTTTATTAAACGCCCGTTTTGACCCGGAACCAATTTTACCTGAACCAATGTTACCTGACCCGATGCATTCTTTGCAATCTTAGGTTTGACCACGTATACTGCCGGTTGCTACTCGAATCTGTTTTTTTTTTTAATTTAACTAATTATTGTCTTCTTGCAGGATATAACTTCATCTTCACGATGGGAGGACATTAAACCTCTCTTTGAAGATAGACTAGAAAGCTGGTATTCTTTTGTTTTATTTCTATGCATTAATGGTACTTTATTGCTATACGGTCTAGCATAATCATCGGTCGTTATAAAGGTTTAGCATGGAAGAAAGCTTCTTTAAGGAGATTTTTGACAAATACATAACCGAACTGAAGAAAGCAAGAGATGAGCGGAAGCACAGGGAGGATAAGGTACCAAAGAAGTATAACATAAATGATTTGGTGTATTATAATTGTTTATAATATGAAAATAAACTGAATCAATGTGAGAATATTTACAGGCGAAAGATAGAGATAGGAGAACAGAAAAATCAAGAAGGGACAAAGGTAAAAAAGATAAACGAAGAAGGGACGAGGCTAGGGATTCTCACAGACATAGCGCTGAACGTAAAAAGACAAAACAGGTTAATTCTTTATTTTTTCTATAAATTACGCTTTAAATATGATTTATAAAAACTATATTATTACAATAATAATCTGATTAGAACGATTTATAATTAAAAAACGACCCAAATTGACCTGTTTATATGTAAATGGGTTAAAAAGGCACATCTACTATAATGTTTGTTTTACTGTGGTATAGTTGGATCAACAGTCTGCGTCGGTTGAATATGAGAGCCGACATAAGAGATACAAGAGAGATCATAGACGCGGGGACTATGATGATCAGAGAGAAGCTGAAGATGGTGAACTTTGGTAGTTATTTAACTGCTTCTCTTTTTGTAGATAGTTTTAGCATCTATGAATCTTACAGTTGTTGCCTTTTGTGATTATATATTATATACATACTCTCTTTTTGTAGATAGTTTATCCGGTTTTGGACCGGACCAAAAAACTTGAACGAAGTATGTTTAATCTTACAACCGGACCACATGAAGGATGTTTGGTAAGCATGGACCGGTTTTTGCTTATCCTATATTCCTATACACAATCAAAATGTTTAAGAGTACCATTATTACCCTTCTTTTACAAGATGAAACAAAAGAATACATTTGAAAATTTTAGATGGTGGAAGCTAGAAGTTAACATTTATTATATAATCTTAAAAATTATAATAAATAGTATTTTGAATTTTTTAAAAACATGATGATGTCAAAACTCTAGAAAAATATTTAATATTTAAGTCGGTTTTTTCTGTAACCCGAGTTCTAACAATATTTAATCACATGAGATCATAAAGAATATATACCAGATACTATATCACCCGAGACCAAAGGGTATGAGACATTTACAATTATTTGACCCGTTCCGATTGACCGTTATGGTTTCTTTTGTACGTTGGTACTCTGTTAAAAGTGGTGAATGATACGTTGTTCCCAGGGATTTTAGTATTTCACAGATACATCAAAAAAGATGTAACCCATTCTTTATCTTAATCAGCTATAAGTTGACATGTACAGTGTATCCAACATAAGCTCAAACCTTAAATCAAGATGGTGGGATCAAACAGTAGCTTGTGAAGCCATAAATTGTGTGGAAGCTCAGCTTGTGTCAAATGTAAAAAAAAGAAAAGTGTAAAATGACGAGAACAATATTTGATGTAACGAACCATAGAGAAATTTATAGCAGAAGTTGCTGCATGTAACAAAATTATTACCCTTGCATTTCATATCCAGTTACAAAATAAAAAAGCCAAGGGAGTTGCTAATGAAAATCTTGGGACATTGATTTTTGTTTTGAATACCGTAAGACAAATCTCTTGAAAGTTCAGTTCTGCAGCGAGTGGACCAATTGAGTATCATCAATCCTGGGAAAGAAATAAGAGTTTTACGACAACAGCAACACAACACGAATAGAGTCATGTTTTGGGTAGTCATCGTTTAAATAAACACGCCATGTTCAGGTTGACCTGTTTATAACCCGTTTAATCAACGGGTCATATTCAAGTTGACCTTTTACCATGTTTATTTCCCGTAAACAGTTTAAGATTTGAATTAAAAGAATTTAAATTTTTTAAGGTCAACCTGCCAACCCGTTTGGCTTGTTTAGATAAAGGGGTTATACAGGCGGTGTTTGGATTGCAAGATTTTGAGTGTGTTAGGGTTAGAGTTATGTCTTTGACACGAATAAATATGCCGTGTTCAGGTTTATCAATTCAACCCGCTAACTCGGAACACGTCAACCCGACACGATTATCTACCTTAGAAACAAGGGTCTCGGCAGCACCAAACTTCTGAGAGCACTCTGAGTATGCAGATCCAATACCCACTCCTGCACCGAAAGCAATTGATGCCCAGCGTGTCACAGGCGAACCTGCCAAGATAACAAACAATATCTTCAACCGTGTAATACATTATAACACTTTACCCTAGTGTTGTAAACTTTTGACACAACACGAAAACACGACATATATCTAACATGAAATTTGTGGGATTGGGTGGTTTAGTGTAAACAGGTTTAGGTTAGTTTTGGGTCGAATCCACGAACACGTATAGTAAACGGGTTGTGTTCGGGTCAACCTGACGGGTTTGTGGGTTGATCCGTTTAACTGTTTTGTGGGAACACTCACATTTGATTAATGGTGTTTGTTACCGGCTTTTCGCCTAAATTCATACAAAGGAAACCAGATTGATACTGCACTGGCAAGTGGCATTTACTGCTGTTTTGATATTTGGGTGACCTTAGGGCTTAGTGTAACCTTTTTAATACAAAACTAGAAAAGGGAACACATGATACTTGTTGGGTTATGAAGGCTTTGGGCCGAATTGGGCCTAGTGGGCCTGGGCCGAGCTGGGCCTTGGGCCACCAGCGGCTGGGCTATTGGACCTCTTGGGGCTGGCCAGATCTGAAGAAGCAAGGGCTGGCGGCTCTTTCTTGGGCTGTTTAGCATTAGCTTGGTGATTAAGTTATTGCCTTAATTAGATAACCCTAATCTAGTCTTATAAATATATTCCTGATGTAATTGTATTCTCTTGAGCACCTAATAATAAAGAACCCTAGTTGCAAAGTGGACGTAGGCCAATTGGGGCTGAACCACTATAATTCTCGTGTCTTCTACTTTTCTGTTTATTGATATTGTGCGTGTGTGTGATTCCGCTGCGTTAACGACTCTTGATACCTAACAAGTGGTATCAGAGCCTTGGCTCGTTGTGTACACACGGTCTGCACTGGTTCAATCGCTGAAGGGGTTAAAGGCTGTTTCGAGAAGGCCGTTGTGGTTCTGATAGGCTGTCTACTGCTGTCAAGGATTTCAGATCTGCGCCGCTACAGTGTTTTCCGGCCGTGAACAGTTTTTCCGGCCGTGAACAGTGTTTTCGGGAAGAAAAAAAAACGTTTTTTCTGTTGCTGTTTTTTCAGGGCTGTTTGGTTACTGTTACTGTCATTTTTTCTGCTGCGTTTAGGGTTATAAGAACCCTAGGAGCTGGCGCAAGTAGGGGACAGAAAGAGGCTGTTCGGAAATTGTTTTTTTGTGATTTTGCGATTAGGGTTTGGTTCCTTGAACCCTTGAAGTTGCTGCTGATCACAGGTTTTGCAGGTGAAACGCCGGTTCGGGTGTTTCGGGTTTTAGGGTTTTCTATTGGAGGTTGCTTGGCTTCGGTTGGCTGATTTCTTAATTTTTGGTTTCTTCTGATTCTCGTTTGCAATGGCTGAAGACAGGAAAATTCGAATCGAGAAGTTTAACGGGACTGATTTTGCATGGTGGAAGATGCAAATAGAGGCGTTATTCGGTGAAAACGATTTGGAGATGGTATTGGCAGAAAAACCAGATGGAATGAGTAAGGCTGACGAAGTGGTTTGGAACACTAAGGACAAAAAGGCGAGATGTAAGATTGTACTGGCTTTGACGAGGAGCGTAGCGTTCAATATCAAAGAGGAAACCACGGCTTATGGTATGATGACGGCTCTGTCAAACATGTATGAAAAGCCGTCTGCCGGTAATAGAGTGTTCCTGTTGAGAGAGTTATTCATGATGAGGATGAATGAGGGAAGCTCGGTGCCCGATCACATAAATAATATAAATTCAATTTTGTCCAGGCTATCGACCGTTGGGACAAAGCTTGATGATGATACTCAAGCTGCGATACTGTTATCCTCTTTGCCTGACAGCTGGTCAGGTTATGTGACGGCGATCACTAATTCTGGTGGAGCTGGGAATTTGAAGTTTAGCGTGGTCCGGGATAGTATTCTGGGTGAGGATATTCGTCGGAGGAACACTAGTGGAGGATCCTCGTCTTCTGATATATTCAATGTGGGCAGAAGAAGGGAAAATAACAGGAGCAATGGGAGTAGGGGAAGGAGTTCGTCTAGAGCTCGGAAAAATGTGAGGTGCTGGAGCTGCAATGAAGTTGGGCATGTGAAAAGTCAATGTCCAGGAAGGAATAAGGAAGAGTCTGGGAAGAATGAGGGCAAAAGGCAGGTAAACACGGTTCAGGCAGATGAGGAATCTGATGATGATGTTTTGGTTTGCTGTGTAGAGTCTTCTACAGATTCTTGGGTTATGGATTCTGGTTCTTCGTTTCACGCGATGCACAGCGGGGAGACGATGGAGAATTTAAAGGTTGGTAACTTTGGGAAGGTACGGATAGCTAATGGTGATGTTCTTGATGTTACGGGCATGGGTGACGTAAATTTGGTTACTTCTTTGGGAACCACATGGAACTTGAAGAGTGTCAGGGTTATTCCAGCTTTAAAGAGTAAGCTTATCTCTGTCGGTCAGCTGGATAAACAGGGACTAGAAGTAAAGTTTGGTGGAGGCAAGTGGAAGGTAACTAAAGGTAATCTGGTAATTGCTCGTGGAAACAGGCGAGGTTCTTTATACATGGTGGAGGTACCTGCTGAGGGAAGCATGACCGTCCCTCAAAACAAAGTTGGGTTCGCTGAGTCAAAGGGGCGAAAGAAGGTTCAATTTGCAAGAAGGGAGCCTAGTGCCAAGGTGATTCAAGCTGAGCGGGGTCGGAGGTCAAAACCAGGTCAGGGGTTTGGTAACAGTGGGAGCACGGGGTGTGTTCCGGTTACAGTTACAAAACAACGTTGGGTTTTGAAGACCGCTAGTCTGACTGTGGAAATCTCTCCTATGGAAGTCTTGCTAAAGGAGGAGAGTGGTAATGGTTCTCGGGTTATCTCTGGAACTGGTGGATCGTGCAGACCAGTTGAGATAGAGAATGGGTTGGAGCTCGGGGGAGCTTCAACTGCCCCTTCATGTACTTGATGAGAGGGGGGTGCAACTAGGGGGAATTGATGAAGTCTGAGCTTGTTTATAGGGACTGAAGGCTCGGGAGACTTTGGATATGGGGGATACTGGAATTATTGGATCGGGGATTACTTGAATGGTGTTTGTGGATTGAGCAAAGCCTTCAAGTGGGAGATTGTTGGGTTATGAAGGCTTTGGGCCGAATTGGGCCTAGTGGGCCTGGGCCGAGCTGGGCCTTGGGCCACCAGCGGCTGGGCTATTGGATCTCTTGGGGCTGGCCAGATCTGAAGAAGCAAGGGCTGGCGGCTCTTTCTTGGGCTGTTTAGCATTAGCTTGGTGATTAAGTTATTGCCTTAATTAGATAACCCTAATCTAGTCTTATAAATATATTCCTGATGTAATTGTATTCTCTTGAGCACCTAATAATAAAGAACCCTAGTTGCAAAGTGGACGTAGGCCAATTGGGGCTGAACCACTATAATTCTCGTGTCTTCTACTTTTCTGTTTATTGATATTGTGCGTGTGTGTGATTCCGCTGCGTTAACGACTCTTGATACCTAACAATACTCTTAAGGTCATATTCATTACATGCATGATGCATGAATGAAATCCAAAGGTGTGCTTAAGCGACGGAATGTCATTAGTTGAACATTTTCTTCTATCAAAGGCACTGGATTGTATCTTGGATGAATTAGTTGATTACTTACACTGTTTCTTTATTCTATTTCATTTCCCTTAAAAATGATGAGATTTGTGATCAAGCATGCAACTGAAACTGCAACCGAAATATACCTAATATTAAAAAAAATTCCTGGCAACAAAACCGTAATCTTAAAGTCAAGTCAAAATAATAACCCTAATGTAGAATCCTATGGATAGGCGGATAGCTCTACATATAATCATCAACTCCGGGCAAGAAGGTGTCTACATAAAAGAATCTGCCATACTCACACTCTAAGACTCACCCGTTTCCTAACTATATCTCTTATTCAACGAGTAACAAAACCAAGTGGGTACGCATCTATTGCTAATGAATAGGATTTTAGTCAATTATGTCACACTACACAATTATTCTAGCGCAGTCAGATTCAATGAATAAAAAATTGTTGGCATACTGGAAAAAGAGATCTATCGGTACAAATTACATCTGATTCTGCAGTTAGAATCCTCAACTTTACGGTGTTTGTTTTGGCGTCTGTATAACCTTTTGAATACTCGGATGCCATGTCCTACTTACATTAACCCAAAATTTAACCCTTCATTTACTTTGCTATTTCTATTCATATTTAACCATAGATATAATACCCAGCTTGTAACAGATTATAATATAGCAAGTTTGATAGCTTTTTTTGTTGATCAAGTAATCAAACCATCAGTTAGTCGAGTCTTTAGCATATCCCACGTATGCGCGCAATCTAGAAAGACTTATTCTTTAAGTAGTGAGATAAACAAAACAACGTGTCGTTTATCGCTTAGCCAAAAGCTCCCCTTTGTTTAAGTTCTGAAATCCTATTATTCCTGTATGCTAGTCAGACAACTAACTTTAAAACGAGCAAGTTAAATGCATGATGAATGAATGAAATCCATAGGTGTATTCAAGCTATGGGACATCATTAGTTGAACATTTTCTTCTATCAAAGGAACACACTCGTATATTAGACGAATTAACCGATTACTTTACTTCCACAATGTTTCTTGATTCTGTCTCATTTCCCTAAAAAGATAATGGGATCTTTGCTTAAGCATGCAAACAAACCTGCAATATTCCTAATACTTGGAAAAAGTTCCTAGCAACTAAACCCTAATCTTGCTGATAGTCTTTTGGCCTAGTCGCATCTAGTGTCGATCCCCATCAAAGTGGTGCGGGTTCAAGTCCACGAAGTAGGCAATAAGTGGATTTTACACACTAATCTTGAAATCCTTAAAAGTGAAAACAATAACCCTAATGCAGGTTCTATGGATAGCTCTACAAATAACAACCAAGACTATTGCTAGTGAATTTTTGTTATTGGTAATTGAACAATCAATATACATATTCAAGATGAACAAATAGTTTGGATGCAAAAGGAAAATTAGGGTTTGAAAATGCATGAAGAATTCACGGAACAGGATGAGGCCAGCAAGAGCACCGGTGGCGGAGGAGTACACGAATCGACGAACACCCAAATCAAGATAGGCATCCCACTTGGAATTAAGATCGTACGCAGAAGGAATCTCTTTACTTTCAGCCATGTTTTACGATTTGAGATTAGGAAGTTGTAAAGGATTTTCTTTCCCCTTTGTTTTGTAAACCTAATTTCAAATATGAAAGAATTTATTTTGATGTTCCATGTTGAATTATTTATTTTAATCTTACTAATTTAATAAATAAAAATCTCATCCACACGTTATAATTATAGAGAAAAGAACCATTGACTTTCCCGTCAATTTGACTACACAACTACAACTACAACTACATAGCTTCTTAAATTATGTATTATTTTAAAAAATGCTATTTAATCATTTCCATTTTTATAATATCCTTTTTGATTCAACCTCATAATTAAAAATTATAATTCTAATTATTATATCAATTTGTTTTCTCTTTCTATATCATTAAAACCTCAATAGATCTTTTAAGAGATGAGGTTTCATCAACTGGTTTTCTTAAAATTCATACGAGGAGCTCTGCATTATACAAGAAGAGGTCTATAACCACTGCTGGTTCATTCAATAATTGTTATTACAGTTCAATATCCGGGTAATTACCATCTCCCATTCTTTTTGGATTGTAAAATATGTTTGGTCATTAATAGATATAAATTGACTCAACAAACAAAACACACATAATTACTAACAGTTTCTTTTTATTTATATTCAATTAAAAGTATAATTTCTTAATATTTTCGTATCTTTTGAATGAAAACTGTTTCTCAATGTGGAAGTATGAAACCAATTTGTGTTTTGTGCATTTGTAGTCTACACATTAAAGGAGATAAAATACCGACTGATGAATTTTTAATAATTTTGGATATTTGCAACCAAAAATTCTAACTTACAACGTTTGCGTGACTGAGTCACATCATGGTGTAAAGGCTGTTGCAACCTTCAATCATCATCTTTTGTTCACCTCCTAATGTTAAATCATATATAGGACATTTTTGTCTTTTTAATGATCCATCTTCTATATCTAATAATAAAAATAATTGAGAACATGTGTCAGCTTTGTAGACCACTTAAAAGTTGGTTTTCTCGCCTTGGATGTCACGTGTTGTGATGTCGTCCAGACGGTCTATAAAAACTAACTATAAAACCTAAACTAGACTCCTAAGTAATAAATGGAAAACCTATGAACGCACTGACATGCAAGTGGACCTATCGAGTGTAGCACAACTTAATGGTAAACCGGATTATCGAACCATAGAGACACTACGTAACAATACTAGACTCTGACTTGGACTAAAAATTGATTAATGGGGGGTTGACTACATTACTGATTATCACTATGAATGCAATAAACTAGATCGACTTAACTATCAGGACAAAAACTAAGGAGAAATCAGGATATGGGAAGAATACTACCTAGGTCGGAATCCTACTTACAAAGCACAACTTCTACCGGTTCTGGAAACTATGATGGATATGGGATTCTAAAGATAACTGCTAAAGACAACCTAGTGGATCCCTAATCATTCTCAGGGTGTCACCAACTAAGCCACCTAAAGTGTACTAAACTCACCAGATGGTCGGATCACTTCTTACGTATTTCCAACTATGATTAAGTACCCTAATGGATGAATTATGTAGAACCAAAGACTGATTGCTACCAATTATTCTAAGTACAAATGCTGCTGATAGGCTTATCAGCAACATTCAACACATATGGCTGCTGATAGGCTTATCAGCAGCATTCAACACATGTTGCTGCTGATAGGCTTATCAGCAGCATTCAACACTTGTTGCTGCTGATAGGCTTATCAGCAGCGTTCAACACAAGTTGCTGCTGATAGGCTTATCAGCAGCATCATTCTCATTCCTGCTGCTGATAGCTATGTTCCTTGAAGACAAATCGTTGCAGCTGACTATCCATGCCAAGCGTCACTGACAACTTTCTGCAAAAGCAATTGACACACTCAAAGCAGAAGGAACCTCAATGGTGCAACCAATGACGGACGACAATGCTCTTCCCCGAGCATGCAAACAATGATGAATAAAGTAAACGCTTCAATAAAGTTAGCTAGTTTAGCTTTAACGTGTATTATTAGCTTTTGTATAAAAGATCAACGATCTGTGTTCGATCTGATCCTTAGAATCAAGGGTCTGTCTTGATTCTAAGTTAGTATAAATACTGTGTAAACACTTCATTGTAAGTGTGCTTTCAAAATTAGAGTTTTTCATTTGTAATCGTTTATTCACAAAAGATTAATACAAAAGTGTTCTTATCAGTATTCTTTCTGTGTACTCGATTGTAATTGTGTAGTTGTTATTATTTCCGCCAATCTCAACTAAGAACAGAACCATCTTGTAATTTCACGATCCTACAAGTGGTATCAGAGCTTTGGCTCAGATTAAACAAACTCACACTTGTTTAATCACTTCTGGTTCTATTCTAAACTCTCTCTTTGATCAAGTCACCCAAAATCACAAAACAAAAATGGCACAAAGCAATGGTTTTGAAGACATCGGCAGCATCAACCGACCACCAAGGTTGGTATCTGGAGAAGACTACGACATGTGGAAAAATCGCATGGAAAGCTTCTTCTGCTATCAGGAGTACGGAATGTGGAAATCCATCAGGGATGGACCATACACTCCCATGGTGGCATCGGCTGATTCTGGAGAACCAACAGTTCCAAAGGATCCCTCCAAGTACTCAGAAGATGATATCAAGAAAATGGAGGTAGACTTCAAGGCACTAGGAGCTATCCAAATGTGCCTTCCAAATGAAGTCTTTCATAACTTCAGAAGTTACAAAACAGCTAAGGAGCTGTGGGAGGCCCTCGAGAAGATGTTTGCTGGATCTGAGGAAATTAAGGAAAACAGAAGAGACATCCTCAAGCAGCAGTACGAAAACTTCATCTGGAAGGAAGGTGAGTCTCTAACTGTTTTATATAACAGATATACTTATCTTGTAGGTGAGTTGCAGTGCTCAAAAGTGAAGTTGGAGAATGAAGACATTCTTAAAAAATTCATCAGATCTCTACCTAGTTGCTGGACACTCTACACAGTGTCCATCAGAATAACTGAGAATCTGAAGACTCTTCAGATGACTGAGCTATTTGGTATGCTCAAAACCTATGAATTAGAAATGAATTAGAAATGATTCAAGCTACCAAAAAACCTCCACATCCAACACCACCTCATCTGCTTTTCACTCTGAGCACTCAGGCCCCAGTACTAGCAATTACTATCCTCCCATAGTCACACATCCTCAAACTCCCCCTTTTAAAACAAACACATCACCATTTCTCCTTGAAGCTCCTTCTCAAGCCTCAACCACTGCTGCTTTTGTTTCTGAAAACTCAAGCAACATGTACTTTATCAAGGAGGATCTTGAGTGCTTCCATCCAGATGATCTAGAAGAAATGGATATACAACACTCGTATGCCATGCTCTCCATAAGAGCAAAAAGGTTCTACTATAGAACCGGAAGACCCATTCCAAGCAACAGCTCAAACACCAGAATTGGCTTGGATAAAAGCAAATTAAAATGTTACAACTGTAACCAACTGGGTCATTTTGCTAGAGAATGCAAGGCACCTAGGGCAAACCCAGCAGCTCACCAAACCCAACCAAGACATCAACAGCAACAAGCTACTTGCAGCTGTTGGAACATCTGACTTTGACTGGAGCTTCCAGTATGAAGACCTGCCTACTAACAACCAAGCTCTTATGGCAGACACAACTGAGATATCGCCCCAGGTATATGAACATCTATGTTCCCAAGCCTGTATTGATAAGGTTTTAGGCTACAGAAAGCACAATCAAAACCTAATAGATCAAAATGAAGAGTTTCACCAAATGAAATCTGAATTCAAAAAGGTCGAAGACAGTTACAAAGAAAAAATTAACTGCCTAAAGAAAGAGATTTCATCATTAAAACATGAACAAACCAATCTTGAAACTCAGATTGATGATCTACTGGCCAGATTAAAAGCTACCAGAGCAGAATTGGCAGAACAAAAGGTTCATGTCGACAAATATGAATTTGCATCCAAAAAGCTGCAAAGACTTTTGGATGCTCAAATTCATGAAAAGGTAAAAACTGGTGTGGGGTATCATGCTGAACAATATCAAGCTGTTGCACCTCCTGCTGATTACGTGACCATTCATGCACCAAGCCTCAATCTGGCAAATCTTGATATGGCCAACAGAAATCTTGATCCTTCTAAGGATGAATCTTTGGCACAAGAATACACTACCTCATCAGAGTCTGATTCAACTTATTCTGACTCCACTGAAGCAAGTAAAGCTTCATATCCTCCTACTCCTCCAGCCACTCTGACTAAAAATGAAGTCCATTCAGCACAAGTACCAGCCATGTCAGTACCAGTACCTACACCTTTCAAACAAATCAAAATTAGCTATCCTCCAGAAGGAAGGAAGCTAAATACTGAAAAGGGCCAGTCCTCAACTTCAGTCCAACCAAGGAAGGTGTTCGACATATGTCATGCGCCTGGAGAGAGGGTTCCATATGTTCAAAAGACATTGGAAGAAGCTACATTTGAGCACAACAAAGCTCACCCTTGGAACTTCAAAGACCTTTTCAAAAGAAAGGATTATGTGTATCTTTCAAGGGATAAACTGGCAAAATCATGTTTTGTCTGTGGAAAATATAACCACACTGCCAGCACCTGCTTCTACTACCTACAGCAGCAAAGAAACCTCAAGCAACATGCTTTTGAGAAGACAAAGAAGAACAAACAGGTAAGAAGTTTTGAAGCTAAGACAACTCAATTCAGAAAATCTCTTTCTCCACCAAGGGAGCAGTTGTCAAAACCTCAACAATCTTGCATCATCTGTGGAGAATCAGACCACTTTGCTGCAAACTGTAAGTTTAACCCTTTCAACCAGATTCTTCATCAAGCCCCTCATAGACAAAGGGTAAAGAAGGATCAACATACATCGGTTGTTAGTCCAGTTAAGCCCAAGAAAACGAAGCAGAAGCTTTCAGCAGCAACCAAATCTGTTGCTGATAAGCTAACAAAGTCCACAGCAAAAGTGTCCACTGCTGATAAGGCAAGATCCAAGGCAAAGCCTTCAACAGCAACAAAGTCTGCAGCTGCTCAAGTAAAATCATCAGATACAACGTCTGCTGCTGAAAAGACAAAGAAAGCTGGAAAACCACCAACTCAACAATGGAAGGTAAAGAAAACACCAAGCATCATCATCGGTTAAGCTGAATGCATCTATCTACTGTTGTAAATATGTCTGTCTAATGTTGTAAATAAAAGTTATAAGTCAGCAGCATCCTTTTTGGCTGCTGACAGGTCTGATCCTCTGCAGCAAAGGATTTGCCTCTGACTGCCTTAAGTTATCAGCAGGAACAAGTTTTCTGCAGATAGCTTTAAGGCCATCAGTAGCAACATCCCTGCTACAGATCATTGCATCTATCAGTAGCAATTAAGTTTGCTGCTAACAGACTTAACCTTCCGCAGCAACCAAAGTTGCAGCGGACAGGCTTATTCATCCACAGCAACCAAGTTTGCTGCTGATGGGTAAAATTAAGTCCAAATTAACATTTACCCGCTGTAAAAGAAATTAACGTCAGTCTTTACCATGACTGTCTCGGTGTATTACAGCTGTAACAATGAAAAGTAAATAAGGTTGTACTGTACAAGTCATTCTGCTTTTTCTCTCATCTGCCGCTATAAGAACAAATCAAATTTTCCTTACCACCTCTTCACATTCAATTCAACCCTAACCAACTATCACTTTCACCCTAAGTCCCCACCACATTCAAAGCTCTCCATATTCTTCATACTCTCAAGTCTCCACCATATTCAAATCATCCCTCCAAAATCAAACGGCTATGGCAGATATCAACAACCCAGATGATAAGTTCTCCACATACCATAACCTAACAGCATACCTTAACAAAGGAAAGAAATCCGATGGTTTTGACGATATGATCGATTTCTTATGTCGATCAAAGATCTACTTTGCCCTCACCACCAACCCTACCATATATATCCCTCATATGGAGGATTTCTGGAGTACCTCCGTCTACTCAACCGAACAGGGGATTCCCCAAATCAAAGCTAAAGTAGATGGCAAGAATATCACCATCTTGGAAGCTACACTCAGAAAACATCTTAAGCTTCAAGATGAGGGAGCAGCCATCTCATACTCGAAGGACGAATACATGAGGACCTTTGTCTCCATTGGATACACTGGAAATCAAACCGAGTATACGATCAAGAAGGTGCTGATGGGCCCTCCATGGAAGTATCTCTGCCACACTCTTCTCCAATGCATATATCAGAAGAGGAGTGGATGGCATCAGGTGAGCTCTGCACTGGCCTCCGCCTTCCATGGTATGGTCACTAACCAAGGCTTCAACTTTGCACATCTCATTTTTGAGGGTTTACGATATAACCTTCAAGAGGGTGCAAAGCAGCAATTTTTCATGTACCCAAGATTCCTGCAGGAAGTTTTCAATCAAGAACTAAAAGATCTTTCAAAACCTGCAAGAATCTATATCATGTTGGGTCATAAAAATAACATTTTTCAAAGCATGAGGACTGTTTCCAAAAAGTTCTCAGGGGTCAACGTTCCATTGTCATCTACAATGCTGAACGTCCAAAGTACCCCGGGTGACAGTTCAGCAATCCCGGCTGATACTGATCCCACACCCTCCACCTCACATCCTGAACAACAATCTGCATCCACCGTTCGAACCCCTGTGCATACTACTAAGGATGCACAGGCACAAAAATTACTTACACCTCTTTTGGATGTTATTGTTCAACCGGAACACAGGGCCCCGGTTGCAACAACATATACTAGAAAAAGGGGTAAGAGAACTCCTTCTTCTCTTGCCTCCAAGGCCCAAACCCAACCTAACATCCCTCACTCAGAATCACAACATTCTGGTGAGAATATCATAAGGGAAAGCCACATTATTAGGGAGACTCCTTCGGATGTCTCTCTATTAGGATCAGGATCACTTCCCGGATCCGTAGAACAGCCCCCTGAGCACTTCCTTTCTCTTCTGAACTTAAGTGTTGAGGAACCTGATCAAGATGATGTACCTTCTCCAACTACCACTATCTCGGAGGTACTGATTGATCTTGCTTCCAACACACCCAACCCAAGTTCATCTACCCTGAAGGTCCACTCTCGGAGTTATGAAAGAGTGGATGTGGAAGAGGCTGTCACTACTGCTGGCCCGTCAAATGACCAGGAGGACAGTGACAACAGTATTAAGACCTCAACCACGGCAACTCACAGTGAGGATGTTTCCTTGGAAACTCCCCTCACTGAGAGGAATCCCAGGCGCCAAGAAACCATGGGTGATGGGGATGAAGAGGCTAGGCCTAAGGCCCCATCTGGGTCCAAGGATTCCACAACTGTGGATGAGGACAGACTGAAACTTCATAACTTGGAATTGACGGCCAGGGTGGCTATGCTAGAGGCTGAAGTGTCCAAACTAAGACACCAAGTCTCTATGCATGCAGCCCATCAATGCCCAACTTTAGCCGCTCCCTCTCTTGTATCAGTAGGTACCCAAATTGATGCTTACCTGTCTACTGATGCAACCAAAAAGGGGGAGATGGTCTCTATGGAAGAAGACACAGACAGTCTTGACGACTGGATTCAAGAGTAGGTTGTAATTCAAAGCTCACTATTCAAGCCGGCTTTTGTACAAGTTCATGACTTGCCAGTCTCAGATAACGAAGAAGAAGAGACATCTGAAGACTGGAAGTTGGTCGTCAGGGCTGTTGATGAAATGCTGAATGATGCTGAAGACACAGAATAAACAAATACATCATTCAGCATCCTTCCTGAAGCAGCAGCCATCATAAGTCAATCCATTACCCCCCAACTCTTTCAAACTACACAGAAGCTAGAATTTGACTCCATTCTAGCTTGGGGGTATGATGGATCAGCTGAGAGATTTTGGATTGGATGGGAGTTTAGTGGTGTAGAAGAGCTAAACTGGAACTCTCTCAATGCCCTCCAAGTCCTACAACTGCATTTAACTAACTGCATCAACACTTCATCAGATCTCCCAACAGAACTTGCCATTGGCAGGTTCCATGACTTGATGGAGGATAATCTACCCCATTTCGAAAGACTAATACAAACAGCAAAACGGGTAGCTTATCCTGAATCTTTGGCAGCAGCAGAAAGAAGACTGACTCTTAGAAGACTTGACATTATAAGGAGCAGTCTTCTCACTAACGAAGAAACTTGCTGCTTAAGAAGATTTCTGTACTCCTTCATTGTCAAAGACTTAGATGTGCTGGGATGGACAAGCACTAAGTCTCTTGACCACACCTTCTTACTAAGCAACGGCTCCTCTCTCACCATCAACACCAGGAACATCTTGTCACTTCCTACAGACTTTCTCTACAAGATCTTTCAACTCAGGGCAAATATCTGCAATGTCAACTCACTTGAAAGCCAGGCAATGATAGCTACTGTCAGAGCCAAACTTGAATAAGTAGGAAGAATTACTGAGGCAGTATATGTGTCAAACTCTGACACTGATACTGACTCAGCTTCCCCTCGAGTAGACATCTGTACTGCAGCATATGAGTCAAGATCAACTATCAAAGAAATGCTGAAAGAAGTCACAAGTCCTGAGTGCAAATCGAATGAGGCCAATGACCTTCCCATGTTCACATCCCAAATTGCCAATGAAGCTGAGGCAGAGATCCCAATAGCAGCACCATCATCTGCTGTTGTGGTCAGTGAAGTTGAAGCATAGGCATCCAATGTAAACAAAGGAAAGGGAATCATGACAAATGAAGATGAAGAGAGGTTGCTAAAAGAGAAAAGAGAGAGGGAAGAGAAAAGAAGAAGAAGAGAAGAAGAGGAGATGGCTGACATTAAAAAGGCTCAAGAAAGAAAAACAGCCATTCTCCTAAGAGAACAAACCATCCAGCTGTATGCTAGACAGCTGGATGAACTGAAAAGAAAGATTCCTGCAGTTGACCAGATTGAAGAAGATGCAGCTCTTGCTCTTCAACTGCAGGAACAATTCAACAGAGAAAAGGAAGAATTGGAGAAGAAGAAGAAAGAAGAAGCTAAGTTCAGAATAATCGATTCTGAACTAGCTAAAGAAATGAGGGAGGAGTGGGTAAAGACTCTAGTCTCTCAAGGTGAGGATGCAGACTACCTTGAGAAACTATCAAATAAAGAAGTCTACAGAGCCTACATGGGTCAGCAAGGTCAATTGGCAAAGAAGAAACAGGCCGAAGAAGAAGAAAAAGCCAAACAACAGTCCAAAAAGACCATTGCCTTTAATAAACGGACCCATGAAGAAAGGAAGGTCATGATTGACTTCCTTAAGGCTAGAGGAGAGAATGGAAAGAGGCTAGGTCCTATGAACTTCATGAACCTGCAAGCCCTCTACTTCAAAGTCACGAAGGATAAGGAAGAAAGAGTGGGCAAGAAGGGCTCCAAGAAAAGGGTACCTATTCAGGAAGAAGGAGAAACAAAAGCAAAGAAACCCAAGCCTTCTCCCTCACCTACCTCTTCCTCAGTCCAACAACCTTCCACTCTCCTCCCCAAACCTTCCACTCCTCCACCCAAAAAGTCCAAACCATCTCACCCAGCCCCCACTCATCAACAGCCTCCCTTGAAGAAATCCAAACCCACACCTAAACCAGAAGACTCAAGAGACATAGTTGATTGGGTCTATAATCCACATGATCAAAGGTTTGAGATCTTCAGGGGGAGAACTGAAAGAAGAAGATTTATCTACAGATCTGTTGATGAAATTCTGCAATTGCCAGATTCAGATCTTGGCAGAATTCTAGAGCTAGGTGAAGCTCATGAGCCTGCAAATGAGAGTGGGAAACTTCTTGTGCTAGCAATCAAACACTACTTCAACCCTAGCAAAGATGTGATCATTGACATCAAACCACTCAAGTCCCACTCTCCATTTGTAAGTTGGTCCTATAATGCTGATTTGGACGAGTTCACCTTAACTGATGTAAGGAAGCAGAAGATGAGATGTTCAAGCAAAACAATCTATAAAATGCCAAATAAAGACATCAAGACTCTGTCTGCACTTCCACTGAACAATCCCAGCAAGGATCCAAGAGGCTATGAGGTTGAAAGGATAGTCAGCCACATGCAAAAGATTCAGCAGCAAAGTGATTAGAAGAATTTTGGTTGCATCAGTCTAGGGGGAGTTTGTAGAACCAAAGACTGATTGCTACCAAATTATTCTAAGTACAAATGCTGCTGATAGGCTTATCAGCAGCATTCAACACATATGGCTGCTGATAGGCTTATCAGCAGCATTCAACACATGTTGCTGCTGATAGGCTTATCAACAGCATTCAACACTTGTTGCTGCTGATATCAGCAGCGTTCAACACAAGTTGTTGCTGATAGGCTTATCAGCAGCATCATTCTCATTCATGCTGCTGATAGCTATGTTCCTTGAAGACAAATCGTTGCAGCTGACTATCCATGCCAAGCGTCACTGACAACTTTCTGCAAAAGCAACTGACACACTCAAAGCAGAAGGAACCTCAATGGTGCAACCAATGACGGACGACAATGCTCTTCCCCGATCATGCAAACAATGATGAATAAAGTAAACGCTTCAATAAAGTTAGCTAGTTTAGCTTTAACGTGTATTATTAGCTTTTGTATAAAAGATCAACGATCTGTGTTCGATCTGATCCTTAGAATCAAGGGTCTGTCTTGATTCTAAGTTAGTATAAATACTGTGTAAACACTTCATTGTAAGTGTGCTTTCGAAATTAGAGTTTTTCATTTGTAATCGTTTATTCACAAAAGATTAATACAAAAGTGTTCTTATCAGTATTCTTTCTGTGTACTCGATTGTAATTGTGTAGTTGTTATTGTTTCCGTCAATCTCAACTAAGAACAGAACCATCTTGTAATTTCACGATCCTACAAATTACCTCTCAGTCTCATCGACCACCATACATTCAATGAATGCACGGGGTAATCTTAGAATAACAACTATGATACAGGATAACAAAACTCACTAGACACCTAGACCAACTTCCTTTCAGACAGTTGACACTTGAATTCCTAATGACGAAGACTAAACGACTGATCCTCACCTCTCGGGTATTGAACTAGGATACACACTTAATTCTAATCAGCAGTTAATCACAACTCCTATGGTCACTACGTCTAGCAAACCACCAAAATCACAAACCCTAAGATCTATGACCTAGACACGCTAATCGAACTAGCAGACATCCACAATCAACGCAAGGAATCAATAATCAATCACATGAACAAAATTAAACATGCATATACATCATAATTATCATACTAAGATTGTTTACAAAAAATGTAAATCCATTCAACACAACCAGAACCGATAAAAACTAAACTTTACGAAGTATTCATCATTAACCTAGGCAATATTAACAAGTTTAGCCTATGATCATGTTCAAAACATTCAAACACAGAAGTAAAAACAGAGTCATGGGTTCAAACTCAGAACACAAACACAAAGATTCAATTTTGGAAAACCGAACAATTTAATCTAACAAACCCGTAGTCCAAAGCTTTAATCTTTAGCTTCGATTCTTCTCCCAACTCCCAAAATCGCCTTTGGAACTCCTCTTGACGGCTAAAAATCGAACTCCTTTCATAATGGGATTACAATTCTATAAAAATCAAAATTAGGTTTTTTTCTCGAAAATTGGACCTCTCGCGTACCGCGAGATAATTAGGAAAGCCCCTCGCGTAGCGCGAGGGCCAAAACAATCAGGGCAAATTCTGGATTCCCTCCCGTAACGTGAGGGATTTTGATATGGTCTTCGCGGAGAGACTGAATTCTCAGATTTTTGACTTTTAAACTTCGGGCTTCATTCTCGTGCTCGGTTTCTTCGGGTTTTCGCTTGTAATCATCATGAGCACCTGAGAACATAATAAAGACTCAATATGTAACAAAAACGACTAAAAAAAAAATACAAAACTAAGTAAAACGACTCTAAAACGATGGAATAAAGATGTGTGTTTTACACAACATCATGTTGACTTATGGTGAAGTCTAGATTTTGATTTTCCGTCTTTTTCTCCTATTAAATAATAATGATTTTCTTTAATTTGGTAAATAACGATTACACCAAAAGTCCTGTTCTTTAACTTTTTACAAATCGTCTTTAAGAAATATATGATATATTATTTACAATAAATTTAAAAGACATTCATTTAACCTATGTAATACATAGATTTTTAACCTAGTTATTCTAATAAAGTAAAAGGTAATTACACGGTCCCAAGGGAATATCATGTGAGAAAATCACAGAAGTAAGCATTCTTAACACTAGACTTACCAAACTAGACATCATTTTTCAGACGTTAAAAACATAAGTCGGCTAAGCCCTCTTATACAGGTGACACAGAAAATCTTGAAAATTACACACGGGTGTGTATCATGCTCGCATGTGTGCTTTTTGAAAGCTACGTAACCAGTTCATTAGTCGTAGCCGGTTTCTCCCATTTTAGCCGACAACCTTTAGTCGACGCCCAAAACCATAATTCAAAAAAACGTTAGCCGTCCAATTGTAAGCCGACTAGTCATTATGATCTATACTGATGCGGGAGCATCCGATTGAAGATTCGAACCCGGAACATAAGTCGACAGTCGTGTCCGTGGTCGGCCAAACATCGCCTGATGGAATTTTGAATCCAAATTGGCAGGAGATTTCAATATTAAATTGTTTCTATTATTTAGTTTGTATATTTATGTATTTTATTTTATTTGATCATTATCTTATCTTTTATTTTGGGGTTTAATTTTTAAAACTCCTATAAGTATTGTCTCGGAATGTTTTGAGGGGGGGGGGGGGGAGGAATTATATTAGTTTTGGATATTTACTTTGAACCATTGTTTTGGTTTTGAAGATTTTGTGAACTTAGAATTTCTTGAGCCATTTGATCGCTTCCATAACTGCATCAGTTGGTATAAGAGATTTTGGTTCTCAAATGGCTCAACATGAAAGTAAAAACTTGTTTGCTCGTAGACTTGCCGACAGAGGCAACGACACGAGTTTTTTCTATTTTACGCGCTCGGGGAGAAGATCGACACCCTACTCGTAGTGCCGCCAACCGAGGCAGCGATGGGTTCTATCCAGACCCACGAGATCTTAAGATCAAATGGATCCGACAATGAGTCCGTGATCTTGAAATACAACAAGAGATACGGCTTCTCAAACGAGTCCGAGATCTTGAGTTACAACGGGAGTTGCACATTAAGGAAACCGAGTCGAGTACCATCGTTTGGGACGAAGGTGACGACGGAGAGGAGTATCCTTTCTACTATCCCCAACGTTCATGGGAAGACCAACCCAGATTCGATGAAGACAAGATTGGTTTCAATGAATAAGAATGTTCATTTCTACAAAACGTTCTTAACGGAATTACCGTTCAAGAGGCAGAGCCAATGGAGGACAAAATAACGATCATGATACAAGCCTTAAAGTGTGAGAGTTCAAAAAGGTTTGCTCAGGTATTTTTCATTAATTTTTGCACAAAGATAATATTATCGTTGGAATGGGTGAGTCGGGCTTCAAAGTTCAACAACTAGAGCCAATAATTATGAAGGATAATTTACAAGTAATGAATTTGCAAGTTAAATTTGAAAAGATAATTTTGGTTGAAAAGGATTGGATACCTACAATTCAAAACGCTGTAATCTTTATAATTAATAGATATAGAGGAGCTAGGTGGATTCTTTACAATTATGTCACTCCCTCAAAATCTACTAACGAAGTTTTACCGTTTAGGCGTGTGACAAAACAGGATCTCAGTCATTAGTTACATCAAACGACACTATATGAGGTTTAAACACGTTTATTAAATGTTCAGAGTTAAATGCGGAAGCGATAAATAGTACATAAATGCGAAAAACAAACGCGCCCAAAGTCCAGTTCAAAAGAAAGTAAATAAAGTAGTTTAAATGTCTTGATTATAATTAAGATAATATTAGGACTCCATGCATGTCCTAATCGTGCACCTGTGCCTTAGCGTCCTAAGAAAACATGTAAAAGAAAGTGTCAACACAAGGTTGGTGAGTTCACAGGTTTCAGTTTGTAATAGCGTTTGTCAGATCATGTACATTCAATATATATATCATTAGGTAGCTAACCTATATTCATGTTTACTAAAGCGTTCGTAGCCGAAAGTTGACTGTTTGTGTTTGAATTCCTCCCACCATGTCTATCAACAATGGTGATGTGTTTAGGTCAATATTACACCCGTTCGACCTCCAGTCGAGTTAGCGCGATTAACTCGGGTGGGGTGTGTCAAAACCCAGTAGTTCTACTTAAAACTACCTCGCTAGGATCATATTAACCAGTTCAATGTGTGGACTTTCATGATAGAGTTTATATTTAGTCATAACAGGTGATAATATATTTGAATAACAAAATCAAAAGCGTTTGCGTCATGTTTTCTCCCCCAATTTAAAACAGTAAAAGGGGTCGTGAAACTCACCTGAGTTGCGTAAGCGTAGAAAATAACACCGCACAAGGATGTAATAGAAAACACAAGTGTTTGCCTGTTAACAGTCTACGAATTCCTTAGAATTATATTTACAACAGTTAGGGACATATGGGATTTTGTGACGATGACACGGGAAGATTGAACGTCCTAATGCATATCTAGGATCAACGGGTAGGCAAGCGTGTCATCGACATTAGAGAATCTTTTAATTTAACAATTAAAATAATTGTGGTACGTACCAAACGTCACCAAACACTTGTTAATATAGAATATCATTTCAGATATTTTTTTTTGAGTCAATTAACAACTTCGAGTAATAATATAAATAATTATATTATTTTAAAACATGAGAATAATAACTAGCATGAGTTATAAAATCCAAACCTGAAAAACCATTGTTTGCGTGTTTATATGTGTTAAATAATAGGTTCGAGAAATAATATAACTAATTATATTATTTTTAAAATGTAAATAATGCTTAAAATGTTTTATAAATTTAGTCCCTGAGCATACGGGTATTTTCAGGTGTCAAAACATTTTAATATTACATTATAATATTATAGGGAATGAATTTATAAAAAGAAAATTAGTGAAAAAGCTCTTCAAAAAATAATGCAGGAGACCGGACTCGAACCCGGGTCTCCTGCGCACGAGTCCAAAGCTTTAACCACTCCGCCCGCTAGGGTCATCGCAACAAGACCTGGATTAGATTGCTTTTAATATACAAGTCCCTGTGATCCCCCCATCGAAGCCGATCCAAACTCCCTCCCAAATCCATTGAATTCGATTCCGATTGAACACAAAGACATAGTGGTTTTGTTTTTAGGGTATTTCGAGTCTGAGGATGCAAACAATTGTAAAACTGGTTGAGATTAGAGTTGTTAATTTCAGTTTCAAAGCCGAGAACCCTAGTTTAAAAACACAGATTCAAATCGATTAAATTCTATAAGATTGTGGATTGGAATCATGGGGCTTTCAATGAGTAAGGGATTGCGAATCTGTTCATGTAGTTTAATTAAATTGAGATTGAGTCTAAAACCAAAACCCCCAAATTGTTTTATGAAGAAACCCTATATTCTGGATTGAGTTCAATTCAATGTTAATCGATCGAATTGTCACGGGGCTTTTAACAAACCAAGGGTTGCGAATCTAACCCTGTGATTTATTTGCATTGAGATAAATTCTAGACCGAATTTCGATTAAACCGAATATGGGATGAACCCTAGAATTGATTCATGTTTAATTCGGCGACACATGCTTCAACTCCGGCCGAATTGAATGGTGCAACAAGTTAAGAGGGATGCGATTTAGGTGCGCAGGGGTTCATTTTCAGCGTGTATGATCGAATTGTTACGGATTGGTGAGTAATAGAGATGAAGTTGACGGTTATGGTTTTAATGCCCACAAATGGGTTTAATTCGTGCATCATGACGTTTTAATGACTCAATGATGGTCATTAATGATACCAACATGCATTTTAGTTACAGATTTGGACATATCTCAGTTACAATTCACGAATTTGGATCAAAGGCTATGAGTTTGACTTAAAAAGTCAACATGAACCAAATTCCCTTGATTTTGACTTTGTAAAGTCAACAGAATGGGTTTTGGGTATTTACATAACTAGTCTTTGTAGTTTTAAGTTTGAATAATGATAGAATTATTCCTTGAGGGTTGTAATTGAGTTAACTGGGTTAACGAAAATTTGTCGGGTGTCACAAATTGATCCTGCCATTATAATTATTTTTTAATTTCTGAAGACTCGAGGTCGAGTTTTTTTCAAAGACGGGGAAAAGGAGGCAGGGAAAATGAGACCTAGCAACCCAATAGACCCAGGTGGTATGGGTCTAGAGCAAGGCGGGATGATTCGTGAAGTTGAACTATTTAGACGGGTCATGGTGATAATGAACAAGACAAGATCTGATGTTCCATTCGACCCGTGTGGTTTCTATACGGATGCAAAACTCGAGGATGAGTTTTTTTTAAGACGGGGAGTATGATGCGGGAGCCTCTGATTGAATATTCAAACCCGAAACATAAGTCGACCAGTTGGGTCCGTAGCCGACCCAACATCGCATGATGGAATTTTGAATCCAAATTGGTAGGAGATTTCAATATTAAATTGTTTATGTTATTTAGTTTTTATTATTTATATATTTTATTTGATCATTATCTTATCTTTTATTTTGGGGTTTAATTTTTAAAACTCCTATAAGTATTTGTCTCGGAATGTTTTGAGGGGGGAATGATATTAGTTTTTGGATTTTGAATTTGAACCATTGTTTTGATTTTGAAGCTTTTGTGAACTTAGAATTTCTTGAGCCATTTGATCGTTTTCATAATTGCATCATACAGTATACTTGATGGCATGATTAGTCAGTTCAGAAGTATACCAATGTCATTATGATATTCACTATACACGATGGCATGATCACATCAAGATCCCACGGCTTGATGCAAGATAAATAATTTTAATCAGCAAATCTTCTCTATTTGAACAACCGTATCTCATCCATTCTCATTACTGATGTAGTGCAAAGCATTTGAGTCTTTGTTATGTTCTTAAGTGCTAGTGATGATTACAAGTGAAAACCCGAAGAAACTGAGCACGAGAATGAAGCCCGAGGAAATAAAAGTAAAAAATCTGAAAGTCCAGTCTGTCGCGGTACGCGAAGACCAGAGAGCATGCTTTCGCGGTACGAGAAGAAACTGAAAACCGGGCGCGACTATTTTGGTTCTCGCTGTACGAGAGAAACCATGTCCCATCTCTCGTGGTACGCGAGAGGCATGTAAAATCTGAAAAAACCCTAAAATTCGATTTTAATAGATCTGTAATCCCATTATGCAATGAGTTGGTATTCTAGCCGTCTTGAGTGAAAAAAGGGGCGATTTTGGGAGCAAGAAGTTGAATTGAAGTGCAAGGTCGAAGCTTTTGGATTCCGGGTTCGTAATAGTAGCGTGCTAGGGTTTAAACTTTGAATCTTTATCTTTGATTTCTGTGTTTGAAACCATGATTTATGTTTATTACTTCTGTTTGGATGTTTTAGATATGATTCTAGGCTAAAACCTTAATACTGCCTAGGTCTTATGATGATTGTTTGTTAAAGTTATGATTTTTATCGGTTTTAGATTTAATTGATGGGTTGATGATTTTGTAAAGATCTTAGTATGGTGATTATGATGTATATGCATGCTATAATTCTGGTCTTATGATTGATTTTGATTCCTTGCATTGATTGTGGTTGTCTGCCATGTTTAATTAGCGTATCATGATCATAGATCTTAGGATTTGTGACTGTGGTGGTTTGCTAGACGTAGTAGCCATAGGAGTTGTCATTGATTGCTGATTAGATTTGAGTGTTCTTCCTAGTTCAATACCAAGAGGTGAGAATTAGTCGGTTAGTCTTCATCATTAGGAATCCGAGTGTCAACTGTCTAAGAGAAAGTTGGTTTAGGTGTCTAGTGATTATTGCTATTCTGAATCATAGTTGTTATTCTAGGATTACCCTGTGCATTCCTTGAATGTAAGGTGTACGGTGAGAGTGAGAGATCCGTTCATTAGGGTACACTATCATAGTTGGAAATACCTGAGAAGTGATCCGACAATCTGGTGAGTTTAGTACATATTTAGGTAGCTTAGTTGGTGATACCCTGAGAGTGATTAGGGATCCACTAGGTTGTCTAGAGCTGTTATCTTTAGAAACCAAGATCCATCATAGTTCTAGAACCGGTAGAAGTTGAGCTTTACAAGTAGGATTCCGACCTAGGTAGTTTTCTTCTTATTCCTGATATCCACCTTTGTTCTTGTCTTGAAAGTTTGAGTCATCCTTATTTTATAGACCGTCTTGACGACATCAAGTTTTTGGCGCCGTTGCCGGGGACACTTGATAATAGCAATATTAACTCTGATTAGTTCTTTGTTTGATTTTTGGTTTATTTGTTTTCTTTGAGTCTGTTTCGTGTGCTTGTCCTACGTGCTAACTATGTGTCATATCTGTGTGTCTAACTTAAAATCGAGTCTTTCTGTTATTGAGTCTCTGTTTCTTTTTCCTATTGAGTCTTTCTGTTTTTGCACAATACTCACTCGCATGGATCACCATCTTATTCTGCTTTCTTAGAGCCCGAGCAAGAGCTACATGAGCGCACCCGCCACTTTTGGGAGGGTTTGAAACAATTGTGCGAAAACCAGGTACGTCCTATGTAGGTCCAGATTTAACTTGTAATCACTGATTTGATCGATTACACACACACACAGGCGGAAACTGTGTGTATGGTGGCGAAACAGATGATAGAAACAATATTGGTGAAGATAACCGGCTAACCACACTATGAATTAACACGCAAATGGTATGAAAATGTAAGAACACAATGCATAAACAACTGCAAATTGTATTGATTCAAGAACAATGTGAAAGAGAAGGTTCAGGGTTACAGCCGCTACTAACACCCTAAACATTCTCAAACTAGGCTATTTATAGTAGTGACATGTATCGAAACTATGTTCAATCGAAACTTTACAAGTGATACACAGACTGTCGAAACTACCATCTATCGAAACTAGTTGTTTCGACAGGGGCATTTTTATCTTTTGTCTCACAAAAATTAAAAGCCTTCATAATCAATCCCTCCCTTCATACTGATATTCACTCGTCTTTTTCAAACCCTCTTCGTCTTCTCTGTATTTCGCAAAGTATCTCAAACCATCGGTCTGAGTTGCAAGATATCAGCATTAACTGATTTCCCCGTTGTCACCATCGTCTTCATCATCAGGTATCGTCTCACTACTTCATTTGGATGATTTTTGCAAATCGGCAGACCAAGGTTTTCAAAGTTTAAAATTTGTTCGACTAAATCTTCATAATAACAGTCGTTTTTGTGATTATCCGGGTTTGCATACATCTCTATCATCGTTGAACTCACGATTAATGTGTATTCTTGCAGATAACGTCTCACATTCGGTAAGATGAAGTTCCGTCACTTACAGGCCACTCTAAACCCTTCTTTAAAATTGTTTATATTAGTATGAGTATAATGAATCAGAGGGGTTTGGGTTTCAAAACCAACTAGTTTCGATAAAGGGGTTCAACACCTTTAAAAAATTTCTCAAAAGGTTTTCAATCGAAACTACTAGTTTCGACACCCAAACTTGCCCCAGTATCTCTGATCGAAACTAAATAGTTTCGATAAGTTCATCTCCATCGAAACAAGTTGTTTCGACAGTGTTGATTAAAATTTTTTTTTCTAAGTGTTGATCAAAGCTCTATCGAAACTACTTGTTTCGATAAAGCTGTTTGTTAAATTGACCAAGTTCATCTCAAATCAAAACTAGTTGTTTCGACAGTTAGGACTTCAAAATTTTTCTAAGTGTTGATATACCTTGTTTCGATTAAGTATATTCAGATACTTTACTTATTGTGCAAAACTGATGAATTTTACAGGTATGGATCTCTTATTCGTAAAAAGACACAATGTCTGTGCATTCCTTAATGCCAATGATCCAAAAGCTGCAGAGTTCACTCGTGTCTTAAACTTCCTGGCAAACTCCAACATCAGCTTTGCCATCAGCAACAACCTGCCGGTGTTTGAGACATCTATAAGAGAATTTTGGGAAACTGCAGAGATCATAACAGTTGAAAATGTGGAGCACATCAGAGCAACTGTGCTTGGCCAAGAAGTCTTATTTTCTGAAGCTACAGTTAGACAGGTGCTGCAGTTTAATGACAGTCCAGATGCACCCATTGAATTTCCAATCTTCTATGTTAAAGAATGCTTCAGAAGATTGGGTCATCCAGATGAATTCAAAAGTGGTCAGATAATCAAGAACTCCTTACCAAGCCATTGGAGATACATAGTGCACGTGTTTATTCACTGCCTATCAATCAGAAAAGAAGGTTTTGATTCAGCAAACAGCACTCTGGGCTCAGCAATTTTGGGGTTAGTCAAGGGAAGAGATTACAAATTTTCTGGCTTCATCTTCAGACAGTTAAAGGACAATCTGACAGGAGCCGTGAAAGAAAAATTTCTGGCATATCCAAGATTTTTACAAATTATCATCAATCATCTTTATCCTGAGCTACAACAAGGTGGGAACACCTTTGTGTTTGACCATATGATTGCCAAGACTCTCAGCTACATGAGAAGTACCAACAAGAGAACCAACAGGGCTATAGCTGACGTTCCCCTGTTTGGTCCTATTATTGGTAAAGAAGAAGAATTTATTCCTGATATTGACCCTGATCTAGAAGAAGAGATCTTATCATCTGATGAAGAAGAAATGGAAGTTGAACAAGATCAAGGTAATCCACCTATTGATGAAGCTGAGATTGAGACAAACGTCCCTAATGTTCAAGAACAAGAACAACCCATCATTGAGCCTGTGATTGAGGCTCCTTTTGTTGAACAAATACAGATAATTCAAGAGCCAGCAGTTAATGTTGAAACTGGCATGCATGAAGCTGAGGAGGAAGTTGCAGAACCAAGTGGAACTCTGGATGCAGGAATTTATGGATCTGACTACTACAAGTCTGATTCAGATGATAGAACAAAGCATCTTGCATCTTCCTCCAAACGGCAAGTTGAGTCAGGTTCTGATTTTGAGGAAGAAGAGCCTAGGGCTAAGAAAATCAAGACTGGATTAGAAGATCTGTCATCCTCGTCTGATTCTCTATTAGCTACTCCACAACCCACTCCACATCCCACTCCACAACCCACTCCACAACCCACTCCACTACCATCTCCACAACAATCACCCATCCATACTACTCCCACATCACCACCTCATGATTCAACCTCTCCTGTACCAAGAGTTAAAACTTTAAGCCTTGAACTGAAGAAAATGCAGAATAAGATTCAAAAGAAAGATGAAGAAATTGAAGGCTTAAAAACTAATTTGCATGATGTCCAGGAAGAGGTTAAAGACCTGAAGCTGGAAGTTGGGGGTTTACATACCCAGATTGAGGTTCAACAAACTCAACTTGAAACACAACAGAAACTAATCTCAAAGCAAAAAAAAGAATTGAAGGCTTTAGCTGAAGTGGTGGAACAGCTCAAAGCCTCAATGGTAAAACCGGTGCAACAACAACCAACTACTTCAACAGCTCAGGGGGAGACCACATCTGTAGTTGAACCCTCATCTCCTGCCCTTGTGACTAATCCAGAGTCTGCACTAACTATCCTTACTGGCCATACTGAGAAGACAAATGAGACAGTTGAAGTCAAGAATGAAGAGCCAGAATTAGACCTTCCCTCAGCAAGTGAGAGAAGAGATGCAAGAAAAAAAGGGAAAGGGACTTCCACTGAAATAGAGACCGTGATTCTGGATGAAGAAGATATCCCATCTGATGATGAGCTGAATGCCCTTTTAGATGACATTGAAAATTATGGGTATAATGATCTTTATCCAGAAATTCTGACCACCGAAGAAAAAGAGACTGAGAGAACTAGATACTTCACAGAGGAAGGAGAGGAAATTCAAACCCTGTCTGATGAAGAAAAAGGCGAAGAAGATGTTCAAGTTAATCTTATCAAGACAGTCACTCCTGAACCAATCACTACAGTCTCTGATTCAAGTCCAGCACAAGATCCACCCTCTGTTGCTCCTGAACCTCAAATTTCAAGAAAGTCTTGGTTTAAGAAAATAATTCAGGAGGAAACTCCTAAAACATATGAATGGATAGCAGAGCATCAGGAACTAAAGAGGCCTCCAATTGGCTGGAAGTATGATGCTGAAAGGAAGCTCTTTATTATAAGAAGATATAGAGGGGGAGTTCAGCACTTTAAAAATATGACTGACTTCTAAACCCTTCCTTTCTATGACCTCAGGGATTTAGCCAAACTTCCCCTTCAAAACCCTGGGAAGGTCATGATGGCTTATGACTTTGAGAAATTTCTGCATTCTCAAGTCAATAATGATTTCAAGGGAATGAAGCCTAGGAAAACTCAAAAGAAAATCTCAAAGACTAGGTTTCATCCTAAGACTAACAAGCCATATGTGTTCTTGAGGTACAAGCCTGCTCAAACTCACAAGACCATCACCATTACAAAATCTGTACCTGTCCAGCTGCAAACTTTCAGAAAATGGTACTATGACCCAATCATTGGCAGTGCAGTAATAGAGTGTGAGGGCAAGGAAGACATCACTATCTTTGAGCCTATGGAGCTGTTGAAATTTCAGCCTGAAGATCTGGAGATCCTTTTTCAGAATCACATTCAGGCATACAGTGATGAAGATGAAGCTGATGCTAAGGCCTACCAACGGGTTGTATCTCTCCATGTTAAACCTTTTATACCAAGGACAACTGAAGGACCAGCTGCTTGATGAAGAGCTGAAGACAGTAATGCAACAGCTTAGGGGGAGATTGTAGAGTCATATCTTATATATAAGCTGTTGTCATTTATTGTATGTTTAAACAGTTTTAGACTAGTTTACTTTATGTCATTTCATTAAGTGTAATTTCAGTTTTCTGTAATTTACTACTTTATTAGCTAAGTCTGGGCCATCGAAACTAGTAGTTTCGATAGAAAATGTTCAGCCGCCACATAGTTTCGATTGGCCATCTTCAACCTTCAGCTACTTCGATACCCCCAATCCAGGTCTGAAGAATGCTTCAAAAGCCTTACATCTTCAGATTTTAAAAGTGGAAATGTAGAACAGCAGTCACGAACATGCTACATATCGATTTCTTCAAGTTTAACGTCTCAATGATGGGTTTTTCTTTGAGATTTTCTTTTGAGTTTTGGAAGAAAACTTGGAGACAACCTTTTTTGGGTTTTTGAAAATTTCGTTTCTTCGGCAATATACACGATGTTCTGCCTGATTCAGCCATAATTCCTTTGATCAAAGTTCAAGTTTGGGCAGCGGGTAACAAAGTCAAGCATACTTGTGACAAACCGGATCATTAGTTGTTGATTACATGGTGATTCGATCCCTTATCTTTTGCCTAGAAATAGGAGGGTCTACACTTCAGGGGGAGAATTACCACGAAAGACTTCAAATTATCAGCAGAGTTATGAAGATGCAAGACAAAGTGAGCCTTTTCTTGAAATTGACCTTTTTTTAGGGGGAGAGAAGGCAAAAGTTGATCAAGTGTTCGAGAATGTCAAGAATCCTTGTAGAAAGATGGTTATTTACTGCTAAATACTTGGGATTCAAACCTTTATCATTTGCCTACAAGATAGGAGGGTCTACACTTGAGGGGGAGAATCACAACGAAAGGCATTGGATCATCAGTCATTCTATGAAGACGAAAGACATAGTCGGACAAGATTTGATAGCATCAGTCTAGGGGGAGATTGTTGGGTATAGAAATGAGACTGATGCTGTCAATAGAAACTACAGTATCGAAACTAGTAGTTTCGGTTGAACTTTTGTTCAATCGAAACTAGTAGTTTCGGTTGAACATTTGTTCAATCGAAACTACCTAGTTTCGATGCCTGTTTTTCAGGCCTGTTTGGCAGGTGGCTTGGAAAACAAGGCACATGAAGCCTCCTATATATAGTAGAATACCCATTAGGAGTGAGTGTGTCTGTAGAGGGAATCACCACCCCAGGGGGAGCTCACCCTGGGGTGAGACTAATTGTTAGTGTATGATGAGCCTTTTAATTTTCATATCAATCAAAGAATCATACGTTTTATGCTTTCAATTATCTGTTATTTTCATTGTCATATGTTTCTGTTCGTGTATGTGATTCCCGCACCCGTCTCTACCATTTCTGATTCGAGAGTGATACCGGATCCAGAGATTCCGCCTCTTGATCCGGACTGTTTGAAGAATTTCTTCGCAGATCTGTTCTCTCAGGTCTGCTCAGGACCTACATCCTATTAGCCCTATTCCATTTCCTACTATGGGCGACGCTGATCCTCTAGCGAGGCGTACAGTACACCAGAGGGCCAGTGATGGGGTCACGGGTGCGAGATCTCCGATCACCCGCCCCGCCATTCTAAATGCTAATTCCTGGCAGATCCCATCATATGTCATGAGTACGATCACTCATGCTACTAAGTTCCATGTCCTTGAGGATGAGGATTCACCCGGACACTTGTCCCGCTTTGTTCGTATATGTGACACCTTTAACATCACGGGTGTATCTGAAGACGCTATCTACTTGCGTTTATTTCCATTCTCGCTCTTAGGGCGTGCATCTGCTTGGCTTGACACCGTTCCTGACAATTCTATCACCACCTGGGAGGATCTTCAAGCCAAGTTCTACAAGAAGTATTATCCACCTTCCAAGGCCGATGATGTTCCATAATTTATACATATTTTACATGCAAAATTATCCCCATATTATGATACTTATTGAATAAAAACCTTGCAAATACTACTTAATTCACATATATTTTATTTTTGCAGGTTAAACGGCTTCCCGAACAAAAAGAAGCAAAAAAGACCAAGAACTTGAAGAAAATGTGGAATTCAGAAACCAGACCATGCATTATACCCGTGTGAACCATAAAAGCAAGAGATTCTTGCATTATATGTGTGTACCTTTGTCTCCAAAAGTAGAATATTCCCTTACAAGAGTACTAGTGTACCAGTTGACCAAATGCACAACCATGCATTTGAATGCATGGCCATGCAAACCCCAACTCTTTGTCTATAAATAGGAAGCTCATTCTAATGTTTTAGGTGTCCAAGATCAAGAGTAGGGAAGGCCTTAGAGCTCTGCTAAGATCCGAAACTCTCTCTGTTTTGGTCCATTTAGCCTTTTCTTTTCTAAGTCTTGTAATATGAACTTATTCTTCTCGTTCGAGTAAAATAAGAGGCAACCTATACCCACTCTCACTTGGTGTTAGAATAATTCCACACATTATCTAAGGGTTAGTGAAGTCACTTGTATGGTCATTCTTGGCTAGTCCTCTTGTGTTGCTTGAGTTGGTTGAACTTTAATTAATTAATGAAGTATTTTTAGTAAGTTATGTTTTTAAAGTCTTTACTATAATTTATCTAAAAAAGACCAAAATAAGTGATCTTTTAATCAATCTAATAATCTTTTATCTTGCGAGTTATCCAAGTAAGACTTCTTATTTGGGAAGCTTATTCGATGTTTGTACGGTCTATATACAAATCTTGGTGCTAGTCCGGCCGGTTAGTATAGATTTAATATTATGGGTTGATTGGAGGTTTGGGTATTCAACAATCCATTTGAGCCCTAAACAGACTGGGCGGTTTATGTCGGTAATTCTCTACTTCTGTTGTATCGGTTTGCATAGGAGTTCTAGCAGGAGCCATGGGGTTTGATCTTGAGAAGGAAAGTCTTATTTATTTGAAGTAATATTATAAGTAAAGGTAACTATTTAAGAACATAATTAGTTAGGTCCGAGCGTTCATAAAGTACCTTTGGAGGAAGTCATGCATTCCGACTTACCAGAAGAAGTTACAAGACCAGACGTATGTCAGTCACAAGGATAATAAGTCCGAATAATGAATTGTGATGATACCGACGGACTTGACACCCCGTTTAGGGCCCGTTATATTCATTAAGGAACAGTAGGCCGACCGTATCCACTGTTCCGTTACGACATACTAACTCCCATATCGAAAGGGTTAGTACTAGTAACTATAACCAACCTTACTTTAAATACAGCATTAGTTAACAAGGGATAACAACTAGAGTAACACCTTAAACAGAATAATAGTTCTAATTACATTTCTTAACTTTTTATTTTCCTTTTAAACAAAATCAATTTTCCAACTTATTATTCTAGTCAGACAATAGCAAGGGTTGAGTACGGGATCCATGTCCATGGTTCGATACTTGGTTCTTACCCAAACTATATTACGCTGCAATAGGTACACTTGCTTATTGTGTGTGTTTTAAGTTAAAGTAATTATCATTTAATAAATTTAAAACCTAATCTTGTGAAATCATCTTAAAAATATATTTATTTATATTTTTATATACTGAAACAAACACATCAGCCGCTCGCCTCAGGGATCAAATCTACTTCTTCCGGATGGATCCCGATGAGCCTTATCATTTGGCCTCGGAGCGGTTCAACACGCTGTTGAGCCGATGTCCCCAGCATGGTCTATCAGAGTGGGCGATGGTGGAGAAATTCTACAATGGTCTCACCTTCGAGAAGCAGCAAATGTTTAACACAGCTGCGGGATGCCATATCATGGATAGACTCGAGCCTTCTTAGTGCGAGGAAATGTTCGAGAGCTTCGCTCAAGCCGAACAACAACATCCATCTACTAGGACTTCCATTCATAGTGCTAGATCACCCATCTCATCTTCTAGGGGTGTGCATCAGGTCACCTCTGATTCTAGCGTGGCTGCTGCACTCGCCTCAATGGCTAACGAGATTAAGGAGCTGAAGCTCAGTGCTCTGCGATGCCTAGTGTGCAGGGGAGGCCACGACACCCGTGATTGCCCAGTAAATAATCAAGAGCAGGTGAGCTATGTAGGCAACCAATACCAGAACCAAGGGTACAACAACTACAATTCATTTGGCTCGAGATGGAGATATGGAAATAACCCACCGGGGTTTAATGGTCACCAGCAGCAGCAGCATGGAGGAGGAGATACAGGACCTAGCACGGGAAGAAGTTTCAACACGACCACGGTAAAGGAGATGTTTGAAACGCAGACACAGTTGCTTGCCCACTTAGTCCAGCATGATAGAGATGCTAGGCAGAGATTGGATAGCCACGACGCTCTATTTAAAAATCAATACTCGACATTCCATGATCTGAAACGCATGGTAGAGGACATTGCTAAGAGTCTGAAGGATCGACAGGGAGGTCAATCTTCAGGCTCCAACGCTTCAGTGATGGCTGTGTCGGCCAGGAGTGTGGAGGAGAAAGAGGTTGTAGAGGATGACTCCCACTCCAGCAAGTATAACATTCCGTCACCTGAGGAGGTCAATAAGATTGACTAGAGGGCTAGATTCATGGAGATCGATGCCAGGATGACCGAGGAGCGGGTAGACGAGGAGATAGTAGTTGAGGTGCCTGTCGAGAAGGCAGAGGAGAAAAAGAAAGGGGCGAAGATGCAGACCCGAGATTGACCAGACTCGTGTTCCCTACCCAGCACGTTTGCTGCCATTCAAGCATGCCACGGAACACAGTCACTTCCTTGACTTGTTCAAACAACTAAAGGTCAATCTTCCGCTGATAGAGACCCTCCAGCGCATGCCAAAGTATGGAAAGTTCCTTAAAGATCTTCTTTCCAACAAGAAGAAGCTCGAGGAGGTCTCTAAAGTCTCACTTAGTGAGCAATGCTCTGCGGTGGTGCAGAACAAGCTGCCAGAGAAACTGGGAGATTCGGGTCGTTTCACGATCCCATGTCACCTAGGCAGTTTGCCCTTGCACCACGCGTTGGCCGACTTAGGTGCTAGCATAAATCTGATTGCATACTCTCTTTATAAGCAGCTAGACCTAGGTGAGCCCCAGCCGATGCGCATGAGCATAGCCTTGGTTGGCCGTTCAGTCAAGTATCCACGGGGAATTGTGGAAAATATTCTAGTAAAAGTAGGCAAATTTGTCTTCCCCGTGGATTTTGTCATTTTAGATATGGAAGTAGACGATGGAGTAACACTCATCCCCGGGCGCCCTTGCGCAACTCCAAGGCAGTGATTGATGTCTTTGATGGGAAACTCACACTTCGTGTGGGGGATGAGTCGGTTATATTTGATACCATAAAATCCGGGGAGGATGTTGGCGAGCATAGCCGCTCCGTGTGCATGCTTGATGCCTCCATGGATGATCATCGGGACTCCAATCTAATATCAGACATTGTTGATAGAGATGAAGGAGAGACGAGGGTGGAACCTCCGGATTGGTCGGAGGAGTTTGAAAAGAAATCGGTAGGTTCCTCATTTTTAAGTGCTAGCGATGATGAGTTTAGTTTAAGTGACATTTTAGCTCAGGTGGAGAATATAGTTTATGAACCACCCGTGGTTGATAATGTAGAGGTCATGCCTTTAGAAATACCTATTTCTAAACCTCTACCTGTTATTTGTGCTTGAGCCATCCATAGTTCTAGTATCCCTAGGTCTAGGCCGCCCTGTAAGAGAACCCGTACTTCAATAGATTCATCTAGGTTGAGGGTAATGCAAACCCCAAGTGTGGGGACGTTTAGGGAAAACAGACTGCATGGCGATTTGAATTACATTACTTTTGGATCGGGTAGATTCAAGCTTTGGTGGAAATATTGGTGTGACAAATGTGATATGAGCTCAAAGTTTGTGAGTGGTAGGTATGTGATGAGTTTGTGCACAGTCGGGAGGCCGCGTAGGATGAAGGCGGTACCGGTTAGGATCAAGGAGAAGCCTCCTGATAGGCTTTTTTGATTCTCGAGCAAATGCCGGGGATGTAAAGTTTATATGCTTATGTGCTCCGTGTCAGTGTCATTTTCTATGTTTTTTGGTACTGTGTTTTGTTTGCGTCGTGTCTTGCAGGGATTCACGCTTGATTCGGTGAGGAAAATCATCGGGAACGAAGTTCCAGGTATGTTTTACATTGGTTTTTATCATTGGAACAGGTTTTGAAAAAAATGGGTGAAGAAAAATTTTCAGGGGTCAAAAATATTCTAAGTATAAAATGTGAAAAAACTTCTTAACTTTCTGTGATGGAAGTCCCCTCGCGGTACGCGAAGAAGGAAAGGGATTCCGTCGCGGTACGCGAGGGATAGACACTTTTGGCCGGCTGATCTTCAACTCCTCGCGGTACGCGAGGAGTGGCTCCTGCTCCTTCGGGGTACACGGGGGAGCCATGGACTTGACCTTCTTGCCCTAGTTCCCCATGGTAGCCCTCACCACCACCGCCCTTCACCACCACCTATCCTACCATCATTCCCATCACCACCTATCCTACCATTATCACCACCACCATCATCCATCATCTCCATCCATCACATTCTACCATCACATTTCATTCATTCCCGACCACCATGACCATGGGAAACTTTTAAACCATTCGTAACCGATGGCACACTTTGCTTGTGGCTTTTATGTCTATGTGTTGCCACACATCGAGTACGTGTCCTTGCATATCTATCCAGAGTCAGTTTGAGTCTTTTATTTGTGTCAGTTTAATGTTGGGTTTGTTGTGAGGTTTATTTTGCAGGTATTTTTTTGTCTTGTCCGTACTCAATCTCCATTCTAACGGGACATATGCTTCTATCACTTTGTAAAGGCAACCCTGCAGAGATGTGCAACCGTGACCGAAATGCTATACGATGCACACGAGGAAGAACGAAGCTGCACATTTGTTTGCATCTACATTACCAGCTAAGTCACTTCCTGTTTATTTTTGCATTTTTATTTTAGTTGTGTCTTGCTTCACATTGAGGACAATGTGTCTTTCAAGTGTGGGGATGTGAGTGTCTAGTCTAGATAGTTTGTGTCTATGAAAATCCAAAAATACAAAAAAAATTAAAAAATTGAAAAAATGTCCTTTGAAAACATGAGTTTTTGCATAATAAATGGAAAATGATAGTACAACTGGATCTACTTGTTTTGTTTAAATAATTTAAATAATAGAAAAAGCGTCTAATTAGTGATGTTTTAGTAGACCCAGCCAGCTTGAATAGCTTAAATAACCTGTGAGTGTTAGTTATGATTCATCACGTAATAAAATCATGATATCTTGTGGGTACTAATCTTAGGGTAATGGTAATACTGAAACTGTCAACATAGGGTGATAGGTACCACGTTAAGTTAAAATTTAGAGGTTTTTAAAATATTCATGGCTCACCACTATCTTTTTATGAGAATAAATCCGAGTTTCGGTGGAGCCCATTCTATAAATCCATAATTTCCATAACTATGAGCTTAATCAATTTGAAAAATGAGTCTCGCTTATGTGTTTCCTCTGGGATGGCGACTTGGAGAATACATCTCTAAGTGAGATTTATGTGCTTAAACGTTTAGAATCTAGTCTGTGTGTTAGCTTCCGGGATAGTGACTTGGTTGAGACACCTCTAGACGAAAGTTCTTATGCTTTAATTAACGCTCATTTCCATCCATTGGTTCCATAATCCATTGATTTCTAAAAACCTGTAAATCTTAGTTTAACGTGGTGGGCAAATCTATATGGTTTAACCCGTGCCTAGACATGACCGTGAGACGGGATTAGGTAGAGCTGTAGCTTCTAAGTGTCAGTCACATAGGTTGATTGATTATTGTATAAAATGGAATTAGAACACATTACGGGCGCTAGATAGTTGGTGCTTGGGTTTAATCGGACATAAATACTGATTGTTGCTTTTTAACGCGTGATTATGTTTAACTAATTGGTAATTGTTTGTAAAGTTAGATCTCAGTTATGATTCCATTGTAGACTTTTTCGAGGACAAAAAAGGTTAAGTGTGGGGATGTTTGATGTAGTGCAAAACACACATCTTTATTCTTGTGTTTTCTTGTTGTTTTAATTAGTTTTATATTCGTTTTGAGTCGTTTTTGTATACAATTGAGTCTTTGTTATGTTCTCAGGTGCTAGTGATGATTACAAGTGAAAACCCGAAGAAACTGAGCACGAGAATGAAGCCTGATGACATAAAAGTGAAAAATCTGAAAATTCCAGTCTGTCGCGGTACTCGAAGACCAGAGAGCATCCTTTCGCGGTACGCGAAGGAACTGAAAACCGGGTGCGACTATTTTGGTTCTCGCTGTACGCGAGAAACCATGTCCCATCTCTCGCGGTATGCGAGAGGCATGTAAAATCCGAAAAAACCCTAAACTTCAATTTTAATAGATCTATAATCCCATTATGCAATGAGTTGGTATTCCAGCCGTCTTAAGAGAGAAAAAGGGGCGATTTTGGGAGCAAGAAGTTGAATTGAAGTGCAAGGTCGAAGCTTTTGGATTCCGGGTTCGTAATAGTAGCGTGCTAGGGTTTAAACTTTGAATCTTTATCTTTGATTTCTGTGTTTGAAACCATGATTTATGTTTATTACTTCTGTTTGGATGTTTTAGATATGATTCTAGGCTAAAACCTTAATACTGCCTAGGTCTTATGATGATTGTTTGTTAAAGTTATGATTTTTATCGGTTTTAGATTTAATTGATGGGTTGATGATTTTGTAAAGATCTTAGTATGATGATGATGATGTATATGCATGCTATAATTCTGGTCTTGTGATTGATTTTGATTCCATGCGTTGATTGTGGTTGTCTGCCATGTTTAATTAGCGTATCATGATCATAGATCTTAGGGTTTATGACTGTGGTGGTTTGCTAGACGTAGTTGCCATAGGAGTTGTCATTGATTGCTGATTAGATTTGAGTGTTCTTCCTAGTTCAATACTAAGAGGTGAGAATTAGTCGGTTAGTCTTCGTCATTAGGAATACGAGTGTCAACTGTCTGAGAGAAAGTTGGTTTAGGTGTCTAGTGATTATTTCTATTCTGAATCATAGTTGTTATTCTAGGATTACCCTGTACATTCCTTGAATGTAAGGTGTACGGTGAGAGTGAGAGATCCGTTCATTAGGGTACACTATCATAGTTGGAAATACCTGAGAAGTGATCCAACAATCTGGTGAGTTTAGTACATATTTAGGTAGCTTAGTTGGTGATACCCTGAGAGTGATTAGGGATCCACTAGGTTGTCTAGAGCTGTTATCTTTAGAAACCCAGATCCATTATAGTTCCAGAACCGGTAGAAGTTGAGCTTTACAAGTAGGATTCCGACCTAGGTAGTGTTCTTCTTATTCCTGATATCCACCTTTGTTCTTGTCTTGATAGTTTGAGTCGTCCTTAGTTTTCTGCATTCATTAGTTAATTCAGTAGTGTAGTAAACCCCCAAACCAATCAATCTTAAGTCCGAGTCAGAGTCTAGTATTGTTACGTAGTGTCTCTAGGGTTCGATAATCCGGTTTACTGTTAAGCTGTGCTACACTCGATAGGTTCACTTGCCTGTCAGTGCGGTTTAGTTAGAGGGTATTCCATTTATTACTTAGGAGTCTAGGTTAGGTTTAGTAGTTTATTTTATAGACTGTCTGGACGACATCAATTACCCAATCTTCTCTTCACACAAGGTATCTCTGGTAAACTTAGTCCCTCCATTTTCTTACAAACTTCAAGGAACACCAATGGTAGATGAACCGCCACTAAGATCTTGGTCTTACGACACCAACAAAAAATAGTTTATTTTAGTTATGAGCAACCTAAGAAAAAAGGCTGTTCAAATCTTTGAGAGAATTTCTGTAATGCAATCAGGGGTGGTTAACGGTGATGCTGGTGGTGTTAGGTGGAGGTGGATTGTGACGAGGGTGAAAAGGATGGTGCTGGTGGTGTACGATAGCGGTGGGTCAAAGAGGGTGAAAAGGATGGTGATGAGTTTGAAGAAAATAGACTCTTTCATCCCCAAATTACAAGAATAGTCATTTTATATGTGAAATCCCCAAAATGAGTAACGTGCAAGCTTTTTGAAACATAAATTAATTTCGTTAGTTAAAGTACGTATTCTGATATTTGGGTAATACTTAAAGGACGTAATTTGTAATTCGCTCTAGAATAAATTATTTGTTTCACATGTTGTTTTACATTAGACTAAATTACAATTTTTTGTCATTTATAACTATCCAAATTATGGAATAGGTCATTTAAAATTTTGACTTTTACTCACCGTCCTTTATTTGAAAAGTTTTTGCATTATTGGTTTTTTAGCCGACAATTCTTGTAAATGCTAAAGTTTGGTTTATTTTTTTTCTTTTCCTTTTCTTTTATTTCTTTTATCACTTTTATTTTATAGATCTTTTTTAAATTTTTATTAATTAATTAACCAACATATTTATTAGAATATAAGTATATATTTTTTATTTAGCTTATTTATTTCCATTTATTTGAATAAATAATATAGTTTTTGTCACTTTTATTTTAAAGATTTCTTTAAAATTTTATTAGTTAATTAACCAAATTATTTGTTTAATAGATTTTTTTTAATATTTATGTAATTTATTTATTTTCTCTTTTTAATAAACTATTTACTTTTATTATTTTAAGATTATTATATTTGTTTATACTATTTTTTATATATTAAATAGTTAGTACGAGTTTAAAGTCTATTTTTGTAATAATACACTCAATCTTGATGCCCTATTTTCAATCGAGCAAGTGTTCAATGTATGCTAGTTTGTTCTATAACATATTTTTAACACAATAGGTTTTAACTAATAAATTTAGTGAAATAGAGTAAACCGATTCGATATCAGTGTGTTATGTGTATTGGTTTAAATCTAATTAAGTTCCAAATTAAAGAATGAACCAAACGGGTGAAGCGTTGGTTTTGGTTATCAAGGTCAGACATTGGGGCTGTCCAAACCGGTTCTATCCTTTATGAGATTTTACATAAATCTGTCACGTAAAAGAAACCCGTTAGAAGGGGTTATAAATACAACCATATGACAGTTAAGTCGATACTCGTAGGCTTCTAAATGAACTGAATGAGTACAAATCGGGCATATTCGTTTCGTTTAACTATAACCAAACAAACGATCGAACACAAACAATTAACCGAACGCGGTTTTCTTGTCTGTGTTCGTTTGTTAAGAAATTTAGTGTGTTCAAACAAACAAATACTAATTAATAAAATTTTAATGAAATCTATAAAATAAAAATAAAAAAGTATATTACTTATTAAAAAAACCAAAATAAAAATAAATATAAAAAATATATATCTTCATAAAATAAATATGTTGGTTAGTTAATTAACAAAATTTTGAGATTAAATGTTAGTTACAATATAAATTTTAAACTTCTACTAACTCTCTAATATATAAAAATAGTATACAGGAAATATAATAATTATAAAATGATAAAAGTAAATAGCGTGATAAAAAAAAAGAAAATAAATAAATTATAATAATAATAATATAAAAAGAACAATTTTTATAAAAAAATAAGTTGCTTAATTAATTAATAAAATTTTAAAGAAATCTTTAAAATAAAAGTGTGAAAAGTATATATTACTTATTCAAATAAATAAAATAAAAAAATTAAATAAAAAAGTATATAAATTGGTTAATTAGTTGATAAAATTTCAAATAAAACCTATAAAATAAAAGGGATAAAAGGAATAAAAGAAAAATAAAAAAAGAAATAAAATATAAAAAAAAATAAATTAAACTTTAGCATTTACAAGAATTTTCTTTTATAACTAAAAAGACAATAATACCCTTGACTTAACAAAAATATTTAACTCTAGTTAGTCAAAATTGACAAGAAATGAGATAACTTTTTAGATAAAGAACAGTAAATGAAAGTCAAAATTTTAAAGGACTCATACCATAATTTGGATAGTTATAAATGACAAAATTTATAATTTAGTCTTTATATTACTTGGTCCGATGTCCCCCATCTTATGTTAGGGTTATTTTTAGGATTTCAAAGTGATGTAAGAAAGCGATGGTGGAAGTAAGAACAATTACCACCATTCTGCGGTTTGTCAAAAAGTGCCGCCAAGAGAAGAGCCAAAAGATACGACAAATGTGTAAAGTGTGGCAACTGTAGCCACGATGGAAAGTGTAGCAAGAATCAAACTTACTCCAAAAGTGAGCTGTTAGGCTACAAGCCGAAAGAACCATACAAAAAGGCAGCAATGTGTAGGGGGTGTAAATGAGCCGAGTCGAGTCGAGCCCGAGCTCGATTAGGCTCGAGCTCGACTCGTTTAACTTGGTCTGAGCTCAAGCTTGGCTCGATTCGAGCTCACTTTCTAAAGCTCGGGCTCGACTCGTGGGTAGTTTTTCAAGCTCGAGCTCGGCTCGTTTATTTATTATTAATTAATTTATATATATTTATAATTATTTTTATATAAATTTTATTATAATTTTTATATATAACAATATATATATATATATATTATTTAAGTTATTTTTATCATAATTTTATATATTCTAGTTATTATTTATAAATATAAATTTAATATATTAATTAAAAAATTATATAAATAGAAGGCTCGTTTAGGCTCGCGAGCTGGCTCGAGCTCGATTAGTGAAGCTCAGGCTCAGACTCGTTTATTAAACAAGCTTATTTTTAGGCTCGAGCCCGGGCTCATTTAAGCTCGGCTCGATTCATGTTTTTAGCGAGTCGATCTAGAGTAGCTCGCGAGCCGGCTTGGCTCGTTTACACCCCTAGCAATGTGCATTACGCAATAAGGGAAGAGTTAGCATTGATGAGAGATGTTGGTCTTGGCAATCTAAACATAAACGAGACCTCAGATTACTTATATCCTGATGATCTGACTACTGTTGAGGGACCTGCTAGTATTTTCCATTTTAAGCTATGAGGTCGTAGCTGTGTGTTTCGCGATACCTGCAACCCTCCAAACCCTTTAAAACCCCCTAAAAATCCAAAACAATTTTCATTTTCACCTTTATTTTTATTTTTGCCACATCACAACCCTTTAAAGTCCTCTTGGTTCATGCATATTACTTTGTTAATTGGTGGAGACTTGATTTTCATACAAGCTTATGTCTATTGCATAATTCGATTCAAAATTGAGTGTTCCACTTAACTTACATTATCCATACATATACAACCCTAGAGTTGAGTGAGTATTGTGAGGAGTGAAGAGTTTAGGCATAATTAAAGTTCTAGTAGGCTTGTCATGGATTCCATAATCTTGGAACAGAAAAAACACAAAAATAGAATAAGCTACTCAAGAGCTATCCCGGAGCTTCGACTTGTTTGAAATTCCATTACATTTGTAAAGTTTTTAGTTATGGGTATGATCCATGCATAATAATCCCATATTATGATACTAATTGAATAATAACCTTGCAATTGATGCTTAAAACGTTTGAATTTTTTAATTGCAGGTTATTCGGTGTTAATAATATAAATCAAGTTAAATCCTGCCAAAAACACCAAGAATTCAAGCTTCTAGAAGGTTCATTCCCGAGCTTTGACGCCTAAGAAGTCAAATTTGGTCAACAAGAGTCAATCAGCATCTAAAAGACAAACCTGGAGGAAAATAGGGGGATGCACGGTCGTGCATCCCATTGCACAACCGTGCAAAGCCTAACTTGACATCCAAGGTTCCATTACACCGTCCTCTGTACCTTGTTTGATTCCCGAGGTGTTTGCACGATCGTGCAAACCAATGCATGGTCGTGCATTGCTCATTTTGAGGCATATAAATAGAGGGCTTAAGTTCTTCATTCCACATACCAATCCATACCTCAAGAACACACCAGAGAGAGCTTATTTCATAGTTAGAGTAGTGAGTAGAGGGGTTCTTCCTCCTTGGTCCTTAATAGGGGAGACTACGAAACTCAGCCTTACGCTAGTCGTTATGGCTATTCGTGGCTAGAGCTTCTTTGTATTGCTAGGGTGAAGATGATGTTTGGTGCATGCTAATGTTTAATGTATTAATTTAGTGGTATGTTTAAGTCTTTAATTATTCGCTTTTAAAACCACCTTCTGGTGGGATCTTATTATTGTCTAAATCCGTCTTTATATCTGTGAGTGTCTTGATTTTAAAGAGTAAGACCGTAAAACCTTTTTAATCAAACTTCCCTTGAAACTCGTATGTCTTTATACGAGTAGAGATCGATAAGCCAAGGCTTGGTCTATACTTCTAAGGGCGTACGTCTTTATATGAACTTATTATGCGACCAAGAATTGGTGAACTCATGTTGGGAACGGGACGTCTTTATACTTGGTCCCATTGTTACACCGCCTCCCGGTGAACAAAATATAATCACCTATGTAACTCTAACACAAATCATTTTAAGTTCTAGGGAAGTGTTCAAATACTAACCAACTTTTTATGTGATAACTATGCTAGCCACTATAAAACAATCACATAATTTATAAATTATTTTTTTAATTATTAAAATAGTATTTAATTATCTTGAATAAATATTTTGAACTTAAATACAGAAATGATGAGTCTTACGTATACGTACCAAATAATGTTACATATACGTGACACATAGTGTTTACGTATGTGTAACATTATTTGTACGTATACGTAAGACTATGTTTGAGAGTGGTTATCATGGTTATCACATAAATATTGGTTAGCATTTGAACCTCACCTTTAAGTTCGATGTCTTAAATCAACCCAGAGATGATCATTCGAAGGGTTGAGGGTAAATGTTGTCCCTAACAGGATGCACTACTATTTTAATTTAAAGATTATAATTCGTGAATAAAATGTCGCGAAGACGAGGCTCTAGCGGGGACCCGGGTCACAAGTTTGTAGTAGTTATACCACTGAAGTAGTCAACTTAACATTATCACGTACCAAGCTGATTCGAAGCCCTAAGTAATACTCTTTGTGACCTGATCATTTCTGATATATTTACTTTTTTGCTATTTACTATTCTGTTAGTAACTTTTCTGTTACACACATCACACACATTTTTTACTTTTATGTTATTTACTTTACCGTCATTTACTTTTGTGTCATTTACTATTCTGCTTCACAAGCACACAAAACCCACTCACTAATTAATCCGACTAAACGATAACAAAAGTTGAGTATTGGAACTCGACCGTGTCCATTGGTTCGATACTTGGTTCTTACCTGACTATATTACGCTACGATAGGTACACTTTCTTATTGTATGTGTTTTAAGTTAAAGTAATTATCATTTTATAAATTTAAAACCTGATCTCGTGAAACCATAATCTCTAAATATTGTTATATAATATTTAACTATTTCACTACACACATCAGTGTGAATGTAAGGATTTTAAAGGATCTGGGTTCAAGATCTACATGGTTTAATAATTAATAAACACATAAGGGTATGGTATTAGTTTTTTTAGTTTGATTACAGTAGGTTTTTGATTTCTACACATGTGTATTTTAATTTCACATGTGTATTTGATTGTTTTACACAAGTGTAATAGAGTTTTTACAAAATATAGTTATTTGTAAAGTTTTTTTTTTGTATTTGGAGGTAAAAAGATTATGGGCTTCACTTTTTTAAATTATCAAGTTGCAAATAGTTAGTTACAAAGATCTGATTATGGGTTATTAAATGGGAAAATAAATCAAAATTATAAATTGGAAAGTCTATTCCTAAGGGGCCCAACGAATTCCTAATTAGAATTAGGGAGTACTTTTTGATTGATTGTAACACCCAAAATAAAAAGAAAAGAAAATTTTAAAATTTCACTCCCTCGCGGTACGCGAGGGAGATTTTGACAAAGCCCCGCGATACGCGAAGAAGCTGCTTATACGCCAGATTTATACCTTCTCGCGGTACGCGAGAAGATTCCCAACCAAGCCTCGCGGTACGCGAGGGAATAGTACACGCGTCAGGGCCAGAAAACACGTGTCATGTACCCTTGCCACCAGCCGCCACGTGTCATGCTGACTCAGCACCGTTCGTGACACCTCATCCTCTCGCGGTACGCGAGAGATTTCCTTGGACAGTCTCGCGGTACGCGAGAGACCGGAATTTCAGCCTATAAAAGGCCTTCAACGGGATTGAAATTCTGTACAGTTTCCAAACATTCCTTATACACAAACCCGATCTCTCAAAACTCCACAACGTCCCGAAGCGCTGTTCAAGAATCCTACGACACCCAACTCAAGCCGTAGTTCTGTCCAAATCCCGCAAAGTAGGTATCGTTAAAACTATTCATATATATATAACCGCAATTATATATATATATTCTCTCATATATATTCTCGTTAATCGTGTCTTCCCTAGGAAGAAACGTATCGAGGTTCTGCTCAAATTCCGAAGCCTACAACCCTACCAGCCATCAAAATCAAGGTGAACACGTTTAACGCTTTTCAAACGATAAAACCATTTTATTTACGAAAACGGCATGAAACAAATTAAATGCTTTAATCATAAGGGTAATCTACGTGATAGCATTCAGGCCATAAGCATACGTAGATTTGATCAAATGGTATACATGTGACGGGTGAAAGTCCGGTCCGTGGCTGGGTACAGATCATGTAATGGGAAATCATAAGACTAAGGATGGGTTTCCCTAGCAGATTATACGAGGGACGAGTTCCTGAGTATCATGTAAGACTAAGAACAAGGTTCTTAGCATCATCACCCTGGGAATAGGCTATCAGTCTGAGACATAGAGCTCAGCCAGTTGACCCCATGGCAGTTAACCCAGTGTATGTAGGTGGTATATACTTCAGGTGAAATAGACTGCTGAGTGTGTAGATTTACCATACAAAAACGTGCTTAAAGGCTTTAATTTGGTTTATGTTAGAAATCATTTTCGTGTCAGTTAAATGTGATTCACCGGCTTTATGCTGATGTTCATTTTCAAAACGTTTTTCACAGGTAATGAAAGAAATCATTAAATTCAGGGTGGTGCAGTAAAGACAAGATCTTTAGGCATATTTAAATCCCTGTGGCAGACTAATACAAGACCAAATGTTGGAACGGACATAGATCCTAGACATTTTAAATGGCTTGTATTATGTAAATTAATTCAGCAGATGTACATTATATAATAGACTTTTGAATGTCTATTATCATGAAATGAAAAGGGACGTGGATCCCAAGTTTTGACAAAAAGTACAGAATTAACCCTTGAGGTTATTTACATGACATTTCATTACAAAAAGGCATCAAGTAAAAACAAAGACTTCCGCTGTCCAAATTTATGGGACCTCATTCAGATACCAGCGTTGTCTCGCGACGCCCGGGCAGGGGTAGCCCGGGGTTGTGACAGGTTGGTATCAGAGCCACATTCAAGGGTTTTAGCAAAACTAGATACTTATATGATTGTATCTTGGCTTTAACCAATAGTTGTGCCTACTAAACGAACGGTAGGAAGATGCCTTTAACATAACCAATAAATTACAGGATGTCAGATCCATACTATTATCCTTATAACTACCCAAACTTCTTTCCTGGAGAATTATCTAATCCAAGAAACGATCAAATAGTACCAAGCTATGATGATTATGTCCACTATCTACCGACCCCGGAGAATTGGAACAGAATGGTCGCAGAACAAGTGGAGCAGACTCAAGCAAGGCTTGAACCTCTGAGGGAAGAATCAGAGTATTCAGTAGAAATGGAAGATTCAAGAGAATCTTTACGTCCTGTTATGACATCTATGCCACTACCTCAATCGTTAGACATAGTATACCCTACCAGAACAATTCAAGAACATCCACCTAGTCCAAGTGAAGAAACTCCACATTCGATTTCTGAATCCGACAAGGCTGCCGTTTGTGAAGGCAGTGGTGGAAAGTATTTCTTTGACCCTATTCCAGAACATCCCGTTTTCAAGGAACCTTTCTTCTATGTAGATCCCTCCGATGGACGTCAGTATGCAACCGACGGAAAAGTCGTGTGGTCTGTTAACTCAGCATATCACGATCTTAGGATGGGACACAGGAAACCACCTCCTTGCTATGGATACCCTAAAGAACTGCCAAACTCAATGGATGAACACCTTGATCGTGCTCTTAGGGAAGCTGACGATCTACGTGCTGAGCTGTTCTTCACCAGACAAGTCGTAGTTAAAAACGAACAAACTATATTTGACTACGAACTAGCCCAGGAAGACAGGAAGTACGCAGAACAATGGGTGGCAGATCAGTTGATCCAGAAGGGTGCTATGACCGAGACCCTGGGGAGATTCTATCAAGATTTGGGAGATGTGCTTCTCGATTAAAGTTAATGATAGTATTTGTATAATTAGCTAACTTTAAGTGATATAGATGCATATCTATATTTCTGTATTTGTAACAAATAGATGAAGTTTAAGCGATAATAAACTTCAAATTTTGACCCAAATTCGTGCTTGTGTTCTTAGATGTCTCAACAAAACAATGACAATAGCGGTCCATCTACCTACATTATCAAGGAAAAAGGAAAAGAAGTTAATAATAATCCTGAAATAGCTACTCCACAACCAGAATTGCAACAACTGGTCAAACAAAGCATTAAAGAAATGCTTCCTGCCATAATAAAGGAAGTACAAGAAAACATCAAAACTCCAAGCCACGTAACTCTTCCTTCAAAAAGAATGGAAAACCCTTCGAAAACCCACACAGAGCAAGTAGCAAGCTCTCGTAAACCTCAAACCTCGAAAAGGTCCAGAACATCAAGCAATAAGTATTCTGGATCTGAAGAATCCTTAAATTTAAGCAGTGAAGACTCTGAAGAAGAAGAGAATGAAACAAAAAGGTATAGACACAAAGGGTGTTCTTACAAAACCTTTCAGGACTGTAAACCTTATGAATTTAAGGGCACCGAAGGCGGTATTGCTACTCTTCACTGGCTAGAGAAGATGGAGTCAGTAATAGCAATTAGCAAGTGTGCTAAGAAAGATCAAGTACTGTATGCTTCAAACTCCTTCAAAAATGAAGCGTTGGAATGGTGGAATTCAATCATTTCTGCCAAAGGGAGGAGAAAGACCAATGCCATGGATTGGAAAGAATTTCGGGCAAAGGTGAAAAAGAAATTTTGCCCCAAGACTGAAAAAGAACAAGCTGAAAGAAAATTTCTGGAGCACCGAATGGTGGGTACCAACGATCGAGAGTACACCACCAAATTTTTTGAATATGCCCGTTTGGCACCTCACCTGGCTAAACCTGAATCAGTTCTCATAACTCGATATATTTACGGCTTAGTTCCAGAGATCCGTGATTTGGTGAAGGTTGTCTCACCAAAAACCATTGAGTCCACCGTAGAATTGACCGGTACCATGACGGCTGGACTAATCAGAAATATAGAGGAAAAGAAGAAAGTCGAATCCTCTATAAAATCAAAACCCGAGGCCAAAAGATTTAGCAAGAACTTTGGGCAAAAGGGGTTACCATTTAACAATCCATCATGCAAAACATGCGGGCGCAGGCATAGTGGAAAGTGTGTTTTTGAAACTCCATTCTGTAATCATTGCAAGGTCTCAGGTCACACTACTGAGAATTGCTTCAAGAGAAAGGGAATGATTACTTGTTTCAATTGTGGAGAGCCAGGGCACATCAGCACTAATTGCCCTAAGTTTGCAAGGACCGGAAGAGCTGGAGGATCAGGAGCCAAGATCACTCCAGAAAACAAAAAGACCGTACGAGCTTTTGTCATGAATGCTAACCAAGCTGAGAGAACGCCGGACGTAATTACCGGTACGTTTCTTCTTAATAATGTTTATGCTAAGGTCTTATTTGACTCAGGTGCGAACCGGAGTTTTATAGATTATAATTTCTGTAATCTATTAAACGAACCATTAAGTCCCTTAGCTGAAACATATGAAGTAGAAACAGCGAACGGTGATTTGATAAAAATATCCCAATCACTGAACAATTGTTACATTACATTGGCTGGTTTCACTATCCCAATACAATTGTTACCAATGTCAATAACTGGCTTTGACATTGTTTTGGAGATGGATTGGTTATCCAATAACCAAGCCGAAATCCTTTGTAATCAACAAGTTGTAAAACTCGTTACACCAACAAACAAAACTCTAACTATCCAAGGTGATAAACCCACAAAACCTATCCAGATAATCTCCATACTTAAAGCAACCAAGTGCTTAAGAAAAGGATATCTGGCATGTCTGGTATCAATTACTGCCTTGGAAAAGGAGAAGAAGATAGAATCAGTACATGTAGTATCTGAATTTCCAGACGTTTTTCCTGAAGAACTGCCTGGATTACCACCAGAACGAGAGGTAGAATTTCGAATCAACCTTGTACCTGGTGCAACTCCAATTGCCAAATCCCCGTACAGACTGGCACCCACAGAAATGGCAGAACTCAAGAAACAATTGGATGAACTTCTTGAGAAAGGTTTTATCCAACCAAGTTCTTCACCCTGGGGAGCTCCAATTCTCTTTGTTAAGAAGAAAGACGGATCAATGCGCATGTGTATTGATTATCGGGAACTGAATAAAGTTACCATCAAAAACCGATACCCACTCCCAAGGATTGACGATTTATTCGATCAACTCCACGGAGCTTGTCATTTTTCAAAGATCGATCTTCGTTCAGGTTATCATCAGTTGAAAGTGCATGATAACGATATCTCGAAAACTGCATTTCGAACACGGTATGGACATTTCGAGTTCACGGTTATGCCATTTGGACTTACAAATGCTCCTGCCGCATTCATGGACATGATGAATCGTGTCTGCAAACCTTACTTGGATAAGTTTGTCATAGTTTTTATTGATGACATACTTATTTATTCCAAAACCCAAGTTGAACACGAAACTCATCTTCGAACCATACTTGAACTTCTTCGAAAAGAGAAATTATATGCTAAGTTTTCCAAATGCGAATTTTGGTTAACGGAAGTACAATTTCTTGGTCATGTCATCAACGTGAACGGAATTCAAGTAGATCCTTCCAAAATTGAAGCTATATCCAAATGGGAAATTCCCAAGTCACCCACCGAAATTCGTAGTTTTCTGGGATTAGCGGGATATTACCGCCGGTTCATTCAAAATTTTTCTCGTATAGCAATTCCACTCACATCCCTAACTCGGAAATCTGTAAAATACGAATGGGGACCCAAACAATCTGAATCTTTTGAAACTTTGAAACAAAAACTGACAAACGCACCTATTCTATCTTTACCAGATGGTATTGAAGACTTCGTAGTTTACTGCGACGCCTCACATACTGGTTTAGGTTGCGTATTAATGCAACGCAAGAAAGTCATTGCTTATGCATCTCGTCAGTTGAAAATTCATGAGAAAAACTACTCAACCCACGATCTAGAATTGGGCGCTATAATCTTTGCTTTAAAGTTATGGCGACACTATCTCTATGGGGTTAAGTTCACAATCTACACTGATCATAAAAGTCTCAAGTACATATTTAGCCAGAAAGAGTTAAATATGAGACAAAGAAAATGGATGGAAATCCTGAATGATTATGATTGTGAAATTTGTTATCATGAAGGAAAGGCAAATGTAGTAGCAGATGCCTTGAGCCGAAAAGAAAACGTCAAGCCAAAGAGAGTACGTTCTCTCAGACTTGAACTACAAATTGATCTTGTAAGTCAGTTAAAAGAGGCACAAGAGTTAGCTTTGAAGGAAGGTAACTTTGAAAAAGAAGGAATGAAAGGAATGCTTGACTTACTGATCAAAGGTGAAGATAATATCCTTCGCATGAATAAACGTATTTGGGTACCAGTTACAGGTGATCTTCGAGAGCGAATCCTCGAAGAAGCACACAAGTCCAAATACACCATGCACCCAGGAAGTGATAAAATGTACAAGAACCTCAAAGAAAGTTACTGGTGGATTGGTATGAAAAAGAACATTGCTATCTACATAGCAAAATGTTTGACTTGTTCCAAAGTCAAAGCCGAACACCAAAAGCCAGCTGGATTATTGCAACAGTTAGAATTACCAGTTTGGAAATGGGAATTGATAACTATGGACTTTATTACAAAACTTCCTCGAACCACTCGTGGAAATAATGCAATCTGGGTTATCATTGACCGTTTAACCAAATCAGCTCACTTTCTACCTATCAAGGACACCATGAGTATGGACAAAATGGCGCAAATTTACGTTAATGAAATTGTAACGTTACATGGTGTGCCTCTATCCATAGTGTCAGATAGAGATAGTCGCTTCACATCTCGATTCTGGCAAAGTTTTCAAACAGCTCTAGGAACTCGATTGAATCTTAGCACTGCTTATCATCCACAAACTGATGGGCAGAGCGAAAGAACCATACAAACCCTAGAAGATATGCTCCGAGCCTGTGTGATAGACTTTGGAGGTAATTGGGATGATCATTTACCTCTAATGGAATTCTCATACAACAATAGTTATCACACAAGTATTCAGGCCGCACCATTTGAAGCATTGTACGGACGGAAATGTCGAACGCCTGTATGTTGGTCAGATATCGGAGAAAATCAGTTATCAGGACCAGAGATAGTCCAAGAAACCACTGATAAAGTATTACAAATACGTGAACGTTTAAAAGCGGCTCGAGATCGACAGAAAAGTTATGCAGATAAACGAAGAAAGCCGTTAGAATTTCAAATCGGTGACAAGGTATTATTAAAAGTTTCACCTTGGAAAGGTGTTATTCGTTTCGGAAAGAAAGGAAAGTTAAGTCCACGTTTTGTTGGACCTTTCAAAATCATTAAACGAATCGGATCTGTTGCCTATCAGCTTGAACTACCAGTAGAGATGGGTGGAGTACACGATGTATTCCATGTATCAAACCTACGTAAGTGTTTAGCTGATGAATCCTTGCTTATGCCTTTACAAGATGTGGAAGTAAATGAAAAGCTCAAATTCATTGAACGACCGTTACAAATTGAAGACCGACAAATCAAAAAGCTTAAACGAAAGCAATTGGCGTTGGTCAAAATAAGATGGGATTCCAGACGTGGCCCAGAATATACCTGGGAACTTGAGTCAGAAATGCGCAAAAAGTATCCACATCTCTTTCAATGAATCTCGAGGACGAGATTATTCTAAAGGAGGGGAGGATGTAACACCCAAAATAAAAAGAAAAAAAAATTTTAAAATTTCACTCCCTCGCGGTACGCGAGGGAGATTTTGACAAAGCCCCGCGATACGCGAAGAAGCTGCTTATACGCCAGATTTATACCTTCTCGCGGTACGCGAGAAGATTCCCAACCAAGCCTCGCGGTACGCGAGGGAATAGTACACGCGTCAGGGCCAGAAAACACGTGTCATGTACCCTTGCCACCAGCCGCCACGTGTCATGCTGACTCAGCACCGTTCGTGACACCTCATCCTCTCGCGGTACGCGAGAGATTTCCTTGGACAGTCTCGCGGTACGCGAGAGACCGGAATTTCAGCCTATAAAAGGCCTTCAACGGGATTGAAATTCTGTACAGTTTCCAAACATTCCTTATACACAAACCCGATCTCTCAAAACTCCACAACGTCCCGAAGCGCTGTTCAAGAATCCTACGACACCCAACTCAAGCCGTAGTTCTGTCCAAATCCCGCAAAGTAGGTATCGTTAAAACTATTCATATATATATAACCGCAATTATATATATATATTCTCTCATATATATTCTCGTTAATCGTGTCTTCCCTAGGAAGAAACGTATCGAGGTTCTGCTCAAATTCCGAAGCCTACAACCCTACCAGCCATCAAAATCAAGGTGAACACGTTTAACGCTTTTCAAACGATAAAACCATTTTATTTACGAAAACGGCATGAAACAAATTAAATGCTTTAATCATAAGGGTAATCTACGTGATAGCATTCAGGCCATAAGCATACGTAGATTTGATCAAATGGTATACATGTGACGGGTGAAAGTCCGGTCCGTGGCTGGGTACAGATCATGTAATGGGAAATCATAAGACTAAGGATGGGTTTCCCTAGCAGATTATACGAGGGACGAGTTCCTGAGTATCATGTAAGACTAAGAACAAGGTTCTTAGCATCATCACCCTGGGAATAGGCTATCAGTCTGAGACATAGAGCTCAGCCAGTTGACCCCATGGCAGTTAACCCAGTGTATGTAGGTGGTATATACTTCAGGTGAAATAGACTGCTGAGTGTGTAGATTTACCATACAAAAACGTGCTTAAAGGCTTTAATTTGGTTTATGTTAGAAATCATTTTCGTGTCAGTTAAATGTGATTCACCGGCTTTATGCTGATGTTCATTTTCAAAACGTTTTTCACAGGTAATGAAAGAAATCATTAAATTCAGGGTGGTGCAGTAAAGACAAGATCTTTAGGCATATTTAAATCCCTGTGGCAGACTAATACAAGACCAAATGTTGGAACGGACATAGATCCTAGACATTTTAAATGGCTTGTATTATGTAAATTAATTCAGCAGATGTACATTATATAATAGACTTTTGAATGTCTATTATCATGAAATGAAAAGGGACGTGGATCCCAAGTTTTGACAAAAAGTACAGAATTAACCCTTGAGGTTATTTACATGACATTTCATTACAAAAAGGCATCAAGTAAAAACAAAGACTTCCGCTGTCCAAATTTATGGGACCTCATTCAGATACCAGCGTTGTCTCGCGACGCCCGGGCAGGGGTAGCCCGGGGTTGTGACATTGATTCTTTTATCACATTGTGAGATTTTACATTGTTGAATGGGCTTATTCGAGAACAATTGGATGATGACAAAATTTATCAAAGATTGAGATCCCTTATTTCAATTAAAATTGATTTGGATTAAGGGATTCTTGAATCCTTGCCTTGGAATAGGAATAATGGAAGAAAACGGATTGACATTAGCGCGATCTGATCAATTCTCAGAGATCAATCCTGAACCCGACACATCGTTCCTTTTTCCAGTATATGAAATAGGGGACCTCGCTAAGTCGATTCTTAGAAAATCTCTAATCAAACCATATGTCCTTATTTCAATAAATTTGTTCATGTGTATTTGTAAAGTTATTTGTGTATTTGGATGTAAAAAAGATTCTAGGCTTCACCTTCTTTTTGTATATAGGTTTTACTCATGTGTAAATAGTTTTTGTTCATGTATATATTCATATGTAAACTCTCTTTTACTTTCTATCTATATTTTAGGATTCTTTACACACGTGTGAAGAGTTTTTGTCATGTGTATTTGATTTTTTACACAAGTGTAAACCGTGTAAAAAACCTAAAATCATGTATTTGATTCTTTATCTCTGTTTTACAGTTCTTTACACATGTGTAAAGTTAGTTTACACATGTGTAAAGAGCATGTTCTTCAATTGTTTATGTTCTAATGATCTGTTTTAAAGTTTAGAATAGATAAAACCTGTTTGTGGGATTCTTTACACATGTCTAAAGTCAGTTTTCATTGAATTCACACATGTAAAAAACTTGTTTTTTAATAAAGATTTAATTTGATAAGGGATATATATATATATATATATATATATATATATATATATTTTATTTAATAAAAAAATTAAAAAAATTTAATTACCGTTTTATCCCACTAATAAATGTAGTCCACATATTATTTTTCAATATAAACAAAAATGCATATTTAATGTGAACCACACATTATTTTTCAAATTTTCAATATGTGGCTAGGAATGAGTTTTCTGGTTTTTATACTAACTCGGGATTCACAATAGATACAACCCATATATATATATATATATGGGGAACCACAAAAAAAGGGGAACCGAAAAACTATTTTTTTTGCTTTGTTATAACTTTTTATCATTATTTTTTAATTATTACATTTTTTTGTTAAAAAGACTTCTAAATGTGTTTATATGCAAAAACTTAAATTTTTTTTTTTATAAAAATGAGTTTTTCACATGTGAAATTGGCTTCTAAATTGTGTTTATATGAAAAAGCTACGAAGAAGAATTAGGGTTTTCATATTAGTTACCATCGGTCGACAAACTAACCTCCATCTACGTTCGTTCACAAAATTTTAGAGAAATTGTAGTTACTTGTGTATTTGTGAAGGTCACGGTATGTATTTAGAGTTCTATTACACAATTATTTGTTAGCATAATCGACATGCATTGTGTTTTTTGTTTGGTCCGGTAATGATGTCGAGAATATTTGGAACACGTTAGGGGAAAAGCCATGTATGTACCGATTAAGTAGCATTGGCTGGTAGTCTGTGATAACATCAATCTGTTTTGTGTAACTGTCGATTTTATGAAGTGTAGGTATCAAACTTGACAAATAGATGTCTTACTGAAAGTGTGATTCCAATTAGTAAAATATATGTGTATGAAAGATTTTTTTATGGAGTTAATTTTACTGTACATGATGATTGTGTAGGTGAAGTTAAATGATGTAAGATTGTATGTTTCTTAATGTTGAAATTAGGTGTGAAGTGTAGGAATAATGTGGTATGTGTGTTCAATGGTATTGAATGATAGTGAGGCAAGAGGAGTAAAGATTCTTCGCATAGGCTTTTCTACGGCATATGCATTTTGTCTATGTGCTCATATGACTAAACAGTCAATGACGGAACCATAGATTTTTATTTAAGGGGTCGTAATATATTTTTTACACTCACTAGTATATGCCGATTATTCTTTCTTTTACCAAATCTGTGTATTATATCTCTAAGAATATCTTCTAAAATGTAAACTTTTTTCTTTCAAATTAACGTTAATGACTCTATTTTGGTTTTGGCTTTAATTAGTATTCAAATGATTATATAGTCTAAATGTCTAATTTTAGTCCGTTTAGCAAGTTATGATGAAAAATATTATTATATAAATATTCTAATATAATCGAAAAACTTTACGACAAAAAAGTTAAATAAAATAATAAATACTAAATTAAAAAAAAACTTATAATTTAATGAATCAATAAAATTATTATATAAATTAATAAATCTTTGGGAAACTAGTTTTTTTTTTGGAATGGCGAACATAGAATGTGACGTCACACCCCCCGTCATATGGGAGAGCCTCGTCCAACTCCAGCCAATATGTTGTCTTAACCGGGCCCACTTGGCGTCAGAGTTGGAGAGCATCCAAGAAAAAATCTCACCCAATACGGCCCCTTCCGGGCTTGAGGGAGAGCTGAGGCTCGAACCCTGGATCGGCATGGGTAAAATCCTGGTGCATCAACCTAAAAACTTGGCCTAATTTGCACGCCTCAGAAATTAACAGGAAGAGCAGGAATTGAACCTAGGTCACAAGGAACACTAATAAACTAATCAAATTAATTTTTAGAGTAAAACTAGAAGTTTGAGTCCGCACGTTGCGGCGAGAAGTCTTCAACAATACCAAATACTTAAACGCTTGTTTGAGAGACGTAAGATATAAAATATCAAAATGTGTGCATGGAAACATAAGAAATATCAAAAGTATAAAATAAATTAAACCCACAATGATCTTAATCAAACGTAAATCTATGAATTTTTTTTTAAGTAAAGTAAGGAAAAATGGCAAAAAAAAAAAAAGTGAGCCCAAGGAATCGAACTTGTATCAATGGAAACATCACTTCTTCTCAACCATGTGAGCTAGCATCACATTTGTGTGTCATCTATGATAAATTGGTATTTAAAAACAATGAAATTATGTTTTTTTAAAGGGCGGCCAATGAGATTGTTTTACTGTAGCTAAGTGGTATTTAAAAACAATGAAATTATGTTTTTTTTTTAAAACGGATAGCCAATAAGATTGTATTACTGTAGTTTTAATCTATTTAGTAATAGTAATTATAAATTTATAAAGTAAATAATTTAATTAAAATTGTTCATATATTGCTTTTAATTTTACTGACTCACTCTCACCGCTAAAAAAAGAATAATAAAATAATAAAGTAATAAGTATTTTAGAAGTGAGCTATTAGCCTATTAGAAGCCTACCATAGAGAAATTAATACCCACCAGTCATATCTCTCTTTTTAAATGTCAACTGTGTCTTCTTCTCAACATAAAAAACTTCTCCAGAGCCTAACGAGGCCATTGCCGGCGGCGACCGGAAAAAAAATCAGCTAAGTTCTTTTTATTCTACTTTCTTCACTTCAACTATCTTAAAAACAACAATTTAAGGGGTCAAACTTCAAGAAAAGAGTCACAATGTAAGACCTCAACCCGGACATCCTACTGTTGGTTCTCATAACGGGTCATTTTCATTAAAACGCATTTATTGCAATTCAAACTACAGCGGAAGTCTTTCAAAACTCATTTATTACCATTTAACGTTATTATGCTTACCGTACGAATGCGTGCACACCAATCCGAGTAACACCGCCTCCAAGCCAAAATACGTCAACTCTACGATTACCTGCAAAACAATCTAACGTACACACAAAGTCAGCTACGCTGAGTGAGTTCTAATAGTTTAATTTAGACAAAAACCATCACGTCATGTTCTTTAGTTTATTTCACTCAGGACCCTCCAGTCCTTATAAAATAATATTATAATTTATTAACGAATAGTTAATCCCCTATCGTCCCACGACATCCCATAACCGTTTATCACCTGAGACTCAACTCGTACTACCAATAATAATAATAACAACCTTACCATCACTTTGGCATGGACTCACATACTATACTCACAACTCATACTCAAGAACAAACATTAACTCAACTCTTATATAACACAACATACCCTAGACATTAACACACCCGACCTTAACAAAGGCGCTCACAGTTGACCGACACGACACTTATACACGTCACGTCACAAATCCTGACTCAACGGTCAGTCTAACTCTACATATCACATTACTATCATCAACATATCACATTAACACTATTTCACACACCATAAATATAATTCATTACTAGCATACAAATTAACACATATATACGCATGCAAACACATACCTTATCAGTGCACCCTCGTCAGTGTGTTCAACACACCCCGAGCTCATCATTAACCTGCTAAATAAATGTCAACTTTGGTGACTTCCCGAAGGACCTCATCCTTCACAATCCCGTTTGATGTGCCATAACGACAACGAGGCAAACCCGACACATAAATATAAACACATAATATCACACATCATATACAAGACTCATTAACTACACCTGCACCTCACACACGACACTAGAACAACATATCCCACATGCAAGCATAACCATTTAACTTTAAGCCTGGCTCTCCCTGACCAACCCTTAACACGTCACACATTAATACCCCATCTCTCTAGCTCACACATTACTATGAACCACCATAAACTCTACGACTCTTAAATAAGCATTTTATACTCAAAGCATATTGGGTTAGAACCCGAACCCTTAACACGATTCATTATATTAACACCACGTGAATGTATGTATGATAGCCCCAAAACAGTAAAACGTTTAAAAGAGGGGGATTAGAAACTCACCGGTATGAAGATCCCACTTTCACACTGCAACGATCTCCTCGCACGGGCACGAACCTATCAACGTATGACTACATGGTCAGAGTACGTCCTAAACATACGCTAGTTACGTAAAGATATAAATTATCCCGGCACTTGTCTCGTTCGCTCGACCCCTTGTCTAACCAATGACCCTAATCCACGTCTTCGTCCAAATCCGGGTCATCCTGAGCCAGTTTAGGATTCGCACGCATGCACGTTCACGTGCCATGCAACGCCTTAGCGTCGTAGATCACGCGTACACGAGCTGAGCTTCCCATACACGTCCAAACCATGCCATGCAAGCCCTAAGCTCGTCCAAATCCTAATCGGGTGCAACCGATCCCATGCTCATCCTTGTTCACCCCTGCACACCACCACCACCGCGCCACGCTACCTTGCACCACCACCACCACCGTACGTTCCCCCTTGCGTCTCCGTCTCCTTCCGGTCCATTGGAAACCCTAATCGGGTTCTCCTTCGCGTGGAAGCCCAACCATCCCTTCACCTAGCCATTCGCTGTCTTGAAGCACCACCCTAGCCGACCTCCATGGCACCAGGTATTATCATTACCCCCTGATCGTCTCGGTTGTCACCATCGCCACTCTTACAGTGCTCCACCTCCTGCCACAGTCACACACCATCGACGTCGCGCGCCACTACTACCTCACCATCCACCCTATTCGGCCCACCACACACTTGGCCGCTGTCGGCTTTCCTTCAGCCGTCAACCTCCAACACGCGCCCCCTCTTACCTAGCCGTCAACACCGTCGACACCACCATCATTATTCGCACTACCGACATGGTATTGAAACCTAAACTATTTATCGGAAGCCTCATACAAACGACGTTATAAAATGTAACAAGGAAATCAAACAAGAATTACCTTACGCGTAATGGTTTTCCTTCGCTTGATGCCGCCGCAAGACCACCGTCTCGTCACCGCCTTCGGCTCCCTTCCGGCTAGCTCCCCTCCTCGGATCCTCTTTCCTGCTGTCGAGTACACCTAGCCGAGAAAATGGTTTAGGGTTTCTCATAAGTTGTTTAAATATATCCCATAGTTACATCCGGGCCCTCGCGTTAACTTTGCCTGCGCGTTTCAATCTTAACTTTGATATAACCCGATCAATCATACCCTCTATGACCCATTAATGTGTAAATTTGCGCGCCATATATACTAACACACATGTTTAAAAGATATTTGGGTTACCCCGACCCGAACCATTAAATTTTGAAATTTTGGGATGTTACACACAATGGACAACCTCTGTCAATCGGAAAATGGCCGGCCGGAGGGTCAATGGACCCCCCTGTAGTTCCGCCCCTGTAAACAATGTTTGTGTAGGTAAAATGATTGTGTGTGTAAAGTTAATTTTAAAGTACCTACACATGCACTAAACTTGTGTGGTGAGGTGTACATTGTATTTAATGTACATGCACATGAGGTAGCTTGGTGTATGTTAAATTTAAAGTACCTAAAATGCACTAATCTTGTGTAGTGCGGTGTAGGTTATTTTTAAAGGACCTACACATGTGAGTGTGTCTAGGTTAGATTTCCTTATAATTACAAACACTTGTGTATGTGGAATTTTTTTTTTCGTAGAACCCGCACATGCGCTAGTTTTGTTTAGTGTATAATTCCTACACATTATATACACTTGTGTTGGTAAACTGTTTTTGTGTGTAGGGAGGTTCGATGATCCACTAAAATTGATTCTGAAATCGTAATTTTGTTTGATTAAAGATGAGGGTTTTTTGGTTCTCGTTTGAATACAACCGTTAAAAAAATGAACAGAAAAATTAAAACTGATTGTTTGATTACTAAAAAAATCAACTACTTTTGTTCAATCGAAACTAGGTAGTTTCGATACCTGTTTTTCAGGCCCATTGGGCGGTGGCTTGGAAAACAAGGCGCATGTGCTTGAACTCCTATATATAGCAGATTATGTCCTAGGAGTGAGAGTGTGTCTGTAGAGGGAATCACCACCCCAGGGGGAGCTCACCCTGGGGTGAGACTAATTGTTAGTGTATGATCGAGCTTTTAATTTTCATATCAATCAAAGAATCATACGTTTTATGCTTTCAATTATCTGTTCTTTTCATTTTCATATGTTTCTGTTCGTGTATGTGATTCCCGCACCCGTCTCTACCATTTCTGATTCGAGAGTGATACCGGATCCAGAGATTCCGCCTCTCGATCCGGACTGTTTGATGGATTTCTTCGCAGATCTATATATATATATATATATATATATATATATATATATATATATATATATATGGAAGGGTTCAAATAATACCCAGTTTTTTATGTAATAACCGTGATAACCACTCTAAACAATCACATAATTTATAAATTATTTTTTCTTTTAATTGTAAAAAGAGTATTTATGTATCTTGAACATGTATCTTGAATATAAATACGGAATTTATGAGTCTTACATATACGTACCGAATAATGTTACATATACATGACACATAGTGTTTACGTATATGTAATACTAACAGAATGACAATTGTTACATATATCTAACACTATGTTTGAGAGTGGTTATCATGGTTATCACATAAATATTAGTTATCATTTGAACCTCACCATACTAAGTTAGAAGCACTGTTTTTGGATGACCCTAAGCCCTTATTTGGCCAAAGTACTCTTGGACCTGTCCTGCCATGCCACCAGATTATAATGTCATGGGCAGCAATCTAAACTATGGAGGGTTTGAGTCAAAAGTGTGCTCGGATCGGCTAAGGCCTCGTTGTTGGTTAATGGCTCGACGTCTAAGGAATTCCTTTGCTCGCGTGGGGCAAGACAAGGTATCCCCTATCCCCTTTTAGGTTTCTCATTGCATTGGAATCCCTTAACTGGGTTCTAAATAGAGCTGGCTCACTTGGGATCTTTCGGGGGATCCAAACACTAAATAATGGTCCGTATTTATCCCATTTCTTATTTAATAATGATGTCATAATATTAGGAGAGTTGTCTTGCTCCAATTTCAAAAATTTGGTCCGTATTATGCGAGGTTTCTACCTTGCATCTAGGCTAGAAATTTAGTTAGGAAAGTGCAGCCTCATAGGGTCAATGTGCGTGATTCCAGTGTAAGGTGGGTACTATCCCCTTTTCTTATCTTGGTTTGGTGGTGGGGGCAAACATGAATTTGGTTAAAATTTGGAGGCCCGTCGTAGATATTTTTTAGGCCAGATTATCAGACTGAAAGGCAAAGAATCTCTCTATCGGTGGTCCTGTGGTTTTAATTCGGTCGGTCTTTGATAGTCTCCTGGTTTATTACTTCTCGTTATTCAAAACTCCTGATAAAGTGATACATGTCTCGGAGAGAATTAGAAGAAACTTCCTTTAGGGTAGTGACGGGAACACTCGTAAGATTAATTGGGTTTGTTGGGATAAAGTTTGTGCTCAAAATTCGGATGGGGGGTTGGGGTTAGGGTCAATCTAATTCTTCTCGCAAAATGGTGGTGGAGAGTTAAAACCTAAACCCATATGCTTTGGAAGGAGGTTATACTTTGAATACATAAACATAGTCATGATGTAACATCCCTAAAACCAGATAACTAATGGGTCGGGTAATGGATGACCCAAATTTTCTAATAAATGACATGGTGGGCTCAAATTATGGGATAAAGCTTGGATTGGCGGGATTAAACGAGACGGTTAGCCAATTGTTTCACAAGTCAAGATGGAAACGGGTTTAACAAATCTAGAGGGACCCGGTTAGAAATCATTTAACAAATCCCAGCCATTTTTGCGCATGTTGGAACCGCGGGGACCCGGATGTAACACCTAAACCTTTATAAACATAGTTATGAAGAAACCCTAGGCCATTTGGCCTAGGTTACATGCGACGGAAGAAAAGAGAACGGGGGGAGAAAAGTGGCAAGAGAAGAAGGGCGACAGCGGCGGAGGAGTGGTCCGGCATACCATTTCGTGCAAGGTAACAATCATTCTCACCCTTTTTCCTTTCTTTTTCATTTTGGTAGACGCGAGACCCCATTTAAGGTTGGGTTTCTTGGTCATGAGCGTCGACATCCATGGTGATGACTGACCGGTGGCGGGTGCGACGAGGGAATGGCGTGACAGGGTGGGATGACCTGTTTAGGTTGGCGTTGGGCGGTGGTGTGCAGTCGAGTAGGGGAGGTCGACAAAGTAGTGAAGGTGGTCGACGGAGACGACGGGCCTCCTGTGGCAGCAACGGCGAGTTGGCGACGAGTTGGTCTTGGTGTTAGGCTTCAACGATGATGCCCGGTGACTGTGGTGGTATCCGGTAGCAGCGGGAGTGGTGGTGGTGGGTGCGGTGGTGACCAACGGCCGAGAGAAGGAAAAGAGAAAGAGAGTAAGAGAGTGTGAGGTAGGTGACGAGTGAGGGTGGTTGTGACTTCGGGACAACCGAAGACGGAGTGGGGAGGAGCCGTGGTGTTACCCGGTGACCACTGTGGTCGGCTGAGGTGGTGGCTCGCGGTGATAGATGGTGGGGTGGCGGTGGTTTATATGTTCCATCGAGAAAGAGGGTATCACTTAGGGTTTTCAGTGTGTGTGCATGCATGCGTACGTGCATGCACGGAAACCCGGCTCGGCGGGTGCATGATCGTGGAGCTAGAGCTTGTATGGCACCTGCATGCAAACGTGGAGATATGTGGGATGACGAGATGAGAGTCGGGATTTAATTATAATTATATACACTATTCGATGTAAGCTTTGAAAGTGTTCTGATTATGAGATCACGCGCTTGTCAGGTTTGGGATTCGAGCATAGCTAGACGAGTTGGAGAGCAAGGACTGAGACCCAGTATAACCAGTGAGTTTCTAATCCCTCTCTTTTAAACGTTTCGTGTTAAGGGTCACGTGTTATAAACCAATATGATTTGAGTATAAACTGCTTAATTGAGAGTCGTAGGGTTTACGGCGTGTTCATAGAAATGTGTGAGTTATAGAGACGAGATATTATTGTGCGACATGTTAAGGGTTGGAAAGGGAGAGTCGGGCTTAAAGTATAAAGGGTTATGATTGCACGTGGGATATGTTGTGTTAGTGTCATGTGTAAGGTGGAGGTGTAGTTAATGAGTCCTGCATATGATGTGTGTTATTAAATGTTCATATTTGTGTTGTGTGCTTGTGTCGTTGTCCCCGGGACACGAAGGGTATCGTGTTTGCGTCTTGGTCTTTATGACATGGCAAACGGGATCGTGTAGGATAGGGTCCTTTGGGAAGTCACCAGGGGTGACATTTATTCAACAGGTTAATGATGAGCTCGGGGTGTGTTGATGCCCTGACGAGGGTGCAGTGATGAGGTATGTGTTTGCATGCGTACATATATGTGTTAATTTGCATGCTAGTGATTAGTCGTATTTATTGTGTATGAGATTGTGTTAATGTGACGTGTTGAATGTGGCGTGTGGAGTTAGACTGACCGTTGAGTCAGGATTTGTGATGTGACATGTGTAAGAGTCGTATTAGTTATTTGTGAGAGCCTTGGTTAAGGCCGGATGTGTTAATGTCTAGGGTAGGTTGTGTTAACCTAGAGTTGAGTTAAGGTCTGTTCTTGGATACGAGTCGTTGGCATAGTATGTTGAGTCTATGTTGTTGTGATTGTAAGGTTGTTAGTGTTTATATTGGTAGTACGTGTTGAGTCCCGGGTGATAAACGGTTATGGGATGTCGTGTGATGACAAGGGATTATTCATTCGTTAATAAAGCGTAATTATATTTTATAAGAACCGGAGGGTCCTGAGTGAATTAAACAGAAGAACTTGGTGTGATGGTTTTTATTTAAACTAAACTATTAGAACTCACTCAGCGTAGCTGACTTTGTGTGTACGTTAGATTATTTGCAGGTAAGCGGATATGGACGCATCTTGGCTTGGAAGCGACGTTAGTCGGATCGGTGTGCAGGCATTCGTAAGGTAAACCTAATAACATTAAATGGTTATAAATGTTTTACAAAGACTTCCGCTATAGTTCGATTTGCAAGAAATGCGTTTTTAATGAAAACAACTCGTTATAAGAACTAACTGTAGGATGCACGGGTTGGGGTCTTACAAGTTGGTAACAGAGTTCTGGTTTAAGAGAAAACTGGTATTTTGAAACAAATAAAATACTTTGACTTAAACCGAAAATGTGACGAGGGTGAAACGAATGCCACCACGAGTAACCGCGAGCCAAGAGGTACGTCTTTCAAGTTAAGCAGTAATTGTTACTTACCATTTGTGTAGTATTGCGATAGGTAACGTGATTGATGTGAGTGAATGATTTATGGTTCCGTGTGGGAACATGAGATGTGCTATATGTTGTAGTAGTACGTAGGAACTAAGTGAAATGTGTGGTGTGACTTTGTGAAATCATGATTCGTGAGTTAATTAATGTAGAGTAGCATTAATTGCGTTATGTGACACAACTTGGTGTGTTAGCATGGTTAGTGATTTTGTGTGTAACCATGTGTGGTGTGCATTTGTGATGAATATGATAATTTGTTAAATTATTGCTATGTGCTATGTGAGTTGTGTGGGATGCATGTGCATCCGGTGTGCATGAAGGTAGAAAGTTAGTGTGGGTATGATGTGAGAGGTTTAGAATCCAAGTAGTGATGTGGACCACCAAATTGCATTTGATCACCGTGATTTGGCAGTCTATGATTACTCTCATATTCTGAATTTGTGACCATAGTAATCGCTCGAGCGTTCTATCTTGAGTAGGATTAGGTGGTTAAGACGATGCAGACGAGATCAGTCAGGCGTGATGCTCTTGCTAGAGGGAGTGATGAACAACCAGTCAAGACGACGACCGCTGTGGGTGAAACTGCTAGTGAAATGGGAGTAGTGTTGGCGCTTCTCGTGCCAAGTTTGATTAGAACTTCGGTCGGCGACATACCATGTAGACCTATGGTTGGAGAGACGGGATGGAAAAGGATAGCAGTGCCAGCTGTACGTGATTCTCTTCCAGGATGTGGACCTACTCGATTGAGAGATCGACCACTTGCGATGGATAAAAGAGCTTTGTTTCAGGAGGAACGAGAGGAGGACACGCCCGTTGCACCTGACGTGGTCTAGCAGTGATTCAGTGAGCAGTACTTATGATGCTCAGTTGCTTGATGAGTAGTGTGTGGTAGTTGTCATGAGAGATCCCGAGGAGATTTGACACTTTGATTGATTAGCCGTTACGTGGTCGGATGCCTAGTTCGAATATTGACTAGTGATGTTGACATTGATTACGAGTTATATCGCGGGATGACTTGAGTGTGATTAATGATAGTTGTGTTGGTGACAACGTACTATGGTGGGTACAATGTTAGATTTAATGCGATATTGTGTGATTATGTGATTACCTTTTGAACAACGTGAGTTGATATTGAATGTAATTTTTGCCGTGGTGCTAGAGCATGTTTAATTAGATTGTATGAGTTTTGAAATCTTATGTGTCTACAATTTGAAGATAGTGTCACCTATGTGCTAATGATAAGGTGACGATTGGAGTGCAATGGGTATATTGCACTTTGTGTAAAGGTGTAGGACGGGGTCCTGTGGGAGATTGTGGTTATATGTACCTTGTGTGTAGGTATAAAGATTCAGGACGAGGTCCTGTGAGGAACTACGAATTATATATTATATGTATAAATGATTAGGGTGACGTCTTGTGTCTAGACTGATTAATGTGTTATCCTGAACCATTGGTACGACCCGCTGAGGTGAAAATAAGATAGGGTTCATTTGTGTGTGTGTTTGTGTGTTTATAAATGAAGAGGTCATATCGTACCCAGGTAGATTTGCTCAGGTCTAGATAATTGTGTGTGTGCACTTCGTGCAAGTTAGAAGGTGGGGATACTAGTACGTGTGTAGGACATTATGTGTTCGGTAGTTTCGTTGTGTCGGTGTGTGTCTATGTAGTACACGCTTAGTCGTGCATAGGATGGGTAATCACTGTGCTCAGGAATAGTATTTCTATTTTGACGATTTTCTCGACGTTGATACATCAAGGTGATGTGAGAAGCGTGACGTCATTCGAGACGATCGGCAAGGTGCTCTTATGAGATACCTATACTTATATCTCGGGAATGTGGAACACAGAGCTGAAGGGTGCCGCAGAGAGAGATGACGATGAAAACGTTACGTGGATGCTTGATTGGAACTAGTCATGACGCGATCGAGACGACGACGTAGAAGACGTTAACACAGAGTGGAGGACGTGACGGTGGGATCTGTATGGAATACGTTCCATAGAAGGAATTCCATCAATGAAAGACAGGAAAGGGACGAGAATGTTTTCTCGGAACGAGGCGGTGGATAACTGAGACTTATGACAGGACAGACTTAACGTTCGTACTCGGTGAATGAGACGCGATAGGTGATCGCATAGTAGCGATATGGCAACAACAAAGAAAGCGAGAAAAAAGGCAAGACAAGTGTAGGATTGCACATAAACGACTGAGAAGGGAAGGCCTACGCTGGCAAACTTATGACTGGTTTACAGAGAGCTCCGGTGAAGCATTCAAGTAAGGAAAATGTTTGGCTATCGAAACAGATATGACGGTGGAGGGTGAGCTTTCGAGGACACCGAGAGCGGTCGACAGTAACTCTACTGTTGAGAGTTAAGTTCTTACTTAAGAGACGTGTTGAACACATGATGATTGAGTAGATAGATACCATGATAAAGAGATTCGGAGGAAACCATTGTAGCCTTACACAAGCTCTTGGAAATCCTCAGAGCAGAGCAAAAGTAATACCCGTATGGGTAGGGTAGTGGGATTGAGTGTGAGAAATCATCGCAAGATGGCAATCGGAGCATGAGAGGGAGAGGAATGTGGCGCACGCATGATAGTAAATCAGCAATTGCTCCTATCTGTTAAAGGCGAGAAACCTTACTTAGGGAGATGACCGTCAGAGTGACGAAATCATCGAAACTATACAAGGAATGACGGCAAGGATGCACGTGAGCAAATCAGGAAAATGCGACTAGTGAACAGGTAACTGATAGAGTTGGGCCGTCTGAGTAATGGTCGGAAAAACAAGTAATGCGGGGATGTGTAGTTGGAAACCTACAAGTCACAGAGTGAAAGCTAGCAGTGGAGAGGACTTCTTTGAACACAAGGACTGTGTTAAAGAGTGATGACCAGGATGGTACGTATACGAAAGAGAATGGGTAGCACCTAAGGGTTTTGGTGCAAGAGTAGAGAATAGAAAGGAGGATCGGTGTTAGTTGTGCCGACGTAGGATTCGAGGACGAATCCTCTTTTAAGGGGGTAGACTTGTAACATCCCTAAAACCAGATAACTAATGGTTCGGGGAATGGATGACCCAAATCTTCTAATAAATGACATGGTGGGCTCAGATTATGGGATACAACTTGGATTGGCTGGATTAAACGAGTCGGTTAGCCAATTGTTTCACAAGTCGAGATGGAAACGGGTTTAACAAATCTCGAGGGACCCGGTTAGAAATCATTTTACAAGTCCCAGCTACTTTTGCGCATGTTGGAACCGCGGGGACCCGGATGTAACACCTAAACCTTTATAAACATAGTTATGGAGAAACCCTAGGCCATTTGGCCTAGGTTACATGCGACGGCAGAAAAGAGAACAGGGGAAGAGGAGTGGCCGGAGAAGAAGGGCGACGGCGGTGGAGGAGTGGTCCAGCATACCATTTCGCGCAAGATAACATTCATTCTCACCCATTTTCCTTTCTTTTTCGTTTTGGTAGCGAGACCCCGTTTAGGGTTTGGTTTCTTGGTCACGAGCGTCGACATCCATGGTGGTGACTTACCGATGGCAGGTGTGACGCGGGAATGGCGCGACAGGGTGGGACGACCTGTTTTTGTTGGAGTTGGGCGTTGGTGTGTAGCCGAGTAGGGGAGGCCGACAAAGTACTGAAGGTGTTCGACGGAGACGACAAGCTTCCTGTGGCAGCATCGGAGAGTTGGCGGCGAGTTGGTCTTGGTGTTAGGCTTCAACGATGATGCCCGGTGACTGTGGTGGTAGCTGGTAGCAGAGGGACTGGTGGTGGTACGTGCGGTGGTGACCAGCGGCCGCGAAAAGGAAAAGAGAAAGAGAGTAAGAAAGTGTGAGGTAGGTGACGGGTGAGGGTGGTTGTGATTTCAGGACAGCCGGAGACTGAGTGGGGAGGAGCCGTGGTCTTACCTGGTGACCACTGTGGTTGGCTGAGGTGGTGGCTCGCGGTGATAGATGGTGGGGTGGCGGTGGTTTAAATGTTCCATCGAGAAAGAGGGATTCGCTTAGGGTTTTCCGTGCGTGTGCATGCATGCGTACGTGCATGCATGGAAACCCGGCTCGGCGGGTGCATAATCATGGAGCTAGAGCTTGTATGGCACTTGCATGTGCCTGCATGCAAACATGGAGATATGTGGGATGACGAGATGAGAGTCGGGATTTAATTATAATTATATACACTATTCGATGTTAGCTTTGAAAGTGTTCTGATCATGAGATCACGCGCTTGTCAGGTTTGGGATTCGAGCGTAGCCAGACGAGTTGGAGAGCAAGGACTGAGACCCAGTATAACTAGTGAGTTTCTAATACCCCTCTTTTAAACGTTTTACTGTTTTGGGGGCTATCGTACACTCATTCACGTGGTATTAATATAATTAATTGTGTTAAGGGTCACGTGTTATAAACCAATATGATTTGAGTATAAACTGCTTAATTGAGAGTCGTAGGGTTTACGGCGTGTTCATAGAAATGTGTGAGTTATAGAGACGAGATATTATTGTGCGACATGTTAAGGGTTGGAAAGGGAGAGTCGAGCTTAAAGTCTAAAGGGTTATGATTGCACGCGGGATATGTTGTGTTAGTGTCATGTGTAAGGTGGAGGTGTAGTTAATGAGTCCTACATATGATGTGTGTTATTAAATGTTCATATTTGTGTTGTGTGCTTGTGTCGTTGTCCCCGGGACACGACGGGTATCGTGTTTGCATCTTGGTCTTTATGACATGGCAAACAGGATCGTGGAGGACGTGGTCCTTTGGGAAGTCACCAGGGGTGACATTTATTCAACAAGTTAATGATGAGCTCGGGGTGTGTTGATGCCCTGACAAGGGTAACCCTGACGAGGGTGCAGTGATGAAGTATGTGTTTGCATGCGTATATATAGGTGTTAATTTGCATGCTAGTGATCAGTCGTATTTATTGTGTATGAGATTGTGTTAATGTAACATGTTGAATGTGGCGTGTAGAGTTAGACTGACCGTTGAGTTAGGATTTGTGATGTGACATGTGTAAGAGTCGTGTTAGTTATTTGTGAGAGCCTTGGTTAAGGTCGGATGTGTTAATGTCTAGGGTAGGTTGTGTTAACCTAGAGTTGAGTTAAGGTGTGTTCTTGGATACGAGTCGTTAGCATAGTATGTTGAGTCTATGTTGTTGTGATTGTAAGGTTGTTATTGTTTATATTGGTAGTACGTGTTGAGTCCCGGGTGATAAACGGTTATGGGATGTCGTGTGATGACAAGGGATTAGTCATTCGTTAATAAAGCGTAATTATATTTTATAAGAACCGGAGGGTCCTGAGTGAATTAAACAGAAGAACTTGGTGTGATGGTTTTTATTTAAACTAAACTATTAGAACTCACTCAGCGTAGCTGACTTTGTGTGTACGTTAGATTGTTTGCAGGTAAGCGGATATGGACGCATCTTGGCTTGGAAGCGACGTTAGTCGGATCGGTGTGCAGGCATTCGTAAGGTAAACCTAATAACATTAAATGGTTATAAATGTTTTACAAAGACTTCCGCTATAGTTCGATTTGCAAGAAATGCGTTTTTAATGAAAACAACTCGTTATAAGAACTAACTGTAGGATGCCCGGGTTGGGGTCTTACACGTGACATCCCCTTCATCCCCAAAAGATGGGATTTTTCGGGTATTTGGAGCAACATTAAAAGGCTGGAATTTTCTTTGCTCAAACAGAAGGTAGACTTGGCAACTCTAATTGTGGAAAAGGATGGCAAGTGGCTATGGAGTAGTGATGGTTAGGGAGTTTTTACGGTTAAGACGATGCTCATGTTACTTTCCAATCTTGATACCCCTACAGTTTATTACATGGTAAGTTGGAGTAAATGGGTTCCCCAAAAGGTAAACACCTTTGTGTGATGGACTGAGCTGGATAGAATCCCCACTATGTCGGCTCTAATTAGAAGACAAGTTTCCCTAAACTCGGTTCTTTGTCCTCTCTGCCTTCATTGCCCGAAAATTGTCGAGCATCTATTTATTTCATGTCCGTATACTGATATGTTATGACCATTTATTAGTTTGTGGTGTTAGGTACCACCTATTTATGCTTTTTCGATCTGTGATCTTTTGGATTTGTTTAAAACTGCTTCAGCCATTCCAACAAGAAGCAAAACTATTCAGGCCATTGTCCACACGACTATATGGGGTCTCTGGAAACTCAGAAATGGAGTTGTTTTTTGTAATAGGCGGGATTCGATTAAGTGGCTCTTTAAAGACCTTAAGAGTGCAACTTTCTTTGGGTGAGGAATAGATCAGATATTGGGCCCATTGATTAGGAAAATCGGTGTGAATTCAAGATATAATGTCTTGTTCTTTCCTCTTTTATTTTTCTTTCTCTTTGTTGTAATTTCCTAACTCCTTGCTAGTGTGATTTTTCGTTAATATAATTATGCGTTCCAAAAAATAGTTGTGTGAACTACGATACAAATACTATTTTATCTAGATTTATGTTAATTTTAGCGTGATATAGTATAAGCTCAATAATAATAATAATAATAACAATAATAATAATAATAATAATAATAATAATACAGCCTTTAACCTAAGAGTATTCAGACCAGTTTCTTTATTTTTATCTTTATAATTTAACTAAAAACCATCATTTTATGAAAAATTATTCATTTTTAAAAAACCTCTCACATCTCATTTCTTATCCTAATAATTTTAATAAATTGTTAAGGAATTAGTATATTTAAGATTCTAGTATATATTTTCTTATAATTTTAAGGATAAAAATAAGGTTTAACGAACCTGATGTAAGACCTTTTTAACTTAAATACTATTTTTTAATCTTATAATTTAAGGATATAGTATACTAGCTTTAATCCGGTGTGTTATATAGAGTGAAACATTAATATTATATTGCTAAATATTTAACACATTTTCTTACACAAATTTTATATTGTATTGGTAACTTTACCATTTTATTAAATGTTAAGATTATATGGATGAGAGTAATCAAAATATCAAAAATAAATAAATAAAAAAATACATGAAAATGCATTTTATAAGTGATGTACTTTTTACAATACATTAAATTACTTGTCAAATGAAACCTTACAATTATGATTTACAAATTTGAAAAAAACACTTTATTATATACAACATTTGACGTGATATTGATAATTTTTAACGTTTACCAAAGAATAGTCTAATTCCATAACTTTTGATAATGCAACATACAACTGCCCGTAAATAAACACTGGATCTTTTAAGTACAAACCAACCTTTGAAAGTGATTACCCTAAACGTTTATTCATGGATATTACAAAACATACAACAATTGTATAATTTTCTTCTTTAAAATTTAAATGAAATTATTTTGTCTGAATAACCAAACTTTAGAGTTAAAATTGTGATAACCAATGTTGCTTCTAGATAAAATCTCCGCTTCTATAACATAATTACCTAGTGATTTGACATGACGTCTTGTTTCATTACATAAACGAGTTAAGTGCAATTTGCACCCCTGTGGTATATGCCCGTTGACACTTTGCAACCCTCTTTTAAAAGAGGGTGCAAATTGCACATCTTTTAAAAGAGGGTTGCAAAGTGTCAGCAGACATATACCAAAGGGGTGCAAATTGCACTTAACTCTTATATAAACCTATATTTTATCTATATTTCTTAGCAGCAATTGTATACGAAAAGTTTCGTTAAACTTTTAATGTTAAATCTCTCATTTAAAAAAAAGATACAAATAAAATTTAAATTTTAACAATATATCGTCTTTAAAATTTAAACTTTAAAACTTCAAAATTTAAAAATATCACTCCTTAAATATATCGACACAATTTAAATTTAAAATTCCAAAAATAAAATCAATAAATTAGAATTGAAGCCAAACATATTTTTTTGAAAACAAAAATGTCGTTATTTAAAAAATAATTATAGTTTAATTTATAACACACTTTATAAAAATAAATATTTACAAGTTTCTTAATATTAGTTTAAAACTAACTATTAAAATTTACAATCAAAATAAAAAACTTATTTGCAAATATCAAACTTAATAAAAAGCTACTAATTAAATATTAATAAATTTTATTCTTACACATATTTATTTAAAATAAAAAAGTAGTATTTTTAAATTTTATATGTAAAATTTTAAAAATCTTGTAATTTAATAATAAAATTTTTTAAACTCGTTTTTTAATATCAAAACTTTGAAAACTCGTTTTTTAAATCTCCTACCTTTTAATTATTGATTTTTTTTAAAAATTTTATTTTGATAATAGTTAAAAAAATGTGAGTCAATGGTAATAATACTGAATTGATTTAATAAAATGTTTATTTATGTGATTTTCTAAAAATTAAACTAAATATGAACAAATTATATAAAGGATGTAAATATGGTTTTGGAGAGAAAAACTTTATAAGATTGAATGTGATGATGGCAACTGAATATATATATATATCGATCCGCTAAAAAGTGCTTTAAAATGCTCATAACCGGCTCATATGAACTCCGATTTTACTAATTCGGTGGTGTTAGAACCGTCTCATCGAACTCTACGATCTTAGCTTGTAGGGTTTAGTTTTTGCCTTAGGGTTTAGCCTTAGGGGGTTAGCCTTAAGGTTTAGCTTTTAGTATTTAGGCTTTTGGGGGGTAGGGTGGGGGGTTTTAGGTTTTGGGGGTGGGGTGGGGTGGTGGTTAGGTTTTTTTTTTAAGGGGGGGGGTTGGGTTGGAGGTTTAGGCTTTTGGGGGTGGTGGTGGTGTTTTTAGATGACTTTTTCAGCTTTTTAGGGTTTTTTTTATTAGGATTTAGGTTTTTGGGGATGGGGTGGGGGGTTTTAGGCATTTGGGGGTGGTGGTGGAGTTTTTAAAAGACTTTTTACACTTTTTAGAATATCTCTCCCCTATATATATATATATATATATATATATAATAGGTTGAAATCATGTGTATTACACGGGTTAAATAAATAAAATGTTATATATTTAGTAATAAAAATTTTATATTTTTAAAAACCCGTGTAATACACGGGTTGAATAAACCAGTATATTACATTGGTTGAATAAAATATAATGTAATTTGTTAACAAACACATTTGTCAAAATATGTTTTTAAAAAATGTAATTTGTCGTGACAGTTATAAGGTCTGTTAAGTTAGTTTTAAAACGTTTTTTTTTTCAACTGAGTATTAATTTTTTTAATTTAATTGATAAATGTTAGTTCATATTAAGTTCATTTGATTGATGATATAATAACTATTTATAAATAAATATTAAGTATTCGTAATTAGATTTATTAATATAAAGCTTATTATTTAATAGGAGAGAAATAGAAAATCTAATATTTAATAGGAGAGAGAGACAAGAAAATAAAGATGAGGAGTAACCTGAGAGTGACACGTGTCATGAAAAGATTTTCATTTATTAAAGTAGTAAGATATATATATATATATATATAGTTTTTTTATATTTATTTTTTTTATTAGAAAAGGGATATAGCAATCTTGATTTGATGGTCTAAGCAAAGTTTAGTACTTTGTTTTTAAAATCAATTTTTTATCGTAAGGCATCCACCTTTTTCCTTTTTCCTTTTTCCTTTTTAAAACTACGAAGATTTCACCTTTTTAAATTAAAAAAAAAACAACCTTTCCGTCTATAGCTTTATTTATTTTTTTAACAAATAAATCATGACAATTTGAAAAAATCTAGTTTGATGATTATGTTTTGTTTGGCTCGATTATGACTTATTGCTTGCTAGTTAAAATAACATCTAGTATTAGGGGATCAAGTTTATAAATTATTACATCCTGATTCGTGCTTAATTCACATGATTATCAATGGGCTTATGGGCAGGCTGGCCTATTGGGCCTGCAAACAACACACCTGTAGTGGGCCCAACATCTCGAGGGGCCCTATTTTTTTATATATATAAAATTTTCTAGGCTTTAAAAAAATTATGCCTTTTAAAAAAAATAATTTTATAACTTGGGCTTTTTCTGTGACTTTGTTCAAAAAAATTGGGTCTTTTTTGTGACTTGGGCTTAAAAAAAATTAATAGCATGCTGTTGGGCCAGACCACCAACCACTTGTCTGATCTTCTGATGATCGACTTCTCCACAACAGCGCTTGCTGCTGCCTGCCTCCACCAGTCCAGACGCTGTTGTTGCTGCTGACTCCTCCAGTCGCTGTTGCTGCCGCCCCTCAACCTCCAGCTACTTCATTTAGTTAAGGTAATTTTATTAGATTGAACCCTAATTTTATAATTTAAAGATGGAGTTTTTGTTGAATGTTGTGCCTAATTTTTTATAAAGAATTGGTAATTAATGACTTAATGGTTTAGCCTTATTTAGTGATTTTAAATTGTTAGAATGATTATTTGATTAGCCCTAATTAATGTTTTGTTTTAAAAACACTCAACTTTTGTACATGAAAAATGGACAAATTTAGGTGACCAGGTTCAATGGACCCTCTTGATCCTCCCTTAGTTCCGCCTGGTGTGTTTTTGGTGTATGTGTGTGTAACTGTGAATCTATGAAACATGATTTCAAGTTTTGATCTGTAGGTATAGAAGAACCTGAGAATTTGAGTATGGTGAAAGGAGCAGCCTTGATCGAAACCATAGCCAAACAAGGGGGAAGATTCTTGATCTTCAATCAAAATTGATGCAAAACATAGAATCGCTTCCTGTAACCACTGGAAAACTATCAAATATCACAGAACTTAATCTATCTGATAACAGAATCATGGCTCTCCCATCATCCATCACCAATCTTACCGCGCTAACCAAGCTTGATGTCCACTCAAACCAACTGACCAGCCTACCCGATTCGTTTGGTCAACTGATCAACTTACTCGACCTTGATCTCCATGCAAACCGACTAAAATCTCTCCCAGAATCATTCGCGAATCTTTCAAACTTGGCTAATCTTGATTTAAGCTCAAACCACTTCACTCATTTTCCAGACTTTATAGGGAACTTAACCTCTATGCAAATCTTGATTGTTGAAACAAATGATCTTGAAGAACTTCCTTACACAATTGGATCATGTTCTTCACTTGTGGATCTCAAAGTAGACTTTAATCAACTAAAAGCGCTTCCTCAGGAATCATCGGTTAGATATTACGGTATGTCATTTTGATACTATGATTTTGTTATGTCTAATTTTGTGTTAAATACCTAATTTTGTGTTATGCAAATCAACGAATTTGTGAGTTAGTTGCTTGTTCTTTGAGAGTAAAGTGCTTGATATATAGTCAATTGCTTGTTTTATTTTTCTTTTTGCTCATGTCAAATCAAAAGAATAAATCTCGTCATCCAAAAATGTTAAGAAAAAAATAGAGTGGAAAGCTTTGAATCACAAAAAACCATTATTAAAGTTTGTGACAACCACAAAAGATAATGAATAAAAGTGTAAACTTTTAATTTTATTATTATCTATTCTAAGCCCGGATAAAGAAGAGGTCTAATAACAATAAAGTTCGTACAAAAGGTCTTGAATTTTTATTTTGGTTTAGGCCTTTAAAAAGGTTGAGCCGCACCTGATGCAACATCATATTAATTATATATTAAAAAGCAAGTTTGGTTGTGAGTGGGATATATGGTAGAAGTTGTGCAAATGGGTAAGCACGTGGTACAAACATGTTGATGCATGCTTTTGTTATTTTTTTTAATATTCTTAGTTTCAGCTTTTGATTAATTTTTTTTTACATGGAATAGAAACCAAAAGATTTGTTTGGAGCAGTGGTATCTACAGGCCCCCTTGCCCGATTTTAAGGGCTTTGATACGTTTTTCTCTTGCATTCTAGGTGAGTTTACGTAAATGTTTTCGTTTTATTTTAGGACGTTAATTTCTGAAGTAACGCGTGGGACCTCCTTTGTATTTTATGTAAATAATATATATTTCTTTGTTTGACGACAATATCAAAATAAATTTAACGAGTCTTTTCGAGAATAAAAAAAACTAGATTAAAAATTATTACTGGTTTGAAAGTTTAACCTAATTAAAATCAAAACAATTATATACATGTATTTTAAAGTTTAAACCACCAATGAAATCAAACAAATTTTCAAAAACGTAAATATTTTATCAACAACTATTTTTTATTTAATTTACTTTGGATAAACATAAATAAAAATGGCAAAAAAAAGCATACCATACGAGTGCTCAATTTACATCTCAAAGAACATGTTAAGTATCACATGTATTTAGATTAAAATCTCAATAAATAAATAAATATCTTCAAAACCAAAAGAAAAACATTTGTTTGATAATATTATTTGTTGATCTATAAAAGGTTTGTTTGAGTACATGAAAGGTTTGGAGAACGAATAAATTAAGAGTTAAATAGAGTTTCAATGGTATTGATATTAAACGAATAAATCAGATCTCTTTAAACCCAAAATAAAAATAAAAATTAAGAGTGACCACGTGGCCTAGTCACTGATTTATTCTCTTTAAACCCAAAATAAAAATAAAAATTAAGAGTGACCACGTGGCCTAGTCACCCAAGAGGGCCAATCAACATTCGTCACTATTCACATCCACTTTCAATTGTAGGGTGTTTAAGTGATATAAGTTGTTGAACAATGAATAAACGACACCTTAGATGTGAATGGTTTTCTTCTCCCATGGTATTATTTATATTCAATTTATTAGCTAACAATTGATATCAGAGTTGTTTGATTCCAATCGAAGCTCTTAACCATTGGCAATTTACGTTGACGACGGTTGGAAATCAATAGCAAACGGCGACGATTGAAATTCGGCAACAACAATGACAACTTTTAATCAAGACTTCAAGAAAACGATAAAGCAGCACGAGAATACTTGTTGAGCCTACTATAAACTCATTCAAAGAACTTCAACCAGCCTACTATGGTTTTGAAAAGAAAGTATAAAAAAACAAACGATGTTAAAAAAACATTGAACAAAAAGAATGATTTGATGTTTTGAAAAAAAAAAAGATAGTTAATTTGGTTAAAAACAAAGAAAACACTCATTTTGATAAATAAGTTTCCAACTACACCTATTTAGTAAATATTTTTTCCACCTTCACCATTTTGGAAAAAAACTCGTATGTTGTATGTATGATAATATATAAAAGTGAAATAAATATTAAACTAAAATAAAATAAAAAATTGAAAGAGGAGGGGGGGTGTTACCGAGACTCGAACCTGGATTTTATGGAAGGAATATATGTGCGCATATTAGAGCATTCCTAACCCGTTCTTTATATTTCATATCTTTATTCTTATAATTACACTAAAAAACACTATTTTTTCTGACTTTTATCTTTACTTTTCTCTCTCCTTATCTTTATCCTTATAATTATACTAAAAATCACTACTTTTATCCTTATATTTACAAAAACCTTATATCTTTTCTCTCTCCTCCACTCACAACCACTTTAAACCACTCAATAAAATATACAAAACTCACTCACATAATTATAAGGAACGGGCTGTGAATGCTCTTAATGCATGGGATATTTTTTTAAGCTCCCCGTCACTTCCTATTTAACATATATCTGTGAAGTTAGAAATAAAAAAAATACCAAAAACCGGTAGGAGGGAGGAGTGAGCAGTGGAACTAGGGCTGGCATATTGTGTATACACGTACACGATAAGACACGAACACGATAAGACACGACACGAAATATGTATACACGAACACGACATGATAACTTATCGTGTACTTTTTCCCAAACACGAACACGAACCTGTTTATACCTGCTTAACACGATAAGACACGATAAGACCTGTTTAGAAACACATGTTTAAGAACATGTTTAGTGAAACGCGTCTTAACAGGTACTAACAAGTATTTTACTAGGTACTAACAGGTACTTAACAAATATTTGACCAGGTATAATATCATATTTTAATATTTTTTATTTAAAAAAAATCTTAACAGGTACTTAACAAGTAAACATGTATTTTACTTGTTTAGACACGAAAATTAACAGGTAGATTCGTGTCTACCTGTTTAGGACACGAAACACGATAAGGCCATACACGATACCTGTTAAGATCGTGTAGGTTTGTGTCGTGTATTCGTGTACGTGTCTAAAATTGCCAGCCCTAAGTGGAACCCACGTCTCCTGGAATGAAAACTCACGTGCAAACTGTTGGCCCGCAAAACCTTTTGTGTTATAAAGTCCATCCGCTCCTATTTCCCTATATATTGAAAGACAAGTTAAAAGGAATGGAAACCTTTTTTTATTATATTTTTAATTTTTGTTTCACCATCATATTTTGTATAATATACGTTTTTAACCTGTTTCATTTACTTTGTATAATATACATTTTTAACCCGTGTCATAATTTTTTTTCACCCTCATACTTTGTATAATATACGTTTTTAACTCGTTTCATTTTCTAAATGGTATTGATATTATCGGAGAAACGGAGTTAAATAGAGTTTCAATTGTAGAGTGACCACGTGGCCCAGCCACCCAAGAGGGCCAATCAACATTCGTCACTATTCACATCCACTTTCAATTGTAGGGTGTTTAAGTGATATAAGTTGTTGAACAATGAATAAACGACACCTTAGATGTGAATGGTTTTCTTCTCCCATGGTATTATTTATATTCAATTTATTGGCTAACAATTGATATAAGAGTTGTTTGATTCCAATCGAAGCTCTTAACCATTGGCAATTTACGTTGACGACGGTTGGAAATCAACAGCAAACGGAGACGATTGAAATTCGGCAACAACAATGACAACTTTTAATCAAGACTTCAAGAAAACGATAAAGCAGCACGAGAATACTTGTTGAGCCTACTATAAACTCATTCAAAGAACTTCAACCAACATATGAGAAAAGTGTGACTGATATTTCCACTAATGTTGTTTAAGGAAGCCCGCATTTCCACCAATTTTGAACAATTCTTCTCGGTTGCTAATACGACTCCCGCCATTTCCATCGCGTTTTCTCAAATTTAGATCAAAGTTCTTTAATTGATTCTTAGTGTGCTTCGCTATGTAAGTTAGCTACCAAGAGTGAGTGGGTTATGTGTGTGTGATTAATAAATTTAGATCGAAGTTCTTTAATTGATTTTTAGTGTGCTTCGCTATGTAATTTAGCTACCAAGAATGAGTGGGTTATGTGTGTGTGATTAATAGTGTGAGTAAATCATTATATCAATAAAGATTTGGTTTTAAACATGTGTGGTGTAAATAAATGTTCTTAAACTAAAGGGTGTGTGAGAAAGTGTTTAAAGGCTTTTGACTAATGTTGATCTACATGTTGTTATGTGGTGGCCTCAAGTGGGGAAACGTGTTGACTATGTGAAGTCTATGATGGTGGCAAATCAATAGGAAGTGCATGACGGTGGCAAAGTGTGGGTCTCACGTTGATAGTATGCTAGACACAACTAAATCCAATACCCGTTTGTAGCTAAAATTAGGCTATGTGAAGTGGTGAGTGTTAGTTATTAATCAACTGGTAAAGTGGTAAATGGGCTGGTGTGGTGTTGTGTAGTGTGAGTGAGCCAAGTATGGTGTGTAGTGTGAGTGTGTTTATGTGTTGGTGGTGGTTGTTTTCATCTAAACTCAAACATTTAATAAAGTGTGGACTGAAATATTAAATATTGTTTTGATAAAATAAAGTGTGTTTGTTAAACTATAGACACACAAGCGAAAGCTGACCCGACGGGCAAACCTAAAACCCAAAACAAGTGGGGACGGGTATTCGTGTGTGGGACCGAGTGCGAGATTAGTTTAAAAATTTTCGTGGGTATGAGACATGTATAGTATTAGGTGATACCAGACCTGATTACCTGAAACATACATACTCGTTTACCCAAATCATACTTGTAGACATTTTTTTATCTTTTAAATAAACAATTATTTAAAAAATAAATAAATGAATATAAAAAAATTAATGATTAAGTAATTATTACAAAAACTGTTCACATTCACTAAAACACTGCACAACTTAGATTATTTGTAGTACCTGGGTGAGGGGGATGGATTTTCTGTACCACGTAGACAATGCCTTCCATCACCCTCATACAGGTGCGTAATGGTAGGGTGAGGGTGACCATTTGTGTAGGGTGTGTGTGTGAGAGAGGGCTTCTCTTGCCCCCAACGCCCGTGAACACCACCACCTCACCCCCACCACGCCCACCCTCACCCCCACCTGGCGCGATGTTTCACGCCCGTGGTGGATGAGGTAGCACCACGCCCTCACCACACCACCCTCCTACTACGGATAGTCTTAGTGAGTGTGAGTGTAGCCACAGCCACTGCCTATGATAGAACATTTTGCTCACCCTCACTAAGCCACTACATATAGCCTAAGACTGCCTCTAATGGTTAGTGAGTGTGAGAAAAAAAAGTAACTTCACGTAGGTGCTACATAGACAATGGACGTGGTCACTCTCATACTCAGTAAAAGGTTGTAATGGTTTAGCGAGCGTGAACATTGGAAAAATGGGCATGTGGCATGTGGCCATTGGCATGAAAAATGGACGATCTGAACGATGGCAAGGGCAACGCCCATTACCACACTCACGGTGGCTAGGTAACGCCCCTTCTCACGAAGGGACGACATGGTGTTCCACGCCCCTCCGTTGCCACGTCACTCGCACCCCCTTCTCACGCCCCATTAGACACTGACTAACTATCAAAACTAAACACAATGAAAATATATATTTACTATTTTTTTACATTATATATATACAAAACACAAACACACATTTAGCCAAGGAAATGCTAGAGCTCTGGTTTTTGTTTTTTTTTTGGAAATACTTTTATTATATATATTTGTTAAATGCAACGGCCATATAGGGTTGTATCTGATGATTTTACTGGAGGAAGCCATTGGATAACGATTATATAGGGTCTGGTGGTCAGGGTGTTTTGCTATAAGGCTTCTCCTGTAAAGGTCTAAGGGATAAATCCTCTCAAGGTGCACTTCATAATTTCAGGAACACCCTCTGTGACAGGACTTGAACTCTGAGCTAGGAGGGATTAGCGACATCCTAACCTACATGCCGATCTAAAAAACCTTATAAAACTTGGGGTTAGATTTAAATAAAAATTAAGTGACAATTTCTAATTAATTATTTTGTTAGGATACTTTTTTTATTAGGTTAATGCCTTGTCCTCTAATATTTAAATATATATTATTTATTTATGAAGAAAGTCTAAAATTCAAAATACAAAAGTGTCAAGAGGATTTGACAGAGGAATATGCACTCATCATTAATCATAACCTCAAAAGTAAAAGATTCCCCAACCCCTTAATTATACTACAAACCACTTCGCTGGAATCAACGTTCCATTTGCTGGAAATTTTTTTTATTAGATTTCTGCATTTATATATTATATGTATCTCTGTAATCTATAACATATAATAAAAGAAAATAATGAGGGACATGTGTCACTTTTTTATTTATTCTTATACTTATTTTCTCACATCTCTCTTATATTAAATATTAATTTTTTCATTTATCTCTTCTATTAAATAATAATTATATTAAGAAATAAAACAAAGTTAATTATAGATAATTATTATATTATCAAACTGTTTTTAAATTTTAATAAACTCCACTATTTTACACTATTTTAGACAATAGATTAATTTCGTTTCAATTTTTATTTACAGATTTTTAATTTAAAATTTTGTTCATATATAAATTTTATCATGGATGGTTATAATCCCGACGTTACTTATCATTTTTGAAAAACAAATTTATATTATGGATAGTTATTATATTATCAAACTGTTTTTATATTTTAATAAACTTCACTATTTTAAACAACTAGATTAATTGTTCGTTTCAATTGTTATCTACATAATTTTGAATTCTAAATTTTGTTTATTATCACTCATATTTTTATAAATTGTACAAACTTAAAACGATTCTAGCCATGTAAGTTTCAAATAAAAAACATTCAGTCATATATTTACATATTTAAAGATATAATATTTGTTATGATTTGTTAAATCCCACTGTATTTTTTTGTTATATCATTATAAGCAAAAGTATTCAAATAGTTATTTTTTTTATTCTATTTCAATTTATATCATAACTTATTTTAGCTATTTGTATATGTTTATATATGTTTTGTAGCTGTGCCAACTTCGACCCATTTTCTTATAAACGGTCAATCTAGGTTATGTTTTATCTCTAACGGGTCAAACGGTTAAAAAACAAATAAAAATAGTCTAAAATGATAAGGCATATCGGTTGAAAGTCGCTCTAAGTTTAAATTTCATGCGAATAAATATATTTAGATTGTTATATTATAGCCAGAATAATATAAATTTTTAGTTATATTTCAAACTAAGTTATACTTAATAAATATGTAATTTGTTGCCTCACGTGTCACAGTTCTGTGAGCCAAAGATTTTATAACCATTTAAAATTTTTTCTGCTTATTTTTCTGCGAGCTTAAGCTATACCTAATAAATAAGTAACTACATGAATTATTTTCAATTATTGTTTCTCAATTATTTGTTATCTTCTTTATTAATATTTACTTTACAAATATTTTATTTATTTAATATTTAATTTCTCAACAATTTCCTTTCTTTTTTCCGCTTATTAATAATTGTTTAATATTTTATTTTTTCAACCCCGTGTAATACACGGGTTCTAACATAGTTATTAAATAAATAAAGGTTTTTTATACTACGTGTCGCTTCCATATTAATTCTTATCATTTTTTTACTGACTCTTTCTCTTATTAAATACACTTATATCTTTTATTAATAAACTTTTTAAAAAATATATTAATTATACTAATAAAACATATTATTATAAATTATCCTTTATTATAAAAACTTTGAAATCTGGTTATGTAACTTTTATTTTCAATCAAATATTAAATGAAAGTCAAATTATATTGAATAGTAATTAACGTATTTTTGAAACCAAATTATATATTAAGTTTTATATATTTTGAATTTTGTTTTCTATTCTTAGTATATGTAATAAATTTTTACATATGTAAATATATACAAAAAGATTTAAAACCTTTATTTATTGATATTTTTTCATCTCGTGTGTAGACACGGGTTCTAAACTAGTCTTTAGAATATATACATACTTATAAATGTGAATATTTTGTTATAAAAATCATGGCCGACCCTTAGGGGGGCGGGGAGAGCGATCGTCCAGGACCCGGTCTTCTCAGGGGCCCGAAGTTTTTTATTTTGTTTTTGTATTTTATATATATATATTTACAAAAAATTCTATATATTTTTAGTTTTAAACCCAATCCTATTAGTCCATTGCTTACACATTGGCCCGAATTGTTTAATGAAAAGGCTCAAGTTGTAATTAAACCGATGTAAAAATTAAAAGACACAAACATATTTTTAAACTCAAGAAAAAATAGGGATTGTATTATAGTTTTTTTATATAAGATTATTGAGTTTATAATATAGGGGCCCATTTTTTTATACGCCCCGGGCCCAAAACATTTCAAGGATTCTTGGGAGCGGCCCTGATAAAAATGTAAATAGTTTAATAAAACCATTAGAAAAATATGAACCACGCGTTACAGCGGGACTATATGGTGACATTAATGTGTTTAAGTACGTAATTAAAGCCCACGCGATGCGACAAGATTTTTGAACCTCGTTACGCGCGTTGTGGAGAAGAGAATAACGTGACTAAGTAAATAAAAAAGTATGAAGTTGCCACGACTCGGTTCTGGTGATTGAAAAATAGCTAAATTACGGCGCGAATAGAAGTTGAAATTGAAACGATAAATTCGTTAAAAAACTTAAAAACAAAGTAAAAACTAGAAAAAAAATCTAACTCTTACAAACGAATATAAAAAAAATCTTAAAAGAAAAAAGAAATGAAATTTAAGAGTAAACTTGAAAGTTTAGAAATTTAAAGGGTAGAGATGAAAATTTTATACAGTGGTAAACTTAAGAAATATATTTAAAAACTTAAAAAATTGAGGAATAATATATGAAAATGAAGAAAGTTGAAGAGAAAATTATTAAAGCTTTATCGGTGGCTTAAGATTAACCACTCACATTGATTTTTAAGGGTTTTTTAATTTGTTATTTTTTACACGGTTGATTTTACATACTTTTTATATAATATAATACATAGGAAATAAAAATTATGGAATAAAATCAAGATGCTTTATTTTTATGTTACATCAAAAATTATTGAAACATCTTTTATACACTGGTCCAACGCTTCTATAATATTCCTAAATTGATGTACCGGAAGGAAAGTGTCGAAAAATGATAGAACCGACTTAAAAAGTTTAGTCAAGCTCACTTTCTTCCTACCTCTTTTATTTCCTAGTTTCCACTCAAGAAAAATAACATCAATTTATTTTTATTTTTCTTCATCAAAAACCATATTATATTACATCATATTCTTATATATAGTAGGTAATTCTTTCTAGTACAATCCTTTAGTATTAAATTATCAATAATAGTGACGTCAGTGGTTACAAACTTACAATGCCATCTTACATCATGTGATGGCTTATCCTTGTGTACAAATGAATGTCTATGTGTCAATTTGTTTTCATGTGCGCAAGAGCTTCTGCAATGGGAGTGTTTCAATCCAAGAAAGTGTATGACATTAGAGAGAGAAAGAGGATTTTGTGTTAGGGGGGAGGGGACAGTGGTCGGGCAAAGGTGACGTGAAAGGATCCTTGAACTCCTCCATTATCGATACCGTAAGTAACTCTGTTAGAAAGTAAGAATACACATACCTTAGAAGTGTGATATGAAACATACATAAATTTCCTATAAGCATATGATATCATACATACATATAGAGAGAGAAAGAGGATTTAGTGTTAGGGGGGAGGGGACAGTGGTCGGGCAAAGGTGACGTGAAAGGATCCTTGAACTCCTCCATTATCGATACCGTAAGTAACTCTGTTAGAAAGTAAGAATACACATACCTTAGAAGTGTGATATGAAACATACATAAATTTCCTATAAGCATATGATATCATACATACATATAAAGCAAGTCTCCATTTGATCTTGGTCATTTCATGTACACTTTATCTACACCGTTTTCTCCTCATTCCAATCATCGATGGAAAGAGTTGCGAGCCCAACATACAAAGTAATTTCTTTCTAACAATTCTATATTATATATACGCATGATTATGGTTTTCCAACATCAAAACATGGGTTAAGGAAAAAGAAATGTACTTCCAAAAGTCTAAATGACGTTGGCAACAATAATATGGCAATTCACTACCAATATAACTTCTCCTACCTACAAGGAACATGGAAGAAATGACCATTGTAACTTTTTCTAACATGATATAGATGTAGGTTAATCTTGATAGGTACGGGTTAAACAGGTACGGGTCATCCAAAAAGTCTATAATTTATTTACGCACATGCTTTTAATGTTACTAGGAGTTAAAGTAGTAGGTAGTTATTCCTCCTTATCTTTTGGTACAATCATTATTATGCTTATTTATGTAGTTTGTTTTTAGTTGAATGAAATCAGAAAGTGTCAGAGTAATTTAAGTTCTTTCTTTTCTTGAATATACAAAGATTGATCCAACATTTGGTATCAGAGCGAATAGTTCGTGTACGTCAAAATTGTCACACCCCAACCGACGGTGGAATACGTCGGGGTGGGACACGTGTACTGTTCATGAGCACATGGTTTACTATGTTGTAGTATATTAAAACATCACATTTCATTTCAAAATTCAAACCAAACAAAATCCAACAAATACATGAAATTGAAATACATAACAAGTTCTTTTATTTAAATAACTAGGTCCACAACTTAAGTGTAGCAAGCTTGTTCAACTCAAACATTCGTACCTGAAACATGATTAAAACAAGGTCAACTAAAAAGTTGGTAAGCATACATAGATTTTTGACTCTAAATAGTCTCATTGTGTTGTGTGTATACAATCCATACATGTCATGGTTAATAAGGCAATTATGAAGAGTTACTATTTTGAAACCAAGTTGTACAATCAAACCTTTGTAACTAGCATGCAAAATTGTGTTGTCGGTAACAATCACCATAACTGGGTGAGTTTGTCAGACTCAATAGATCTATCATTGTTAACCGTCGGCTTGTATAGTTAATGATTGCACATGTAAATTGCACACAAAATGTAGTTAACACACCTAGTACTCAAACATAAGGCTCAAATTGCACACATGAATGTAGGGTGGAATTGTATTGTGTAGTTTGCAAACATTGTATATTTGTATTCATGTTCCACCCCAAAAATGTAAATAGTAAAAGGGGCTATGTAAACTCATCTTGAAATGAGTAGCTTGATAGTCACACAAATATGTTGTTGTTGCAAAAGGGTTCTAGATAACCACAAGATTAACCTATGTATTGAATGAAATATAATGGATCAATAAGTTGCACCTATTTAATATTGAAAAGGTTAAAAGGAATGAGAACGGAAAGTTTGGGCCTTTTGGATTTGGAACGAACGAAAGAATTTAAATATACGAATTTTGATGATATCAAGTTAAATAAATTGATAATATATAAATCAATGTTACGTGAAATAGTGTTTTATAAGTTTATTTATAAAAGAGATTTTCTGTGTCGACAATAATTATTAATTGAAAACTTATTAGATACAACAACTACGATAACATAATATTCATAATGTAAATTATATATATATATATATATATATATATATATATGTAACTCTTTTGATAAGTAAAATTCATAATGTTACAAAACACGCCTTTAAAAGTTATATATAATAACATAGGGTTTTTGAAACTACATTTAACATTAGACATGTTTTTTTATTTAATTGTATAGTATTAATGTAACCAAAATAATGATGCTTCGTAAACTATCAATGCGTTTAATAATCATAACTAAACATATATACGTATACATTTTATTTTTAATCAAATGAACATTGTACATAACATCTTAAGATTTTAGAAAAATGTTTATGATATATTTGTTTGAAACCAAGCAAATTCAGATTATTGTAAAATCAAAAGTATTAATGTGTGAAAAGGGTGAAACATCAAAAGGACAAGGGAAAAGGGAAAAAAAAACCGCAGCTGTAGGGTCTAGAACCCGTGACCTGGTCTTTGTTGTGCAAGGTGTTTAACCACTAGCCGATTGTTCCAATTCGTTAAAAATATAAGAACCAAAATACATAAAGTAAGACTCGCTGCTTTTCCTTCTTCCCCAACCCCCAACCGAACGAAACCCTAATCCCAAAATTGATATCGATTAAGAACAGCTTCGTAAACCAGAAATTAGGGCTTTAAATCAGTGGCTCTAAAAGAGTAGGAAGATGGTCTACTCACCTGAAATGGTTGCGAAATGAGGGAGGTCAACTGAAGCCGGGAGTTCGAGTTCTTGGGACCTTAATCGGGATCCAGAGAGGTTTTGTGGTGAGTTTTCGAGTTCAGAGAGTGTAATGGAGGATTTTCGAGCGTGTGGGGATGATTCTCATTGTTTAATTCCATTCTAAACAGTCAATTTGATTTGGCCTTGACCGAACGGTTACGGGATTGATTTCCGAATCAATTCGTTCAATTTGCGATGAAATAGGCAATGATTTAAGTTTGGAAACATGTCAGAAACGTCTGTGAATTATTTATGACCTCTACGCATGTTTAATTCCAAGAAAAGAATTCGAATTTTTGATTGGTTTGACTCTGGAGAGTCAAACGCGCTTTCATCAATTCTAGAGGCAATAACCGTGTAATTGTTTGATGAATCGAGTTGGAAATCGATCGTGGCACGCTTAGGCATAAATAGAAAGTCCAACGATTCCGGATTGGGACTGATTTTGAATCGGATTGGAGGGATAATTGTTCTTGTTGACTTTGGTGTGGTCAAAGGTATGAATTTGGGGTTCAAAACAAGAGGGTTCAATTTGTTTGAGAGTTCAAGGTATCCAAAGGGTCCAATTTCATGAGAGGGGTTTCTAAGCCAAGTTTATTTATTTTAAAATCTTAACTCAATTATTTAAAAAAATGGTTTTCTATAATATTTATAAAAGTTTAAATTTTATTAGTTTAGTCATAAAGATTTTATAAAAGGAAGGGTTTCTATTATTTTTTTTTAAAAATTACAAGGTTTATATAAATGATTTATTGACACGAAAAAAAATGTATATATATATATATATATATATATATATTTGTAAATAAGCATTTATAAGTTACATATATATAATAGTGAATAATATGTTATTGTAAAGTTGGAAAAATTGAGTTTTAATATTCGTCAAATAAATGTGGTAAGTACGGGTTTGAATAGAATTGTTATTGTATAAAAATAATGCCCGAAATCTTGGATGTTACAAAAATGCCTTCGCTATGTTAGTCGCTACAGCCTCCGGAGTCGCAAAGGAAGCAGACACTGTTTCACTGCAGTGTCCAATGCTTAATGCAACCAATTACACTACATGGGCCATTAAGATTGAGGCAATCATGGACACACAAGGGGTGTGGGAGTCCATCGAACCACATGCGGGGCAACTGTTAATGAAAAGAAGAATAAATTGGCACGCGCATTTATCTATCAGTCAATTCCAGAGGACGTCTTGATACAGGTCGCAAAGAAGAAGACGACTAAGGAAATATGGGAATCACTGAAGACGAGATATTTAGGAGTGATCGGTGCAGAAAGCATGCTTACACACTCTCAAAAGTGAGGTTGAGACAATTAAATTGAAGGAAGGAGAGTCCGTTGATGAGTTCACTGGAAAGCTAAGCGAGATTAGTTCGAAATATACCAGTCTTGGATCTCGAAGATGAAGTATTAGTAAGGAAGTTGTTGGACTCGTTTCTGAATAGGTACCTCCATCTAGTTGCATCCATTGAGCAATACTTGTGTGGAAGGAATGAAGATATATATCGGCTTTCTCGATGCTATCGGTTGACTTATAGACTGGATTCTTCAACGTGGTGTACAACTCTGCTGGAGTTGATTATTATATGGTACAAGGAGATCAAAATCGGAAAACTAGTAGGGTGTGAGGAGGAATTAGTGGTGGCTTTAAGAAAGCCAAATATTCTAACCGAGCTAGAAATCCCTTTGGTAGGCAATACTTATTGTTGCCATATGTGTGGGAAGATACACAAGTGGAATAATGGGACACACTACGCCGTAGTGTTCTAGTCCTAATAACATGGGCTACGGTGGTTACAAATTAGGAACATCTGAAACGAACGCCCCGAGTAAAAGCACACGAATGAAAAGGGGGAGAAAGTAGAAATTTTAAAGCTGTCGAGCCGAACATTTCTAACTACCAAAGACGGGACTGAAGTCTTTGGTATATTTGTTGGATGAGAATATATGTGAATAAGTGGATTCAGAGGAGATTAACACTGTTGGTTTCATAATGTTGGTAATTGTATGAATTAATATTTGAAGATTGTGGGTGAAACATGTAAGACGAGATTTAATATGTGGCTCTTATAATCATTTATCTTATTATTAAATGATCAAATATAATTATTCATTTATTTAATAACCTATGGTCAGTAATTGGTCGATGGGCCTAATTACTCTTAATGGGTCACTAAAGGGTTTCCCTTTGGATGTACATATAAATAGAGAGTTAATTAGAGGGAACAGACTAATCGATTAATCTATTCTATCACCCTAAATCGTCCCTCTCTCTCTGCTAAACCGTGAGCTCTCAAGAACTCACCTAATACCATCCTAATCGTACACCCTAAATGGGAACCCGATCCAGATTAGAGATCATGTCGTCTTCCCTATCATCGGTGAACTTAGCATGTATGTTTTAATATATTGTTTTCCATTATATAGTCACAAGAACTGACCAACATATGGTATCAGAACAGATGTTGATAAATCAGTTCTTGTTTCTTTTCCTAAACTGGAATAAGAATCGGAGAACAAAAGTTCTTTGAAAATCATCAGAAAATCATTTTTACTAAGTTCACGGTTTTCTGTTTTACTATAATATCACAGGTTTTGATCTCATAAAATTCAAGATCTATTAATATTTTTGAAATCTGTTAAATGTAATGTTCAAGATTTCGAATTCCAGGTTTTATCTGATATTAGTGAAGAACAGTTCATAAACTGTTCTTTATGTTCATCGTTATTTTGATGAAAAATCCCTTTAATTTGGGATGAATAATTATTTTTTATTGTGTTTTTATTAAAAATCTTGTAACTTAATATCCAAGATTTCGAACTAAAATATTAATTATTATTTTAAATAAAGAAACTTGGATATACTTAATAACTTATAAAGATTTTCGAAATTTGAAAATACAATCAAAATCCCTTAAATTTCGCACTGCCTTATTAGGATCACTTTCACGGTTTAGACTTCACGGTTATAATTCACGGGTTGTGTTTACGGGTATTGTAAGTTCACGGGTTTTTTGCTTCACGGTTTACCATTCACGGGTAAAGATCACGGTTGAGTTTACGGTTCAAGTTCACGATTTTCTACAGTTCACTGTTTTATAAAAAAAATGGAACCGTGAACCTTATTGAAGCCGTGAACCTCTGCTGAACCGTAAACCCTTCCTGAATTGTGATCTTTTCCGAAACCGTGAACATTAACTGAAACCGTGAACCTTAGTTGAACCGTGAACCCTTACCTGAATCGTGAACCGTGAACCATTATAGAACTGTGAACCTTTAAGGAACCGTTAACCTTGCCTTATACGTGCATAAAATTTTTCCTCGCTCTAACAGGGGTTTGCTATAAATAAATGCTTTAGTTTTATTTTTGTTAAACCCAAAAATTAAATGTTTTTCAAAACTTTAAAACTTACTTGAATAACACCTAATGCTTCACTTCTGCCCAAAGGTGATGTGATGCATGTGTATACTTATTCAAGCTTAAATAAGCATTATAACTTAGTGCTTGTCATGATATTAACTTAGAAAAACATGATAAACTTAAATAACACCTAAAGTTTCACTTCTGCCTAAAGGTGATGTGTCACGCTTGTAAAGTTATTTAAGTCTAATTAAGCACTACTTTGCCTAAAATAACTTAGTGTTTCTACTTCTGCCCAAAGGTGATGTGTCACACTTAGTTTTCGCGAAGCTAATTATGTGTGTATTAAACAAATGTTTCACTTCTGCCCAAATGTGATGTGTTACATTCTTACTTCACATACTTAAAATTGTTCCTAATACTAAACAACTGTTTCACTTTTGCCCAAAGGTGATGTGTTACATTGTTTAAGTAGAACCTAATTAATCGATTATTTTGGTGATTATAATAGATATTTATCACAGCTTCATTAATATAATGGTCCTTAATTCCGCCTGCCTTAGCTTAAGTTACCCCATAGACACTCTAAGTTCTTCTTTAGCAATTAGTATCTTATTCTTTCTCGTATAAAATCCACTGCAGCCCCTAACTTGGGAATCGAAACTTTGAATGGCACAAACTTCTCAACTTGGAAAGATTCCCTGATGCTGTCTCTCGTCTTGATGGAATTCGATCACGCACTCGACAAGCCTGCACCTGCTGATCTTACTGACAAAAGCACTACTCTAGACATTATCAAGCATGAGAAGTGGTCAAGGTGTTACCTCATGGCTCTTGTCCTAATGAAGAACTCAGTCAGTTCGATTATCAGAGGAGCTATACCTGATTCTAAAGATGCCAAGACTTATCTAGCTTCTGTGGAGGATCAATTCAAGGGAACTTCTAAGGAGCATGCTAGTACTCTAATTATGAAGCTGGTGACTGCAAAGTATGACAGGATTAGCAGTATTCGTGAGCACATCATGATGATGAATGACATGTCCCGTAAGCTCAAGGGATTAGATATGGAAATCAGTGATGGCTTTCTAGTGCACTTTATCATGACCTCTCTTCCTAAGTCTTTTGAAGCTTTCAAGATCAACTACAACACACAGAAAGAAAAGTGGACGATGAGTGAGTTGATTGCAATGTGCGTCCAGGAAGAAGAGCGTCTGAAGCTAGACAGACCGGATGTTGCTTATCTCATGTCCGCTGATTCAAAGAAAAGGAAGGGCAATTTCCGTAAGAAGGAATCTTATAAGGTCCAGAAACAAGATGCAAGTGGTGCTTCCAGCTCTAAGAACTTCAAAGGGAAGTCTCACTGCAAGTTCTGCCACAAGGCTGGACATAGGCAGAAAGACTGTTCGGACTTTAAGGAGTGGCTGAGCAAGAGAGGTAATCATCTTTACATGATACTTGAGTCCTATAATTTAAATGTTCCAACTAATACATGGTGGTTTGATTCTGGTTCTATGGTTCATGTAACCAACTCTTTAGAGGGATTCCTTACAATCCAGAAGCTGGAAAAAAACCGAAGAACACTTAAGATGGGGAATGGAGAAGAACTAGTTGTCAAAGCTGTGGGAACCTTAGAATTAATTATGAAAACTGGTTTATGTATTAAACTTTATGATACCTTATATATTCCTGAGATTACTCGAAATCTTGTATCAGGACCAAAGTTAGACATTGACGGTTTTGTTTGTTCTCATGGTCATGGCAAACTTTCTATTATGTTAAATTCTCAAGTGTTTGGACGTGGTTATCTGGATGATGGTCTCTATAGATTAGAACTAGATGATGATTTTTCCAAGTCTTTGCTATCATATAATATTAATGAAACCTCAACAAAGACTAAACGAAAGCGAGACTTAGAAGCTTCATCTATGTTGTGGCATCAACGCTTAGGCCACATTTCACGAGAACGCTTAGCTCGTCTCGTGAAGGATGAAGTGTTACCATCTCTAGGTTTCAATGATTTTGGAACATGTGTCAAATGCCTTAAAGGTAAAATGACATCAACAAATAAGAAAGGTGCCACTAGGAGCTCTAATTTATTAGAACTCATTCACACTGATATTAGTGGCCCTTACCCCGTTGCTGGTATAACAGGACATACTTCATTTATCACTTTTATTGATTATTATTCTCGTTATATGTACTTGTATCTTATTAAAGAAAAATCTGAATCACTTACGACTTTTAAAGATTATAAAAATGAAGTTGAAAAACAACTTGATCTTCAAATAAAAGTTGTGAGATCAAATAGAGGAGGTGAATATTATGGCAGACATACTGATGTGGGTCAGGCTCCTGGTCCATTTTATGAGTTTTGTAAGAGCCAGGGGATCATGAACCAGTACACCATGCCCGGTACTCCTCAGCATAATGGTGTTGCTGAGAGAAGAAATAGGACCCTAATGAACATGGTACGCAGTATGTTAGCCAACTCAGGTTTACCCTCATTCCTCTGGAGCGAGGCCTTAAAAGCAGCCGTTCATATACTCAGTTGAGTTCCTTCAAAGTCTGTCCCTAAAACTCCTTATGAACTCTGGACAGGAAGGAAACCGAGTCTTAGATATATGAAAGTATGGGGTTATCTTGCCTAAGCTAAACTCTATAATCCTTTCTTAAAGAAACTTGACATGAAAACTGTCACTTGTTACTTCATCGGTTATCCCGATCACTCAAAGGGTTATAGATTCTACTGTCCTTCTCACCTCACTCGTATTGTAGAAACCAAGCATGCCAAATTCCTTGAGGATTTTAAGGTCAGTGGGAGCAGTGAAAATCCTTATCCAGATTTAGAAGAAGTACAAGACGCGGGGGGGAGAGATACGCCGCTTACCTTAACTCCGATTACTCCTCTTGTACACCACGTTGCACCGCTCGTCACTGCACCACTTCCTCATTCTTCAGATCTTAATGCTACTCCTTTTATACCAGAGAATGAAGGCACATCAAACGACCGACATGAAGACAATGTCGAACCCGATAATCAACTCAGGAGGTCGTCTAGGTCCAAAAGGCCTACTAACTTTGATGATTTTGTTACTTACCTGACTGAAGCTGAAATGGATGCCGGAAAGTTTACAGATCCTACTTCTTATCATGAAGCCATTAGCAGTGATCAGTCTTCTGAATGGAATAAAGCCATGATTGACGAGCTTGACTCCATGAAGAAAAATGATGTTTGGGATTTAGTTGAATTACTCAATGGTGCTAAACCCGTAGGATGTAAATGGGTATACAAAACTAAGCTAGATCCGAATGGAAACATTGAACGCTATAAAGCGAGATTGGTTGCGAAGGGTTTCACTCAGAAAGAAGGAATCGACTATCAAGAGACCCTTTCTCCTGTTTCTCGAAAGGATTCATTAAGGATCGTGATGGCCCTAGTAGCTTACTTTGATTTAGAGCTACATCAGATGGACGTCAAAACCGCTTTCCTCAACGGCGACTTGAATGAAGACGTGTTCATGAAACAGCCTGAAGGTTTTCAACCTGAAGGTCAAGAACATCTAGCCTGTAAGTTAAAGAAATCCATATACAGGTTGAAGCAGGCATCACATCAATGGTACCTAAAGTTTGATGAAGTCATGAAGAAACAAAGTTTCCTGAAGAATCAAGTAGATCAATGAACCTACCTCAAGATGAGTGGGAGCAACTTTACTATACTTTTTCTTTACGTAGATGACATGCTATTGGAAAGTAACAGTTTAGATATGTTGCATGAGTCGAAGCGTTTACTCTCGCATAACTTCGACATGAAGGATCTCGAAGAGGCTTCTTATGTTATAGGCATCGAAATACACCGAGATAGATCTAAGGGCATTTTGGGATTATCTCAGAAAGCCTACATCGAAAGGGTCCTCACACGTTACAATATGCAACACTGCTCTCTTTCTGTAGCTCCAGTAGTTAAAGGAGATGTTTTCGGTTCTTTCCAATGTCCGAAAACAAAGGTTGAAAAGGAGCAAATGAGAATGATACCTTATGCATCAGTAGTTGGGAGCGTCATGTATGCTCAAGTTTGTACTCGTCCGGATATCGCTTATATTGCTGGAATGCTAGGCCGTTATCAAACTAATCCTGGCCTTGATCACTGGAAAGCAGCTAAGAAAGTACTACGATATCTGCAAGGGACGACAGACTATAAACTGACTTATAGAAGAAGTGATAATTTAGAAGTGGTTGGTTATTCTGATTCTGACTTTGCTAAGTGCAAAGATGACAAGAAATCCACTTCAGGGTACATCTTTATGTTAACCGGCGGACCTATCTCTTGGAAGAGTCATAAGCAACAGTTGACCACAACATCCACTATGATGGCAGAATACATAGCTGTGTATAACACAACTTGTCATGGAATGTTACTAAAGAATTTGATCACTGGAATCAAAATAGTTAATTCCATTTCTAGACCATTGAAGCTCTATTTTGATAACTCAACTGCCATTAGTTTCTCGAACAGTAACAGTTCGACTGCAGCTGGATTATATCTTGATACAAAGTACTTGTTCATACGTGAGCGAGTTGAGGAAAATAATATTTGTATTGAGTATATAAGTACTAAAGTTATGCTTATGGATCCGATGACTAAAGGTCTCCCACGTAAAGTTTTCGAAGAACATGTTTCGAATATGAGCTTTTCTAAAGACCTTATTTAGTAGCATAATGTACTTACTTACGTTTATTAATGAAATTTCCTCAGTTATTTGAATTTGTTTGTCTCTAAATATGTTATGCATGCCTAACGACATATAGACACTGAATATACAAATCAACGTTAAAGGGCTTACTTATAAATTTGATTCTAAATTTACTTAAAGTTTTAAATTGGGATTGTAGTATGATTAATGGGGGTCTTGAGTTGGATATCGATTCAATGACTGTATTTCTCTGCTATAGTTTTGGTTTAAAACTAAAATGAGTATTAAATCTGCAGACTTACTAATGCTCATAATAAATTATTACTCAGCCAAGTGGGAGAATGTAAGACGAGATTTAGTATGTGACTCTTATATTCATTTATCTTATTATTAAATGATCAAATATAATTATTCATTTATTTTATAACATATGGCTAGTAATTGGTCGATGGGACTAATTACTCTTAATGGGCACTAATGGGTTTCCTCTTGGGTGTACATATAAATAGAGAGTTAATTAGAGGGAATAGACTAATCGATTAATCTATTCTATCACCCTAAATCGTCCCTCTCTCTGCTAAACCGTGAGCTCTCAAGAACTCACCTAATACCATCCTAATCGTACACCCTAAACGGGAACCCGATCCAGATTAGAGATCATGTCGTCTTCCCTATCATCGGTGAACTTAGCAGGTATGTTTTAATATATTGTTTTCCATTATATAGTCACAAGAACTGATCAACAAAACAATCACATGGAATGAAGTCGTACGAATGTAGTGTAAGTTGTGTGATTACTTAGTAACCATACCAATGTCGTGTATGAATAAATGTTGACGTGTCGATCTGTTCTCGTCTAGAGTCAGTAAAACATATGGCGCAAGAATTGGTGTATGCCTGGCTTATGCCATTGACACCAACCAGAGCAAAGGAATACATGATGTTCCAATCGCGAAGAAGTTAATAAGGGTTTTATACCCGAATGTCTCTTCTTGGTGTAACTGTTCTCTTGAGCAAAAGAGAAATGGAAGAATGTATACATACATTCTGTCGGGTTTGAACAAGTGACTACAAGTCATAGTTTCCACAAGTGAAGGTAGAGGAGGGCGATATTTCATGAATGGTATCAATTTTGTTATGGATACTATGGGATTGCGGATGTGCCTTTTAGCTTATTAGAAGTTCCACGGTTTATGTGGACCAATGTGAAGGGTGTGTAGGCCCTTGTATGCTCATTCGGTGGTCGTCTTATTGACGACAGTCATTTCTATCTTCAATGCAAAGTCGTTTACACTCATTACCTTCGTGAGCTTCCTAAAATTCTCAGAAAGGAGAGTCCCATTTTTAGAATGATTAGGTGTGTCATTTTGGCCTTGGTGGGAATCCATCATTGGATAAGGTGGTGAGTTCTAAATATTCATAAACTCATACTACTACACTTGCGATACATGCTTCCTTTCCTTCCAAGTAATCGGCCAACATTTCTACCGTCACTCTAATTATGATTTTCGGCCAAGCCTCCTCCTTTATCCCTAATCCCCTCTTTCACATGTGAAGTCAAGTAATTAACCAACCTTTTACCACCTTGAAGCTTTCTCTTCACAGTAATTTTTAAAATTTCATCTTTAATGTTTATAAAATTTAATTATTTTAGCTAGAATTGACCAGTGTTTAAATTATTGAAAGCAAAATAGTACATCTTAACTGATCGAATGAATAATAACAACAATAATAATGCTAAAATAAAGAAGTTACATTTAACGTTGTAAAAAAGGAAAACGTAAATGAATGCGGCACTGAACTGCCGGCGCACGACGGACCAACGGTCGGAATCAATGGTGTGGGGTCCTTGACACATGATCATTGTCCCCATCCCACCAACATTGAGCTGTGAATCAACCGCTGTTTGGACCCCACGACTTATATATTTTCCCACTCACCAACACACTGTTTCAAACCCTTAAAATCCCTCATTCCCCCATCTCATTTTCCTCACTTCATTTTCTTCCAAATCTTCAACCTTTGTTCCATCATTCAATGGCGCAAGAAACCCTCAAAACAGTTTCCGATGTTCCAGAGGCCGAGAAGGTAGCTGAAGAAACCGTCTTACCGGAGCCGGAGAAGGTGGCTGCATCTACTTCGTTTAAGGAGGAGACCAACGTTGTGGGTGAGCTTCCGGATCCACAAAAGAAGGCCTTAGATGAGCTGAAACAGTTGGTTCAACAAGCTCTTAACAAACATGAATTTTCATCTCCGCCGGCGCCGGCAACGGCGCCACCCGTGCCGGTGCAGGGGACGGTGGAGGGAGAAACCAAGTCTAGTGAGCTTCCTCCCGTCTCAGCGCCGGTGCCGGATCCGGAGGTTGAATGCAAACAAGAAGAAAAAGACGTACCAACGCCAGCACCGGAGTCGGAGCCGTCGGAAAAAGAGGTGACGGAGGTGATTGTCGACGAAGACGGAGCAAAAAAGATCGAAGCCATTCAAGAAACAATTATAAAAACCGAGCAACCGCCGCCGCCGTCGCCGCCGTGCGCGGCGGAGGAAAGTCCAGTCTCGCCGGAGGAAGTCTCAATATGGGGAATTCCATTACTTGCCGACGAACGTAGTGACGTCATCCTCTTAAAATTTCTCCGGGCAAGGGACTTTAAAGTCAAAGAAGCGTTGACCATGCTGAAAAACGTCGTCGCATGGAGGAAAGAGTTTAACATGGAGTCATTACTGGAAGAAGATTTGGGAACAGAGCAAGAAAAGGTGGTTTTCATGCACGGCGTCGATAAAGACGGCCATCCGGTTTGCTATAACGCGTTCAGAGAGTATCAGAACAAAGAGTTGTATCAACAAATATTCTCCGACGAGGAAAAACGGAAGAAGTTCATCCGGTGGAGGATCCAGTTTCTTGAAAGAAGCATTAGGAAGCTGGATTTTAGTCCCGATGGGGTCTCCACTATCGTTCAAGTCAACGATTTGAAATACTCTCCGGCGCCGTTTAAGAAAGAACTCCGGCAGGTTTTCCAGTTGCTCCAGGATAATTACCCTGAGTTCGTCGCCAAGCAGGTACCCAAATGGTTTTTATTTTAATTTATTGCTGATGAGTTGGTTCAGTTGGTTTAATTGGTTGGGGACATGACGACATGTTCTGATGTTTGTCCTTTTGACCTGGACTCAACGGTCGACCGAACTACCACATGGTTCAGTTCTCAAGTCTTAACTTTCTCATCTGTTTTTTTTCCTTGTTTTTTGTTTTCTCTTTTTAAACATGACTAGTTGGTTAAAACTTTGGTATCACTTTTAAATTTACAAATAAATATTTCTAGAGATATTTGAAATCTTATACTAATAGCGTTAGCTATGTGTGGGATTATACTGGGTACGTTTGGTTTGGTTTGGTTAGAGATATTTGAAATCTTAATCAGATAATTTAGAAAATCATAACTACTATATTACATAGTTTTTTATTTCTATCCTCAAAAATTGGGTAAAACCGAACCGTGACACTGTTTGTTGAAACGGTATTATGTTTTATTCGGTTGGCGAAAACCCATAAAATAGGCGAAAACCAAACCGTTACGTAGTTAGGGTACGAGTTTAACGGTTAATTCGGTTGGCACTTAATTTGGGTAATTTTGATAAGTGTTCAAATGAATTGTTTTTCGAGCTTCTTTGACATGTGTTAGTCACTAAATGCGGAAATCAATTTAGTCTCGAACGAACATGTACTCCGCACCTTCTAATACGTAATGAAGCTTATCCCCATTTCTCCAAATTGATGAATTTAAAATTGGTTTTGTTGTTTTGTTGAAGGTGTTCATCAATGTTCCATGGTGGTACCTAGCTTTCTACAAGATGATCAATCCATTCTTCACCCAAAGGACCAAAAGCAAGTTTGTTTTTGCAGGCCCTTCAAAGACTACTGAAACCCTATTTAAGTAAGTTCATAGGTTATAAGCATCAAATTCTTAATAAAATATTGTATTTAAGGTTAGCCCCGTCAGGGTTAAGCCCGTTAGGGTTATCATTCTCATGTACATAAATATGTACATGAGAATACTTACCCTGATGTCTAATTCTAACCGTTGAACCCTAAATGCATACAATATTCATTAGTTCTTACATAAAATCTTTAACAAAATTTCAGATACATATCACCTGAGCTAGTTCCAGTTCAATATGGAGGGCTTAGCAGGGAAGGTGAACAAGAATTCACCACAAGTGACTGCATCACAGAGGAGACCATCAAGCCTTCTTGTGAGCACGCCATCGAGCTCCCGGCTCCTGAGGTAGTTAAATTCAAACATATTTTGATTTAGTTAAGGTTCTTTGTGCTTTTTAATGATGTTTATGAATGTGGTTGACTTTAGGCATGTACATTGGTATGGGAAGCAAGAGTGGTGGGATGTGAGGTCTCTTATGGGGAGGAATTCGTGCCAAGTGCAGAAGACGGGTACACTGTTATTGTTCAGAAGTCTCGAAAAGTTACCGGGGACGAATCGGTGATTTGTGGGAGGTTTAAATGTGGGGAAACAGGGAAAGTGGTGCTTACTTTCTATAATCAAAGCTCCAAGAAGAAGAAAGTGTTGTACAGGTTCAAAAAGGTGGCATCTGAGTGAAAGCTGATTCATATTTTATTTATTTATTTATACATTGTTCTTCAACTTATTTATTGATTTTGGTGATTTGATTTGTTTGCTTGGTTTGTGTTACTATAGTTGGGATTTGATGTGTTTGGAGTTTGACATATAGAAATGGATTGCAAGCATGCTGTTAATTTGTTTATTCTTTTTCTTTTCTTTTCTTTTAATTTTTGGTTATCGACTAAACATGTTTATATGTGATTCTATACAACGCCTCTCTTGCTCACAAAGAATGTTGAATAGCATCATAGTAACTATCCTCATAATTTTTGTGTCCACATGCAATTGCAACACGTATTTCTATAAAGTTTGTGTTGATTTCCAAAACACGAAACAGAAAACATCTGCATTGTAATCTTTGTCATAAGAATGAGGATGTTAATCTATTCAACAGTGTATCATCAGGATAATACAAAACTTACGGTGCAAAACACGAACATAAAATTTAACATAATCACACACGATCGATCTAGTCAGCTACGTCCACGACCAAGCTAGAGAGATTTTTATTAATTTAATGAACAATCAACTTGGACATATTACAATTACATGACATCAATATATAGTGTAAATAACTAAAGCCCTAAGAAGCCACCAACTGCCAAATCGCATAACTTGATTAAAACTCACCACCTACTTGGTAAATGGAGATCAACAACTCAAGATTATCAGTTTTCCTACCAATCTACATATGAATCATGTTATTTTTCCATCATCAAAAAGTAATTTTAATATTCGCTTGTCGTTCATAAAAAGTTTAATTTACAATTTGTGTCATCAAGAATGTGTATAGAACAATCATTTTATATTCGAAGCCTAATTTAGATAGAGCCGTTACAGAATCTATAACGATTAAACTTATAGACACAAGTAGTCATCTACTGTCCTTTCTGTTCCTAGAGAGGAGACTACCAGTAGAGTAAGTGCTTCATCTGCAACGCCTACAAACTTTTTTCAAACAGTTTCCACAAGCATCCCTTACATTTTCCACATCATCACCAAATTAATAATGAACTATTTTAAATTTGATATTAACTATTTATTATAATTTAATAAAATATACAAACAACTACAAACCCCTGCAACATAAGTGGAATGCAGAACATTTCAATATGCAACTACTATTACACAACTTATGATTCAGGCGGAACTTACTCGATTGTATATGTAAGATTTTGCAAAATACAAGTAAATCAAAAACGCGATAGCACTTGTACCAGCTAGAAGCCAGTAGAAATAATCAAGATGACCGCGGTTCAAATTATCAGAAATCCAACCATCTTCACCATCGCCACCTGTCGTTTTCTCAACCACCGAAATAAGAAAACTGCTTATGAAACTACCAACGCCAAATATACTAAGATAAAGTGCTAAACCGATGCTTTTCATCTCAACTGGTACTTGGTCATAGAAAAACTCTTGCAAACCCACCATTGTAAAAACATCAGCAGCACCGGTTAGCAGATATTGAGGTATCAGCCACCATATTTTCATTGGGATTGTTGCATTTGGATCATCTACTAACCCGTATTTCTCTGCAGTTTGAAGTCGTTTGATTTCAACAAGTGCTGAAACTATCATTGAAATGATGGATATGAAGATTCCAGTTCCAATTCTTTGAAGCATTGTTATTCCAGATGGTTTTCTAGTAACTGATCTGGCAATGGGAACCATTATCTGGTCATAGATGGGAATGAGGATGACAACTGTCAAGCTGATGAAAGATTGTAATGTGGCAGCTGGGACTTCAAAGTTTGACCCGATTGACCGGTCCATGGTGACACCTTGTTTGGTGAATAATGTTGAAAATTGAGCGAAAACGACCGCAAATGCTAAACAACTGGCCCATATTGGAACGAGTCTAAGTACTGCTTTGGCTTCATCAACCTCATTAATGGTACAAACCTTTCCTTCTTCCTTTGACCCGTCTGGTGAAATCAAGGCTTTGTTGAGAAATCTGTAAAAAAAATAAAAAAAAAAAGTTATATAACATACAGAAGGTGGGCAAGTAGAATTTTAAACTAATTACCTGAACTGTTGAGAACCTTGATGAGGCAAGGTTCCTAAAGCTTCTTCCATAGATATTGATGAAAGTGTAGTTTTCCGGTTCTGGAATGCTCTGACAAACACCAGACCGATTCTTATAAAAGCACTTTTTTCATCAACCTTTTCTCCAAACCGATAAGTGACGGTTCCCGCCAAAAATATAAGCAGTGCAAGACCCATAACAATGCAAGGAATGCCAAACCCAAGAGCCCAACTGAGGTTATCTTGAATGTAGTTAAGAACACCTACAGCCATAAGTGGGCCACCACATAATCCAAGATACCACCAGTTGAAAAATGAGCTTTTGGCTTTGCATTCTTCTGGATTCTCAGAGTCAAACTGGTCAGCTCCAAATGCTTGAACACAAGGCTTGTGCCCTCCTTGTGAAAATGCCAAAAGATATAGTGATACGAAAAATAAAATAACTTGGAATTGAGGAGGAGAACATGAGGTGCCAGTTTCACAGTTGGAAGAAGGAAGTAAAGCTGAAACAGTCAGCAACCCAAGTGCCTGTTAATTATCCAAACCAAGGTTAACTTTAATTACTATTAAATCCAATCTTTTTCTTTAATAAGTTTTTAATCCAAGTTCACTTTTTTCCCCATTAATAACCATTGCGTAACATTGGTAACTTTAATTTTTATCCACAAGTTTCCTCTATTTTGCCCTTAATGAGGGGCATTCTGCATATGCATATTTGAATAATAGCCAAAAATTTAATTAACTATATGCCAAGTAATCAAGTATTGCGTTCTTTGAGGATGATGGAATATGGTAGAAGAAAAGGAAAGTGAAGAGTCATGTAACAATGCACTTGCCTGGAAATGTGTCTCAAAGAACAAAGTTAAACACGGACAATGCTGAGTTAAACAGTTTATAAACTTTTAAGCTAAAAAATGAGAGGTTTTCATTAAAAGTAAAATCTATAACTAGTTGGACGATGTGTATTCATAGAAGAAAAGTCCCATAACTACTTGAAGTTGCATCGTATGTAGGTTAATGGTGTCTGAAAGCCATATATGAATAGTAACAAGAAAAGTTATTGACGGTCAACTTTTGTGTTTGAGGATTATATATCGGTATTTGAAACACGTCTCTTCAAAAAGAATACTAGTAAGCACCTAATTCCCCTCTGCATAGTTGTCAATAGCGAATAGCGATAAATAGCGACAAGCCACCTATACGCTACGTAGCGAATAGCGGTAAATAGCGGGCGCTATTTCACGTTTAGCGATACACTAGTAGAAATTTTTAGAAATATTTTATATTAAACTATTGTAGGATTTGTAGCAATTATAATCAATAATCATCTAAATCTTCATATATTAGGGTTATTAGCAACCCTATTTATATTAATCAAGTAAAAAACCGGTTAAAAACATAAAAAAAATTAAAAAAAAAAACAAAATTCGCTATCTGGTCGCTATGTAGTCGAGAAATGGAAATAGCGACACCTTATCGATTCGCTATGTAGCGCGCTATACAAGCGCTATTGACAACTATGCCTCTAGGAGAGGTCTTTCCTACCATAACCTCTTGGCGTGGCCCGTGAGTTTACCAATACCAGGTTCTCATGGTCACCAAAAAATTTGAGGCGTTGTGTAAGCATGTTTGGAAAGAAGAATCATTAAGTGCATATGAACACAACTTCAAGAACTGATGCATGTCTCTTGTAATCCATATCTAAGATTATGCAATTTAAAAAAAAGGAAGTGGTTGAAAGCTAGTAGGTATGTGATTTCAATATGATATTCACATCACATTTATTAGGATATAGATTGTAAGGCATAAAACATCATTTTAGAGTATTAACAAAGGTTGTGTTTGATCCAATTTCAAACTTTTTGTTTCTTCCACTTAAGATTTGAAGTTTATTACTTTCCTCTACACTTAAAAATGTACATCAATTGCTATAAAAATGCTGCATATCCCAACAGTTATGGATCCATAAGTCCATACCAAGGAAAATGACACCTTATCTGGTTTATTTTGTGGTCCATAATACTATTAAGAGTAAATGAAATCAGATACAGCACAAGCATGAAATCTACATATCATTTAATCTGTTAACAAATTCACTCTACTATGCTGATTTGCAACTGATCTTATTATCTAGGTTAATTAGATCCATTTCAGAATTAACTTTGATTAGGATAACCAACCAGAATATAGAGCGAAGAAGCAATAATAATTGTGCGATATCTTCCCAAAAAAGCATCAGCAACAAACGCACCAAAAAGAGGGAGAAGCGACACCGTTCCAGACCAGACATTCACATTCTCGGCCGCCGTCGCCGTCGATTGGCCCAAAGGTCCGGTCAGATAAGTGATGAGGTTCGAACTGACTCCGTAATATGCAAATCTCTCAGCAACTTCAACGCCTGAGCAGAATATCAAACCCTAGTGGTGAATTATGAAAGAAATTGGGGTGATTGCATGAGAATTTGACGGTTACCGATTATGAAAGAGGCGGATCTCCAACAACCGGATCTGGATCTGAAGACTGGACGGCTTTTGTAGTCAACGAAGCCGTCAACGACGCCGTCGAGCAATGGAGTTTCAACTTGTGAAGAGTTGGAAGCGGAGCCGGTTGCCGCCATGTCAGCGTCAAAGTGTTGAGTTGATTGATTCCCACCAACCACAAAACTTTGGCAAAGGCGCGGGAGGATAATGATGATGCACGCCTCGCGTGTTTATACAAAATGTAACAACTTTTTCTATTATTAAACTAATTTTAAGATGTGAATTATGAAACCGTATAAACACTTGAATTTTTTTATTATAGTTATTATATATAAGATTATAATGTAATTTAAAACAATATTTAAGGTCTTCAGTCTTTACTTTTTTGGCCTATATCTTAACCTATATGTATCTAAAACATATTCGCATATTTATCGTTTAATAAGTTGTCTATTTAATTTATCTTATTATTTGTATATTTGTGAAAAGTTTCAAACGAATGAAGAGTTAGAACTTGAAAGAATGAATGAAGAGTTGGAATTTGGAGTTTATGTTTTGTTGTTAAGCATTTATTTTATGATACCATTTATGTTTGAATGTTTGGACTTTTGTTTAAAATTTCTCTGTGTTGTTTTAAACTAGAGTAAATTATAAAAAACAACATTTATGCACACACCAAATTACACCCGTAGACCTTAATTTTCATTAATTACGCTGGACATCCTTTATGTATATGGTTTGTATCAGATTATAACCTTAACAGACGTTAAATTTTCAGTTAGTTTTTTTACATAACCAAAATACCCTTACTATTATAAAATCAATAAAATAAAATAAAACCAAAAGTATTATGGGCCCAACTCCATTATCTTCATCTCACCGGTAATATCACAGAATGGATGGTAGATTGGTCATTTACATGTCATTTAACTGAAAAATCTAACATCTGTTAGTCTAAAGGTTATAATTTGATACAGACAATATACATAAAGGGTTTCCGACATAATTAGTGAATATTAAGGTCTGGAGATATAATTTGGTATATACAAAAGGTTGTTTTCTATAGTTTACTCTTTAGACTATATGGGTTTGTGAGTTTAATCGTGTTTTTTAAAACGAATTTGTTATGGATATATGGCTACCCAAAAGGAAAAAAAAAAGAAACTCTTTTTTAACTAATTCGGTTTATTTGGTTTAAACCGAATTACAATGCAATTTTAGGATCGAATTAAATTTCCTCAAATGTGGTTCGATTTGGACGGTCGTTCCAACAAAAAAAATATATCAAACCGAAAAACCTACAAACTGACCCAATGAAACACCCCCCCACATTATATAGTTATTATAATTTTCTATTTAAAATTAGTTTTGTATAGTTTTGTACCATAAAATAAAAGGGTGTAATGTTTAATTAATTTGTTTGATGTATCTAATAATTCTTATGAAAAACTTATAGAAATGTTTTATGTTTTTTAGTACTTTTGCTTTAAAATAAGACTTGATAACATAATTAACATCCAATCAGAACGGAAACACCTGATTGAAAGTGTGGCAAGTCAATGAATATGGACCATTAGGGATACTTGAGCTTAGAAGTTGAGAGATATCATTTATGATGTGTGGGGTGGAAATAGTATGTCACTAGTGATATCATTTTTTTTCATTAATTTAATTATATTTTTGGTCCTTATGGTTTGAGTTAACTTACGAATTTAACCATTTTTGTGTTTAGTCATTTTTGTCATTGTTTGCTTTCATAAATGGTTTCTTGGCTAAACGTGGTTTAACTTCTTTGTTAAGTCCATATAAATTTACTTTTTTACCCTTAATCTTAAAATATTAAAAATAAAAAAGTCAAATATAGAAACACTAAAGCTTCGCTCCCCCTTTAAAATTTTTTTTTTACCAATCAAAGTTGCTTCATGGTTAGAGATTTCTCAATCTCCGAGGATAAGGATATTAATGATGGGAGTGATGGGTATAATTCTGAGTCTTGGACTGATATTGATAATCTTTATAATTAGTTTAAGAATTCAACGTATCCATAATGCCCTTCAACATCCACATATTTTATCCTCATACATTGAGATGTAAACCTTTGTATTTATGTATATTTATGTATGTCGGTGCATGCAAAGTCAATAGTATGTAGGTCTATGTATGTATTTCTTTAGTTTTTTTTTCACACATAGAACGTTCATTGTATATACTTTTTCAGTGTTTGCACACCTAGAACTTTCATTGTTAATCTTATCGTTGAAAGTGATTTTAATGTTATTATTTTCTGCGTAAACTAAGCTTTCATGTTACTTTTTTGAATTCTGATTTTTTTTATTTCTTGTTATTGCTTTGAATTTTAGTTTTGAGCGCCGGCTAGAACGGGAGAAGCCACATACAGCTAACGAACCGGCTACGTAGCCTTTAGAACGCACACACGTCGTTACGATAGACGCCCATGTATATTTTTCGTGAATTTCGGTGACATCTATATAATGCAGCTTAGCCACGAGTTAATTTTTGTTGGAAATCAGGCCCAATAATACGAACACGTAATTTGATCTTAATAATCGATCGACTATTTCTATTTTATTATAATTCTTGACTTACAACTTCATGGACTCTAACAATTTATTTATACTAAATAAACCATACTAATTCTACTCAAATACTACTCTCAATTATAATCTAATACTAACTCTAACAAATTAATAGATAAATATAACTTTGTCAAAACATTCAAATTATTAATTAAATACTAATTAATTAACTAGTTTTGAAACACCCGTTTAGCTTTCACATTCTTCGAAACCAACCCCTCCTTTCGTAAAACCAAGACTAACTCCTCCAATTTTCAATTTTAAGACGATTTCTATGTGTTTAACGGCGGAAAAAAGACTCTAGTTTAGTAAAGTCACAGTCATAATGTGTAGCTTGATTATTTTCCCTAATTAATGCACATGGGGTTGTAACTCGAACGAAATAAAAGACCATCAAGTATAACCACAACAATCGGCAACACGTTTAACAAGCCACTAGTTAATAAAACGAAGACGAATCAAACGGGTGCCGGAGCGGGTTCCGTCAGACCCGTCGGAGAGCCACTGAAATGCGGCAACCAACAAGGAAGATAACGATATGTCTGCCTATACGAACAATACCTCGGTTTCGAAAAAAATGCCATACACTCCGCCAGTGGTCTCTGCCCCGGTTGCCCCCGTATGCAATTGTTCCTCACATCAAGCACCCCTTTCTTGATCAAACCTCTGCAAATCGGACCCACTTGACCGAAATAGTTATCAGATAAAGACAGGTTAGCTAGGTTAGCCATGGCACACACCACCTCCGGCACACCACCGTATAACAAGTTCCCTGCAAAGTTAACCACTTCTGCCTTCTTCAAACACCCTAATGAAAACGGTATTGGACCAGTTAACAGATTGTTCCCGGCGTCAAAAACCACTGTTTCAATCAAGAACCCGAGCTCGTAAGGGAGGCAGCCACTCAACATGTTGTTGAGTAGCAAAACCTCGGATAAACCCGAGAAGTATTTAGCGATCGTATGAGGAATTGGTCCGAAGAATTTGTTGTTGGCTAAGGTAAGGTAAAGAATATGGGAGTTTCCGAGGATTTCGGCTAGTTGTTGGATGAAATTGTTGTTGTTTAGGAACAAGATGTCTAGGTCTTTTGTGAAGAGTTGAGGTGGGATGGAACCCGTAAAGAGATTAAAACGGATGTCGAGAAATGACAAGGTGTTCATTCCGAGTATCGCGTTTGGAAACGGGCCGGAAAATAAGTTGTTGCTGATGTCTAGCTCGTAAAGGTAAGGGAGTTTGGCTATGTTTGGTGAAATGGTACCCGAGAAGAAGTTTGAGTTGGCGTGGAAGAGCGCGAGGTCGGGTAACTGGTCAATGAAGCCATCGAGACTTGGGGCCGTGAGCTGGAATCCATTGAAGTCAATGGACGCCAGCGTGATGGCAGTTTTGTTGTCAGGTGGGTTGTCACAGTAAAACCCTTTGTAACTGCATACATCAGACCCCACCCAAGATCCAGTGATATTGAGAGGGTCAGATGATATGATGTTTTTGAAGTTTTGTATCAACGGGTAGACAACAGATAGCCGTTGGTCGATGAAAACTAGTCCATCGAGTTCGTCTTTGATTACCTCAAGAGGGTTTCCATCAACGGCGGATGTAAGTTCTCCAAGGGCTTCGCTAAGATGGAAAACAGTGGCGATAACGATGAGCTTGAAAATGAAATCGATGATCATTTGCATATTATTTGGAGTTCTCTTTGAGCTCAAATGCAAGAATGAGGGGAATGTATATAGAAATTGATCAATGTAGCCACTAAATACTAATGATTTGAAGAGACCGGCACTTTCTCTTTGTTTTAAGATTCATAGTTGTCTAGTTTATGGAAAGATGATCGAGAAAATATATGATTGGCTGGTATTGTTTGTCTTCCACTTTGAAAAGGATAGAACATAAGAAAAAGGTGGTGATTTAAAAGGGCTTATGATTTGCTAATGGGGTTGATGAACTCCACCAATGGAAGTAATGGCATATGGTGGATTCAAATGACGTCGAGTTGATGTCATACCACACTTTGGTAATCACTTTGTAGGGCTAAACTAGTAGAATCGTTTGTCAACTATTTGAGGTTGAGTCGATAAAAGCTCCATTCAAATAGAACTTAACTAATGAGCTTAAACTCAAGCTTAGATTAAACTCTTTTAATAAAATAGTCTTAATTTATTTAAGTTTATTAGGCTTTCGGGGTTAAACAGTCTATTACTTATCTATACTATATAATAAATAAATGTTTCTCAATGCCACGTGTCGCCTACATATTCATCCTTATAAAAAATTTCCCGTCTCTCTCTCATAATAAATACACTTTCATATTTTCAATAATAATATATTTTTAAACAAATTATTAGTTATAATAATAAAACACATTTATTTTAAATTATCTCATAAGATAAGAAACTTTGAAATGTAATTATTTAATTTATGTTTTTAATCAAATAGTAAATGAAAGTCAAATTACATTGAATAATATTTAATGTATTTTTTAAACTCAATTATATATTAATTTTTACATATTTTTTTATTTTGTTTTATATTGTTAGTATATGTAATATATTTTTTCACTTATAATATACATATATAAAAATTTAAGAATTTTATGTATTGATATTTTTCACCATGTGTATTACACAGGTTCTAAGCTAGTATAAAATATAATAACTTTTCTTTAATACAATATATAATATATAATACATATTATTATATATTAATTTAGATAAAAATAACTAAATAATATCTATTATTTTATAAATTATAACTCTAACTACCTAAAAAAATAATTAGAGTAAATTACTGTTTGCGTCCCTGTGGTTTATACGATTTAATACAATGCGTCCTTAACACGAATTTTTAACGCTTTGAGTACCTGTGATATACAATTTGTAACACTCTGAGTCCCTGGACCTAACTTCGTTAAAAAAATCCTGTTAAGATTTAGGTGAAATGTATGTTGTACCCTTTTACTGTATAATATTCTGCATCCCTAGAAACATGTAATATCTGTTTGTGTCCCTGTCTGAGTCCCTGTCGGCAAAACCATGAAAAAGAGCTCGAAACTTCAATCCCTAAGTCACTTTTAAAATCAAAGTGTATGGAAAAAAAAGAGTGGAAGGGTATTTGATTAATAGTCACTTCTGTTGACTTTTTTCAAGTTCTCTCACTTTTTTTAAACGTTCATAACTTTTTCATACGACATTACTTTTTTTTAAATTACACCGTAAAATCGAGCATTTTTTCTCTTTAATTTGAGTATAATGTTGTTGTATAAAAATTGATGATTTAAAAAAAATTCAAAAATTGTGTTGTATTTTTCTATGCTGAATTATATGTTGTATTTTTCTATGCTGAATTATGTGCTGTATTTTTCTGGGCTGAATTTTTATGTGCTGAATTTGCGTGTTTTATTTTTATATGCTTTATTTTTATGTGCTGAATTTTTATACTATATTTTTCTGTTTTGAATTTTTGCACTGAACATGTAGTTCTCTATTTTATTGTGTTGTTTCAAATATGAGATGTATTTTAAAACCAACAAATGGTAAACCACCAAAATAACAAACTAAGTAAGCAAATCAACCTTATAAACCCTCAACTCGAAAAAATAAACCAAAGTTGGCAAAACCAATGGTGTAGCTTTCTTTCTTTGTGAATCACCAAAATATACATAAAGAGCATCTTTTGTGTGTGTTTTTATTAGATTTATGTTGCGTCAATTCAGACAATCACAAGCCAAGTATTCTCACTCCTTTCCCACTATTGACATCAACTTTTTATGTGTAAAGTACATTTATATTAGGGAGGATTCTAAACAGATAACTATTGTTTTGCTATTTGATCGGTTCATGATTGGATTTTTAGGGAGCAAGTGTATGGAAATACATTACTATTGATCCAAAGGGAAATCAAACTATCACCTCAGAATTGCCATCATGATCATCCATATCGTCCTCCTCCGGTGTAAGCACTGCAATCAGCAAAGCAGTTACTAGGAATCTAGATTTTGGGAATCCAACAGAAGTTAAGATTAGTAAAAAAAAATTGATGATAAAAACCTACTTCCATTAATATGTGTTATGGGTAAGGATTTGAATTTGGTAACGAGTATATAACTCTGGTCAATAGCCTAGTCAAGAGAGCCATGAGGTGGCTCACCACCCCCTTCATGCACTAAGCAATGTTTTTAAACCTGGACCGGGAACCGTGGCCTCCACTGGTCCGGTTAGGTGCTCAGTGTCACACCTCAATCAACGACGGAATACGTCGGGGCGGGACATGTAGACTGTTCATGAGCACATGGTTGACTAAATTGTAATAAATTAAACATCATTTTTCATTTCATAATTCATACCAAACAACATCCAATCACAAAACATAAATTGAAGTACATAAGTTCTTTATTAAATTAAACTAGGTCCAAACTTAAATGAAGCATGTCTTGATCAACTCATATATCCGTACCTGAAACATGATTAAAATAAGGTCAACTAAAAAGTTGGTGAGCATACATAGGTTTTTAAATAGATATCATAGTGTTGTGTGTATACATTCCATACATATCATGGTTAATAAGGCAATTATGGAGAATAACTATTGTGTAACCAAATTATACAATCAAACCTTTGTAACTAGCATGCAAAAACCAAAGTGTGTTGTCGGTAATAATCACCTTAACTGGGTGGGTTTGTGAGACTCAATAGATCTATCATTGTTAACCGTCGGCTTGTATAGTTAATGATTGAACATGTAAATTGCACACAAAAGTAGTTAACACACCTAGTACTCAAACATAAGGCTCAAATTGTACACATGAATGTAGGGTGGATTTGTATTGTGTAGTTTGCAAAACATTGTATAATTGTAAGTCATGTTCCACCCCAAAATGTAAATAGTGAAAAAGGGGCTATGTAAAACTCATCTGTATTAGTGGTGTAGATAACACGAGCAATAAGTAGCACAAATGAATTTGCAAATCACAAACTTAACCTAGAGTGAAATTGTATGAATGTGAATTAATAACATGCACAAAGTCTATGGCCAGGTCTAGGGTTTAACGGGATTGAGTGTAGTAACTTGTACAAAAGATTTAGTAAAGTATGTGTGTATGTTTGTGTTTGTACTTGAATAAAAGTATAAATAAAGTCAAAGGTTCAAAGTAATAATTGTGTTAGGGTTGTATTGAAATTAATGTATAAATTAAATAAATAAATTCCTTTTTATTTATTTATTATGAAAATGGTGTGTCATGAAAATACGTATGTTGGTATGTACATATCTAAGGAAAAGATATTTACTTGAACTCTAAGTAAATTTATATAGTGTAAAGGTAATTAATTTAAATAAATAAATTTCTTTCTTTGTTTGTTAAAATAGTATAACCCTTAAAATTTGATACGTGAATATATATATATATATATATATATATATATATATAATATTTAGAAGAATTATATTTGTTTAATATAAATTAAACCCTAAATAAATTTTTATGTAAAGTGATTTGTATATAATAATGTTTTAAGTTTTTAAGGAAAGATTAATGAATTTATAAAAACCTAAACACATTTTCACAAAACGTTTATTTAAATGCCTTGATTGAATAATTTTTAAATTAATTTTATATTGGGAGATAGGGATTTAAAACAATTTAAATTATAAAATACTTGTTTCCGTTTAAAATTTGTTGATTATTGTACCAAAACAGTTCTATAGGGTGTAGGTTTCATAATATAATTTTTATAAAATTTTTGAGATGTTAAAACTGCCCCAAAAAAATAAATGAGGACCACCCGGCTCGAACCCGGGTGGATCCTGTATGACAGAACTGGTCTACCACTAGACCCAAGTGTTAGTGGTGATAGAACCCGGTTTTTTAACGTTTTAATGTGAGGTAAGGACGGGAAACGGGTTTGGGTATCACCAGAAAGCAAAAAGGTTGCGGGCATGGGTTTCGAACCCGCAACCAACCGCGTAGGATCCAAGTGTCTTAACCGGTGTGTCTGGGCAAATGCCTTGGCAAATGTTCGGGTTTGAAAATAGAAAACCTTTAAACCCCAGGTCCCTTCGTCCCCATTACGTAACCCTAAACCCTAGCCATGAAATTGATCCGATTAAGCAACAGATCTGTACCACAGTTATGGGGCTTTCAAACAAGAGGCAAAAACGATACTAAGGGTATAAGGATTACCGGTAATGGTGGATCAAGGAGTGAGAACAGCTAAGATGATGGTTTCAGAATTCTTCGAGCTTGACCGGTGTTCCAGAGATAATTGTCGAATGATTTTTGAGTTTGGGATGATTACTAGAGGTGTCAGAAAGGTGTGTGTGTAGGTTATAAGCTCCAATTTTATTCAAAATGCTCGATTGATTCGTGATTGTGGGAAACGGCTACGGGATTGATTTACTCTACCAATTCGTTTAATTCCCAATGAATTGAGTCGATATTCGGGTTTGAATACATGCGATTAATGTCTGGGCTTGATTTGCGGTCAATAAACGCGTTGATTTTCCTTGATTTGAAAACGAATTTGGTTTCGTTTGACTCTGAGTAGTCAAACGCGTGTGTAAACGGTTCCAGCTGTGAAATCTGTTAAATTGGATCGATAACTGGATTAAAAATTTAGCAAGGATCAATTAGTCATACTAGGCAAGTATTGGATTTCAATTTTGATCGATTATAGCCTTGAATTTCAAAGAATTGTGAATGTTGACTTTACAAGAGTCAAAATTGGTCACATAGAAGTCAAAATAGGTGGATTTTGATTAATGGGTTTCGAATTGAAGTGATGGGGTTCGAATTCAAGGATGAGGGTTCAAGTGTTTAGAAGGGGGGGGGGGGTCCCTGTTTTAGAAAAAGTCCAAGACTAATTTTGTTATAAAATAGTTTTTATAAAACTTGTAATAAAAACTAAAATATTATTTATTTTATTTTAACTATTTAATATAGAAAATTCCATCTTTACAATATTACAAATTATGTACAATGGTTTATTTGATATTAATAAGTATATGTATATTTACATATATTATTATAATAAAATACATATGTATATATATATAAAGAGATGTAAGTACGTAATTTAAAGCTCATAGTTATTATAACATTACATATCATATATATATATATATATATATGCTAGAAAAATAATATGTTATTGCAAGGTTGAAATTTAGGATGATATATGTTTCAATAATAATTAATGTGGCATAAGGCGTTTGAATAGGTATGGGATTTGAATGAAGTGTCTATATAAAGATAAGATACAAATTACACCAGAAAATCATGGATGTTACAGTCTCCCCATGTTAAGGGAATTTCGTCCCGAAATTTAACTAATGGAGGCTACTGAACCGAAAAGGAGGTGAGGGTTTGGATTCTCAACGTGTTATGACGGTTGTTTCAAGGAGTATAACTGGTGACAATATTTAGGTTTTGATACTCAAGGTCAGGTATGAATGTTGATGATGAATGAACTGTTGAATGGTATTTTGAATCGTAAAGGTGAAATGTATTACTTGCAACGGATTTGATGGGAACTTGATAGTTAGGGTTTGTTTAAGATGTAGTCTAATATGCTTAATAATTGTCAGTATTTCACAGCCATTGGTCTAGGTCAAAACTTCACGTGACACGAACAAGGCTACTTCTGATAATATGACAGAGCACTTATATATAGGAAGTACCATCGGCGTATCCACCATGCCCTTGTCATATCACATTATTTTCATTGTTATATATCACGATAGGTTTTAGGTCATAACACACGACATAATTTACTATGTTTTCCCTGTGCTGATTTTTATAATTACGTGTGCACCCGTAATTACTCGAATTATCGCATGGTCCGTATAGATCCTTCTGTTGTGTGCGTGGCAAGAGGGGGCACAAATTCACTTAGTTCATGTCTATTGTTTTCACATATGAGTTGCTAATAAGTAACTATGTCCCTAAATAGGCGGGTCAGTTAGCAACTAAAGGGTAATAAGGTAGTACAACTTAGAGTCCCATAGTTTACTCGTGTTTGAACAAGAATACGTCAAACATCGAGTTATTTTAAAGTGTTACAGCTTCCTCGTGTTTGGACAAGAATACGTCAAACCCCGAGTAGCTTCAATGTGTTATGGTTTTTCAACTTTGGTGAACAAAGTGTATGACCATGCCTTGTGTATAATGTAATTGTAACATCCCAAAATGTCGAGAAATAAAGTTAACGAGTTCAAGCGGGCCGAAGTCGGGCCGGGTCAGTCGCGAACCGGGCTTGGGGAGGTCTCCCCTATAAATAGCCAGGGTCACCACATGTTTCTCTCATTTGCAATTCTAGAGAGAGAAAACCGTAGAGAGAGAAAGTGTCGGAATCGCACAAGATTGCACCCGCTCGTGTCTCTTGCACTCGTGAGAAGAACCTCCGGATCAGAAGCTCGATTCAGGTAACGATCCGACCTAAATCTGAGTTTTTAGTTCGTTTTTGGGTTTTCGGGTCTTGGGTGAAAATCGGACGTTTTTGTGGATGAAACTGAAAGATAATCATAGAATCGAATTCCTTAATGGAAAACGAACGTTTTGGATGCAACATGTTCGGGATCTTGACATGATCAGACCCGAAATGCGAAAGTTAGGGTTTTCGCAAAGAACAGGTCGTGCGCACTTGCTAAGTGCGCACGGAGCAGGTCCTGCGCACTTGCTAAGTGCGCAGGAGGAGGAACCTGCGCACTTGCTAAGTGCGCAGGAGGAAGGACCTGCGCACTTGCTAAGTGCGCAGGAGGCAGGGTCTGCGCACTTGCTAAGTGCGCAGGCAGCAGGGTCTGCGCACTTGCTAAGTGCGCAGACATCAGACTGGTTAAGTAAAGTTAGTATGTTTAGAAGGGTTAAACCGTTAGAGTCGGTAATGGTCTGATGTGTATGTAACTACTCAATTCAGATCGGAAGTGACGTGGTTGGACCCTTGATTAGGACAACCGAGACTAGCTTATAAGGTGAGTTCTAGAAGCCCTCTTTTAAATGTTTTTATATAATATTTTCGGGCTGGTGTGTACACGTATGAAATGTTGTTTTATAAAATGATTTTTATGAAACTACGTTTACGAAAGGAAATGATTTGGAACGAAGGATTTATGGAAAGAAAGTTTATGAACGGAATGTTTACGAACGAATGTTATAAAGAAATGGTTTAATGAAAAGGTAAAGGGTTTTGAAAGTGAAGGAAAGGTTTTATGAAAAGAAAACAAAAAGGGGCAAAGGTTTTAAAGAAGTCATTACAAATCTAATCTGTCGAATGAATGGAATTGACGAATGAAGTCTGGGAATGTGATTCCCAGCCTTGTGGTAGATTATGGACAGCGAGCCATAGTTACCACAAGAACAACATGGGCAATGTCTTTGTGGCATGTCAATGGTTTTGATGTTGTACAACTGGTAAGGGAGTAACGACGGTTACTCGGGTGATGACGATCATCCTAAGCGAACGAGGTAATGGGAAATCAATGACGGCGATACGTAACGGTTGATTTCCAAAGGAAAGATGCGTGTTGGGCAATGACGGCGATACGTAACGGTTGACCCCACGCATTGAAGGGTTGGGCAATGACGGCGATACGTAACGGTTGACCCAACGTAGTGGTATGGTTGTGGCAATGACGGCGATACGTAACGGTTGCCCACAACATTAAAAGTTCCTACGGGGACATAGAGACGCGTAACGATACAGATTTAGATAATAATGTATGACTTAAATGAATGTTAATATTTTAAACAAATGATTGTGTTTAAATATGCGAAGGTTTACGAATGAAAGGCCCTGTTTTCTTATACGAATGTTAAACCCTATTGAATGTTTGAATGATGAACCATTTCTTAAAACGAACGAAAACTAGAACTCACCAGCGTAGCTGACGTTTTTAAGTGTACACATTCAGGTTAAGGTAGGTTCTGAGGATGGACGGTGATGCTTGGCTAGAGATGAAGAGTTACCCGACTGCTTTTGAAGACTGGCATCCCGTTATGTTTAGTTATGATGTAATTATGTTTACGCTTCCGCATGTATGAATAACGATTAAGTTATGTTTAAATGAAAATTTCCGCTGCGTTATCTGATATTCATGTTTAAGAACTGCTTGTGAATGAGTAAATCCAATAAGTGAGGCCTCCCGGGTTTGGGGCCTTACAGTAATCAATTAATTGCAACAATTGCAAGCAATTTAGTTTCGTGTATAATGTAGCACTCAAGTTTCATGTATGATCTAGTGCCATGTAGCTTGTAATAAAATAGGTTTCATGTGTAACGTGAACAATTTAGCATCATGTATATGGTAAGAAATGAATTTCATGTATGATGTTAACAACTTAGTATCATGTATTTTGTAAACAAATAAGCTTCCATGTGTAATGTAAACAATTTAGTATCATGTATTTTGTAAACAAAAAAGCTTCCATGTGTAATGTAAACAATTTAATGTCATGTATATTGTATAATGTGCACAATTTAGTATCTTGTACTTTGTAACCAAATAAGTTTCATGTTTAATGTGGTCAATCTAGTATTATGTACCAAAACAAACAATTTTTGTGTATCATGTGATCAATTTAGTATCATGTATATTGCAAACAACTAGCTTTCCATGTATTATATGATCAATCCAGTAGAATGTGTATTATAAATAAACAAGTTTCATGTATTATGTGATCAATGTAAAATTAGGTATATTGCAAACAACTAAGTTTCATGTATTATGTGATTGTGCTGTGTATTTTGTGAACGTGCATACGTAAGTTATTGAATTTCGTGTGTGACGTATACTAACGAGTTTTGTATGTGATCGAGTGTTGCGGACAAACGTGTTGTTTGGCGTTCATGTATAATATGGGTAGTTAGGTTTTAGCTTTTTAAATCTCGTTGAGGTTTGTAGAGATGGTTAACGTCTACGCGAAATGGGTCATCTTCTGAAGTGGCAAGTACACTCATATATTACTGAAGGTGAAAGATAACGAGGAGGTTCTGAAAATATTCTGAGAAATGTGTTTACGAATAACTGATTTTTGTTTGTAAATAGGTAATTGTAATTTATTCTTGTTTGTAGATAAATAGTGTAGTGAGACTAATGAGTTGAATAATCTAAATAAATGGACAATTTATAAGAAAACCTGTTTATTAAAATTTTCAATTATTATAAGAAAAATATTTTTAATTGAAATTAATGGCTAAACAAGTAGTTATATATTAACTTAGCCAATGTTTAGAAATAATTAATTTAACGAGGACAAGTCATAATTATTTATCAATTTGAAATAATGCTTTTATAAAACAGGTTGTATTAAATTTCCTTACAAGATAAAAATGTTCATAGAAAATTTTATATCTCAGATACTTTCTAAAGGTTTGATAAATGTTTTGTTTGAACAAAATAATGAGGTTGTATAAATAATAGGATGATTTGTTTACGAAGGAAATTGCCGGTTGTGTATTAAATTGTAGTGAATGAGGAAGGTGATACTTGGAGAATTCTGATGAAAATATAACAGGTGTAATTCATACTCATTGCGTCAAATCAATGAATAATAACTTTAGAGTTGTAATATAAAATTTATTAAATGCTGAAATGTTGAACATTATTCAAAACACAGGGAAATGGTTCTCAAACTGAAAATTTAAGGACAATAAATAGAAATTTTTGCTAACGTCTCTAGTAGCTTTCCACTAGGAAGCAGATAATCACCAAGACGAGCACCGCTATGGTTACTCGGGTAGCCGATCTGGCCTCAGCTCTAGCTGCTTCCGTGCGATTCTCAAGCATTTATTTTTTGAGGGTGGAAATTTTCTCCTTTTGGTGCCATATTTTATTTGCTAGGCGCTCTATTCTCTATCCTTGCAAGTCATGTCTTATCCCGTGCTCCATCTCTTGTCTCATGAACTCTAAGGTCCTCACATATTGGTGAATGGCATTGAATGGGACTCCCATAGCAACAGGGGGTGCCATGGTCCTTTTCCCTAGGGTTAGGGTGATATGGGTCGGGTGCTAGGTAGGGGTCCCTTAGATGGGATGGTAACTGGTTGTGTAGGTGAGGTGTCTGTTACGGGTTTCTTAATGGGGTGATCCAGATGCTCGAAGTCTCGGGCCAGTGTTCCTAATCTAATACGCCCTTATGTCAAACCTTGGCCTAGCAGCTGAGGGTGTTGGTGACCGATACACTGGTGACCCGATGTCTCCTTCCTGATCAGATTATGCACCGGGACAGTATACCGAGGAGGAAAGTGAGTAGGAGTCCATGTCTAACAGAGAAAAACAAAAAGGTTGTAAGCGATAATAAAATACCGAGTGTTAAATATAGGAGTTCTCTTAGATTTAGAGTTTGACTAGTCATAACACCGAGTCTTCACAATAGTATTTTAGAAGTAACACTTGACCTATAAGTAGTGTATCCATGAGGAGAATTCCTAGGAAAGAAGGGTGGGTCACAAGGACACACATAAATACCCTGTCTTTCCTTAGCCAGAATCTCTCATGGGTCTACACACTCTTCCAGCCATCATGTACTAATAACACTATTGTTGGGCTAATGGACATGATGAGAATCATTGAGGATTGGGCTTTGAGGCCCGAAGGTGAAGTTTATTTATTCCAGCAGGCTTCTTCTTCTTGGAGGATATGTGGGCTTCTTAGTTTATTATTAAAGGGCATTAGGCCCAATAATTTAAATTTTGTTCACAAGAGATTATGTGTGTGAGATTAAGGGTGCATGCAGAATTAGGTGTGTATAAGTGTGTGGTGAAACTTAGGGTAGCACTTAATGAATCGAATATGTAGCATGTAGATAGCAATGTTTATAAGCACAAGAGTTATCAAATAGTGTGACACATAAATTATTAGGTATTGTATCATGCGTTGTAATTACTTAGTATAACATGTAAGAAGTTTACACTTAGTAGTGAACATGTAACACGTAGCAATGTGTCAAAAATCATATAACATAGAGCATGGCATTTGATGGGTGTTCTAAGGTTATAGTCTAGGTCAAAAGTGTCTAATAACCTAATTCCCTATAACCAAGGCTCTGATACCAATCTGTCACACCCCAACCGACGACGGAATACGTCGGGGCGTGACATGTAGACTGTTCATGATCACATGGTTGAGTAAATTGTAATAAATTAAACATCATTTTTCATTTCATAATTCAAACCAAACAACATCCAATCACAAAACATAAATTGAAGTACATAAGTTCTTTATTAAATTAAACTAGGTCCAAACATAAATGAAGCATGTCTTGATCAACTCACATATCCGTACCTGAAACATAATTAAAATAAGGTCAACTAAAAAGTTGGTGAGCATACATAGGTTTTTAAATATATATCATAGTGTTGTGTGTATACAATCCATACATATCATGGTTAATAAGACAATCATGGAGAATAACTATTGTGTAACCAAATTGTACAATCAAACCTTTGTAACTAGTATGCAAAAACCAAAGTGTGTTGTCGATAACAATCACCTTAATTGGGTGGGTTTGTCAGACTCAAAAGATCTATCATTGTTAACCGTCGGCTTGTATAGTTAACGATTGCACATGTAAATTACACACAAAAGTAGTTAACACACCTAGTACTCAAACATAAGGCTCAAATTATACATAAGAATGTAGGGTGGATTTGTATTGTGTAGTTTGCAAAACATTGTATAATTGTAAGTCATGTTCCACCCCAAAATGTAAATAGTGAAAAAGGGCTATTAGGGTTGTATTGAAATAAATGTATAAATTAAATAAATAAATTCTTTTTTATTTATTTATTATGAAAATGGTGTATCATGAAAGTATATATGTTGGTATGTACATATATAAGAAAAAGATATTTACTTGAACTCTAAGTAAATTTATATAGTGTAAAGGTAATTAATTTAAATAAATAAATTTCTTTCTATATTTATTAAAATAGTATAACCCTTAAATTTTGAGACGTGAAAATATATATATATATATATATATATATAATATAATTAGAAGAATTATATTTGTTTAATATAAATTAAACCCTAAATAATTTTTTTATGTAAAGTGATTTGTATATATTAATGTTTTAGGTTTTTAAGGAAAGATTAATGAATTTATAAAAACCTAAACACATTTTCACAAAACGATTATTTAAATGCCTTGATTGGGAAAATAAATTTTAAATTACCTTTATACCGGAAGATAGGGATTTAAAATAATTTAAATTATAAAATAATTGTTTTTGTTTAAAATTTGTTGATTATTATACTAAAACAGTTCTATAGGGTGTAGGTTTCATAACATAATTTTTATAAAATTTTTGAGATGTTAAATGTGACACCTCTAAAATTCAAAAAATCAAAAACCTACTTGTTGGACTAAACACAATTAGGCCCAATAAGGCTCGATAGAAATCCAAGACTATTTGAGGCCCAATAAGGATCCAAACTCGTTATAGGTCCAAGTTTCTTAACCCGAACATCATACTAGCCACTTGGTTTCGTCTAATGACTTGTTACATGATTATGAGAATCTAAGAAAAGATACAAGAACATACATGATTCAGTAATTTTAAATGTTAAACGCGTTAGACATCGGTTCATAAACAAATATTCGGTAAAACGATTAAGTAAGATTATGAATTATTAATATTAAGTATTAGTATCCATTAGGAAGACCGTTCAGATAAACACACGCGTAGTACGGGTACGTGATCGTTAAATTGCGTCATATGCTTGTTAGATCAACGATAGCGGTACGGTTTTACCAATACATATTGTGATACGAAAAATAATATAAATATTTATTTTAATAATGTTAGTAAAATGATAATATTTATAATCGGAGTGCGAAACGTTTAAAAAGAATGAATGCGTTAAAAACGCGTTAACACTGTGTACCGGTTCGAACAACAATCGAAACAGAGATTTTAAGATTTAAAATACTTAAATAATATTATTATTAACGTTTCATAAATTCAAGTACTCTAAAATAATTACCCGAGAACACGGGACGGAATTAACACAGAAACGAGACTGAGACAAGTTCGTTACGCGGGCTTGACACGTTAAAAAAAAAACCCTAGATATAAATAGAATTCATCCATCCACCTCTTCATCTCAAACCCTAATCACTCCCACTTAGAGAGAGAGAGAGAGAGCGCGCCAGAACGGGTGTGAGAGAGGGGCGGAGGCCGTTCCGGCCGTTCCTCCGGCGGCCCACGACAGAAAACGGGAAGCAGCTACACGCTGCGGTGGTGTCTGGCAGAGCACACAGCAGCGCACGGCGGCGGAAACGACGGCGTGGAGCTTTCCGACGAGTGACCGCGAGTGGAGTAAAGATCCAGGTAGCCCTCGTGGTCCTAAACACTATGGTGGTGGTAGTTTTACAAAACTCGCAACGGTGGTGGAAATATTCCGACCCAAAGGGGACGACGGCGGGTAGGGTTCCGCCCCTACAGGGTGGTCCGGCGGACTTCGGTGACGGAGCTAGGGTCCCGACACCACCTCAAGCTACCCGGTCATGTTTTAAGCCTATCCCAGTCCAGATCCGCAGCTTCTTGCGTTTTCCGGCCAAACACGACTTTCCGTTTCGTGTTCCGGTGAAACCCGACTTCCCGGCGGACTTGACGAAATTCTGTCGAGATTCAAATGGATTCCGGTGAGTCCCCTTTCGTTTTTGTTGGTTAAAGTTAGATCTACACGCTTGTGATGGTTACCTTTCTGTTTAAAGCTCCGACGAGTCTCCGGCGAACTCCAAATGGACCGGATCTTGTTTCGTGTGATACTCGATCATTCCAATCTACAACGTTCAAGGTTTGTTGGAAATATTAGGTTAAATTTGTATAGTTAGTCGTTTTTCGTATAGATCTAGTAACTTTGGTGGCCGGGTTTCATTCCCGGGTGTTAAATACATGTTTTTGGACAGGAAATGGCGTCACGGATCTCGGTCAAACTTAGTCAAACCTGGTCAAACGCAGTCAACATGTGAACCGTAAGGTTTAGGACGCGTCGGTTTGTAAAAGGAACGTACGGAAAGGTATAAACGGGTGCTAATGTGTTATATATTTTTGCATACACGTCAAAATAATTAAAATAACGCGTGTGGGATAAAAACGAAACAAAACCGACTAACGAGACATTAATACGATTAAGGAACTACATTATATTTATTGAACCGTCAATTAATAAAACGTGTATAAAAATTTAGACAACCAACCCGACCTTGTTAATACGTATCATGCGAACCTTTGAGAGTATATATAATTATTATATATTTTAGGAACCGTGGATATTAATAATATCGTTGGAAATTTCATTTGGGATTTTGGTTAAACACGAGCTATGTTAGTACTAGAGACGAGCGGGTACTTTCATGACAAATTTCATGCAATATTAACAATGGAATTACAATGACTTATACACGTAAATTTACTTTGCCCAACGTTCGTATTTGCTTATAAAGGATACATATATATGTATATATATACACATACTCGTTTGCATATAATTACACCATTTTGTTTGTACTAGACAACGATTGTGTTTTGATATAAAATATGCAGATATATATATTTCTCGCAACGAGTTGCAAAAAAAAAACTTATTATACATATACGTGTACACATTTAGTTTCAATATAAACATGTCAACCGAAATATCAAGCGATGTTTTCATTAAATATATATTATCTTATAAGATTAAAATGATACCAAATATTGAAAGTAAATATTATTATTTTTGGTTGAAAATATTAATATTTTTATCATTAGTATTATAAACATCGTTTATATATAAATTGGCTAACATAACTATTATCGGTAATAAAATGGCTTTCGTAACGTATTAATAACTTAGTTATAAATATAAATTAATTTTAAACTTAATGATACTATTACTAATTTCATTAGAGAAATTATAAACATCATATTTAGTAGCATTAAACCATTTTAAATATATGTTGATTCACAATACTATTTGTATTAACAAAAATACTTTATGTTTTCATCATACAATATTGTCTTTACTATTATATTGCTAATTACGGCATCATTACTTAATACACCTAATCGGCATTGGAAGTAAATGTAAGTATTTTATGTTTGGTTATCCTTCTAACGAAATATATATACATACACATACCGTATGTCAAAGGAAGGGGGTACTTTCTACACACAAACCTACTATTATTTACAACGAATCGAACTTATACAATTTGTCACTATAAATGTACCTTCTTGACACGAGCGTTAATAACTAGAACTTGAGAGACGTGACGACGACATGGAACTAATCAAAGAGCATATAGAATTAGAACATAATTATACTTAGTCATTGACAAGCATATTGACTCATTTACATGGAACATAGGGTATCCCTTAAATCTTATAGCGCCTACGTGTATCGTGGGACTCGAGTAGGAGGTATACCCAACATTGTCACTTATTCGAGGAATACGGTTTACCGCAACATTATCAGGTGAGTTTCACGGCCCCCTTTTAGCTTTTTAATGTTTTGTAAACATCGGGGGAGGAACATGCCTATACGACATATTTGAAAGAATGAAACATAATTGTTTACATCCTGGATAACATTAACATTTTGGGTTAACTTTTTGTGAGTTTAACGGCCCCTTTTTACGGTTTCTATATTTGGGGGGGAAAACATGATAAATTCAAATGGTATGATAACTAGAAAACGAGAAACAAGCATATGATTCTCTTGTGAGCATGAGTTAACACTAAAAGGTCTTCGGTATTTCGAACTATAACCATTAGCTATGGACTTAGCCGTAGATCGATATGAATAGTACTATTCGGGTTGACACCCCCAATCATGGTTAGTCGCGCTAACCTGACCAGCAGGGTCAAATGATTGCATATTAGGTCTTGTTGTTTCTCATTGTTTAAAGGTACAATGGGCTGGGGTAAAATTCGAGAATTCGTTAAAGGTTTGGTTATAGGCTTGTGCATCACATAATTCGTAAGTGCTAGCTAGACTTCGATGAATCAACCGCTAACTTGTTTTGTTTATCATATGCATAAAGTAAATTTCGAGCAAATGATTTCGTCAATGGTATACGTACCAATGGTTTTGTCAGTCAATTTCGAGAAACGGGTTTTGCCATTGGTATACGTATCAATGGTCTTGACAGTGAATTTCGAGCAAAGGATTTTGCCAACAGTACCCGTACAAACAGTGTTGTCAATCAATTTCGTGCAAATGGTTTTTGCCGAAGGATTTCGTATAAATAGTTTTCGACAAACGATTTCGTAAATATGGTTTTTGCCAATTGTATTCATTTAAAACCTGTGAACTCACCAACATTGCGTTGACATTTTTGAGCATGTTTTTCAGGTAATACATACAGCGCGGTTGGAATAGGTTAAACTTTTGGATTAAGTCCTTAGAAGATGAAGTCAGGGCGTTCGACATATTTAGAAGTCTTTATTTAGCTTCCGCTGTTGTGTAATTTTACCAATTGCTGCAACCCTAATTTATTTATTTATTTACTAAGTAAATGAATTTTGAGGTGTGACATTAAAACTGCCCCAAAAAAATAAATGAGGACCACCCGGCTCAAACCTGGGTGGATCCTGTATGACAGAAGTGGTCTACCACTAGACCCGCGTGTTAGTGGTGATAGAACCCAGTTTTTTAACGTTTTAATGTGAGGTTAGGACGGGAAACGGGTTTGGTATCACCAGAAAGCAAAAAGGCATGGGTTTCGAACCCGCAACCAACCGCGTAGGATCCAAGTGTCTTAACCGGTGTGTCTGGGCAAATGCCTTGGCAAATGTTCGGGTATGAAAATAGAAAACCTTTAAACCCCAGGTCCCTTCGTCCCCATTACGTAACCCTAAACCCTAGCCATGAAATTGATCCGATTAAGCAACAGATCTGTACCACAGTCATGGGGCTTTCAAACAAAAGGCAAAAACGATACTAAGGGTATAAGGATTACCCGTAATGGTGGAGCAAGGAGTGAGAACGACTTGGATGATGGTTTCGGAATTCTTCGAGCTTGACCGGTGTTCCAGAGAGAATTTCCTAATGATTTTTGAGTTTGGAATGATTACTAGAGGTGTCGGAAAGGTGTGTGTGTAGGTTATAAGCTCCAATTTTATTCAAAATGCTCGATTGATTCGTGATTGTAGGAAACGGCTACGGGATTGATTTACTCTACCAATTCGTTTAATTCCCAATGAATTGAGTCGGTGTTCGGGTTTGAAAACAAGCGATTAATGTCTGAGCGTGATTTGCGGTCAATAAACGCGTTGATTTTCCTTGATTTGAAAATGAATTTGGTTTCGTTTGACTCTGAGTAGTCAAATGCGTGTGTAAACGGTTCCAGCTGTGAAATCTGTTAAATTGGATCGATAACTGGATTAAAAATTTAGCAAGGATTAATTAGTCATACCAGGCAAGTATTGGATTTCAATTTTGATCGATTATAGCCTTGAATTTCAGATAATTGTGGATGTTGACTTTACAAGAGTCAAAATTGGTCACATAGAAGTCAAAATAGGTGGATTTTGATTAATGGGTTTCGAATTGAAGTGATGGGGTTCGAGTTCAAGGATGAGGGTTCAAGTGTTTTGGGGGGGGGGGGGGAGGGGTTCTCTGTTTTAGAAAAAAGTCCAAGACTAATTTTTGTTATAAAATAGTTTTTATAAAATTTGTAATAAAAACTAAAATATTATTTATTTTATTTTAACTATTTAATATAGAAAATTCCATCTTTACAATATTACAAATTATGTACAATGGTTTATTTGATATTAATAAGTATATGTATATTTACATATATTTTTATAATAAAATGCATATGTATATATATATATATATATATAAAGAGATGTAAGTACGTAATTTAAAGCTCATAGTTATTATACCATTACATATCATATATATATATATATATATATAGAACGTATTAAATGAAAACCCTGAGTTATTGTGAAAACTCTTAAACTCCATATGGATCACACATTATTTTTATTGATTTCTTGTTTATTTTAAATCTGGAAGGGCTTTTTGGTAATTTTACATATTGAAACTAGATCTATAAGAGACTTTCTTCTCTCTCTAACTTTCTCATTTGAAACCAGATCTTTGAAGAAAATCTTATCATCGTTCTTATCTTCTTCTTCATTTCCTAAAAACCCTACTGGCAACACCATCCTGTCGGCCGTCATCATCATCCCCGGTCAGACGTCGCCGACCGCCACCATTCCTTCGCCTGAAATCCACCAATACCTGTCGTCACCATCCTCGCAGGACATCGTAACATGTTAGTTTCAAGTTGCTGAGGTCGCTAGGAGGTAGCTACGAGGTAGAGAAGGTAGTTGGGGGTCGTTTTGCACACCAAGCCAACGAGCCGCTGGTGGCCGAAATTTAGGATCTTCAAAAAGAACTTCACCAGAGCGTCTAGATCCAAAAATATGATGGGATCAAGTTGTTGTTGGTGAAAAACTAGAGTCCAGATCCAGAAATCTTGAAAAACAATCCTCGCCATTCATTGGGATTTTTCCAATTCCGCTGATTTCATCAGAAATAAAGTTTTTGGATACAAAATTAGAGGTAATTAATGTATCTAAAAAAAAATTTCCCTTTCTGTACGATGAGAAAATATTAAATAAATTGAATAATTACTGAGGCTTGAAAGATCTTATTCTAGAGTGCTACATAGTAAAAAATATTAAATTAATCTTTATAAAAAAGTTATGTTCTTCAACATTTTTTGAATTATTTTGGGAAAAACACATGTGCGATCTTAATTACTAATTTTCCATAACAAACATTTTGAAATGCCTAAGAAAATCTAATATTTTGGTATTAACAGAAATTTGTTTAGTAATATTTGCTAATTTATATAATTACGGTTTAGATAAAAAAAAATTTAACAGAAGAATTACCGTTTTGATACACATAATTACCCTTTATGTCTATTTAGATCTGAACATGTGTTTACACTTTATAGGGGATCGCCTATTTAATTTGTACTTTTTAAAAAAATCTCAGATCTGAGTTATAATATGATTGAATATTTGGGAATTCATTTTTTTAAATCTTTGAATTTGGTTCTGGGTTATTACAGATGTGTAAACTGAATTTACAGATGTGTAAAAAGTTTTTGTTCATGTGTATATACATATGTAAACTATCTTGTTTTGATATGTGTTTGTTGTATTTTTTTTTGTTTTTATATGTGAAAATTTATGTTTTATGACACATTTGATGTTTAGATAGTGTAGACAAGCAAACGAAGATCGAAGTATGACAAGAAGATATGGGCTCAAAATGGTGTAAAAGTCCGGATTTTAAATGATTTGGATTCAAGATCGAGATTTATTTTACAAACAGGGATTGATTTTTGCATATTTTACACATTATTTAAGTCATGATAATCTGGGAGTTCTTTATGCTAGCCAAACTAGCGCAGACCCTCCCATTTTAACATCTCAAATTCATTAGATGTTTTTGCACCTCAATTTTTTCTTTAGATTCGAAAACTGATTATATGTGTATTTGATTTTTTACACAAATGTAAACTGAATTTAGACACGTGTAAAGAGGTCTTATTCATGTGTATGTTTGATTTACACATGCGTATATTCGATTTACACATGTGTATGTTCGATTTACACAAGTTAACTTACACATGTTTATATTCGATTTACACATATATCTCCTGTTGTCTCTGAGTTCTTGACTACCAATACACAAAAGTTATACACTAAATAACTTTAGTGTATCTTGATTCTGTTTTTTGAATTTCAGGTAGAAGATCTACAAGGCTTGTTGTACGAGTAAAGGTTTGTTATATGAGTAAAGGTTTGATACTGGGTAGTTTGATTTTACAATTGGTTTTTTATTTTTTACACATTTATATTTGATTCTTTTTCACAAGTGTATAATAAATTTGATGTGTAAAAAGTTTTTACCCATATGTATTTGATTTTACTCATGTGTATTTAATGTTCTTTTACAAAGCGTAATTTTGTATACATTTTTTCTGGTTCGTATAGATATTTGGGTAGTTTGGATGTAAATCGTTTTTTTTATTTGTGTATATGGGTTTTTACTCATGTTTATTTGATAATTACACATGTATTTTTAATTTTTACACAAGTATGTTCTTAAATTGTTTTTGTTGGATTTGGATACATGACAAAAGTACAGATTATCAAATGTTAAAATCATGATTTAAATAAAAATAAAACAAGGCCATGTGTATTTTTTTTTAAAGAAAAAGACAAAGAAAAAGAAAATAAAAGTAAATTTACCTATCTACCCTTCTAATAAATGTAGGCCACACAATTCTATTCAACTTAAATAAAAAACTCAAATTTAATTACAACCACAAAATTAAATATATGAAAAATGAATGAGTGGCTAGGATTTAGTTTAAGGGTTCTTACAACAACTCAGGGTTTTCATTTGATACATCCCCTATATATATATATATGCTAGAAAAACAATATGTTATTGCAAGGTTGAAATTTAGGATGATATATGTTTCAATATTAATTAATGTGGCATAAGGCGTTTGGATGGGTACGAGATTTGAATGAAATGTCATTATTATATAAAGATAATATACAAATTACACCAGAAAATCATGGATGTTACCCTCAGTGTTATTACTAAAATATTAAAAATAAACTTACCTTGGTAGGAGCGAGATTCTATCAAAAAATAGAATGATTCATATGACCTACTTAGAGTATGAGGTATACTCTCACTTGGCTCTCCCAGTTCAAGGGTTTAAGTGTTTAGATGGGTTTAATCCATTGTTTAAATACATAACAATTATATTTATATATATATATATATGTGTGTGTGTGAGTGTGCGCGCGCGCGCATTGATGTTTAGTTTTTAATGCTTAAAACTTTATAAATTTTTTTATAAGTACCAAGTTAGTATGAATATTTTATAAAACCAAAATTGTATATACACATTTTATGTGTGATAATTTATATATATATATATATATATATATATATATATGTAAGAATATTAAATCTTTACACTTGATTCAATTTAAATTAGTCTGTATGTATGTGATCATGTAGAAATCATAATTGTATTGAGTAAAACTTTGGAAATTAAATATTGCACAAAATTATACAAAGTATTGTACTAGACTTGGAATTTGAATATTGTTTATTGCACTAAAACGAATACATGAAAAATTAGGGATGTTACAAGCAGTGTATGGATGAAAGCCCGGTGGTGGGGTTGAGTGGAATATGGAAGGCTTTATGATTGGTGGTTGTGAGGTTGGTGGTATGGTATTGGTATCTGTCACTATCCTCACATATGGTGAAGAATAATGAGAGTCGGGTTTGAATTCAGAGGGTTGGTTTACTTGTGGTAGAGGCTGGCCAAAGTTAGGTAATGGTGGAATTTGGCTAGTAGATTGGTTGAGGTTTTCATCAGTCCTAGGTGGAGGAACAGATGATGAGAACATGCCCGAGGAGGGTTGTTGTTATGGTGGTAACTGACATGCAGGAGGCAGATCAGATTGCTTCCCATGATCCGGTTTATTTTCCATTTGACTTGGAGAGGACACGACTTTGTTGGTTCTATGAAAGACCCTGTTTTGTCTAGCAGTCTTCTCAATTTCTGGATCAAAGAGTAATGGAGATGATTTTCTAAAGTATCTTGTATGATGCATACAACTGATGAATCACATGCACAACACAAACAAGAAAACCCGTGTAATACTGAACAAAACAAAAATAAGACAAGAAATTTAAATGAGAAATTTTGGATTTTGTGAGTTGTAGAAAATAATAACAAATTAACAATAAGCGCACTAACTCCCCGGCAACGACGCCATTTTGATCGATGTCGTTTGGTCGGTCAAAAACAATCCTTAAACACCTTAACAAGTAAGGGTAAGTAGAGTATCATATCCACGAGGAGTTTGTGGAAAGTGTTTCTTTGTTATAAATGTTGAAAGACATGAAACAATAACTACTGCTTTGGATTTGGATTTAAAACAATAATGAGAGAAGTATTCCTCTCCGGGGTTCAGGTATGCAACACACAAGTCAATTCTAGTTAATTAGCAAGCGATTACATAGATATAATCATACGGTTCAATTGAATTTAGTGATAATGGAAGAACACGTTGTAAAGAAAACCTATTCTCACATAACCAACTTAGATTAACCAATTATCATTCAAAACCCCCAAAATATCCCTGATGTAAAGAAATCTGAGACTAATGAGACTTGAACAACAATTCGAAATCAACCAAAGTAGTTTAAAGCATTCAATCAATAAATGAAATCATATGGCTTAACATGCCAATCAAGATTACAAACCAAATCTAATCATTCCAGAAAATAACAAGTGTTCAACGAACCCTAGACCCGGAGAAGACCATGAGCGATTTAGCTACTCATACTCATTACAACAATCAAAACTAATGTAATAGGACTTACAATCATGAAACTATAGTAACAATAGACCTAAGAATGGTGGAAATCGCCTTCTTGGAGCTCTGGAACGGCTGGAATCGGAGATGGGGAAGAATGGGGCTGCTAAGGATTAAAACCTGATTTAGGATAACTTTTCTGTAAAAACACATTTCCACGTGTCGTGAAAACCCTTGCCCAAGTCCTTCGCGTGGCGCGAAGGACAAAATAGTCGGGGCGCCTTCTTGATTCCTCGCGTACCTCGAAGATTGGAGCTGAGGTCCAGAAATTCCAGGAAACTTGACTTTTTGACTTTTTCAATCCCGTGCCTCGCATCCGACTGCTTCTCATCCATTTTCCGCTCATTTAGCACATGAAACCTGGGAGGCACAAGCAACCACAAACACACATAAAACCGAACAAAGATACATACTAAAATAACTAAGACGCACACAAAACGACATATAAACTGTTAAACACTGCATCAAAACCATGTGTCGTTTCTTGTCACACAAGCCAGCAAGAAAGCTTTGTTAAGTTGAAAAACAACAATCAGTTAGATATAAGGGTTTGTTTGGTTGGGCGAATGAAGTGACAAAGGAATGAAATAGACAAGGTAAGCTTATGGAATGAATCATTATATTCCATCATCATGTTTCATTAACCTACACGAATGATATGATCATTCAAGTATATTGTTTCTTATCTTTATACTAATAAATCCTACAGGACACGTGTTATTTACTAGTGCATTCTCAGTATGTTTTTCTGTTCTCTCTCTCCTATTAAAAAATAATATTAAAAAATTATTTTTAAATATTTAATACAAATATAATTACCGATGTTTATTATTTATAGTTAAATACGGTTTTAGTCCTTGTGGTTTAACTAAAATAATTATTTTAATCTAAAAGTTTAAAATTTGCTTTTTTAGCCCATTTTTTAAAATTTTGTGCGGATCAACTCCAACCATTTAAGGGTATGTTTGGGATTACTTTTAAAATACAACTTATGACTTTTTCAAAAAGTAAGTACTCACTTACTTTTGGAAAACAACTTTTTCATTCTTTAAAAACCAACTTTTACACCATTATCCAAACAAACTTTTGACTTATTGACTTCTTGAAAAAATTAATAAGTCAATAAGTAGTTCCAAAAGTAATCCCAAACATGCCCTAAGATCCATTCAATTTTTCGCTTTACTCCAATGCCATTATCATTATTATTATTATTATTATTATTATTATTATAATTACTATTTTGCTTTTATTTTATATATTTATAAAACTAATACCTATAATATATAAAAAAATTATATAAATTAACAAAAAAAGAACATATTTTACTCTCTACAATAAAACCCTAAATCCATCTCATTTATCTTTTTAGTCACTTCATCATCTCTCTAACACCACCACACCACTTAATGGCAATTAGCTCGAAACACCTCAAACCACATAATTTTGATAACATCTTAGTAACGGTTTACTTTCCTGATCGAATCGATAGAATTGATTTGGATCATAAACAATGTTCACTTCAAACTTAAAATCATTGCATCAAACTACTACTACTTTCTTATGTTAAAGTTTCCTGCAATGAGGGAAATTAAGCTGGCATTTGGTTTCAGATATGGATTTTCAGAATCGGACAACTAAAACCAATTTAATTACAAAAATTCAAGCCAAATACGAGTTAATGAATAACAAACCTTATAGTCTCAGTTACATGTCCTACAGATCTTATATACAACTTCATAAACTCATCAATCCAGAGTCAAAATGTCACCTTTGAAGGTTGACATTATTGTTGCATCTTACTCTAATGCCATAGAAACTCACAAATAAGTTGAATATCAGTGATAAACACAAGGATAAACATATCAATTGCACAATTAAAAGTTTACAACTCATACGAATTCAGTGCGAGAACTTTTGTGGTTTAAATTAGTCGGTAAAATGAGCATATGCGAGTGAAGAATCAATTACCTAGTAGATTCAAGCAGATCGGTATTTAAGTCAATTCTTTCACAGCTGCAGAAATCATCGGTAATTTGTATGCGAAGTTAGGATTACCAGATTGGATCGGCTTCGAGAAGTTACAAGAGATCGTCCACTCGTCGTCGCCAACTGCAAAAATACGAACAACCGGAGGACGGTGGTCGTCCACTCACCATCGTTGGTAGGAGTTCATAGGTGGAGAAGCGAGTGAGATATGCGTGAGAGGATACCAAATGCAGTCGCCCTTTTTTTAATAAACCTATTTTGACCCCTGTTAAAACTAAATTAATATATAAATTAATAATTTTAAGTTTTGTAGGAAAAATCGTTGGAAAACATTTTCGACAAAACTTAAAACTTATATTATATTTTTTATTAAATTAATAAACATTATAATTTATATTAATTTTTTTTATTAAAGTTATTAATAAACATATATGTTTATTAATAATTTAAAAAATATTAAAATATAAGTTTTGTTTGTTTTATAATTTTTTTTTCGTTTAAATTTATAACCATAAATATTATACGCACTAGTTGGATATATATATATATATATATATATAATATTTAGAATTTGGTTAGGATAAATATCAAATTTTGAAAAATCCGACATTGTTTTCTCTCCCGTTTCCATCCATGTCGTCCTGAGCTTATTAGCCGCTGGTTCCAAAGGCGAAACACTAGACGAAATCCTAGGTTTCCTGAAAGCAAAAAAGACCGATATCCTAGCTCATCTTTGCAAATGTCATCTACTTCAAGGGAGCATGGAGTAACAAATTTGACGAGTCACTGACAGAAAAATCCGACTTCCATCTCCTCAATGACAAGAAAGTTCGAGTTCCTTTCATGACGATGAGGAAACCACAATTCGTCCGTGAATATGATGGTTTCAAAGTACTGGGTCTTCCTTATTTACAAGGTCATGATAAACGTCAGTTTACAATGTACTTTTTCCTCCCAGACGCAATAGACGGCCTTCAATCTTTGGTAGAGAAAATCAGTTCCACATCTGACTTTATACCAAAGAGTACCAGTGGGGCGGTTTTTTATACCAAAGTTTAAGATGTCATCCATGTTTGGAGTTTCTGACATGTTACAGAAATTGGGGCTTGTATTGCCTTTTGTCCCCGACCGAAATGGTTGACGCACCTGATGGTCTAGACCTTTATGTTTCGGGTATTCACCATAAATCTTTTGTCGAGGTTGATGAGGAAGGTACGAAAGCTGCAGCGGTCACCGTATGCAGTATGGCGACGGGATGTTCAAGGTTTAAGCCACCGGAGCCCGTTACCATTGATTTTGTGGTGGATCACCCGTTCTTGTTTGTGATTAGAGAAGACGTGAGCGGGGTGGTGTTGTTTATGGGACAGGTTGTTAACCCTGCTCATGCCGGTTGGGCCTTTTTTGTCTTTGCTAAGAACATAATGTTAGGTGTTTTGATTTTGGGATTAAAACTATTATCTATTCACAAACTGTTGATTTAATATGTTTTTTTTCATGTTTATTGCTCTTATATCCTAATATTTCGATCGTTTATACCTATAAGCTTTTTAAGTAGATGTATGGTTGTTTAAAGCTTTGGGGTCTAGCCCATAAGTTTTGATGCAGGAGTTAGTTTCTTGCAATTATAGGAATTGGGTTCTTAAGTTGTGTTCGTACTAATAAATCATATGTTTTAGTTTATTGACTTATTCTTGATTGTATTCTTCAGTATTTTATTTGAGTCTTGATAGCAGAGGCTATAGGAAGTAAATTTGCCTGTGAAAAACACATTTTATTTCATATGTTAGGTTAGGTTAAAAATAAGTCCATACACCTTATGTGTTTTTTTTTTTCAATCAATCAGTCTTTTACGTTAATTCTTCGGATCTCTTATGTAGACTCTTATTTGTTGTTGTAAATATCCTTATTTCTGCGGTGTGTAGTCTAAGGGAAAACTCTTATTACCCCTGATTTCGATTTGTAGTCTTGGGTTAGTATGGAAAAACAACACAACTTTGACGGGAAAGCCCAACTATACAAGTATTCGGGTATGTGACCTAGTACAAGATTAGTTTTAAAAATATAATAGGTTTGAGACGTGTATGGTAGCAAGTGATACCCACGCGTTTATCCGAAAATATTAATATACTATATAGTTTAGGCCACTGGGAGTGGACAGCGGGTAAGCAACGGGTAGGAGGCGGGTTGGTGGGTATACCGTTGCAAGCCCAGCGGGTTCAACGGGTAAAAGTGGGCGGGTAAGGTGGGCGGCTTTGTATACCCGCTAAAGGAGAATGAGTAACCCGCTGAATGAGGAGAAAAAGTAAAAAAATCTCATGCTTTACCTCTCTAAATTTAATAGGAGAATTTTATACATACCCCTAGAAACCTTTTAAATATCACATATACCCGACAAAACTTTAAAATATCATATAAACCCATTTTTAATGATATTTTACTTTAATACCCATTTTACCCTTTTTTCAATAAAAAATAAAAAAGCAAACTAAGGACCCACTAGCGTAATAGGCTTAAGTTGAAGAACATCGGACTGGGGGAAAGATTTACTTACACTTTTGTCCCATCATCAGAGGCGTTCCGTTACCGGAATTAACTTTCAAAGCTCAAAAAGAGGCGATAAAAATTAAAATGAAATCTAAAAGAAAATTTCGCTCCTTTTCTGAAAAATATTTAGAACTTATTTACTTTTCTGCAACTCGTTAGATGACAGATGTGATTGTAAAACATTACTAATACAAATCATCCTAATTTACATAAAATTTTAAGAAGATAAGGGTAAAATAGTCACTTTATAAATTGTTTTTAATTAAATGGGTAAATATGATATTTAACCAAGTTTCTAAAGGTATGTATGATGTATTAAAATTTGATTGGGTATATATGATATTTAGGGTAGTTTGTAAGGGTATACATGAAATTTTCTCAAATTTAATAAAGCTTTTCTTTGATATTGTTATGATAAATGTTCACTATTCCAATTTATTAATTTGTTTACTCAACACATTATTTGTTCACTCCCAACTTTTAAACTTTTTAACACAACTTTGCTAAACCATTTAGAAGTATATTAGTGGGTGGCGGGTATTGACGATAACGTTCTTTTGGAGTTGCATGATATAGCTACATCTCGAATTTGGACTAAGACTAGATGTCTTTTTATTTATTGTTATGTACTTTTAATTAATTAATTAATTTTTTAGTTTTTTTATTTGGTTATTAATTTGTTTTAAGTTAAAAAAATAAGTGGGTTGGAGGGTTCTTGTAGGGTACCACTCTCATCATAGAGGGACATATTCTCTTATAATATTTTATTTATCATAGGGTTATAAATAAAGATTCGATCTAGAGGCTTAATGCAAATCTAAAGTTGAAAACCATAGCCATAAAACCACCAAAAGGCCGCCACCCCTCTCCCTCTCTTGAAGTTTGGCTATGAGCAACAAGCAAGCCCGGAGCTTCGTTTTTTGTGCAGTTTGGTGATTATCATGTATTGGCTAGCACTGTTCGTTGTTGTATTGGCGTGGATATCGATAGTCAAGTTATTTTCAAGCATCAACAAGATTAAGGTAAGAAATTTAAAGTGTTTTAATTATTTTTCATCTTCTAGGTTTTCTACAGTTTTTGCAATCGGATTTACGGTTTCCCATCTTGAATTTGATTAAAAGTTCCGCAACGTTTTAGGATTTGATAATTTTGGAAAGCTAAAACTATACAGAAAATCCCAATAGTTAAAAGTTCAATCGGACTGTAACATCCAGAAACCCCGACTCTATTATTTGCCCAAAAAGAATAGGAAGAAAACAAGAATAAGGATGACGGTCTTGTGAGGGGTGCAAGGGCTTAGCCCAGGGGCTTCCCTTAACCTAGGAACACACAAGATCAGCCACCATTTGCATCCAAACTTCAAAATCGTTTGTCAAGATTTGCTCGAAAAAGCTTAAAGGTTGCTTCCAATATGCTTCTCCGTCATAGTAGAGCAAGAATCCACGAAATAAACGATGTTTTTGAGGTAAGAATCCTACCTAAAAACTCTCTTTTTAGTTTAAATGGGTTTGGGGTAAACTTAGGGTTTTGATCTTAAAAAGACAAGGTTTTTACGTGACATAAGTAGGGTTGTAAACATGCCTAGTCAAGCCGAGCCAGACTTGGTTCGAGCTCGAAATTAAACAAGCTAGCTCGGCTCGGCTCGATTTTTTTTCGAGCTTGAAAGTTAAGCTCGAGCTCGGCTCGTAAAAAGCACGAGCCAGCTCGTGGCTCGTCGAGCTAGCTCGTTTATTTTTACTTTTTATTTTTTTACACATTAATATATAAAAGACAAAAATACAAGATTATTTGCATCAAATCACTTGCATTACCTATTTCAAGTTTGTTGTAGAGATGGAGAGGGACTGAGAAAGAGATGTAATCTAGAGTATGGACTCAGGACTTCTCGAGCATGGAGGCTGGAGACTTGTAAATGGCAATTAGGGTGTAAGTTTAAAAAGCTGAATTTGAAATATTGAATTACCTATTTCAATTTAGTGCATTAAAAGCATTCCTACGACATTTTTTATAATTATATATTGTATTAGTTATTTAGACAAGCCCACGAGCCGAGCCAACCCTAGCTCGAGCTCGGCTCGATTAGAATTCGAGCCAGCTCGGCTCGGCTCGTTTACAACCGAGCTTTTTCCAAGCTTTTTTCGAGCGATCTTCTAGCGAGCCGTGAGCTTTTTGAATAGCCCTAAACATAAAGGACTAAATTAGTTAAAATGGATAAACGTACAAAAAATGATTATTAGGTGTTTTTTCTTATTGGATTAATTGGTTCACAATTGATCCCTACCCCATATAGGGTAAGCATCATTTGTGAACTTGTAAACCAAAAACCTAAATTCTAACCATACATTTATTTTCATCTTATTTTAATTAATTTCCCCAAAATCAAACATTATATTAACTATAACAATGGCGACACTAATCAGGGAGGGGTGGACGGGTGGGTCATGGTTGATGACTTGTATCTTATTCTTCCGGTCACACATGAAAAGCCTTCTCGTCCCATTAAATTATTTTTCATAAACAAGCTATTGAATCTTCTTCTTCCAATGTATGTATTATGTTTTCACGTATGATATACTAAAAGTAAAATTTAGAGTAAAGTCTCATTTTTATAATTAGTTTAGCCTAATTATCTACTTTCAACTAAAAACTTTTTTCGTCCATAACTTTTCAAAATCTAGCCATTTTCATCTAGCTGACTAACTCCGTTTACATTTCGACAAGAATCAGCCAGTTATTAACCAAATCGGGTCGAACCACTTGAGCCAGATTTAATTATACTCCATAGGTTTTATGAGTTCGATTTTGAGGACCTCAAAGTTCATGGGATATGGGCTATGTAACAAAGTAAACTTTAAAGGATTTTAAGGAGAGGTTTTCTAGTAAAAAAAATAACTACAAACTCCATTGTTAGAACCTAGAATCTCAAGGGTCTTAAAATTGTGTCTTGCCAACTCTTCTAAGAAAGAATTGGTGACAGGTTTATGGGTATAAAACCTATGTACTCTTCACAATCCTTTCATCCTTTATTGATAAAGCTTTTTTTTTTTTAGAAAAGTTAATTGTTACAATAAAAATATTAATGTTCATATATTTACATTTTTCTGTTTAATAATTATTTATACATTAAACTTTTAACTAATATAGTAAACTTTATGTAATATTTATATACTTTTATCTATTTAAAAAAATAATTATGACATCATCCGGTCTAACCAATCCGACCGGTGGATCGGTAAGACGACCAATTAGAATCCAGACAATTTTTGTGACACGATTAATTTCACGAATATGTTGTTTTTTACTCGATAAACAAGAAAAGAATGGTACTACAAACTATCCCTTAAAGGTTTAAGGAATGAAATTCCAAAGCACCGCAATTTATTTAAGAACAAGAAACATATGCACCGCAAACCAATAAGAAGCCGGACATTTTCTGAATAAAATACACAAGCAAGTTCTAATCTACCCGCAAATAAAATATCTAATCTACATTTCAAAGGCAAGAAAAGTGTACCATTCAATAAACGGATAATGGAGAGTATGGGTGATTTCAGGATACTTAATCTTAAAACCATGAGCCGTTTCTTGTCACACAAGCCAGCCGAGAAAGCTCTGTTAAGTTGAAAAACAATAATCATTTAGATATAAGGGTTTGTTTGGTTAGACGAATGAAGTGACAAAAGAATGGAATGGAATGGATAAGGTAAGCTCATGCAATGAATCATTAAAATTCTTTAAATTCCATGTGCCGTTTCTTGTCACACAAGCCAGCCGAGAAATCCTTTAAATTCCAATTCCAATTAATTCCGCAAACCAAACGCCCCCTAAATGAATAGCAGAAAAGAATAGAAAAGTGAAGAGGGTTACAGTTATCCGCGTGCTGACTTGGCTGTCCAGTTTCAATCAAAGTCAGCTCCATATCATGATTGGCTGACCAACCAGGTTCATATGTTTCAAGAAATCCAATCTTTGCTTTGTTAGGTAGGTCATGGGGGTGAACAAATGGCACTCCCGGGGGCCACCCAATCTCCAATCGGATGTTGCCACATGGACTGTCAAGTGTGTGAATGTGACTCTCACACTCCTTCAATGTGCAGAATCTGAGCTTGATACCTTTCTTATCGGCTATGTCCTGAACTCTCTCTTTAAGAACTCTTTGAGCTTCAAGCCGTAACCTTTTAGAAGGTGGCAACGGTTTTAACCTAGAGATGTTCTTCTTTCTCTTCATCAAGGGTTTCATAGATCCTGTATTAGTATAGCATCGGCAAAGGACCTGTTGTTAACAAACTTCTTTCTAAGAGAAAAAAAGAATTATAATTCCATTTTATGATGATAACATAAACATTTATCGTCACCAGACAAACCATTTACTTACGAATGTGTTGATACAGGTTATGCTTTATCCCTAACGGGTCAAACGTGTATGATAAAAAATTGGCTATTTATTTAAAAAAAAAATCCATGTTAGAAATGCACTGACCTTCTTGGGCTGTAGGAAAACTGAAACTTGAGAAACTGTTTCTGTTAAAGAGTTGATCCAACGGATGTGATCTCTGCATAAAGTCATCAACTGATACTGGAATCTGGAACTGAGCTTCAACACCATGACCAGCCGCTCTCATCTCGGAACAGTTAAGGCTAGTCATGGATTTAGGCATAAGTTTAAAAGAAAGAGAACACCGCCCATACATGTTACCATGTAAATTACTAATATCAGTTCTATGCAATGCAGGGCTAACATAGCCAGCAGTAGCATGGTACAAAGCAAGTCCAGGGTACACGACCGCTTCTTGAGGACCAAGATCACCATCCACGAGCACCCAACGACCATTAAAATCTCTAATATGAAACCCAGCTTTATCTGATTTTATAATAGATATTACACTTTTGTCAACTTGATGATCATGGTCAGGGAACATGACGTCTTCTTGGGTTGTTAAGTTATGGTGTTGAGCTCCTTGAAAGGAGGGCCTTGCATGACAATTAACTGATAAAACGGAAGATGATATTTCTCGATTTCTCAAGGGAACACTATCAAGTATTTCAGTGAAGGCACCGCCACGTAGGTTCAAATAGAAACTAACTGCATCAAGTATACCACGGGCTGCTTTTCCGAGTAGGACAAATATATCAGCCAACCCAGCAGGGGGCAATTCAATGTCATTGTTGGGTTCTGCAGGAGTTATTCCCGGTCTGTAATCATAACTTTCTTGCCACATTTGGGGATCTGCTGAGTATCCTGACGTTTTGCACCATTCACGGGAATCATTAATGTGAATCATATCAGCAGATGGGTATGCGGGTTTTTGACTGAAGTACAGTCGAGCAGATTCCAGGCAACATCTTAAAAGAGCACCATCATTTGCTGGAAATTGGATGATGGCAGCAGAATATTGAGCAAGTGATTGTGACAACGTTGAAACCGATAGTTTGTATGTGTCAGAAGGAAGTCCTTCAGAAGCTACAAGATCTGTGAGCTTCACACGGCTTAAGTTTGACAGGCCATTGCCAGCCATGAAAACGGTTATTTCTCCACAATATGTGCTATGGTAGATGTGTGCTGCATTATGGAAAGCGGGATTATTTGTAATCAAGTCAAGATCATATTAAGCACACTAGGTTGGAGACCCGTGTTTTACAAACGTTAGAGCATTCACATTAGCTTCCTCATCCCTATCCCCATAATTTAACTAAAAATCACATTTTCCTAAATTTAACTCTCATTTTCTAAAAATCTCCCCATCCTTATCTCTATATTCTTTTTTTATTCTTGTTTTCTCTTTCTTCCATTTACAATCTTTAATTACTAGCTATTTTGTCTTATTATCTTTTTTTCTAAAATTTATTTCTAATAAATTTTTATAGAAGTTTGACTATCTAATTATAATTTTCGGGTTTCGGGTTAATCGGGTCGGGTTAACCCAACAAGGATGAAAACGACACCCGTAGAGAAATATAAGAGTTTATTAACTACTAATAATTTTGTCTTATTATCTTTTTTCTTTTAAAATTGATTTCTACTAAATTTTTATAAAAGTTATAAAAAGAAAAAAACAGAAGCACAAGAACTGATCTTAAAAAAAAGTACAATGAATTCAGGTTACTTGAGAAACATTTGCATTTATATGGTAATCATGTAAAACTCATAAACTAACTAGCAAATTAGCAACACTTTGAACCACTTTGAGGTGCCTGGAAAATTGAACCACTTTGAACATTTTGAACAAAGAAATGCCTATAATTACCATCATTTATATAGAACATACAGGTAGCTTTGAGATCAATCTATCAGATGGTTCAATTGCAAATTGACATGAAGTCCAAAATGTTAGATTCTCAATTTCTCATGAGATTTGTGAGCTGCTATTTTGGCACAGTCAAATTTATTATGCATGTATTGTGAATGGAACCAAAATGAAGCCACTGTGATACGGAACCAAAATGCTAACCTGCTCGAGTGCTTGACCGGATATGTTATCTTTTCAATTCAAAGTATTTTTGACCTCCAAAAGGCAAAGTATAGCTCTCACAATCTGTAGACATCAAAAAATAGTGTTTGTTGTATCAAAAATTAGAAAGCATATTGATAGGTACACGTGAGGATACCATGCACACAATCAGCACTCCCCCACGTTCTCGACATGCAGCACTTTGATTATCATTTATCATGAACGTTCATTTTATTTCTATGTTATTTTTATTTATTTAATTTGGAGTAGTTGTGTTTTCTAATCCACTTCCCTAGACGTTAGCAACGTGGGTTTGCATCCTATTTTCCTATATGTAAGCGCCCATTGAAATGAGAAGGGCAGTGAGTTTTATCTGTAGTGGTGTTCTTAGACCTGATTACCTAACCGTAGTGGTGTATCTGTATCTCCGGTTGGATATCATACCCAGGTTTTCTGTAACACAACAGTGAGTTTTATTTTACTTCAATTTTATCTCCGATTACCTAACCGTGGTGCTAGCTCAACAGTGAGTTTTCTATAACACGAACGAGCATTAGATCTATCTGTTTCCACCCGTTTTATTTTATTTCGATTTTATATCCGTTACCCTTACCCAGGTGTATATCATACATAAGTTGCAATTAACATTTAGTAATTAGTTTTTAATAAAGATTGCCACCCAAATAACATCAATTCATGAAGTTTTATGATTTGCATTTCTCAACATTTATCCCGCACATCAATGTAACTTGTGTAAATAACTTTTCAGTTGCATATGGCTTAACTTGATAGAATATAATAACTAACTCATTTGCTAAGAATCAAAATCCATTATCATACTAAGTAAGAACAAATTCATTTTTGGTCAAATAAGAAATTGCAGATTCATTGTTTGCAGACAGATAAACAAGGTAGAATCAATCATTGACAGAACATTTTCATTAATCTAAACACAATTTCAATCATAAATCAGAAACAAGAAGACTACTGATCATAAACCCTAGTTAAACAAATCCAAATGCGGATACAAAAAGATGCAAAAGTTAGGGTTCTTACCTGATATGAAAGGAAGCAGAGAAGCAAGTAGCCATTGTTCTAACCTGAAATTGAGATGAACCGAACACTGTGAGTGTTTAAGGTACCAATCAAAACGATTTTTGGTAGGAATAACATAAACACAAACCTGAAATTGATGAGCTTGATGATGATTGATGAAGAAAACGAAAAATGATCGATTTGTTAATGGTTCAACGATGGCTGCGGCTTGGGATGTGCGATTTCAGAATGTGGGTTCTGGGATTTTGCTTTGCGTGGGGGTGGGGGAGAAGAAGCGGGAAGAAGATCGATAGTTGTGGATTGATTGGGGTGAACAGGAAACCCCAAATACAGGGGTTTATGTAGCGACCTTCAAAAAATTGGTAAATTTGATTGATTAAATCTATTTTCTCTTTAATTTAGGGATAAGGATAGAAGATAGCGGTTTGTTTCGATAAGTTGAACCGAATGTTTTAGAACAAGCCGGTTTGAGCCGGATTTAATTGTATTTCATAGGTTTTATGAGAGTATTTTTTTTGAACGGCCAACGAGTACTATATGCCCGGTCACCCGGGTAAACCTAATGGTAAAAGGCCACCCACGCCCGCTAACGCAGACAGCACTGGTGACCCGGCCCGCCCACCATTTCAAGGAAAACTCACCACCTAAAGGCCCACTGTGGTAAAACCCCTGACTCACCTGATAATATTTTGCATCAACTGAGACTCGAACTCATGACCTCCACATTGGAAGGGCATAGGAGTGACTTCTCTTAAACCAATTGATCTAGAACTCATTTGCCAACAAAGTAAACTTTAAAGGATTTTAAGGAGATGTTTTCTCCATTGTTAGAACCTATAATTTCAAAAGTTGTAACATTATGTCTTATCAATTCTTCTAAGAAACGATTGATGACAGGTTTATGTGTATAAAATCTATAAATATTAAGTTCATATATTTATATTTTTCTATTAAATAATTATTTGTGCATTAAACTTTTAACTAATATAGTATATAAATTTTATGTAATATTTATATACTTTTATCTATTTTAAAAAATAATTATGATGTCATCCGGTTCTTAAATCCGGTCTAACTAACCCGACCGGTAGATAGTAAGACGACCAATTATAATCTAGACTATTTGTGTGACACGATTAATTTCACAAATATATTGTTTTTTACTCGATAAACAAGGAAAGACTATTACTATAAACTATCCCTTAAAGATTGAAGGAAAGAAATTCCAAACACCGCAATTTCTTTCAAAATAAGTAACATATGCATTGCAAACCAATATGAAGCCGGACATTTTCTGAATAAAATACATACAAGCAAGTTCTAAACTACCCGTAAACAAAATATCTGATCTTGATTTCAATGCGAGAAAAGTGTACCGTTCAGTAAACAGATAATGGTGAAAGTATGGGTGGTTTCAGTGTTGATCAGTTCTTGTAACATGATAATGGAAAACAATAATATAAATCATACCTGATGAGCTAACCTTAGAGAGGGAAGACGTCATGATCCGCTAGGAAGATCGGGTTCCCGTTTAGGGTGTGCGGTTAGGATGGCTAAGGTGAGTTCGTGAGAACTCATGGTTATGAGAGAGAGAGGGACGATATTGGTGTTAGTGGTAATTGATTCATTCATTCTTTAATTCCCTCTAATAATCTATTTATAAATATGTACACCCAAGGGGAAACCCATTAAGAGTAATTAGGCACATCAACTAATTACTAGCCATAGGTTAACAATAATTATATTTGATCATTTAATAATAAGATAAATGATTATAAGAGCCACATAATAAATCGTGTCTTACATTCTCCCACTTGGCTGAGTAATCATTTATTATGAGCATTAGTAAGTCTGCGCAGATTTAATACTCATTTTAGTTTTAAACCAAAACTGTAGCAGAGAAACACAGTCATTGAATCAGTATGCAACTCAAGACCTCCATTAATCAAACTACAACCCCAACTTAAAACTTAAGTAAACTTAGGATCAAATTTACAAATAAGCCTTTTAACGTTGATTTGTATAGTTACTTGTCTATACGTTTTTAGGCATGCATGAACGTATTTAGAGACAAACAAATTCAAATAAGTGAGGAAATTTCATTAATAATTAATCATTCATAGTACGATATGCAATTACGTATGGTCATTAGTAAAACTCGTCTTAATTATAAGCGCTTACATAAGACTTCTCGGTAATAGACCTTTAGTTATATGGATCCATTTGCATATCATGAATGTATTCGACACAAAGATTTAGTTTCCTCAACTTGTTTATAATTTATAACTGAACAATAATTTCGTATCGAAATTTAATGCAGCTCCGCACGAACTGTTACTGTTCGAGAAGTAAGGGTAACTGACTTATCACAATGAGTCTTCGATATGATATTTATGTGGAGTTACTAAATTATGAGTCCACTGATAATTTTCCATCAAAATTTAGTGACAATTATGTTATTTAAACTTAGGTTGTTGTTAACAGTTCCTTATGACTCTCCATGAGATAGGTATGTCTGCTAACATAAGGATATACCCCGAAATTGACATTTTTTATTTCTTTGAATACAACAGAGTTAGAATAAGAGTAGTCAACTGTTTTAAGTTCTCACTTCTTCTTTAACTTATAGTCTCTCGTTCTTAAAGATATTGTAATATTTCATTAGATGCTTCATAATAATCTAGACTAGTCTAGTGTTCTGCAAAGTGAGCAATATCTAAACAAGAATAGACTTTAATCTTCATAAGGCTTTTAATTAATGAAGCATAAGGAAATAATTTTTCATTAACCCTATTAGCCTCTAAAGGAGAACAATTTAAATGTTACACTTGTAAGGATCCGCTTAGAGTAAATCTTATGGGACGAAACTAATGTCTCATTGGATCTATCTCGGTGTATTTTGATACATATCATATAAGAGTAGGCCTAACAATCCTGACCCAAAAACTTAAATATGGGTCAGTTTGGGCTTATAGTATAAAGTTTTGGGTTGATTTGGGTCGATTTGGGTCCATAGAGTTTTTCTAGGGGTTAAATTGGGTCTGCTCCAAAACAAATAAAGATAGCCGCCGGGTCAGACTGGGTGATTAGAAAAGCACGCACGGGTCAAATTGGGTGTTCCTGCTTTGGCAAAGATTGGGCAATTGACTACAGTTCGTTTCAAATTGGGTGACTAAGCTGCATCGTTTCTACTTCATAGCATCATTTTCTTCCTGGTCCCTTTCTTGAGTTCATCGCTTCGCGTTAGGGATCTGCCTTTCTTGAGTTCCTCACTTCATATTAGGGTTTTGAGGCTGCATCGACTTCGCATTACAAGGTTCTATTTCATCATCATCTTCGTGCTCGTTGTTCGTCTTCCAAGCCCTATTGTAATCACTGTAATTCTCATTGATCAAATACCATTCTTGGAATATCATGCATATCAATTTTAGTTGAGGTTATAACCAAATTTCATTAATTAGTGATTTTCCTAACACAATTTTACATAAATCTTAGTGTAGGTTAAATTTGGTCAAAACCCATAAAAACTCATATTTTATATTTTCTTTGTTCTGATTCACCAAAATTCACTTCTTTTTCTTCATATTTTACATTATTTATATATACTGTAGGGATATTTGGTTAATGTGAAATGGTCTTGTCTTGAAGGAATATTTGGTTAATGTGAAATGGTCTTGTCTTTCATCATCATATTTGTTATTTGTTTCTCATGAGTGCAGGTTTTAGGACTCCAAAAAAATAGACAAAATTTTAAAATCTTTTATCAATTTGGTAACACAAGTAGCAGAAAGATTTGATTTTGATTCAAGAACTGCCACAAATTAACAGAATTGAACACAGATCCATATATCTCTGTTGTGTTACCAAATTGATAAAAGATTTGATAAAATTTTTGGCTCCTGGTATCTCTGTTGATGTAATTTGTTTGATCAGGTGATGGTATAAATCGATGATATTGTCAATGATTCTTGCCTTCTAGCAGCTAATTATTTTTGGTTATTGGACTTTTGAATTTGTGTCTGTACATGCACAGCTAATTATTTTTGGTTATTGGACTTCTGAATTTTTTGAACAATTAAGGTTGGTGCAATGCTGCTTATCTGCTTATTCAGAATGGTTTTTTGTTGCAAATGTTATGGTTGCAGTAGCAACGCAACAAGTGTCTAACCCTGTTCTGACCTGTTTTGTCAATGTTTAAAACAACCCGTCCTGAACCGAACCCGTCCTGACCCGAACCCATTCTGACCCGAACCTGTTTTGACCCGAACCCGTTCTGACCCGAACCAAAATATCATTTTTTCTAAAACAACTCGTTTTGACCCGAACCCGTTCTAACCCGTGACCCGAACCCGCCCGACCCATCCAGTTTGCCAGGCCTACATAAGAGGTATCTCCGAGATCCATCATGTCAAAATATGAGTAATCAATGCTTTGACTTATGTAATATATACTTGTCAAAAGAATGTCATCTATATAAGGAAAAGTTTGCATTAGTTGCTCCCACTCATCTTGAGGTAGGTGTGCAAATTCACTTAGTTCTTGATGAAGAGAGTTGCATTATTATCTCAATCAACCCATACATTGAGCATTACTACATTAATCTTTATTTGGCTATTTTCGCAAATAAAATGTTTGGCACAAGTTTTGAAATAGATAAAGTATTCACCTTGTTTGTAGGAATGAGCCTCTAAAGTCAAAAGCTTAGCTTCTAGCTTCTTAACTTGATTTCTCAAGCGTACTCGTACTTCTAGGAGCGTTTCTTCTTACACCGGGTACTAGAATGAGCGGGAATCGAACCAGGAACGTCGGGGATCGTCTACGGGAGTTCTGGAACTGATTTTGAGTGTGATGGATGAGTTGGAAGTGAGTTTTGAAGTTGAATTCGTCCATCTATTTATATGCTGAAAAGCCGGTTCGTAGCGGACCGCTACGCCGGTGGTGGCGGTCCGCCACCGCCCTAGATGGCGTCAGCCCTAGATGCCCATCACTGATTGGACCGAACATAAGTTTACGGCTAGCGGACCGTTACCCAGGGGCGTTACCATCTGGCGTGGCGGTCCGCCACTTGTATACGACACAACTCGACCATTAGTCACTATACACGTGTCTAACCCGGATTGTTTGCTTAGTCCCTACGTAGCGGACCGTTATCATGTATGGTGGCGGTCCGCTACCCAAACCACTATCGTAGCGGACCGTTATGGTTAACCTTAGCGGTCCGCTAAGGTCTTAAATCTCAAATTTTCCATTTTAGCAGACCGTTTAGTACAATTATACTTACAGTCCCTAGGGTTTAAATTTTGCCAAATCTTGAACATTTTTGGGGCAGGTGTTACATCCTCCCCACATTGTTTGAAACTCGTCCTCGAGTTTACTCAAACAGGTGTGGATATTTCTTTTCATTTCAGACTCCAGTTCCCACGTGTACTCAGGTCCACGTCTGGAGTTCCATTTCACTTTCACGATTATCAATTTCACTTTCACGATTATCAATTTCTTTCTTTTCAATCTCTTTTCCTACATGTCCTCGATTTGTAAAGGTTGTTTCACAAATCTTAACTTTTCATCTACCTCTACATCTTGTAGGGGCATTAACAGAGATTCATCTGCCAAACACTTGCGCAGATTTGATACATGGAACACATCGTGTACTCCATTCATTTCATCTACAGGCCAAACTATTTTCAAGATTTTGAATGGTTCTACGAATCTAGGCTTAATTTTCCTTTCTTTCCAAATCTTACAACGCCTTTCCATGGTGAAACTTTCAACATAACGTTATCACCGAAGTTAAATTCTAACGGCTTTCGTCTCTTATCAGCATAACTCTTTTGACGATCACGAGCCGCTTTTAACCTATCTTTTATCTGGATAACTTTCTCAGTTGTTTCCATGACTATTTCAGGTCCAGACAACTGATTTTCTCCTATTTCAGACCAACATATTGGAGTTCGACATTTACGACCGTAAAAGGCTTTAAAAGGAGCGGCATGTATACTCGTATGATGTAACATCCATTATTTTCAAACCATATTTTTCTTTATTTATTTTATTATGTACAATAATAGAACACATGAAGTCCCGTACTTACTCAAGCTCATCATGCCACACTAGCTAGCATTCTAAACATTTTTCAACCTTTCATTTACATATATATTTTTTTATTATATATATATATATAACATATGTAAATATATTTATATAGATATATTAAATACTTTGTATGTTGAATTAAATCAAAACTTATGAGCTTTAATGACGTAATTACATCCTTGTATATATATATATATATAAATATGTTTTATTTAATTATAAATAAATATGTAAATGTTTATACATTTGATTATATTAAATAAACCACTTATACAATCTCCTTTATAAATAATTACAATAACAATTAGATTTTAAAAAAAACAATTTTATAAATAAATAAAAGGAATTTAAAACAAATAAAAGGATAATTAATGATAAGAATATATCAAGTTGATACAAGTTTTATAAACTAATTTGTTCAAATTAAATGATCTATCAAAGATTTGGGCCTTGGACCCCTTTTATATAGCAAAAGAACCCCTCATTATGTGTTTGAACCCCCCCTTCTTGTGTGAACCCTGGAAATTATCAAGAACAAGTTTGACTCCAAAAAAGTCAAACTCGCACAAATCACCATCTAAATTGCCTTAATCTTCAACCAATCTTTCCTTTCTTGGATCTTAATTATTCCTAACCGATCATTGACCACTTTCCAAGCTTTAATTCAAAGGATTTGAACCAAATTCATGAGACTTACACCCGTATGGAAAGTCGCGTGAATGAGGGACGAATCCGCGTTTTTATGGTGTAAATCCCTGAGTTCGCGTCCCAATCAACACAGCTGCTAAACGCGTTTGTGATAGATTAGTCACCCTATATATGTATCCACTTCGATTGCAAGCAACAACACCTCAAAACCGTCCCCTCTTTTCCTCCTATCGCGACCGGGTTTGGGCACCAGCACTTCAATTTCTTTGCTTCGTGATCCAGGTCCTACTTCAGGTATCATCTACCTACTGATTTTTGTCTTCCCTGGAATCTTTAATCTGTGCATCTTACTTGGGATTTAGGGTTAGGGTTATGGAAGGCTGGTAACGATGAATGTGAGGGGATGTATCAGAAGCAGAAACCTGTTGTTTTTAAAGGTTATTTTCTGATTAATTAACAGACTTAGACATAAGGTCCAGTGGTTAAACAGCTCCACCCATACAAACTAGGTCACAGGTTCTAACCCCGTGACCTACTTTTCTTTTTTATTATTCCCTTTCTTTTACTTTGCTTTGATTCAATTTACACACACACCCATTTACATATTATTGATAAGTAATGATTAATAAACAAATTCTTTTATAATTTTTCAAGTGTTTAAAATTAATATCATTTATAAATAAAAAAAGAAAAGTACTTATACATGTCTCATTGTTTACTAAAAATTTCGATTATTATTCTATATACTTCGTTACCACCATTTCAAAAACATGACAAACGTTATTGTATTTAGACCCTATTATCTTATATATAACGTTTAAAAATTATAAAATGATCGTGTGTTTTAACGTCATGAAATTTATGAAAACGGAAGGGTTATGTATATATATTTTGCCTAAACCTCTAAAATAACACGATCCATGATATTAGCAATGCGATCTTATTAGTGTTACTAATATCATGAATTTTAATAATCGTGTTTATTATATTATTTCCACAAATAATATGGTAATAGTCGTTACATGATTTATTTAGTAAATTGATTTTCTTAAATAATAATATCACAAATCGCATGACTAATTTAATTATTTCAAATTATATATTTATAAATATTGTTATACAATAATATTTCAAAATGATGGTCATTTTAATAACCTAATTTAATCACCTTTGACTTCGTTTTAATAATGTAAATATTAATATTTAGTATATTAATATATAATTGCAAATAATACTTATTATTGACACATGTCCCCCTTTTATAAATAAAATTTATAAAACAACATTTATTAACCTTAGTCAAATTCCCGATCGCACACAATTCCAAAACCCTATACCCCCAAATCGTTCCGTCTTTATTCCTTTTAATCATTCCGTCCCTTTTTCCTTTAATCATTTTAATGTATTAAATATGTATGACTATTTATTTAGGGCATCATTAACCCGGTTCACTTGTCCTACCGATCTAGTTCAACTTTAAGACTCCATATCATGGTGAGTTTACATAGCCCCTTTTTCGTATTTAGATATTTGGGGTGAAATATGATTACATTCAAATACTATTTGCAATTACACACGTACAATTCTACAATATGATCATATGTGTTTATTTGTGCTTTATTCTTGAATGCTAATTGTTAAGGCTACATATACATGATATACACGTGCAAACACAAATACATTACTTCAGGCTAACATGTGTTGTTAGGCCCTACATTAGGATAACATGTGTTGTTATGTCCTACATTTACATTAGGATAACATGTGTTGTTATGCCCTACATTAGAATAACATGTGTTGTTATGCCCTTCAATTACAAAGTTTCATTTGTGCATCTAGCTTAACTTAGATTCTCCATAAATGCTTTATAAACCATGCATCATATGAATTGTACACAAAACATTTGAACTTTAATTGTGGTGTCAAAACCTATGTATGTTCACCAACTATTTATACTTGACCCTCTCATTTTATCATGTTTCAGGTACAGTGTTTGAGTTAAGATTTCAAGTCGCTTCACTTAGGATTGAGGACCTAGTTTTAAATTTAATAAAGTTATTCATGTATTTTTATTTTTATAAGAGTTGTACTTAATTACTTGAGCTATGAAATGAAAGTTATTGTTTAATTATCACAACTTTAGTAAACCATGAGCTTATGAACAGTCTACATGTCCCGCCCCGACGTTTCCGCCGTCGGTTGGGGTGTGACATATTATAGTTATTATTGTAGGAGAATTCCATTGGAGGTAAGTGGTCATCCCAACTTCATATCCACAAGCTCTTAACATGTCTTCAAGAGTTTGGATTGTTCTTTTCCTCTGCCCGCCTGTCTGAGGATGGTAGGTAGTGCTAAGATTTAATTTAGTACCAAGAGCTTTCGGAAAACTTTGCCAAAATCGAGAAGTAAATCTACTATGTCTATCTTATACGATAGATAGTGGCACACCATGTAATATTATGATTTCATTAACGTATAACTGTGCTAATTTATCCATACTGAATATTTCTTTTATCGGAAGAAAATTAGCAGACTTAGTAAGTCTGTCAATAATAACCCAGATAGTATCATTCCCCCGACTCGTTTGGGGAAGTTTTGTGATAAAGTCCATGGTTATAATTTCTTATTTCCATATTGGAATTTCAAGTTGGTGTAACAAGCCTGAAGGCTTTTGGTGTTCTGTTTTAACTTGAGAACAGGTTAAACACTTTGCAACATAGATCGCGATATGTTTCTTCATTCCTATCCACCAGTAATTGGGTTTTTGGTTTTTATACATCTGATCGCTTCCAGGATGCATAGTATATTTAGATTTATGGCTTCTTCAAGAATTTCCTCACGAGTATTCTCATAGATAGGAACCCAGATTCTCTTATTCATTCTAAGAATTCCATCGGCTCCTTTGATCAACTGATCGATCATACCTCCCAATCCTTCTTTCTCAAGGTTGGGTTCTTGTAATGCCAGTTTTTGAGATTCCTTAATACGAGTGATAAGATCGATTTGGAGATCAAGTCTTAAAGCACGAACTCATTTAGGTTTCTCGTGTTCTTTTCTGCTCAGAGCATCAGCTATGGCATTGGCTTTTCCTTCATGATAACAGATCTCACAATCGTAATCACTCAGGACTTCCATCCAACGTCTCTGCCTCATATTCAGTTCCTTTTAACTGAATATATACTTCAGGCTTTCATGATTAGTGAATATGGTGAACTTGACTCCATATAGATAGTGTCTCCATAATTTCAAGGCGAATATTATGGCACCCAGTTCTAAATCATGAGTCGTATAGTTCTTTTCGTGGGTCTTTAATTGATGAGAAGCATAAGCAATAACCTTGCTTCCTTGCATTAACACATAACCAAAGCCGGTGTGTGAAGCATCATAGTAAACTGAGAAGCCTTCATTTCCATCTAGCAAAGCCAATATTTTTAGAGTTTTGAACGCTTCAGATTGTTTAGGGCCCCATTCATACGTGACTGTCTTGCGAGTCAGAGAAGTTAATGGTATTGCAATTCGAGAGAAATCTTGGATAAATCTCCGATAGTAACCAGGTAAACTGAGGAAACTACGGACTTCAGTTGTTGACTTTGGAATTTCCCATTTAGATATGGCTTCAATTTTGACAGGGTCAACTTGAATACCATTGGCATTGATCACATGCCCAAGGAATTGAACTTCTGACGGCCAAAACTCACATTTTGAGAACTTAGCGTATAGCTTCTCTGTTCTCAGAATTTCAAGTAATATTTTCAAATAATTGGCATGATCTTCCTTACTTTTGGAATAGATAAGAATATCGTCGATGAATACAATAACGAATTTGTCCAAATAAGGTTTACGGACTCGATTCATCATATCCATGAATGATGTTGGTGCATTACTAAGTCCGAACGGCATTACCGTGAACTCATAATGCCCATATCGAGTTTTGAAAGCAGTTTTAGTAATATCTTCTTCCTGGACTTTCAATTGATGATAACCAGAACGAAGATCAATTTTAGAAAAGCAACAAGCTCCTTGGAGTTGATCGAAAAGGTGTCATACCGGGAGTAGATAACGATTATTTATCGTAACTTTGTTAAGTTCACGATAATCAATGCATATATGCATTGTCCCGTCTTTCTTCTTAACGAATAAGACTGGAGCTCCCCAAGGTGATGAGCTTGGTCTTATAAATCCTTTCTCCAGTAATTCGTCTAATTGCTTCTTTAGTTCTGCCATTTCGTTTAGAGCTAATCTGTACGGGGCTTTAGCAATAGGTGTCATACCGGGTACAAGATTGATTCTAAATTCCACTTCTCTTTCAGGTGGAATTCCAGGCAGTTCATCACGAAAGACATCAGGAAATTCTACCACAACCGGCACATCTTCAATCTTCGTTTTAGTGTTAGTAGTTACAGAAATAAGGTATGCTAAGCATCATTTTCTTAAGTACTTTGTGGCTTTTAACATAGAAATTATTCCAACAGAGTTGGATAATTTATCGCCATTAATTGTAAGAATATTGCCTTTCGAAGAACGAAGTTCTATTGCCTTTTTATCACAGAGGATACGGGCTTGGTTAGGGGCTAACCAATCCATTCCTAAGACAATGTCAAAACCTGTCAAAGTCATTGGTAACAATTTTACAGGTATAACATGTCCTGATAATGTGATATGGAAATCGTCGAGGATTTCAGAAATTTGAACGAGGTCACCGTTGGCAGTCTCCACCACGTATTTCTTGTCTAATTTAGCTAGAGTTTTATTTAACAGTCTACAAAATCTGTCACACCCCCAAATTCCACTAACGGAGTTTTACCGTTTGGTGTGTGACTAATCAGGATCTCAGTCATTAGTTACATCAAACGACACTATATGGGACTCAAATTGAAATATTATAAAAGTTTAGAGTAAATGCGGAAGCGTCTAAACAAGAGAGTAAATGCGCACAACAACGCGCCCAAGTCTAACAATAACGGATACATAATAAATATTCAACAGATTGACAATTATTGAATATATCATGTTGACACCATATATGCCCTAACATGCACCTGTGCCTTAGCTTAGAGTCCTAAGAAAACATGTAAGAAAAATGTCAACACAAGGTTGGTGAGTTCACAGGTTTCAATATAGTAATAAAGCGTTTACTAGATTAATGTACAATCAACATATATATATACCAACAGGTAGCTAACCCATGTTCATGTTTGCTATTACGCTCGCAACCGTAAACTGACTGTTTGTATTGCCTCCCACCAGGTCTATCAACCATGGTGCACGTTTAGGTCAATATTGCACCCGTTCGATATCCAATCGAGTTAGCGCGACTAACGCGGGTGAGGTTTGTCAAACCCAGTAGTACTACCCAACATACCTCGCTATATTCATATTTAAACGGTTCGATGTGAGGACTTTCATGATAGAGTTTACGCATAGTCATAACAAGTGATATAAAATGATGTACAAAAATCAAAAAGAGTTTGCATCATGTTTTCTCCCCCAGTTTAAAAGCAGTAAAAAGGGGCCGTGAATACTCACCTGATTGCGAAAGTAGTAATCACACAAGTACGAGATTAAAATCTCAAGCGATAGCCTGACACGGCTCACAAACATCCTAGCATTACAACATAACAGTTAGAGACTCAAAGGAAATATGTGACGACGACACAGAAAATAGGGAACATCCTAAAAGAAACGTTCTAATGATTAAGAGTAGATGAACATATTCACGAGAATGAGAATTCTTAATTAGGATAAATACGTTTCACGATGAATGACAAATAATATATAATAAATATATTCGAGCGTTTTGTCATTAAATAGTAGTCTAGAAAAATAATATTATTATATTATTTTTAAACTTGCATAGTTAGTACGATAACTATTTATGTGGCAAAAACAATAATATATTATTTTTACTCTAGTAAATAGACGTGTGTAAATAATATAACATTTTATATTATTAAATAGTTTAAAACGTTACACGAGGTAAATAAACGAGGCAAAATAATATAAAATATATATTATTTTATACTAGAAGTCACGGGTTAAAAACAATATAAAAATATTATTTTGTTCGAAGTCGCGGTTTGAAAATAATATAAACATATTATTTTAAAAGTGAGAATTTATACTAAAAATGAGTTATAAAATCTAACCCGAGCCCTCGGGTGGTTTCCCGAGCTAAAACACTTTAATATGATATTATAATAATATAACAATTGATTTAAATATTAAAATATCATTAAAATAAATATTTAAAAAGAAAACATGGGAGGAGGGTTCGAACCCGGGTCTCCTCCCCATCCGTCCAACGATCTAACCAACACAGCCCGCTAGGGAATCGCGTTAGAACCCGGTTCCAAAGGCTTATAACAAACAACTCCGGGGTGTTCTTCCCTTTTACGCGAAACCGGACCCAAACTCCCCCCTGAATCCACTGAATTCGATCATGATTTGGTACCGGGGCATAGGGGTTTTGCTTATAGGTAAGTTGCGATTCTGAGAATAGGTTTAATTGCAAAAATCATCAAGTTTACTAACGCCTATTGCTTGATTAAATCCCGAAAACGAAATTTTGAAACCACGAATCAAATTGATGAAATCCTATAAGATGATGGGTTGAAACCATGGGGCTTTTACTAAACAGAAGGTTTCGAAACTAATGAAATAGTTTAATTGAATTAAGGTTAAGCCTAAGATTAAAACCCCCAAATCCGAATATGAAGAACCCTAATTTCTGGATCTTGTAAAATTGAGTGTTGTTTGATTTAATTAACATAGGGCTTTCATTATACAAGTGATTGCGAGTCTAATGGTATAGATTAATTGGATTATAAACATGTCTAGGATCAAAAGCCCCAAATCGAGTTTCATATGAACCCTAGATTAGTGATCTTGCTAAGATCGATGTTGTAAGACCTAATTGACATATGGCTTTCCATTAGGAAGTAAAAACGAAAGTAAGGGAAGGTTTAATTACCAGAATCGATTTCGAATTAACCGAGCTCGACTAGAACGGGTTCCATCTTCGACTTGTTTGGTTTCTGGCGGCTTAGACTTCGACTCCGGTGAAATTTGGATACGCAGGAGGTTCAGAGGGATTCGATTTAGATGTTCAGATGATTGATTTGTGAGAATGGTGTTCGTGATCAAGGAATATGATGCGTAAAAACGATGGTCGATGGTTACGGGTTTAACACCCAATAATGGGATTAATTGTGCGTAAAAATGATGTTAATTGATTCAATTATGAACGTTTATGATATCATTGTGCATTTCAGTTACGGATTTGGATCGATAATATCTATAATTCGCGAATTTGGATCGAATGGCTACGAATTTGACTTTTAGAAGTCAACAGAAACTAAATTGGTTGATTTTGACTTTGGGAAGTCAATTGATTGAGTTTTGGGACTTGTCAGATTCCGTCCCTGAAGTTTAAGATTCAAAACTGACAGAATTAGTCCCTGAGGTTAAATTTCACTGGATTTAGTTAACGGGGTTAAGTTTCAGTTAGGATATTTAACGAGGATTGTTAACGGCTTTAACATGAAAAGTCCGGATTGTCACAAAATCTATGATCTATAAAACTTTGGTTTGCACCAGAGTCAAATAAAACTCGAGCATAAATATCATTAACAAGAAATGTACACGTAATGACATCGAGCAAACCTGCTGCTTCGTGAGTGTTAAGAACGAATGCCCGCACATTCTTATTCACTCCATCTGCAGGTTTGGGACCTGTCCCATCTGTTTTCTGTTGCTTCGGACAACTGATTTTGATGTGACCAGCTTCACCACATCCAAAACAGATAATTGATTTATTTTTATAACAGTCTTCTGCTTTGTGTTCGGACATCTTACAATAATTGCAAAAAACTCCGGCACGACATTGTCCCAAGTGCCTCCTTCTGCACTTTGGACACTCAGGGATAGAAGAGTTGTCGTTTCGAGAAGAAAAATTGGATTTCTTAGATCCACTTGGGCCTTGCCCAACTATCTCCTTCTTCTTCTTTCCTTCTTCCTAATTTCTTATCAGGCTGGTGGTTAATGATGCCCCCAGATCCATGGCATCATCAAGATTTTCACAATTCGCGTATTTCACCAATCAAACCCCAAATATAACGCTTGATCAGGTTTGATTCAGGGGTTGCAAGATATGGAACTATGCGAGCATACTCCAGGAGTTTAGTGGCGTACTCCTGATGATTCGTTCCTATCATCCTTAAACTTAAAAATTTCACTTCGATCTGTTCCCGTTCATTTTGGGGAACATACTTCTTTTCAACTCTTGCCCTAAAGGCATTCCAGCCCATTGCGTAGGCTGCATCTCTGCCCTTGGCAGCAATAATGTTGTTCCACCATTCTAAGGCTTGATCTTTGAATAAATTGGAGGCATACATAACCTTGTCCTCCTCAGCGCATTTGCTGATAGCCAAAACTGACTCAGTTTTCTCAATCCACCTTAATGTGGCTATTCCACCTTCCTTTCCAGAGAAATTGTGTGGTTTACAATCCTGGAACATTTTATACGTACAACCTACTACTTTTCTCTTCTTTGTTATGTGACAATAATTATTATCCATACTCTCGTCTTCAGAGGAGTTATGGTAGTATTTTTCTTTTTCAGTCTTCTTAGTTTTATGGGAAACAGAACCCTTTGGTTCAAGAGTAACAGGTTTCGATTGGGTCACTGTTCGAGTTTGAGGAATTGAAGGTTGGACAGATATTCGGTCAGCTTGTCTCTTTTCAAGCTCCGTAAAAATCATCGGAAGAGAATCCTTGATTCCTTCTGTTCTCATCTTTTGAAGTTCAACACGAGAATTATTATTTTCAGCAACATTTTTTACTTGCTTCCTTTTTCCCCTTGTGTTTTGAGTTGGTCCAATTTTTTTCGACGTACTATCAAAAGAAAAGGAATTGATATAAAACACACCTTTTTATTGATAGAATATTTTACAAAGATAGTACATAAATATATTCAGAAATTTCTAAAGTTTCTAAAGCCTGAACTAGTAGAGCATTCCGAGCTTCAACTTCTGTTTTTTTCTCTTTCCAATTCAGCTATTCGGTTTAGCAGCATTTGCTCCCTCTCACTTCCTAACGCATTCCCATTTATATGTGGAGCAGGAATAGGAATGGTCTCATAATAGGGAACATAAGGAATATTGGAATCAGCGTGTTCTTCTTCTTCAGGATCATATTTATTTTAATAAGGAATATTGGCGTATCTCTCATGAAAATTTTATGGATAAACATGAGTGATGTTATAGCTTCCAACAGTCGTAGCAGAATGAAAACTTATAGAAGGATTATAGGGAACACTAGGGTTTCCTATGTCATCGAGGCTTCTGAAAGTAGAGCTTTTGGTTTCCTCATTAAGTTCTATAGTTGTTTCATTCGTTTTACGGTCAAAGTAACTAGCAGGAGCGAATTTACGAAGAAAACTAGGACCTTTGCCATTTCCAACCATTCTGAAAATTAAAAACAAAAGATACTTTATTATCACAAAATATGTTACAATATAAAAGTAAAATACAATAAGATCTCAATCCTTCACCAGCTCCTTCCCCAAGGTCTTCAGATCTTTTCCATATTCATATACATGCTTCCCATAAAACTGGGTTCTTTTCTTATCCATGATTTTCTTCTTTGTTATCTCATCCGTTTGACGTAACGAACGATCTAAAATTCGATATGGGAAGAAGGCATAGTATACTTATAACCATATTTAGGAGGAGGATCATGAATACCCATCAACATATCATTATAAACATGATGACATTCTGGTGGTGATTGAAAGTAAGCTTGGTAAGGATCATATGTTGGTTCGGGGAACACATATGTATCATACATGACAGGGGATCCAGAGTTATAGATTGATAATCAGAACTGTTTGAGATGGGGTTATTAAAAGTTCCAACACAGGGTTGATCAGTTCCCTGGTCCTATCTCCTTTCTTTAGGATTTCCTTTTACACGAGGCCTGGGAATCCTATGTGCATTCCATCCTTTTTCCTGGGTCAGATCTCATGTCTGCACATACTCTCTTCTCATCATATTTTAATCATTACCTGGAAAATATTTTGAAAATAAAACGTCAGCGAAAACGATAGTGAATACAATATCTTGACATTAAAATAATTTGGCACAAACAAGTATTAATTTCATAATCACAACTTCTTGTTCAATCTACACACTCAGCACGCCCGTTCTGTTCAATCGCATCACAGTATACACTGGCGTCATAGCTTATAACAGCGGACAGGACTACGCCACCGGATTTGTTATAAGATAAGCACCAGTCGTAATCCGGGAATTTCACCCGAGACTCGTGTATCCCTTGCAAGTTTGACGTATACCTATGGCCTGAATGTTTGTTCGTAGAAGAACGTTGAGCATTACTACATTAATCTTTATTTGGCCATTTTCGCAAATAAAATGTTTGAAACAAGTTTTGAAAGAGATAAAGTATTCACCTTGTTTGTATGAATGAGCCTCTACAGTCAAAAGCTTAGCTTCTAGCTTCTTAACTTGATTTCTCTAGCGTATTCGTACTTCTAGGAGCGTTTCTTCTTACACCGGGTATTAGAATGAGCGGGAATCGAACCAGGGACGTCGGGGATCGTCTACGGGAGTTCTGGAACTGATTTTGAGTGTGATGGACGAGTTGGAAGTGAGTTTTGAAGTTGAATTCATCTATCTATTTATAGGCTGAAAATCCGGTCCGTAGCGGACAACTACGCCGACGGGTGACGGTCCGCCACCGCCCTAGATGGCGTCAGCCCTAGATGTCCATCACTGATTGGACCGAACATAAGTTTATTGCTAGCGGACCGTTACCTAGGGGCGTAGCGGTCCGCCACCCTTACGCGTGGCAGATTTCTAGAGTTTTGCGGCTGGCGGACCGTTACCATTTGGCGTGGCGGTCCGCCACGAGTATACATGTCACACAACTCGACCATTAGTCACTATACACGTGTTTAACCCGGATTGTTTGCGTAGTCCCTACGTAGCAGACCGTTATCATGTATGGTGGCGGTCCGCTACCCAAACCACTATCGTAGTGGACCGTTATGGTTAACCTTAGCGGTCCGCTAAGGTCTTAAATCTCAAATTTTCCGTTTTTAAACCCTGAACTTTAGTACAATTATACTTACAGTGCCTAGGGTTTACTTTTTGTCAAATCTTGGACATTTTTGGGGCAGGTGTTACATAATTCAACCAAATCCCAAATGTATTCTAATTCATGGAGTCAGGCTTGCTAATAATAGCTTTATTCCATTTAGAATATTGATTGCTGCTAATGGCTTAATTAGAAGAAGTAGGATCAGTAAACTTTCCAACATCCATTTTAAATTTAATCAGGTAGGATACATAATCATGAAAGTTAGTAGGCCTTTTGGACCTAGATGACCTATTAAGTTAATTATTGGGTTTATTAGGAGTTTCAAGTTTAGAGATGAGCTCTTGTTAAGGTGCTTTCATTTTCAGGTATTTTAGGAGCAACATTAGATTCTAAGTGTGTAGGAGTTGATGTAGTATGGTGTACAAGAGGTGTATGCAGAGTTAAATTTAACGAGTCTCTCCCCCTCCTCTTGTACTCCTGGCAAGTCATGATAACGACTTTTACTGCTCCCACTTAGCTTAGAAATTATAACTAACTCAGTGTGCTTAGGGTCAACAGTGTATCTAACATTTGAAGACCAATACATTCTAATACATAAACAACTTAATGATGTTTATGTTGGTTTTTCTTGTTGAGGATTACGTTAGTTTTGGTAAGAAATCTAGGTTTGCCCACATACTGACATCTATGAGACTTTTTTAGGAGTAGTAGTATATTCTAAGGAGAAAAGTTGTGATGGAGCAGTGTCATGTGCAAGAGGTGTAATCAGAGGTAAGACCAATTTGTCACTCCCCCACCTCTTGCAACTTTCGCAAGCTATAATTAAGATACTAGGTGCTCTCACTGATCTTTAAGGTCTCTAGAAACTACACATGACAAGCTTCAATGATGTGCGTAACGTGGGAAACTTTCATATATCTTAGACTTGATTTCCTTATCGTCCAAAATTTCATAAGAAATTTAAGAGACACATTTAGAAGGAATTCTTTTAAGTATATATGAATTGATATCTTTAAAGCTTTGGGTCGTAGGAAACAGACTAGATACAAGTAAATATTCTTCTAAATGATAAATGAATTATGTCTGAATATTACATTTGGGATAACATCTGGTGGACCCTTAGTTATTCCCTTAGCCATTTGATATTTAGGGCGTTTAAGACATTATTTAAAGTCACTGAGAATGATACTTGGTAACAATTCATCCTACATTGACCTGGTCATGATTTCTCATAAATTTTGGTCTTAATGGATGAAGTGCATAAGTCTCATTTATCTTTTGTTAAATTTTCATTTTCATGATAACAAAAGTTGTGAAAGTTTATTGTATCAGCTAGTTATATGTTATAAAGGTTTCTATCCAGATAATGATAACCAATAATATGAGAGTTTAAATTAATGGTTACTTTGATTTGGCCATGAAAACCTTATAACTGTCAAAGTGTAGCTTTATTATTGATACTAAATTCTGAGTATTCTTCAGAATATGTGAGGTATCATAAAGCCTAATACAAAGATCAATTATTTCATGGTTCTATGTAGCCTTAACATTTAAATCCACCACTAACTTCTCATCTTATTAGCTAAATTCTGGTAAGGAAACATATAGAACTAGACTGAACGTATCATGCGTTGATTGGAATATTAATATTAGCGGACTCAAAAAAACAAATATCATTAATTAGTGACTATTTTATCTTAGCCAGCTAGTCCCTTGGTTTATGGATGGTCTCATTGCTTATGCCTTAATGGCATACGTTTTGCAGTGAGATTTATCCCTAGAGAACTTAGAGCTGGAAGTAGTACTTGTATTTTGTTTCTGAACCTTAGAACTATTCTCTTTTTAAGTTTAGTGGTAGTGGGGTGAATAACATCCGGTTTTCTGTTTTAGGCGTTTCTTTTCCTGTACGTATGTTGCTATCAATACAATCATTTTCCTTTGGTACTTCTGAGTGTTATATTTGATTTTTTAAGGCAACTAATTATACTAGTGGAAAATTATTATATACACACTGAAAAAGCTTCACTGATTTCCATGTATAAGCCCTTAGTTTATGGGTCATGTCAGTTTATATTATGATGTGTTCACGGATGCCGCTTAACCTTTTTATTTAGAGTTAGAATGTTTGCATGCATCTTAGGAATTATTTGATTCTTTCATTTCCACAGATAATAGATTAGTCTTAGGAATTTTAGAATCTGGAATAGCTCCCCTGATAACAATCATGAAAAGGGAGTTCTTGATTACCATAAGAGACATTATGTTTGACTTATCCTATTTATTATGCTCTAGTTTTCTTCTGTAGTACTTTTATCAAACAAAGAACAGCATGAGTGTTATGTCTTAAGGGATAATCAAGACTCATTAAGAGCAAAAATTATGGAAACTCTTAATCAGGCAAAACTCATCTTAGTAACTATAGTGAAAATAAGGTACAAATAGCTAAAGAATAACTTAGAGTGATCTATGGGGTAACTATCTAAGACAGACATAAATAATAAATTAAATAAGGTTCTACTTAAGAACAATTATATTATGAAGATGTGATAAAATCTATTATAACACCAAACTAATAGATTAATTAGGTTCTAGTTAAACAATGTAACACATCACATTTGGGCAGAAGTGAAACATTTGTTTAGTATTAGGAACAATTTAATAGTGAGTATATGCAGTAAGAATGTAACACATCACCTTTGGGCAGAAGTGAAACATTTGTTTAGAATGCACATAATTAGGTTCGCGGAAACCAAATGTGACACATCACCTTTGGGCAGAAGTAGAAACATTTAATTATTTTAGGCGAACTAGTGCTTAATTAGACTTAAATAACTTTACGAGCGGACACATCACCTTTGGGCAGAAGTAAAACTTTAGGTGTTATTTAAATTAACCATGTTTTCTAATTTAATCTCATTATACGCACTAAGTGGTAATGCTTAATTAAGCTTGAATACATTTACACATGCATCACATCACCTTTGGACAGAACTGAAGCTTTAGGTGTTATTCAAGTAAGTTTTAAAGTTTTGAAAACGTATAAGTTTAAGGTTTAACAAAACTAAAACTAAAGCATTCATTTATACCAAACCACCCTGTTAGCACGGAAAAAAATTTAGGCACATAAATAAGGCTAGGTCCACGGTTCCATGAGGGGTTCACGGTTCAATAAGGGTTCACGATTCTATATGGGTTCACGGCTCAGGTGAGGGTTCACGACTAGGTGAGGGTTCACGGTCCAGGAAGGGTTCACGGTTCAGGAAAGGTTCACGGTTCCACTAAGGTTCACGACTCTATTTTCATAAACCATGAACTGTAAAACCCGTGAACTTAAACCGTAAAATCAAACCGTGATCCTTACCCGTGAATCATGAACCGTGAAATAAAAACCTGTGAACTTAGAATACTTGTAAACACAATCCAGTAAGGTAGTGCGATAATTAAAGGATTTGATTATATTCAGATTTCGAAAATCTTTTTAGATGTTTTAGTTTATCTCAAATTTAATTAGTTCGCAATTTAAAAAAATAATAAAAACAATTCTTTAATAAGAAACATAATCAAAATCCTAACATATCCCAAAATAAGGGGATCTCATGCTATATTTAATGGATTTGATTGAATTTTGATTTCGAAAATCTTTTTAAATTTAAGTATATCCAAGTTTCTTTATTTAAAATAATAAAATAACATTTTAATTCGAAATCTTGGAGATAAAGTTACAAAATTTTAGGAAAAACACAATCAAAATCATTATCCATCCCAAATTAAAGGAATTTTCATCAAATCTAATGATGAACACAAAGAACAGTTTATGAACATTAGATAAACTGTTCAAAAATATTATCATATTAAAGTCTGGAATCGAAATCTTGAAACATTATTTAAACATATTTCAAAAAATCTTTATAGATCTCGATTTTATGAGATCAAAAACATTATATTTTAGTAAAACAAAAAACCGTGAAGCTTAAATAAAAAACGATTTTCATCAGGTTTAAACAGAACTTTGTTCTCCGATTTTAATTCCAGTTTAGGGAAAGAAACAAGAACTGATTAATCAACATACTCTCTGATACCACATGTTGATCAGTTCTTGTAACATGATAATGGAAAACAATAATATAAATCATACTTGATGAGCTAACCGTAGATAGGGAAGACGTCATGATCCGCTAGGAAGATCGGGTTCCCGTTTAGGGTGTATGGTTAGGATGGCTAAGGTGAGTTTGTGAGAACTCACGGTTATGAGAGAGAGGGACGATATTGGTGTTAGTGGTAATTGATTCATTCATTCTTTAATTCCCTCTAACATGCAAAACAATAATTAGCAAACACTTTATCAAATGAAATGAGCATGTGAAATATGTAATAATCAACGACGTCAAAAACTTGATGTGTTATATGATAATGCTCAGATAGGCGCAGATTCTCACATGAAACATAGGATAGGGGGTATAAAAGTAAAAATATGCATAAACTTATTTCTTTCTTTTTGTTGTGCTTACTAATCTTCCCTATTTGTTTCCTTGATTCGCTTCAACGGTATTTCAAATTGCTGTTTTTATAAGCCCGTTTATGCCAAATGATTTTTAAGACTCTTACTTTTAGATTATTTAAGAAGTTGTAATGCTTAAAAATATTTTTTTTAAATGTTTTAACACTTCTATATTTTAATTCAATGAATTGGGTAGTTTTCAATCATGCGTTTGTAATACTTGGAACAAAATTAGGCATCCAATTTATCAGTGGGGTTCCACCCCACACTTAGTTTCCGACAATATAGATGTATGTAATATGATATGTGTCATGAATAATAAGAGTGTGGCGAAACTAATACTCCCCTGATCAGACGTCATCACCATGCATGTGGTCGATTCCCACCATTGCCTAAAATGTATTTCCTAGCACGAACCAAAACTTGCCATTACCTGTTTATTCAAAGCTCAATACACAACTAATTATTAGAAATAAAAAATAACATTAAACTAATATTCGCCAACTAGGGCGGCCGAAAGTGGTGGTGGCGGCACCATATCAACGGTTATCTATGTAACCGGTAAAAAAAACCATGAGTGTGAATGTATCCAAATCATCCAACATGTGTTTGGGGTGAGGGTTTTAAGAAAATGAACATTCTGCCCCAATTTAACACCTGAGTACACGGAGCCCAATGCATGGTCGTGCATTGCCCTTGTCTGACCAAATTTGACTTCTTTTTTTTTGAGGAAATAAGAAAGAAATAAAAATTAATAAAAGCCTTCCGAAAGCGTTACGCCTAAAAAGAGTATATATATATATATATATATTTTCTTTCGAATGGCGGTACTTACATTTGTTCATTTTTCTTAACAAAAATTTCGCGGTCGCGATCCTTGAATATTCCTGCAAAGATAGATGTAAGTAACTCAAATACCAAAATAAAAATAAAAGGAAAACAAAGTTGAAAATGAAAATAGAGAGAAAATAGATATAGTCAGTCCAACGGCTTAGATCTTTCGCAGAATTACCGTGTCCCCGGCAACGGCGCCAACGGAATGCACGACTTCCTCCAAAGGTACTTTATGAACGCTCGGACCTAACTAATTATGTTCTTAAATAGTTGTCTTTACTTATAATATTATTTCAAATAATTAAGACTTTCCTTCTCAAGATCAAACCTCATGGCTCCTGCTAGAAGTCCTCTGCAAGCTCATACAAGAGAAGTAGAGAATTACCGGCACAAACCGCCCGGTCTGTTTAGGGCTAAAACGGCCTGCTGAATACCCAAACCTCCAATCAATTATTAGATTGATTTAAAGATCACTTATTCTGGTCTCTTTTAGATAACTTATAATAAAGACTTTAAAAACATAACTTACTAAAAATACTTCAATAATTAATTAAAGTTCAACCAACTCGAGCAACACAAGAGGACTAGCCATAAATGACCATACAAGTGACTCTACTAACCCTTAGATAATGTGTGGAAGTGTTCCAACACCAAGGGAGAGTGGGTATAGGTTGACTCTTGTTTTACTCGAACGAGAAGAATAAGTTCATATTACAAGACTTAGAAAAGAAAATAAAAAGAAAAACCTAAATGGATCAAAACCGAGAGAGTTCCGGCTCTTAGAAGAGCTCTAAGGCCTTCACACCTCTTTATCTTGCACACCTAAAACACTAGAATGAGCTTCCTATTTATAGGCAAAGATTTGGACAATGCACTGCCATGCAATGGGATGCACGGTCGTGCAAATCACTCATTTCTTGCACGTGAGGGAATTTATCAGGTCTGGCAGGCCCGGGGCCCATTTTCACCATTTGCACGGCCGTGCATTGGGATGCACGACCGTGCAACCCTTAATTTTGACTTTCGCTTGATTTGGACCTTCTGGATTAACTTTTGAACGTCCGATTGGCTTCCGGATGCTGATTTTGCCTTGTTTTTTAGTGTTTTCTTCATGTTTTTGCATGCAAGGGATAATTATCCTGTTGTAACACAATTAAGTATATTAAGTATCATATCTTATCATTTTCTCTATAATTGTGCTAAATATGAGGATAATTGTGCATATAAAACATGTATAAATGATGACATATCAACACGTGTCATTTTCTACAAATTTAGACTCAACAATTTCCCCCTTAGGTTAAAGTTATCAAACTCTAGAATCATCTTCAAAACCGTCACTCCAATCATATTGTTATCTTCATTTTAGCAAGCTTCTATTGTGATCTTTAATTTGACAAGCTTCAATCTCAATTTTAAGACCCAACACGACATATAAAACATAAAACATCTATACTATAACAAACCAAAACTTTTTAACAGTGAATATAGTTTTTAAATATGCCCAATAAAAAACGAACTTTTCTTCTAAAGTTGGATCGTCCAAGGAACTTTACATTTATATTATATAATAAATAAACGTTTTGGTGAAACATTGTCACTCTCATGTGCACCCTTAACATTTTTTTTCCTCTCTCTCTCATATTAATTATATACTAGTGGGGAACACGTAAACGTATTATTAAAAGAAAATTGAATAAGTGAAATTTAAAATTAAAACATTAAATTCAACTAATTAATGACCCAATCCCTTTTTGACTCGAATCAAAATAACGCTAACTCTGTTACTTTTTTTATGTTAAGTGTAAGGGTATTTTAGTACTTTTACACCACAGTGGTTGTTTATATAAATTATAAAGTTATTTTTTATAATATTTAAGAGATAATTTATGTAATTACTCAAGTTAACAAAACCAAACCACAATCTCATTTTTCATTCTTTGTAAAATGAGTTTTTTTTATTTGTATATGTTAAAAAAACTGTTTTTATTTTTAATTTTTTTTATTGTTATGTTATTTTTGTGATTATTATTTAATAAAACTCATTTTAAATATATAAATTTTCAAAAGCTTTAATTGGGCTTGAGTGATGGGTTTTAATTGAGATTAAATAGTAATTATTGGTCTTTAATTGTAGACATTATGAGGTTAGAAGGTAATTAAACATATTTTATGTATTGATAATGTGTATACTATGCAAAAAAAGTTGTCTTAGATGTCTTATTTTTTTTGGTCAATTACAACTCTATCCTTCTAAAATGTATTATATAGTAGTATAGATATAGATAATTCTTTAGTTTTTTTTTGTAATTTTTGTTTCCCGCAACTCCCTTCTATTAAATAATAATGATTTCTATAATTATTTTTATAAAATAATCTTTTATTTAAAAAAATAGGTTTGTTAATAAATATGTAATATGTAAATATTTATTACTAAGTATATATAACATTGCATTTATCTAAACTGTGTAATATACCGAGTTTCTAACATATATTATAATAAATGAATAATTATACTTGCTACATGTCGACTTCAGGCGAAGTCTAGATTTTTATTTCCCACCTCTCTTTCGTATTAAATAATAATTATGTTAAATAATTAAAAATCTAAAATTTATTATGATATTTTATTAAAAATTACTAAATCATAAGAAATATTCAATTATATCTTATCTTAAAATGCAATTTTATGAATCTTAAATCTTCATTATTTATTATTTATACTTGATAACTTTTCATTGTTTCTTATTTTCTCAATTAAAGAACCAAAACCGGATACCTCTCATAGTTGGCACACGATGATAAACATAGTTTTAAAACTTAGAATAAACATTAAAAATCCAACAGTGTAAGTCTATTACAAAATTCTCAGTCAATTAAAACTTTTAAATATACATATTCATCATTAATAAACTAATTCTCTAGGAATGTCGGTCTTGGTCAGCAGCAGTAGCCATCCAGCCATCTATTCCAAGCCCTCACGGCTTCATATCTTTCCTTTCCTTTATTACATGATTTGCATACTAAAAAGTCAGCTAACGTTGGTGAGTTCAAGTTTTTAAAAAATTTAATAAGTAACTCTTCGTTCACATGTTATTCATATAAAACTTATTTAAAGTAAACATATTGTACACTACTAAGTAAATTCAATACAATACTACAACATTTCTAGTTAGTCAATTATGTGCTCTGCTACTTATTTCATTTGTTCACTTTCATTTTTTACTGTCTCCAAAGGACCTGTTACTTCCACGAGGGACTTTCTGTTATCCACAAAGGATTCTATAGTCCACTAAGGACCTCTTGCTTAGTGAGTATTGTTCCCTAAGGCTCAAAATCCAAAGGACCAGTTACTTCCTCGAAGGATATTCATTCATTAGGTGACCATCATCACTAGGGTTCCGTCATTACCCCTGTTAAACCAGTTACAATATCTCGGTTACAGTACTCTGCAGAGCACTATACCGTTACTCATATGGCAGGCATGCAACTAATGCAATGACAATGCCATAGGCTTCGGGTAGCACTAGTCACTAAGACTACACTACTACCTTAAGACTTGCTTTGGTGTAACCATACTCGGACATATAAGCAACTTAACTTACTTATACTTATCATTTTTCGTTCTCTTTCGTTTATAAAACATATAGTTTAATAAACTTGTTCTATTTCATTTTCATTGCTTTATAAAACATACAGTTTAATAAACACGTTCTCTTTCCTTCCATTCGTTTATAAAACATATGGTTAGATAAAGCCCGCTCTCTTTCATTTCCATTCGTCTATAAAACATATAGTTAGATAAACATGTTCTCTTTCATTCACATTCGTTTATAAAACATATAGTTAGATAAACCCGTTCTTTGATCATTTATTGTTTACAAAACATTGATTAAGTAAACAATTTCTTTTGTATCATTCACGTTTAAGTAATAAAAATACATTTATTATAAGCGTCCATTAATGAGTATGCACAACACACCAAAACAGTAAAAATAGGGATTCTTGATTCACCTGATAAGCTAGTGCAAACGTGTTATCAACTGATCACCGGTGTCGTTCGAAATCTAGATTGATAGTAAAGCTATATCAGTTCTAAACGTTATTTTGTTATGAGCAAAACTATATCAGCTCCATTACTCTAAGCAAAACTATAACTCTTTTGTTTTCTAACTTCCAACGAAACTATGATTAGTGCCGCCTCTCAGAATGTCAGTGAAACTGAGCTTCCAGCGAAACTATGTCTCAGGCGAAACTATAATAGTTTCACTCCCTCTGAAATAGGCGACACTAGTTAGTTTCACCTCAAGAACAGTTTCGCTTTCCTGATAGTGTCGCTTGGTCGTCTTCTCGACCCGATCAAGCTCGCTACTTTTTACGTCCAGAACGTTCTATTTACATTCGTGTAGCTAGATCTATGGTTGGTTTTGCATTTCATACGTAAAAAATCCACCTTTATCAAAAATCATTCAAACTTTATAAAAACACAAAAACTCATACCTGGGTTGATTCTAACCTCTTATTGGCGTGATTCCTTGGAGAATCTTCTCATAGATGATGCAGGAAGCCTTGATAGAGATCTCAGCCCAAACCCGCTACGGTCTCTTTCTAAAGTTCCTCTCCCTCCCCTCTCTCTCTATAATAGATGATGGAATGAGGAAGAGGGTCGGCGATTAGGGCTTAAGGGGCCTTCCTACTCCCTTTTTTTTCGTTCTTTAGCGATTAGGCGCGACCGACCACTAGGTTATTTATTCGAACCCCGTTTATTTGGATTTTATTATTTTCTGGATGTTACAAGTTTACCCTCTTTACAAAAGGTTTTGTCTCAGTTAAACAATCAAGGGTACGAATCTTTCATTTCTGACTCAGCCTCCCACGTGGCTTCCGATCCCTTTCGATGTTTCCATTGAACTTTGACCTATGGAATAACTTTATTACGTAAGTGTTTCTCTTGCTTGTTCAAAATGGCCAGGGGCTCCTCCGTTGGGGTTTCGTGCTAGGGTTTCAAAACTATTTTAAAACACGCAGCGGAACATAGGCACGAACCGATCTAGGCCAAACCCTAGATTGCCCCACCAGGAGTCCAGATGCATACCAAATATTCAATATACACAACCATATGGGGTTAGGGTTATACCTTTCACAAGTAGGAGACAAAAACCGAAGATGTAACACCACGTGACAAAAACCCGGTCGCTAGATTCGACTCCACAAACTAATACCTAAGACTCTAATCCACCCGCACTAAACCTGGATCCGGTTTATCTCCACTGCTCTTGTACACCAAAAAACGATCTCGATTCGTTTAACTTCTTCCGTTCACCCGTTGTCACTACTTACAAGAACAATGATTAAATCTCCCGAAAATTAGACAGTTTTGGAACCCTAGCTTCTTTGCCATTCGCGACAATGAAGCTCGTCAGGTATGGAGTTTTTCGTCTTTCAATTGTTTACTTACTTAATTTCATTTGTAAAATTTGTGCAATTACATTTGCTCGTTTGGAGTAAAAATGTAGGTTTTTCATATGGCGTGTATCTGTTTCTGATATAAATGAATCTTTCTATACTCGTGAAATTTGCCAGTTCTATTTTGACATTGAGTGTTTCTAATATAAATGAATCCTTTTATACATGCGAGCTTGCTCGATCTTGATAAGTGAAACTTTGATGTCAGGGCGGCGTGTACTTGCTAGCCACTTTCATTTTAACACTCCTGGTTGCACTTATTCTCAGCTACTTTTACTTTTTAAATGTTTTTGAATTTTCAACTTAATTCACTTGCATGTACTTTTATTTTAAACATTAAAATGTTGTTGAAAGAAAATAATTGTAATCATATTTGACACTAAGTAATATTCGATCATTAGATGTTCAACACTTGATGTTATTTTGTATAATCAATAAATGTAGCAAAATATTGAGTAATCCTTAACCATACTCTCAATTGGAGCAACATCGGATTTGCAATTTTACTGATGTATCTTTGTGGAATGACGATCCAGAAAGATGTATCGAAAATGCAATTGTAGTTTATGATTATGAGCTTGTAGCATTGATGTAGTGATCTTTCGCTAAGATAAATAATGTTATTGGAAAACTTATTTATCAAAATGAATGATTTACAAAATATTTATTAAAATAACTGTTTTTTAAAAAGTTATTTTTCTTACCTCTAATCTTATTGAATAAAAGAATGTTGTATGATGGTTTGGGATATTTTTATTGGATTATTTTGTTAAGAACCAAGTAAAGTTCCAACTTAAAATATTTAAAGATTCCAAGTAGTAACAGTTTAGCTTTAGTTAGTTTAATATAATTTTTTTTGTTTAGACTTTGTTCTCTCCGAATCGCATTTTTATTTAGAAAATGCAACCAAATTTTTATCTTAAAAGTTTATGCTAACAAAATTTAGTCGTAGTAAGACTTCGATAATTTGCAAATGCTAATAATTATACCATTTTGTGTGTATGGCTAAGGAAAATTAGGCTAACAAAAAATATGTATTGAAGGCTAAAAAAATATTTTAATTCTAAAAAAAGTGTTTTAAAAAAGGTTAAAGAAATCGTTTATAAAAGAACTAAAAAAAACATTTAACAAAACTTTTTTCTTAACTCTTTTAAATAACATTATTATAAATATATTTTTTTTATTAAATAAGATTAGGAGTGAGAAAAATAAAGTTTTCAAAAAACACCAATTTTAGTAAATATTTTTTAAATCATCCATTTTAATAAATAAGTTTTTCAACAATACTAGTTTAGAAAAGAAAAAAAAAAAAAAAAAACCGATGTTTGTAAGGGTAACATCTTATGCATGTAAGAGTTGCTAAAAGCAATATTTGGTGTAATCTCTTTCAACTCCATACTGGATTTTGGTTCGATATAAAATTTATTGGTTGCTGTTAAAAAGAAAGTTTCAAAGGTTATAGTTATGAACTTGCCTTTTTTTTAAAGCAGGTGTCGTGATATTTTTGGAAGATAGATATTATTTAAATTGGGTGCAACTAACCCATCAATCTAGATCGAACTCTCAACCCAGAGGAAACTTACAACTAGAAAAAAAAACCGTGACTCAACTCAAATAACTATTTCAGGTGAGATTCGATCTCAAAACTTCTACTATAAAAAAGTATTGAGGATTTCATTATGCCAGATACAGATGATCAACGGTAATTATCAACCTGGCTAATTAGAAATCTTGGATAGGTGTATGTGATAGGGTTGCTGGCGCCTAGTTTTTGGTTACATATGACAGAGAGATGAATTTATTGCCTCACATGCAATTGCCCTGGGAATCAACGTACCAATCCACTTGTGGCCAACATGCAATTTCCCCTTAAACATTTACTCGTTTCCTCTTTGACGGAAATCAACCGCAAAAAACATGAAAGGAGTTTATGGTATAAGTTTAACTAGTTACTTAACCCCGTGCGTTAGAGTGGGTATTAGACGTTGAAAACCTACGCGTTGTGACATAAACTGTAAGGCCCCAAACCCGGGAGGCCTCACTTATTGGATTTACTCATCAACGCATAGTACTTAAACATAAAACATTCATCAATTAGCAGCGGAAACAATTTAAAGTTTTAACATAACAGCGGAAGCATAACATGTCTAACACAACTTGTCAAATACAAACTGAAACTTGTCTTAAATAACTAAAACATAAACATAACTAGATGTCAGTCACTGATATTCGGGTAACTCTTCTCGCCAAGCCAAGCATCCACATCAATCTACTGTCACCTATACTTAACTGATGTGTATACTAAAAATCAGCAACGCTGAGTGAGTTCTAACGTTTACTTTAAATCAGTTATATAAAAGATTTACTATTACATACATACGGCCCTTAAAGCAAAACTTTACATACTTTACTTTTCAAATTACTTTATAACATATAATAACCGTCAATTCCTTTACACTGTACTGCCCCCATGGCTCATGTCCATGAACCGACAAGTATCTGGTCAATACCCTCTATGGCCAACGGCCATGAACCGACAATACCGCTTATCCGTCAATTCCATTGTCACTACTATACCGCCCCATGGCTCACGTCCATAAACCGACGAGTACCTGGTCAATTCCCCCATGGCACACGTCCATGAACCGACAATACCCTGGTCAATGCCCCCATGATCAACGACCATGAATCGACAATACCGCTTAACACTACGGGGAGTTGCGTGGTTCTTCCGAGCAACCCTCGTCACTCATCCCAGTTGTACACCGTTAACGAACCCAAAAGTTTTTACTAATTGGTAGAACTCATATCTGACATCTTGTACAAGTAACATCTGTCCCAAGGACCTTTACAACTGGTACTCATTCCCGTAGGAAATCTATTCACTTTTTGTTCATAAAACTTTCTCTAACTTGATCATAACTTTAACATGTATTATGTCTTTGTTTATGTATATGAAAATATAGTAAACGCTTGACATAAATACCTTTTCTTTTACTCAACTATAACTTAACACATATATCCCACCTTTGTTTATGTATATTAGAAATATAGTAAACGTTTGCCATAAAGATATATCTTGCTTTACTGAAACGTACTAGCACATATATTATGCCTTTGTCTATGTATATAATAAAAATATAGTAGACGCTTGCCAAAAATATATAACTTTACCTTACTGAAACATAGTTTGAATAAATATTATGTCTTTGTTTATGTATATATCAAATATAGTAAACGTTTGCCATAAATAGATATTTACTCTTATCAAAACGTACATTTGTCTCTTTTAAACTTTACACTAGAACATAGCTTTCACTTTGTTTATTAATATATAAATATAATAAACACTTTACACTAAGTATATTAACGTGTTTAAATATATAATTAAAGCCCATGCGATGTGGCGAGTTTGCAAACCTCGTTACGCGTTGTGGCGGCGAAAATAATGTGACTAAGTACATAAAAGACACGTATGAAATTGCCACGACTCGGCCATGGAGATCTAACAATAGATAAGTAAAACGAAATAGGAGTTAACATTGAAACGACAAATTCGTTATAGAAGTTATTAATAAACAAAAATAAAAATAAAAATAGAAAAAAAGTAATTGTTACAAACGAATATAAAAAAATAAAAGAAAAAAGAAAATAAATTTGAGGGATAAATTTAAGAGTTTAGAAATTTAAGGGAGAGTTTAGAATCATGTCTAAGGTAAATTTAAAACTTTAAAAACTTGAAAAGTGTATTTGAAAATTTAGAAAGTTGAGGAGTCATTTTAAAAATTAAAAAAACTAAAGGGTCCTTTGAAAAAAAAAAATAATAAAAAAATTTAACTGGTCGCCGACGTTACAAATTGATAGTATTAGAATCTAACAAATAAATTAATAATATTTTTTTTTGAATATTTAAATGAATTAATCTTTTGTTATTCGTTTATTAAAAGCATTTATTTTTTTTTAATTACAAATATATCTTACTCTTACTTTTAAATTGCATTAAAATTCACCTTATGCATGAGTTTAAACATAGGACCTTTAATTTAAGAGACAAGAACCTTTACCAAAAGGACTAGTCCAATATTGACAAAAGCTCCTAAGATAAGATTATTCTAAGACGAACTTGTTCTTATTGATAATAAAATAAAATATTCATTTTTAGATTGACCTTTTATTGAAATTCTAGTTTTTCAAGCTTATTATTTTAGACATCTACTACCAAGACACAGGATTTGCTAACCAAACACAGAGCTATATGCCTCGTATAAGCCAATACAAGGCGTATAGGCTTCATAGTTTTCAACGTCAGACAACACGTACACATAGTCATTCTTAACCCTTATATGTCTCGTATAGTGCAATGCGATGCGGTTTAGGGTACAATGGTGTAAAGTGATGTGATGGTTAACTAGTTGCAGAAGGTATATCGTACCATAAACCGTATCGTATTAGCCTATACGATGCGTATAACTCAAAAAAAATTCTATTTAAGCTTCTGCTTTCTCATTTGAACGAATGAATAAAAAAAAGTCGCGTAATACTAAAAAAACTCAAGTATAGCAATGCCATGGTGGTGAGATGGTAACTATGGTTTTCATGTATATTCTAACGAGTCACTAGAAAACAACCCCGATGGGACATGGGTGGTAGATGTGAATCAGGAGGAGGTCTCGTCCGACATTTTATTATAATCACCGGGTAAGGCTTCCAAATTTGAACAAGCCACTAAGCAATCCCGAGTTTGTATACGGTGAACCCTCTTACCCGACACAACCCACTAGCGATTTCGTATACAGTGAACTCTCTTACCCGACACAACCCACTAACATCAACCATGATCAACAAATAATTCCCCATGCATTGACCAACAAGTGTAAGCATAAAACCATGTTTCATCAAATAGAACTCTATATCTTTGACATTATCGAATCGTTGAAAATTTTTATAATTCACACAAGGACACCAAATCTTTTGATATTCAACATTCATTCGATTAGCTTCGACAACCTTAAGAAAACTTTGAACTCCAGTAATATATGTTGAGTTGTACGTGCAGTATCGTACATCTAGACTTTACGATCCATCTGAAAATTAAAACAAACAAATAAATGTATGTATATGATGTAAATCAGTGCTCTAAGGTGATGGACCCTAACCCAATTTTTGAATATTCTATCTTATATATATACATTTTAACGAGTTGATAATTTTTGAACGGGTAATTCTAAAGGGTTATCCTAATTGAATATGCATACAAATATAAATACAAAATAAATAAATTACTAAATCTTTAATAAATAAATGGTAAACAAATAAATAATAAAATTAAATAAAAATGCAATCAATACTTTATACTACTATATTAACGTAAAAATAAAAAGTAAAAAATAAAGTAAAACTAGGAATTTTACCCGTCTCACGTTGCGGTGACGTCGAAACGCTCAAATTTATACGGCAGAAAGCTAAACCTAAACGGTTTATAAAATACTATTCATTTACTTAGGTAAAGAAAATGGGGGAAGAGGCAATCAAACCCGAGTGTTATAGATAACCAAGGGGAGCTTTAGCCAGTGCACCAAGGAGCATTCTATTGTTGTTACCCTTGAACAACAAATTGGTATTTAACAATTGATTATTTCAGAAAAAAAAAATAAAGTTCTATTATAACTAATATTCATTTTAAAAGATTTTTCAATATAAAGGAGAATGCCGTTAGATAAACCCTTAAAAAAATTACAACTTTAATGACTAATCTTAAACACGTCTAAGATTGTTGGAGATGAAATTGTTGCTTGAATGAAGTTTTTGGATGAAATTGTTGAAGATGAGAAGAGACTTGGAGACTTAGAGTAAAGGAAATTTGTAAATTATTTAAGTTTGAATCTATTCCTAATAACCTTAAAACCTAACACCAACAAAGCCAGGTTTTTATGTTTTTTTATAGTAGCTGTTCCAACAATTTGCCATATATTTGTTTTGGTGTAGTGTTTTGGAAAGTGGTTTAACTCATTTCTTTTGTCTAATGGTCATGTGTTCAAAACATGTGGCTAGCAATTTTGTTTTTTTTTCTTTTGACTTTTCTTACCTAATTATTAGAGACAATATGATAGGCATAATACATTTTTATATTTATGGTTCGAACTTTAAAATCGATTCATCTCAAATTTGTACGTTACTTTTATGTACTTAAGTTCGTTAGTGTTAACGCCAAAAAAAAAATTTACTCTGGGTTTTTTTTTTTTTTTTTTACATTTTCTTTCAAAAATAAATAAGTAGTCATAACCTCATACGCTTTTTTATTTACCTAACTATGTTTCTTTTTTAATCCTCTCAACCGTTTAAAATCCGCATCACGCCGCGGATCGCAGGAATTCGAGTTAGGCTACGTTTCAACACCGCCGCAACGCGCGGCGGGTAAATTACTAGTTACCCACAATTTAAATGTTAAATAAATATAATATTTTAAATTTTAAAATAACTCAAATAACTTAAAATTGTTGTATTTTCCTATTTGGATTAACTTTTTTTTTTGAAAGGCAAATTTCATTAAACAGAAGAAGCTAGCCAGTGACTAATAAAGTACATGACAAAAAAGAAACAGAAGGAGACACAACTGTGCTGAAGCATTACTAAAAACTAAAGGAGCACCAGTTTGTCCAATTCATTGAGACCAACTTTGCCTTATTTTTTACCCATAAAAATCTCATAATCTTGATTTCTTCCATGATGTTTGCGTTGGAGAACGGTTTGTTTTCGAACAACTGTTTGTAATTTGAATTAACCAATTAATATCATTGGACCTTTGAATTGGATGAATTAATATTTTTTTTAACGGCAATTGGATGAATCAATATCATTGGATCTTTGAATTGGATGAATTAATATCAACCGCCCTAAACGAGAAGCTTTTGATAGATTATTTGATATCATAGTTTTTGAGGTGGTTGAGTTATTTGATATCATAGTTTTTTTTAGACTCTTGAGTTAGAAACCGCCCAAAAAAATAATCCGCACCCGTCTCAAAGAAAGTTTTGTAGTACTATGTTTAAGTGTTAATATGTGTTATTTGTCTATGTGTTATGTGTTTCAATGGCATTATATTATGTGATGTAGTATAATAGCATATTAGTTGCATAGTAGAAAGTCCTGCAGACAAGCACAGTAGAAGTCTCACCCCAAAGTGTGAGCAATCAAAGTAGAAAGTTTCACCCTAAGGTGTGAGCAAGCAAAGGAGTCTCAACCTGAGGTGTAAGCAAGAAAGTCTTACCCTAAGGTTTGAGCACATCGAAGTAAAAGTATACCCCAAGATGTAAGAGAGAAAAGGGATCTTGTCCTCGGATATTGATCTATATGTGATAGTTAAAGTATGTTATAGTCACTTGTCTTGTACGAGTGAAAAATTAAAGTTTGAAAGAGTAAAGAAGTACACATTAACTGGTTTCTCAAAAGTAAAGTTTTAATAAAAGATAGAAAATGAACGATTTTTATAAATTGTAACGTTGTAAAGTTTTAAAGTAAATGCGAGACAAAGTTATTTTAAAGTAACAAAAGAATGCTTATTTTATTTTTATAAAACTAGTTACCTAAAGAAAGTTTACAGTTTAAAGTAAAGATAGAACTCACCAACTTAACGTTAGCTTACTTTAGAGATATAACTCACCAACGTTAGCTGACTTTTAGTATACATGTCAGGTGGTAAAGGTAAAGCAAAGGAAAAGTAAAGGATCCGTAAGGGCTTGATAGCATGAACGTCAGGTTGTTGTGCTGAAGGCTAATATTCCCATTCCTGATAGTTTATGTTTTGAACAATGTTTATTGTTATTGGATTATTAATATTAAATAATTTCGCTCTAATAAATTTTAATTAGCAGTCTAAGAGCTATGTTATTATGTTTTGTGGCAACTATGAGATGTACCCGTTTTGGGGCGTTTCATATAAACTGGTTTGAGATTCGGATTAGGTTCGGTTCGTGGTTCCAACAAAAAAAAATAAACCCGAAAAACCTGAATCGAATAGACGGAAAAAACCGTAACCCAAACTGATAAACACCTTGTTTAAGTCACGTTTGTGGCATCTTTTCTTTATAAATTGGGAATTAGTTATCAACTCATTCACCAATATATTTTAGCATACAATCTCTGTTTTAAGAAGCTTAAATTCACATTCTAAAAATCATACCAACTTGTTTGGTAATTAACATGTTATCGAAAGGGACAGTCGAGATAAGTTGTACTAGCAGGAACGTGATCATGAAGAATGGTGGTAGATAGATAAATAAAGGTACATGCATGCCATACTTATTACCGCCATTCAGTTTTACAGGTGAACACATTTACTACCCTCCAACCACCGCTCAGTACCCTTTAGTTTATTTACTACTCCTGTCAACTTTTTGTGAATCCCAATTTTCACTTCAAGTGACACAGAAAACTAACAAGTTTGAATATGATGATTAGGGTTTGTTGTTGTTTATCATGGGTCTTAGTCTCTGGACTCTTGTTTGGTGTTGTTTGTGGACAAGATTATGGTTTTGATGCGTTGGCGCCGGAGGCGGTGGCAGCGGCGGCGAAGGAGATGGTGCCGGCGATGTTTGTATTTGGAGACTCACTTATTGACAATGGAAACAACAATGACTTGGCTTCTTTAGCTAAAGCTAACTATTTTCCTTATGGGATTGACTTTAATGGAGGTCCTACTGGTAGATTCTCTAATGGTTACACCATGGTTGATGAAATTGGTATCTATATATCTTCCCTCTATATATATATATATAAATGTGTGTGTGTGTGTTTAAGTAAAGATCTAAAAGATGTTTGAATTTAAATGCAGCGGAATTACTGGGATTGCCACTAATACCAGCCTATTCCCAATCATCAAACTCGGCAGATCAAATGCTGCGTGGTGTCAATTTTGCTTCTGCTGCTGCTGGAATTCTTGATAATACTGGTAGAAACTTTGTAAGTGTCCAAATTTCCGGTAGGAACAAGGGGAGGGTCAAGAGGGTCTGTTCTGATCTGAATTTGTTATTTTTTAAATATAAAAGTTGAGTTTTATTTACCTTCCAGACTAAGAAGTTATGTTTCCGCCACCGAATATAGTACTAGCGGAAACTTTGTAAGTGTCCAAAATTCCGGTAGATATATAGTCTGGGCGGAGCCAGGGGATGGTTAAGAGTGTTATTAACCCCTAATCATTAGAATTTGTCTAATTTTAATCATAAAAGTTTAGTTTTTTTTACCCTCTTAAGTAAGAAGTTATGGACGCGGACCCACATAGAGAGAATAGGGGGGGCAACCGCCCTCCATGAAAAATAAAATTAGTGTTATATACGCATTAAAATCCCGATCGCTCCCCATAAAATTTTGCAAAAGCCACCCGATTGTCCCCCATGAAATTTTTTTTGTACCGGCCCCAAAAATTTCTAACCCCATGAAAAAATATTCTGGTCCGCCACCGGTTACGATTACGTCACCAAATTTAGTGTTGCATATCTTTATCTTTTACAGTTATGTCACCGAGTTTTCTGGGTGTTGGTATGATCTTAACTTTCAAAAGTTGTACATATATGTTGCATTAATATGTGTAGTTTGATGTGTTGTGTAGGTGGGTCGAATTCCGTTCAATCAACAGATAAAGAACTTCGAAAATAGTTTGGATCAAATAAGTGACGCATTGGGTGCAAGGGATCTTGGTCAAGCACTCTCCCGGTGCATTTTCTTTGTTGGAATGGGTAGCAATGACTACCTAAATAACTATCTAATGCCCAATTACCCTACTCGCAACCAGTACGATGGTAACCAATATGCTGATCTATTGTCCCAAGAATACACCACTCAACTAAAAGTAAGTTATAAACTTTAGTAGTAGAGTTAGTTGCATAAATGCCCCCTTTTGTTTGATCAAATTGCATGTTTGACCCTCAAGTTTTATAAATTGCAAATTTAGCCCAACATTTTAGACATGTTGTGCTTTTAGCCCTTGATGTTACACATCAGTTAGTTTTTTAACGGAAAGTTAACTCATGTGTCATCCACATGACTTACGATTGCAAACGTAATACTAAAAATGGGTAACATAAGTAAAAATAAGAAAAAAATGAATAAAAAACTAGTGATTTTTACTTATTTTTTACGAACTTTTATTGATTTTTACCATTTTTTAAATATTTTTAACTGATTTTAACTCATCTTTAAAGTTAAGTTTGCAATCGTAAGTCACGTAGATGGTGCATGGGCTAACTTTCCGTTAAAAACTAACTGGTGTTAATATCAGGGGTTAAAACCATAACCAGATCTCAAAAGTTTGGGTTAAATTTGTATTTTTTAAAACCTGAGGGCCAAACATGTAATTTGATCAAACCACATGAGTCATTTATGCATTTAATTCTTACACGTATTTATTATTTATGTGTTGAGTGTTAGTATTAATGTATTATGACACTTGTGACTCATGCATGTTATGTATTGAATAGCAACTTTATAATCTTGGAGCCCGGAAGTTTGTCCTAGCTGGGATAGGGCTGATGGGTTGTATTCCGAGCATCTTAGCACAAAGTGCAACAGGAGGATGCTCAGATGAAGTGAACCAGCTTGTTCTACCTTTCAATGCAAACATGAAGACCATGATCAATAACCTAAGCACCAATCTTCCTGGTTCAAGATTCGTTTTCATCGATGTTCATAACATGTTCCAAGATATCCTCGCAAATGCGCCATCTTATGGTACTAAATACTAATATACCATCACATTCAATTTAGGGTTTTGCATTTCATGACGTCTTAACACTACCAAAAAACTGAAAATTTTGCGACAACAGATTTCGTGAGAAGTTTGTCGGAATTGGCCGTTAGCATCAAGTTTCCGACAAAAAAATTTGTAGGAAAAACCCCTTAGGAAATGTTTTTTTCTGACAAAATCCCAACGAATTAGCGACAAAATCCTTTCGTCGGTAATTTCAGACGATTATATTAAATAAATAAGTTAACTTATGTAATAAATTTGTCGGAAAATTATAGAAAATCTTATGGTTACTTTTTTGTTTTGTCGGAAAGTTGTCGCTAACTTGTGGGAAATTTCTTTTGTTAGTAACTTTTCAGAAACTTTTTTTGAAAATATACGTGTTTTCAAGTAGTGTAAAACAATGAAGTTGTTTAAAATCTTGATGGTATTTGCAGGTTTTAGCGTGGTGAATAGAGGGTGTTGCGGAATAGGAAGAAATAGGGGGCAGATAACATGTTTACCGTTTCAAACGCCGTGTCCGAACAGGAATGAGTATGTGTTTTGGGATGCATTTCATCCAACAGAAGCTGTGAATGTGTTGATGGGAAGGAAGGCTTTCAGTGGTACTCCTGATGTTGTTTATCCCATGAACATCCAACAACTAGCCAACCTTTGAAGTTTGGCAAACTATGAAGAAATTTGTGTTTCTTTGTCAGATTGATGATCTTTAGGCTATCATCAAATTAAATGTGTTTGAATTTATTTGCTTTAAGTTCAAGTTTTTTACCTTTTATACACATTTCCTTTGAACCCCTTAATTGTTAGATACTAATACTCTAATACTATCAACCAGTCAATATTATTAATTAGAACATGTTAGTTATGGTTCAGTTGACTAACATGTAACTTGTGGACTTTTACCCATTAATCAATGAGGATAATTAAAAAGGAAATTTAATCCAATCATATATTAGTAAAGATAATACAATAAAACATTCGATGTTCGTCGTTCAAAAAAAATATAATAAAACATGACTAATATATTGTTAGGACATTTAATTTGGTTTGGGCAACCCTAGAGGTGCACAAAAAAAACCGGTTTTTTTTTTAACCCGGTCCAAACCGGCAAACCGGTTTGGGTTAAACCGGCAAACCGGTTTGGGTTAAACCGGTTTGGACCAAACCGGTTCGGGTTACCCAAAAATCGCCGGTTTGAAACCGGTTTGATGCTTTATGGATGAGATCGGGTTAGGGACCGGTTCAATCAAACCGGTTTGATAAACCGGTTAACCGGTTTAAACCGGTTTTCGAGCTGGGCAAAAAAATAGCCGTTGGGTAACGGCTATATGGCCGTTGGGGTCGATTTTAGCCATTTTTTTGGCTCCATTTGCACCCTTAAAACACTATAAATAGGTGGGGGGTGTTTAGGGTTGATCACATCTCTCTTTACACTCTCTAATCTCTAAAACCGCTCTTTAAACCCGTTAAAAACGCTCTCTATACTCTCTCTAAACTCAAAAAAAAAGCATGGCAAGTTTTGGTGTTGGTGGTTCCTCAAACCAAGTTACCGTTGTGGAAATTCGAGCAACAACGAGAAATCCGGCAATTTGGTGCAATTACGATCTATGTTTGTTGTCAAACAGGAAGGAAGGTGCTCGGTGCAAGATGTGTGGTGCGTTTTTGGGGAAAGATTCAAACACTAGTTTGAAAACGCATATGGAAAAATCTTGCCCGTTCTTGAAGGGAATTCCAAGTGAAGGTCAAGCCTCGATGACAAGCGAAGGAGGAATTTGGAACTTTGATCCAAATATTGTTCGAGATCGAATGGCGAGGTTAGTGATTCAAGAAGGATTGTCGTTCAACCACTTTGACAATCCGCGCTTGACAAAGATGATTCAAGAGACACTCCAACCACGTTATAATCAAGTAAGTCGCACAACCCTTAGACGAGATTGTATAAAAATGTGGAAAAAAGCAAAAAAAGAATTAATTTTGGGTTTTGAAAATTTGGAAACCGGTGTAAACTTAACCACCGATGTTTGGTCGGCTCCACATGGTATACCCGATTCGTACCTTTGCGTTACCGCGCATTGGGTTGATCCCAAAACGTGGCAAATGATGAAGCGTACAATCGCGTTTGACTTATTTGAATATCCACACACCGATGAAAATTTATTTTATATATTGGATGGTGTTATAACCGAATTTAAATTACAAAATAAACTTTTTTCAATGTCTTTTGATAATGCATCTAATAATACAAATGTGGTTCAAAAACTAAAAATTAAATATAAACCGGTTTGCAACGGCGCTTTTTTCCATAGTCGATGTGTCGCACACATCATTAACTTGGCGGTGCAAGCCGGGCTTGCAATTGAAGAGGTTTCAAACTTAACATATACTTTTCGACTAATGCTTAAAGATATTTTTAGTAACAAAAAAAGATACCATGATTATATTAGATTTTGTCGTGAAACGAATAATCTTTGCTTAGGTCCGAATTGGGACGTCGAGACAAGATGGAACTCGACTTATACTATGTTTTATAGCGCTTTACGACAAAGAGAAACTTTATAACTATTTCATGAAATGCTTGCGTCAAAACCTCGTCGTAAAATTCTAAAGTTTCCATCTACGAGTTGGGACATTTTAAAAGACGTAACCGAATTGCTTGAAGTTTTCAAAACCGCCACCACTTTTTTATCCGGTGTTTATTATCCCACAAGTCCATTAACTCTAAAACAAATATATTTAATGGCTAACAAGTTGTATGAACTTGAAAATAAAAGCCATCTTTTTACAAAAATGATAGAACCGATGAAAGAAAAATTAGTGAAATATTTTAAAGAAATGCCTCCCGTTATAACTTGCGCCGCCGCGTTAAACCCTACCATAAATGTTTACGGGGTTGAAACTTTGATTGATAGAATTACTTACGCTTTGAATTTGGATAGTGAAGACATCCATTTTGCACAAGGCACAAAAACATATTTTAACAAATGTTTACAAGATTTATTTGATGTTTATTTACATAAATATGGTACAACTCCGACTCCACATGATACAATGGGTACATCATCAAGTGGTAGCTCGAGAGATGTTAATTTGAATTTTTATAACGAAATGTTAAATGAATTTAGTAAACGGGCTCGAGGTACCACCCCGAGTAGCGAACTCGGAAGGTATATTGGCACAAACTTTTTAGTGTTTATGCCTCCTACCGTTTTTGAGGATTTTGATATTTTGGCATGGTGGAAAAAAAACGAAGCTTCGTTTCCGATTCTTTCCGCCATGGCCCGTGATGTACTAACCGTCCAAGCTTCCACGGTAGCTTCGGAATCTGCGTTTTCTTTTAGTGGCAGGGTATTATCGATACGAAGGACTAGACTCACACCCCTAGCGATGGAAATGTGCATTTGCTTGAAGGACCATTTGGATGCGATGGATAGGATACAAGACCAAACTTCTCTCGAAGACGAAATTCAAGCCGAAGAAACCATACACAACGAGGTTGATCTTGGAATATCCGAACCAGTCACCGATGAAGAACTAGCCGAAGATGCAAGGCTACGAAGCTCTAGTTCCGAAGACAACGCACAAGAATAATCAATCAATATTCAAAAAAATAAGACGTTGAACTTAATGTTTTATATTTGTTATATTTTTATAATGTTTTACAATTTTATAAATATATCTTGTCATGTTTTTTTATTTCCGAACTTTCCAAATATTAATAAACGTTGAACTTTAAGTATTAAAAATTTAAAATTTATTTGAATTTTTTTTTTTAATAAAAACCGGTTTAAACCGGTTTAAAAGGCAAACCGGTTTAAAACCAACCCTAACCGGTTTGACCGTTTTGACATTTCCCTTTACTAAAACCAGTTTAACCCGAACCGGTTCGGGTCGGGTTGAACCGGTTTGGGTTAAAAAACCGATTTGTGCACCTCTAGACAACCCCATCAAGCTTATGATGGGCCGGTGCCTTGGTGACCAAGTCGTGTCCATGACTTGGGCCTAAAGGGAGTTTGTTTTTACTAACTAGAGTTTGAATGTGAAACAGATAAGAGAGACGTTTTCTAGTTGTTAATAAATCTTATCCGATTATACACAAATCAATGCCACGCACTTGCTCGCCTCATATTTTAGGACCCAAATACCTTGGGAGCACCTCGCGCTTTTTAAACCAAGCTTCACACCATATCGAAAGTAAGCCACTGAACTCAAACCAACTTTCATACCCATTACAGTATTATCCCACCGTTTTACCTCTTGATAAGAGAACAGGAAAAGAGATAAAAGTTCACAAAATGTCCCAAATACACCTAAAAACAGGAGAAAGAAACACTGCTAACATAATCACATTTTATATAACCAAGAAATCAAAGCTTTTTTTCCCACAAGAGTTATGGTGTTTTGAACCAGTTTCAGGAAATGATTATCAAGCAAATTTATCGCGGTTCAAGACATTCGTATACATATTTATTTACTGAGTAACATACCTACAAAAAACAGAACCAATCAGCCAAAAACTACCATATATATATATATATATATATATATATATATCTGTCCCCATCACTTGCTGTCACTGAAATCTGCATCAATGACTTCACCATCTCCGTCATCAGAAGCCTTACCAGCGCCACCAGTTTCACCACCACCAGCCGCAGCACCACCAGCTTGGCTGTAAATAGACTGACCCAACTGCATCAATTCTTGGTTCAATGCAGCCATGGCATCCTTCATGGTTTGAGTGGACCCATCAGCAATGGCATCTTTGAGTTCTTTCAACTTCCCCTCCACTTTCTCTTTCACTTCACTTGGTACCTTTTCTCCCACTTCTTTAAGCTGCTTTTCGCATTGGTACACAGCTGATTCCGCCTGGTTCTTTGTATCGATGGCGTCCCTCTTCTCCTTATCCTCCTTTGCATACTTCTCTGCTTCTGCCACCATTCTCTCCACCTGAAATCACAGTCGAAAATGTGCATTCATACCTCAAAATCAAAATAATAAAGGAAACAAATTATTATGGTTTTTTTGGGCAGCCATGAGAGCCTATTACTGGAAAACTCATGGGACCCCGTATTCACCAATACCCTAATCCCACCTAGTGACCAGTGGGATCAAGTAAAACACAGCTTGCGCTGGACTGGTGGCCTTCAAGTCGGTGGAAGCTGAATTTGAACAAGAGTCCTCTCCTAGAGGAACTCAAGCACGCAACCCCTTGAAGGATTTATTGTGACCTCAATAGTCAAAAGCTCAAGGCACACTCAAGGCGCAAAGGCACAAGGCATTTCTAAGCAAGGCGCTCAGTATAAACATGGCACTTTTTGAGGTTTTAGACATGTTTTAGGCTAGTTTAGACATATTCAAGGCCATTTTTAGATGTTTCAGACCAGTTTTAGCCGGAAATCTCGCGTGAGTGCTTTGATGAACACAAGGCGTTATGGTTGTGCCTCACCTTGCTTGAGCGCCTAGGAGGCGAGCACCTTAAGCGTTGACTACTATGATTGTGACTTTAGCAATGAGCATAATTCATACCTCATCAGAAGGTAATGTGCTAGCACCAGTGATAGTAATATCTTGTTTCTTTCCGGTCCCTTTATCTACAGCCGTGACAGAAAGGATTCCATTGGCATCAATATCAAATTTGACCTCAATTTGAGGGACCCCACGTGGTGCTGGAGGGATTCCATCGAGTCTAAAGCTTCCTAGAGATTTGTTGTCACGAACAAATTCTCTTTCCCCTTGAAGAACATTGATTTCAACACTTGTTTGACCGTCGGCAGCTGTTGAAAAAACTTCTGATTTTGAAGTTGGTAATGTCGTGTTCCTTGGAATGATCTTTGTCATCACACCTCCTAACGTTTCTAACCCGAGTGACAGTGGTGTCACATCCAATAATACTATGTTGCTCACATCCCCGGACAAAACACCGGCCTAGAAAAACATGTTTCATCCCACCATAATCCACTAATTAGAGCCATATTTTAAATACAAATAACAAACCCTTGTATAAATTAAATATAAAACTAAGACTAACCTGGACTGAAGCTCCAAGAGCAACAACTTCATCTGGATTAACCGTCACATTTGGTTCTTTACCAGTCATCTTTATAACAAGTTCTTGAACCGCAGGTATACGCGTTGACCCACCAACAAGAACCACTTCATCTATATCTTTAAGAGAAAGATCCGCATCCTTTAAAGCCGTTTCAACCGGCGTCTTAAGCCTATACCAAACCAAATCTCCAAAGTTCATATCTTGAATCATCAGATAAACAAAATTCAATCACTATTCCATTAAATCTTGATAATTAAAGTACCTGTCGAGTAAATCCGAGCACAATTCCTCAAATTTTGCCCTGGTTAGTGTAGTGTCGATATGCTTCGGCCCATCTGATGTTGCTGTAATAAAAGGCAAACTGCAAGAACACCAACAATAATCAATAAACAAGAAAGAAAGAAAGAAAGAATCTTGATTAGTGGTAACTGATTCTATACCTAATATTTGTTTGGGTCAAAGTGGAAAGCTCCATTTTTGCTTTCTCAGCGGTTTCTGTAAGACGTTGAAGTGCTTGTTTATCTTTGAGAAGATCTATACCCTCATCCCTCCTGAAACTTTCAGCAAGCCAATCAACAATTCTCTGTTCAAATATCGAGAAACATTTTTATTTTTTAACAATAATGCTCAATGCACACGTAAACGTTAACAATAATGATCTAATGACAGTTCGTTAACCTTGTCAAAGTCATCTCCTCCTAAATGGGTGTCTCCGGAAGTCGACAGTACCTCAAAAACTCCGTCCCCGACCTCAAGAACTGTTAAAACAATAACCCAAATTCTCAAAAATCATCTGTAAATTGAAAAGATTTATGGTAACTGATAAGGAAGCTGGAAGCATACCTGATACATCAAATGTACCACCACCAAGATCAAACACTAGAATTGTCTCATTGTTCTTCTTTTCAAAACCATAAGCTAAGGAAGCTGCGGTTGGCTCATTGATTATGCGAAGAACTTCGATACCCGCGATCCGCCCTGCATCTTTTGTTGCAGTTCTTTGGGAATCATTGAAATATGCTGGCACTGTTACTACTGCTTTTGTAACCTTATCGCTTAAAAACTTTGACGCGTCATCCACAAGCTTTCGCAGAACCTAATTCCAACGTAGTCGAGAATAATAATCAATTGAACTAAAAGTGTGAAACAAACAATTTGACAGAAAGTGTGACCAGCTTATTCAAGAGTTGGCAGACACTAATTTGGACCAGTTGCACAAGAGCAAACATGACAGTAAGGGCCCAAACTTCAAACTAGCATAACTTAGGCTAGTCGCGAGGCCCATAACCAGTGGATAGAAAGCTCTCGACTCTCGACGAGCCGATCATGTGACCCAGCTGTCAGACCCGAACTCCACCATATAGGATTCCATCTTCATCAACCAAGATTTTCCCCAAATTTTGCAATCTTTGATCATTTCTATATAGCCTAGCGTAAATCTTTGATTGGCATAATTTACACATCTAATAACTATAGTACTAATTTCAATATTTAATTTATGATTTAAAAAAAATCTGATAGCCTAAAACATGTAAATCTTTGATTAGCATAATTTACACGTCTAATTATAGACTAAATTTTGGTATTTATTTATGATTTGTAATTTCAAAAAATAAATATTATAGCCTAAAACACGTAAATATTTGATAGTACTAATTATAGTCTTAATTTCAGTAACGTCTAATTATAGTCTTAATTTCAGTATTAAATTTATAATTTAGAAAAAGAAAAATATAGCCTATAACACGTAAATCTTTTATTGGCATAATTTACACGTTTAATTATAGTCTTAATTTCAGTATTTAATTAACCTAAAACGCGTAAACCTTTGATTGACATAACTTCCACATTTAATTATAGTATTAATTTCAGTATTTTATTTATGAATTATAATTTTAAAAAAATTATAGCCTAAAAGGCGTAAATCTTTGTCGAAATATAGTCTTAATTTCAGTATTTAATTTATAATTTAAAAAAAAACTTATGGCCTAGAACTCTGAAATCTTTGATTTACACGTCTAATTATAGTCTTAATTTGAGTATTTAAATTATGATACCTGTGCAGAGATTTCTTCAGGTGCAAATTGTTTCCCAATAGCAGGACAATCTAATTTCACATTCCCATTATCATCCCTCACTACTTTATACGAAACCTGCTTCGATTCCTCATCAACCTCCATCATCTTCCTTCCAATAAACCTCTTCACCGAAAAAAACGTGTTTTCAGGATTTACCACCGCCTGCCGCTTCGCAATCTGACCGACCAACCGATCACCGTTCTTACTGTACGCCACCACCGACGGCGTCGTCCTCTGCCCCTCCGCGTTCGTAATTATCGTCGGCTGTCCTCCCTCCATCGCCGCCACCGCCGAATTCGTCGTACCTAAATCAATCCCCACCACCTTCTCGTTCACGACCTTCAAAACACGTCGTCTTTGAGGTCTCCGAGTCAAAGTCAAACTACGTGATCGTTGACTATTTACAATTGGTTTGCCGAAGAAGGATGTTTTTGGCGATGAATGGAAGCTGGAAACTTGGGGTTTGAAGGAACATGTTGAAGACATGATTGATTTGATTGGTTTTTGGTGATTAGAGTTGAGAATGTTGTGGAAGATGTGTGTGAGTGAGGTGGAAGGGGTTTTGAAGTGTGAGGAAAATATGGAAGATGGTGGAGGGTTCTAGACAAGCCTTGTTGATGCATGGAGGATTCTAGGGTTCATTGGTACGGACAAAATAGGGATTGGATTGGATGAATGCTAGAATTTCATATTTAATTTTGGTTATTGATATTAATAATTTTTTAGAGTTAATTTTATAAATGGCTCGTGTGGTTTGATTAAATTGCATATTTGATTTCAAAGTTTTAAAAATTATAAATTTAGTCCAAAATTTTGGGACTAGTTGTGTCATTAGCCTCTGGTGTTAACACCAGTTAGTTTTTATGAAAAGTTAGTCTATGTACCATCCACGTAACTTACGATTACAAACTTAACCCTAAAAATGAGTTAAAATCATTAAAAACCAGTAAAAATTTAGTGCTTTTAATGTTATTTTCGAATTTTTATTGATTTTTTAATAACTTTTACTGATTTTAACTCCTTCTTAGGGTTAAGTTTGTAATCGTAAGTCACGTGGATGGTACATGTACTAAATTTTCGTTAAAAACTAACTAATGTTAACACCAGAGGTTAATGGCGCAGCCAATCCTAAAAGTTTGTGCTAAATTTGTAATTTTTAAAATCTGGGAATCCAAACATGCAATTTTATCAAACCACATGAGCCATTTATACAATTAACTCTAATCTAGTTTTTATGTTGAATGATTTTGTTAAAGTTTGCTTTAACACGTTGATCATATGTTTTTTTATATACTTCATTTGAAGGAGGTTATTTTTAAAATTTAACTCATAATTGAAGAAAGATTATATGAGATTGAGATCTTATAAACACGTGATGATACATTATGATTCGATGCTTGTAGAGATTCTAGAAAATCGACAGGGTTTTATTAAATAAAATTGTAAATTCATAAGATCTTACAAACATGTGATTAACATTGTAAATATCGTCGGTTGTCCTCGTAATAGAGTCTTTATCTCCTTACTCATACCTAAATTATGGAAAAATATGATCTTTTGTTTATTTTCAAGTCATTCTTAACCCATTCCTCATCCCTATTGAAGCTAGAAGATTGAAAATTATCCTAGGTTTTAGTTGTTTTTGTTTGTCATGTTTTAATTTCCTAGTTTAGTTGTAAAGTTCGGTTTGACTTCAAATGTTGTTCAATTTAGAAAATGCAATTGTTGTGCAATTTAGAAATGCAATTTTGACTAATCCTGACTTCAATTTTGACTATTGGTGGTTGACTTCAATGTTTACCTTCAATTTTGACTAATCCTGACTTCAATTTTGACTATTGGTGGCTGACTTCAATGTTTACCTTCAATTTTGACTAATCCTAACTTCAAATTTTGACTAATGGTGCAATTGTTCGATTTACCTGCATAAACAAAGTTCAACCTTGATTTTGTGGCATCATTCTAATAGAAGGCTGCCATTACAATGTTCAATTAGAACATGCTTTGGACATGCTGAACAAGATTTTGACCTGCATAACAAGATTTTGACCTGCATAATAAGACAATATGACCTGATGTTAAGGAACAGTCAGTTTGGTTGGGTAATTTTATTTTTAAAAGTTGCTATTTTTATATTTTAGAATAATGGTGATTGATTAGAAGTGTAGAACATTATATTAAACAACTACTTAAGGTTAAAATGCTTGGAAATTGTATGAAACTTATGTGTTGAGAGAAATGTTTTTAGAACCGGTCGTCTCCACTGGTCGAACAGGTTAGACCGGTTAAACCGGATTTAAGAACCAGATGACGTCATAAATAATATAAAAATAAAAAGTATGTATATAGATACAAAATATTTTTTTGTTTTGATGTGAATTTGCAATTTTAATGTCATATGAAGGCTTAAATACATAAAATATGCAACTTATAATACTAAATTAATAAGAAAATGAGATTTTGAAGGGAAAAAATTGAAATCAGGCCCGACCCCCCGTCCGGTTCACCGGTCCGATTGGTGATCGGCCGGTTCAAATGAAAGCAGTTCAACTACACACAACCGGACCGGTTATGCGTCCGGTTTTCGATCCGACCGGCCGTTCTGGTCTAGTTCTGCAAACACTGGTTGAGAACAAAAGGAGTCATTTTGATAGTTAAAATTATGAAAATAAGGAAATGTGGTTTCATTTGTGGAAAATTTTTAATCAAGAGGGGAAAAACATCATAAATCAAAAATCAAAGATGGAGAAAGGATTGATGGTTGATTTCTTATCACTAAAGAGTGGTAGAAGTGATTGTCATATTGTTCTTGGTAAGTAATCTAAAATCTTGGTTCATTTAGGGTTCTGTCTAAGTTTTGAGCCATGTATATATGGTATAATCGATTGTTAAAACTAACGCTGTGTTCCTGAGTTTACTAAAGGGAAGAAAAGAAAACAAATGATTCATTTCCCTTCTTTTCTTTTCTCTCCAAACCTCTTCAATTTGGGATGACGGAGATAAGACTTGTTTTTCCTTCATTTATCTCCATTTCCATCCTTAAAAAAAACTCTAGAACACTCTTCCTCTCATTTCCTTTTTTTTCCTCCTTAAAAGAAACTCTGGAACAAGAATTTCCTTCCCCTTCCTTTCTTTTTCGTTCTTTTCCCTCCTTAAATGAGACTCGGGAACACAGCATAAGAGCATTCACAGCAGGTTCTGTATATGTTTCTGAGTAGGTTCTATATATTTTAGGGAGTGGTTTAAAGTGGTTGTAAGTGAAGTAGAGATAAAATGTTACTGTTCATCTTTATATTTGTGAAAATAATGTTCACCTCTATTAATTTTTTAATATTTTTTAAAAATGAGAAAGTGAAAGAGAGAGAAAATGTATTGATAAAGGTATAAAAAAGTATTATTTAATTGAAAATGAGAGAGAAAAGATAATGATTTTTAATGTAATTATAGAAATTGAGATAGAGAAGCCACCAGAAATGCTCAAACTATGACATCTCAGTAAAAAAAAATCACCATACTTTATGTTTCTATCATGCCGGGGTTCAAAAAATCACCTTACTTGGAAGGATATTTTCTGCCGAAATTCATAGTTTTTACTAATTTCTACCCAATTTTTTTTAACTTTTGCATCATTTCTAATTTTTATTCACTAGCTTTAAACCCGTATGTTACACAGTGTAAACCTTAAGATTATTATATTATTAAATATCTTTGTCTTTTTATATAACTTTTGATGTTGTATTGGTAATTTTTTCATATTATCAAACGTTAAAATTATATTAATGAGTAATGAAAACATCAAAAAAATGCAATAAGATAAATTTCATAAATGTTTTTCACAAACGCAAGATTAAACTACATGTTAAATAAAACTTACAATGACAATTTATAAATTTGAAAAAACTTCTTTGTATACAACATTTAAAGAGGTATTGTTAACTTTTCCATGTTTATTAAAAAGTAATAACTTAAGTTCATCTCTACTTTTAACTATTGATAATGCAACATACAGCTGACAATGAGTAAACACTGAATCTTGTTATCAAGTAAGCTTCATAACAACAATCAACGGAGTGTCTTTAAAATATTTCATAGAAAACACCTTCAAATCAAGAAAATCTTTGTGTTTTTAGGGTTTGATGAGATTCTTGAATTATGCACCAACCGTTAAGAAAAGAATATCACAAAGGAAGATGTGGAAGAAATCTTTGTGACTGTCATTCTATCTTCCCACCACTTCAAGATGATATGAAAACTATGAAGATCATATGCAAACACATAGTTACATATGCAAACATATAGTTACATGAAACCATAATAAAAAAACAAATATGTTATGGGGTGTTTAAGATTGCCTGTTATAAATGTTTATCTGTTTATTGTTTTAAAACATGCTATTTGGATTAAACATCTAATTTTATTCAAAACTGTTGACTAAAAAACATTTTAATAATCAAATGACACCAAATAAACCCTAATTACAAGGAATTGGCTTACAAGAAGGAACAATTGCTCACCCACACGGCCACAACACCCATTCCGGTTGCTATATTAGATTCATAAACAGAATATCTTGAATATGCATCTTGAGCAACCCGAGCCTGTAGTACAATCTTAAAAAATAAAAAAATTTATAATCAGGTGATCCACTTCCATTTCACTATCTAAGTACTCAGTAATACTGAAAAAAATAAAAAATAAAAACTTTTATAAATCCTAGATAGATTCAGCTACAAAATTGATATCTTGGTTGTCTGCAACCTACATTCAGAATTGTAAAAAAAAGATATATTACATTTAATGTGCTAAATAAGTGTCACAACAGTTCCATCGGTGGCCAACAATTCAAATCCTGCTCTAAATATGTTTAGTTTCCATAATAGTGAAGATGATTAAATGGGTTGGTTGGGTAACAAGTCAAAACAATCGTGTCAAAACACGTACTTTTTTTAGGGTCCTAAGACATTTTCTGTTCACATTTTTTAAAGGTTCTTTTTGTAAATAATTAGCGTAAAATATTACAGAAAGATATGTGATTTGAAAAACAGCCCAAATTTTTAGAGAATTTCAAAAAATGTAGTAAAAGTACACATAAGTCATGTTCTCTATTAAAAAAATAGATAAACTCTATATAAAACATTTGGGTTAAATGCGTTTTTCTTTGTCCTCAAGAGGACATTCTCGTGGTAAGTGGTGTGCCACATAACTAAAAGGTTGTGAGTTTGAATCCTGAAAGGTGCAGGTATGGTGTATTTATACTATAAAATCTAGGTGGTGTTGTTAAGAAAATTTTCTCTTTTAGAAAAAATTGAAGGATCGGTTTGCTTCAGGTTTTTCCAGATTTGGACCAGATTGAATCGAATCCTGATGGATAAAATGGCACACCATAGCCCAAACCATGGACTGCGTGTTCAGGGTGGTCCTAGTTCGTGCCAACGGTCTCAACTGGTCTGTACACAAACATAGTCCAGATAACATGTCAAAGTGTTTGCATGTCTATAAAAAAAACCACCTAATAGGGTAAAAATACTAAATAGAGCTGTTAATATTAACCCGTTTACCCACAAAATGGGTCGATTAAGGTAATGTTTATCTCCAAGGGTCAAATGGGTAAAGATAAAAGAAAAGAAATATGAAAATGCATAAAAGCTAAAAATTCGTTTTATTAAACAAACATAATGAAATAGCATTTATTAATTACATTTAACACATTAACTACTTATAACACTAATACTGAACATATATTGTTCAAGATTTGTGCAGTTCGCCACATTTTTTTATGGATGTACTAAAACTTTTTGATCCATTACCCAACCCACCCGTTTTGTCAATGTCAAATGTACCATAACAGGGAGAATATGGATGCTAGATCAAGAAAATTATAGGGCCACGTGGTTAGAAAGATTTCTAACGGGTCAAATGGGTCAACAAAATCACTATGGTTCACAAAATTATTATATTTTTAATCATAAACAACATAAATTATTTATAATGAAATTAAAAATACAAATGTCTCAGGTTAACCCAAGCCCAACACTTTCGACTCGTATCAAAACTTGCCCATTTTGACCCGTTACCCAACCAACCCATACCGCCCACCTCTAGTTAAGACCGACACTTTGCCGGTTTATAGCAAAAAAATGATTGGTTTAGGATTATAATCCAGATAAACATATAAATACGAAAAAACAATTGGTTTAGGATTATAATCTAGAAACATATTTAGATATTGAATTCATTTCAATAAGATATAAAATGCAAACCAACATCTTTATTGAAGAAAGCTTGTCAATTTGGGGGCAAAAATATGAACTTTCTGATTTTATGAGCTGAAGTTTGACGGGCAATATCATTACCTGCACAGGATGAGGTTCCTGCAATCTCAGCAGCCGACACATCAGGGTCAAAGCATGGACGAACGCCTAAAGAACTGAGCTGAAGTTTGACGACCAGTTTCAATACTTGCATATGATGAGGTTCCTGCGAGCAGCGTATCGTTTCCGAGTTGGAGGCTGAATGTCCATACCTAGGCATTAACCTACAATGGAAAAAACACATAAAAGTACAAACAAAGCAAACTAAAAGGCGGCTACCATATGGGGACAATGTAACCATAAACCGTCCAAATCCTAGACAGGAACCATTAAACAGACACATGAACAGGCAATATCACGCAAAAATAAGCATATACGCAGCAAAAATTTTAAGAGTCCAGAATGGATGATCCTGCCATCCTAATTCTCAAGAAGATACATGTAATCATTCAAAATCTCTGAACTATCAAATTGAAACAATTGTAAAGAACTAACCATGCTATAAATGACAAAAAAAGTGCAAATGAAATGAACACATAAACAACATAGAATTTCAGAGGAAAAAAATGCATAAATGTGGATCTGAGTTTTCAAAAAGGTACATGTAATCATATAAAATGAGCAACTGAATATATGAACCATCATATCCTTGAAAAAAAGTCAATAAAACAGCAAAACCGACAGGAGAAAACTGAACTGCAGCTACAAATTAAAAAAAAATATCATCATGCTCTTAGGAAGTAAAGCAAAATACACTCATGTTCTTAGCAATCATTCACCTCAATTAGCAAAATCCCATCTTCATCATCACATAAACTTCAAGAACTGAGCATATTTATTATCCATGTTTGCCAAGTAAAAAAGGGATTATGCTCACGAACCCTAAACTGGAGCAAAATAATCCTATAAGACTAACAAATATGTAACCAATGCCACTCAAAATTGGAACTCAATAAAAGCAACTAAAAAAAATGGAACAAATATGGTAACGATTACACAGACCTGTTTTATGGCTCCGATCGCACGTTAAAATGGAGATAATTATGATATTATAAAATTGAAATAAAACCATAACTATGTTGGTAGCAATCGAAGCAGAAACTGGTGAAAGAGGGAAAACGGTGATGATATAGAAGGAGGCGAAGCGAATCAGAAGCCTTTACAATTTAAAGCTCTAAGCCTCTTGGCCAACAAAAGTACAAAATTGAAATGAAATCATACCTTTGTTGACAGCAAGAGAACCAAGACATGTTTAGGGATTCATGACAACAACTTCAGGGAATCATTCAAGCTTCATGAGATCAGATGAGCGCCGATCAATTTTAGGGTTTGGAGTTGTGTTAAAGAATGAAGCGACAATAGTAGTAATGGGTTCGGGTTTAAAGGTCCGCGTGTGTTGCTGTATGGGTAAGTGGGCAATAGCCGAGAAAAATAGGCTGAGAGTGAACCACAAGGTTGCTAAGTGGCCAATTATTTGATTTTTTATTATAAGAGGGATTTTGTCCTAATTTGAGTTGGGCTAGAATCTGGTGTGTTTGTTGGTAGTTTAGTCGACCCAAAGTTACTTGAAAATTGGGCCGATTGCTTGATGAAATTTCAATTTCAAAAACCCTGAGGCCTGAGATGTGATCTTATAAAAGGCTTGCAAATTGGAAAATCTTCACCTAGTTGGCCAAACCCATGGGCTCATGCCTCATACACCGTTGAGCTTATATATGTGTATTTTACAAGTGTTAAGGAACATTTATAATTTATAAACATCAATTTTCATTTATAATGTCACACACTTTAATGCAAAAGAAACCTTAAGCGGAGAGTCACGAGAATCATATAAACATTTTTGCGTAGTGCTGGTCAGATATAATGAGAGAAAATACGAACGAATTACGTAGTTACATGATGTCTTATGTATCATAGTTAAACTAACGTAATATTTCATCTAATAACTACCAAGTTTCTTCAGTGCTCTACTAAAGTCATTCACGTTGTTTTCTAATAACAAACAAATATCACTCAAGTTTCAATATTGTTTCATTGTTAAGTTTTTTTATAAACGTTACAAAATTTAAAAATAAATGAACTAAATCAAACATATATGAAACTTGGTTGTTATTTAATGATTATTCTTGTTAAGTGTAACCTGAAATAGAAAGTGTTAGGATCTAGATCTGATAAGAATGCGGCTGTTCTAACTAATCGAGTGACGGAAACACCGGATTCGTTCCATAAGATGTGTAGTTTTGCATTGATCAAACAAGACCACGAATGATGTGAATTCTAATCTTGAGAGTTTATTTCATATACAATTGATTGTACAAAATGATGAATAGGAGATAAGCTCTACAAATTCAAGATTCTAAGCACCTATTTATAGGCTCTAAACAAACTCTCAAGACAACTTAAAAAACTCACATGGTCAACTCATTAAACAAAAAGTCAAACAAATAACTATTACAAGGTCAAACATATTAACTCGTCTGATATAAAATGGAAGTGGCTATTTAGACATCCCTTGATTTTATTTGGACATCCTAGGTGTCTATACGGGCCGTATAGCCCTCGTTAATTACCTCGTACATCGTACCTATACGACCCGTATAGATCTATACGGGTCGTATAAGGTGTGCATTTAATACTGATGAAAACCCTATACAGGTAGTATTGAACTATACGGCCCGTATATGGGGTGTCCAACTACTTTTCAGGGTTGTCCAAATAACATCACCCTATAAAATTCTTTCGTCCGATGTAGCTGTGTAAGGCCCCTTTTTCTGGGTGACCTCACGTATTGGATTTACTCATAAACAAAGTCATCAATACCGAACTTTTAATTTAACCTATTCAATTAACAGCCAAAATCATTCACATTTGAGTACATTACAGCGGAAGTCTTAACATTTAACACATACATCAGTGTTTAACAAAAACATAAATCGGGATGTCAGTCTTTAGCCGGGTAACCTTCACGCCTTCGCACGACCCTTTTCTTTGTTACCTGAAATGTATACTAAAAGTCAGCTAACGCTGGTGAGTTCTAGTTTAAAATGATTAGGTATAAACATTATTTCCTTAAAAGTATTCATAAGTTTTTTTACATAAGAACATAATTACGTATTCTTAACTTTTTCTTAACATTCATTTGGTCGTACACATATGGGTGATCAACCCGTCTTTTACTACGTATGCCACAAAGGCATACGCCATGAAGCTACCGTCGTAGCCCTTTGACTCGTCCGGTCCTAGAAACCGTCCGCCATAAAAACCGTTCGGCCAACCTTCGGCCGTCCGTCATACCGTCCTACCGTCGTAGGCCGTCCTTTTCGCCCGTCTACCCGAAGGTATCCGTTTCCCACGTGCTACCATGTTTGCAACCGTTCTACATATGATTTGGCATTTGCTTCGACCGCCCATTTATGCCCCTTTTTATTTCCTTGGTGATGAATGAACGTTTTTATCCCGGTTGCAAGATAGACACGTGGTCGTCCGTCTACCGTAGTAGCCGTTAGCATCGAAGCGTCAATAACATTCACGTATATTCATATCATGCAGTATATATATAATATAAGGCAAGATTTCATTCATACTTTGTAAACATACGTTTCAATCTTTATTAAAAATTCATTTTTCATATATTTATATATCACGTATGTTCACATTGGCATTCATAACATTTATTCATTTAGCGTATACACCTCAGCCCCAAAAATATTTGTAAATCATTTGCACATAACATAGAGGGGGAGGGCACATAGAACTCACCTGATCAGCTAGTCTTGTTATGTCCTATCTGCGGTCTGATGAGCGCCGCACACGATCTGGATTAATTAATTATACCCGTATCAGATCTAAACCAAGTTACATTCCTAACACAGCTGACATAGGCGAACTTAATGCCTAAGTTCACTTCCACTGGACTAGGCGAACTTATAGGCGAACTTAATGCCTAAGTTCGCTTCCTCTGACCTAGGCGAACTTATAGGCGAACTTAATAAGTTTGCTTACCCTTGGCCAAGCGAACTTATCAAGTTCGCCTCCACCAAGCGAACTTAACAGGCGAACTTGCTAAGTTCGCCTGCAACAGCAGTCATCATCCCCATACAGTCCGAAATTCTCGGATTTGGGTTCGATTATGTCAAAACTTCAACTTTCTTTGCTCAAAACAACCGGTTTTCATTGTAGATACAAATCCTAAGCTTATTCTCAAGTTTCATCCGTAAAAACGTCCTATTTTCACCCGAAAACCCGGAAATCCTAAAATATCACAAAAACTCAGATTATGATCGGATGATTACCTGGATTGGATTTCTGATTTGGAGGGGATGATCACGAGTGCAAGAGACACGAGCGGGTGCAATCTTGTGCGATTCCGACACTTTCTCTCTCTACGGTTTTCTCTCTCTAGAATTACTGAGAGGAGAAAAATGAGGGCCTTTGGGCTATTTATAGGGGAGACCTCCCCAAGCCCGGTTCGCGACTAACTCGGCCCGACTTCGACCCGCTTGAACTCGTTAACTTTATTTCTCGCCATTTTAGGATGTTACAAGCTGCTTCCTCATTCAATATAATTTGCCTTAGAATACTTCTGAAAAGTCGTTCCTCATTCAATATAATTTGCCTTAGAATACTTCTGAAAAGTCGAACAGAGTTTATTACATCTGATGACCAAATTACATCCAATGTAACTTGACTTATCTTTGACTTTAACAGTTGACATGAATAGTTTTGGTAAGCATTGGACTTTTAATGATCCCAACACAAAGTAAATGTGAAGAAAGGAAAAATATTCATATTAAATAAATTAAAATCAATAAATAAGTAAATAAAAATGAAGTAGAAAAACTTAGATTTCAAATGAACAAATTCAAACTTGAAAATGATATTTCTGATTCTCAAAGAATGAGGGGCAAAGGGATTGATTAAGAAATATCTCTTGTTCTTATTATAAGATCGTGATTTATGTCTGGTAAAAAGAATAATATTCTCCTTTCAGAATAATAAAAAAACGAAAAGTGTTCAATTAGAACATGAAAACGTGACTAATTAGTTACTCTTCGGGATGGAGTGGAATAAGAGAGGGGGTTCTTGAACGTGGAAAAGGATCCAATAATTAACTAAATAAAAATTAAGTTTCATAATTGTTCTAATTAAATCAACTTAAAAAAATAATTACTAAATAATAATCAAGTTTCATATATGTCTTATTTAAATCGTTTAATTTAATATATATATATATATATATATATATATATATATTATAAGAAAACGTTCACAACAATGAAACAATGAATGAAACTTCAGTTGTTTTTATGGTTAAAAAAGTATGACTATTAAAAAAATTAAAACATGGTTATTATTTTATAATTTTATTTTTTTAGAAAAATATATATTTAATCAATCTTAAAATATTTTTTGTAGGATAACACAGACATCGCATTATAGAAACATTATAGAAACAAAATATACTTTTATAGTATATTAAAAATATATCAAATTTCTTTTAAAATATGCTTTCTTCTCACTATGTTTTATATTATTCTCACACAAACACACACATGCATATTATTTTCCATTATAATATACCCAATCTTTTTCCTAACCAGATGTCGGTATTATTAAAAAAAGAATTAATTACATGGATGACCCCTGTGATTTACACGGATTTCACTTACGACCCATAGGAATCAGAAACTAAAATTTTAGACCAATAGTTTGCACGTTTGTAACATAAATGACCCCTGAAGTGTATGTCAGTTAAGTTTTTCAGTTAAGTGCGTGCGAAGTAACTAAAATACCCTTTATATAATAAAATAATAAAAACAAAAAAGAATTGACTCATTAATAAAAGTAAGACCCACTAAAACCCACCCACTTCATCTTCTCCAAATCAAAAACACATCTCCAACCAAACCCTAGCTTCCCCCTCCTCTTCTCACCACCACCGGCCACCACCACTTCATCTTCTTTCACCACCCATCAAACCCCCATACGAATCTGCCATTCATCATCGCAGTAAATGAGGGAGAGCACCGCCTCAGCTTCGCCATACAATTCTACCGAAGATATCGATCTTGTACACCCACCGCCACCGCCACCGCAATGGAACATTCATCTTAACCTCCTCCTACTTCATTTCCCCTACACCTTCACCTAATTCATCTCCCCACTCTACACCCAACCAAATGACCTCCATGTTCCACAACCCCAAATCCCTCCTAGTTTCCCAAACCACCACACCTGCAACATCATCCCAAATCCACCGACGGATCTCCGCCATGTCATTTCAGATCCAACCATCCACCGCCTCATGGGGGTTACGCAGCTCCAAATCAGTCACTTCAATAGGAGCATCAGATCTACCTCCATCACAAACTGGTGGCATCGTGGCTGGGAATGGATCCTCTCAACAAAACCAGTATTCGCACAAGATCTTGAGATGAACCAAGAAGAAACCTCCGCTCTCTGTTGCCACAACAAAGGCAGCTGGAGACACATCCTCTATACGTTCAGATCCGAGATCCGGAAACTCGTCGGATCCAGTCAACCCGGACTCCCTCGGACCATCCCTTCCGGTTCCTACAAGTCCGCCATTTGAGAGGGCTATTGTGTTTCAGTGAAGGAAAAAACCTTGATGAGGTTTCTCATTTTTCATTAATATGCAATTCATCATCTATTACTGATCCAAATACACTCGAAGAGGCCATATCTAGCAGGGAATCAAAAGTTGTGGTGAGAAGAGGAGGCACAAGCTAGGGTTTTGTGGGAGATGTGTTTTTAATTTGGAGAAGATGAAGTGGGTGAGTTTTTGTGGGTCTCACTTTTTTTAATGAGTCAATTTTTTTATTTTTTATTATTTTATTATGTAAAGGGTATTTTAGTAATTTCATACGTACTTAACTGAAAAACTTAACTGACATCCACTTCATGGGTCATTTATGTTACAAACGTGCAAACTATTGATTCAAACATGTAGTTTCTGATTCTTAGGGGCTATAAGTAAAATCCGTGTAAAACACGAGGGCATCCGTGTAATTAATTCTTAAAAAAAAGTTTCGGTTTACCATGCTAACCAACATATGCCCTACATTATTACTTTTCCAATATTTTATTTGAGTACATGGGAATTTAATTATTTTAATAAATAGAAAAATTAATTATTTTATATGATTTATAATTCATATAAAGGAATAAGAGCCAGATATGCATCAATAATTTGTTCACAAGAGGACATGATAAAATAATCTTTGTAAGGTGCACTTAATTTTGAAGCACATGGTATGCAATGTGTTGCATTGCAAGCGTCTTTTTTTGACTTGTTATATCAACTCCTTTAATATCTTATCTAAAAGATAACTTTTTTGTGGTCCTCCTGAAATATATATCAATGGTAAAATGATTTAAAAATAAAATTACTTATTGTTAATTAAATTAGGCTGTATTTGTTTGGCTTTATTAGAAGGTCATGAATAATTGAAGTATTAAGTAATATGATTATAAAAAGTTATGTTAATAAAATAATAATCTTATCATATGAAAGAGTTGCTATCTTCCATGTATATGTTGGGGCTTATAGAGTTCAAAAAGTAGTTTTGATTGATAAAATAAACAACTAAAAAGCAAAATGTAACGGGTTAAAAATATTTGATGTGTTAGTTTATTTAAATGAACGGGTTAAACATATCAATCAGAATCAGGCTGGTTTAAATAAATGTGTAAAACATATTAACCTAAACACGGCCTATTCATTAGACGGTTTAGAAATCACAACCAAATTAAACCTAATTATTTCCGTATTATGTTCGTGTGATTGTTAGAAATTGTTACCCTTAATTTCATGTTACTTAACGGGAACCAAATCCGCACAGAAGAGTGTTGATGTTTCTTTGATGATAAGCTTGCATTAGTTGAAATGAAAGTTAAGAAGTTCCTTTTTTATAATGTGGTTTCCTTGAGAGAAAATAACAAAAAAAATGTATTCATTTTCTCAAAAACCCATTGTGTTGCACATGAGCATTTCAAAAGAGTTTCACACCTATAATCATGACTCATGTATGATGTTTAGGTCTCATAAAAATACAAAAAACATATGTTAGGCGAGTATCAATCGCTTACTAGTAAATTTCTACCTACGTATTTGTTTTATCGTACCGAACGGAACTTCGAAGTGGATACATACCATACGATAGTCATGTGCAATATTAAGATTCGTGCTTCTTTATAAGTGCTTTCATATTTATCATCTTTTTGTCATGTTTATGTTTTATATATTATTAATATTTATTTCTAATACTCTTCAAATATTCATGTTAATATAATAATATTATTTCTAAGTGTGAGAATGTGATTAAATAGTCCTTGTTAGTGAAGAGTGAGTTGTGTCACTTACATAATGAAATGTTTGATTACATGTCTCTTTCAACTCAACATTGAACGTTTACTTTTGAAAATGGGATGTTTAAAGCTTTTTAAACCACTTTCAAAGTGGCCTAGTGGTAAGGAGGTTTGGGCTTTTCAGAGGAGACCCAGGTTCAATCCCCACAGGCTTTACTTTGGGAGTGGTCAGCCCACGTCGATGATCAGGGAATGCAAGGTCAATGGTCTGAGCAAAAAAGCGATTGTGGGGCAGAGATAGCAGTTCGAACCTCACACATTGACCTTGGTTGAGAACCGGGAGCCGATTGCCCCCTGCGATATCCTTGGGCGTGGGTGTCGCAGACCGTTTAGGGAGTCCGGAAAACTCGTTTATTATGCTATTTTACAAAGTTTTTATGGGATGAAAATCATTTTATCCTTTGGAGTTGACGGTGCTTATCTCTTAAACATGGTGCGTCGATGGTACCTTTATCAAAGTAAAATGATGATAGTGATACTATTCGCATCTATTTATTTAGTGAAATTCTTTTATGCTAATTAAGTTTAAAATAATAATTGAAGGGATAAATACTAATTAATATTTCATCAATTAATAACTCTCCTGTATCGTTTTTTCCAACACATTTACCACCACCTCCATCGTCATACACCATGAACACCTAAACCCAAAACAATCTCTTTTTTTTAATGGCAATTTAGATCACTGACGGGTCACTGACCCTCCAACCATCTCCATCCCCATAGGAGGAAACCCATCATAGATGAGAAAACCCCTTGGCCCAACTTGGACCCTCCCTTTTTTTGTCACAAGTGAGACTTGAACCTAAAACCTCCTCATTTTTTATGAAGACTTGAACCCAAACCCAAAACAATCTTAGTTACAACATGAGACCCCTAACTATAAACATACATAATTCTAAGTGAAATCAAACATTTCATCACGCACAAGCACACAAACTCGGTTTCAATTCCGTCAAAATGCAAAGGTATTTGTTGATACAAAAATCCTCGGGATAGTGAGTAGCAATACGTGCACAAGATGAGATTCTTCATATGTTCGGAGTCATATCGACAGTGTTGTGGCGGCGTTTCTCTTCTTCTCAAGCCATGAGCAAAGCTGTAACATCACGAAACAACCCTTTAGAAGGTCCACGAGGTTGAAGCCCTGTATATACTCTGACGTTCAAGTTAGTCCCGCATACGAGCAACATTTAGAACCATAACTAAGGATTGTAATGGGACGGGCTTGGGTAATCCCAACGAACTCTATACCTGATTATAAAAGTGTGTCCCATCCGTCAGGTATCTATCGGGTATGCCAGCGGGTAGTCAGGTATACATGTTGGTTTCATAAAAATACTCATCGGGTATATACCAGTTATTAAAGCAGATTACCAACATTAATTTTTTGAATCATATTAAAACGAAAACAAAAGTTAACGAAGAGCTCAAATCATATCAAAATGAAAAGAAAAGTCAATCTGTTTTTCAAAAGGTGATTACCATTTACCAACATAGTACATCATCATCACTACATTTGGTAACTTGTTTAAAAATTATAATTAAAACGAAATATAAATATAAAATATAATTAAAATAAATAAAAAAGGAAATTATTTCGGGTATATAATCGGGTAAACGGGTACGTTTTATCATGTATTCGGGCCGCATAAACGGGTATACTATCAAATCTCATACATGTCTCATACCCATGAAAAAAAAGTAAATTCGTACCCAATTATCTGTCACAGATGCCTTGTGTATTCTCATTGGGTTCGGGTTTGACTGTCATCCCTAACCATAACATGTATATAAATCATGAATAAATAAATCATAGAGAATTTGAAATGAGAGGCCGTAAAAGGAGGGAAGAGAAAAATGGGGAGGAGAAGAGTCAGGAAGGAGCGGCCTCACCAGGCGAGTTGAGTTCCTTTTTTATAGAAAATATTGGTCCGTGTCTATGGTACTGTCTACAACTATAAGTTCACGTTCTAGTATAACATAGTGCCAGCTATGTCTTAAGTATTACTATAGTACCTCAACGGGGTCAGGTGACATTTCATCAAGGTACTCATCTTCTTCACCAAGAAAATGACTAGCTACATGTTCTTTTCATCAGATGTAGATGCACAAGGTGTTTGACAACGACGAGCCTAAGTGGGGTCCAGCAAGGGTAACAACAAACGCGAGAAGGATACGATAACAATGGTTGTCCTCAAAGAAATATATTTTGTGTGGTTGTTAAAACATGGTTTCCTTTGAACAAGAATACTAAATCAAAGTATTGTTTTAACCAAAACTTACACATACAAGTTATAATCAGTGAACGTAGTGAAAGTAAATAAACGAAGATACACTAGTCGGCACAAATTATGGTAGCTTTATGATGTAACAGTTTAGACGAGCCTGTAGTCACCGGTTGCCGATGTGCAGCAAGAAGATGAAAGGTGGGCAGAGATGCAGTGGGAGCAAAGTGATCGATGTCGCTTGGTCGGTCAAATATAATCCTTAAACACCTTAACTAGTAAAGGTAAGTAGAGTATCATATCCACGAGTAGTATGTGGAAAGTGTCACTTTGTTACAAGATTCAAAGACAGAAAACAATAATAACTGATTAGGATTTGGGTTTAAAACAATAATAAGAGAGGTAATCCTCTCCGGGGTTCGGAAGTTACTTCAAGATAATTAGCAAGCAATTACATAGATATAATCATATGGTTCAATTGAATTCAGTGATAATATGAGAACCCGTTGTAAATAAAGCTTATTCTCATACAACCATCAATGATAAACCAACTATAACCCAACCCCTAAGTTGTCCCCGATGTAAAGAAACCCGAGACTATTGAGACTTGAACAACAATTCGAAATCAATCAATGAAGTTTAAAGCATTCAATCAATAAATGAAATCATATGGCTTAACATGCTAATCAAGATTACAAACCAACGTTAATCATTCAAGAGATTACAAGTGTTCACAAACCCTAGACCCAAAGAGGACTACAAGAGATTTAGCCACTCATACTCATAACAACAATCAAAACCAATGTATTAGGACTTACAATCATGAAACTCTAAGAACAATCGACCCAAGAATAATGGAATTCGCCCCCTTAAAGCTCTGGAACGGTTGTGGTCAAAGATAATGGATAATGGGGGCTGATAGAGATTAAAACCCGAATTAGGTTAAGTTTTCTGTAAAAACACATCTTCGCGTGTTGCGAAGATGCTTACCCAAGTTCTTCGAGTGGCGCGAAGGACAAAACAGTAAGGGCGCCTCTGGAGATCTTTGCATGTCGCGAACTTTGAAGCCCAGGTCTTCGCGTGTCGCGAAGACCATAAAATCCAGGAGTTTGACTTTTTGACTTTTTAAACCTTTGTGCTTCGCATCCAGCTGCTTCACATCCGGCTGCTTCAAATCCGTTATCCGCTCATTTAGCACATAAAACCTAGGAGGTAGACACAACCACAAACACACATAAAACCGAACAAAGGCACATACTAAAACAACTAAGACTCGCACAAAACGACATATAAAGTAGGGTTATTAAACCCTACATCACATCCCCAAACTTACTCTTTTGCGTCCCGAAAAAGAATTATGCAATGGAATCATAATTAGAACCTGCTCTCACAATCTCATATAATAAAAACATAATCACGCATTAACTATAACAATTGGTATTTCTATCCGACTAAACCCAACCACCGATCTATTGAGCCCCCGATTATGTGATCTACTATCCTATTCATTAACAAGCAATATTTTGTCTATGGGTCTCACACTCAGGAAGCTACAACTTAGTCTAATCCCATCTCAATGTCATGTTTAGGCACGGGTTAAACCATATAGATTTTCCACCACTATAAACACTAATCTACAAGTTTTTAAAATTATGGAATTATGGATCGATGGATGCATGTTTTTGATATTTTATTATTATTTTATGAATGAACCTAACCCAGTGGTGTTTCAATCACACTGGAACACGATATATGACACGTAGGTTGCAGCTCTTAAGCAATGAAATTCATAAGCTTTGGAACAGGGGTGTATCCGTCAAGTCACAATCCCAAAGGGAAACACATAATCCTAACTTAGTCATCCAATATTGATCACTTAAGTCTCGCCCATGGGTGTATCCTCCAAGTCACCATTCCAAAGGGAAACACGTAGACGAAACTCAAGCTTTCAATTGATTTAATTAAGCTCATGCAAGATGGATAATGAATGCGGGCGCCATCAACTTTCAGATTATTTTCATAAAAGAAAGTGATGTGCCAAGTAATTTTAAAAACTTATAAACTTTTGCTTATAGTGGTACCTATCACCCTATATTGACAGTTTCGACCTTGCTGACACCCCTAAGATGAGAACCCACAAGACATCATGAATTAATTATTAAACCTAGATACACTATCAGGATATTTAAGCTCTTTAAATAAGTTGGGCCTACCAAAACATTACAAATCAGACATGCTTTCTGTTATTTATTCAATTTAATCACACGCAAGCATAGTTCCAATTGTACCTATCATTTTCCATGTAACTGCACAAACTCTAATCCAAGGACATTTTTTGAATTTTCTTTTATTTTTTTATGGATTTTCAAAAATTTTAAGCTATACATACTCAATGACAACTTAGACGACAGTCTCCCTCCCCATACTTAAACACTACATTACCCTCAACGTAGGAGAGAAACGGAAACGAAAAAGAAGTATACAAAAACAAAGGACTTAACTGGAGATGCGATCGTATAGCATTTCATTCGCGATCGTGCCCCACAGATACAAGTGGGATAGCCAAGAACAAGAATCACGCGGAAGTTGGAAGTCATCACCCGAATAGAGATTGAGTACGGGCAAGTAGTTCCAAAACTGCAAAATTAAGCTCAAAGCACACCAACAAACATCATATCGACTTAATGAGAAGACTCAAATAAAATAAAAGACAAAATAGACCCACACAAATAAATATATATATATATATATATATATATATATTTTTTATTTATTTTTTTTTTGGCGTGGCGCGAGAAAATGGGGAGGTGTCTTCGCGTGGCGCTAAGACCTGGCATCACTACCGGACCAACAGTTCTTCGCATGTGTCGGGAAGGATGGGGGGTACGCGAAGATCACAAATTACTCCCGGATAGCCAAATTTTTCGCGTGTCGCGAAGACCCTTCGGAGACAGAAAGATAACTTGGAAATTTTGGTTTTTGCCTTAGAAAAATTTTCAACTCTTAAAAGCTCAAAATTTTCCTATCTCTCCAAAACTTGTTCCAACACTTTATTTAAGTACTTACATACCTGGAACGTGATTCCTCACCATTTTCCTTGCCAAAATTGACACGAAAACCTACAAAACTTGGTAAATTTCCAATCTCTCCGAAAACATCAAAATTTATAAAACTCAACAAATGGTTCCCTACCCCCCCCCCCCGCCCAAGAACTTGTGCATTGCCCTCATTGACACATAGATGAGCCCTAAAACACTTCAAGGCTTCCTCACACTTGGTCAAATGCACAATAAACAACGAAATAAAGCAGTAAAATCCTAACTCACTTTCGTAGGCATCACAGGTGCATTTAGCATATGCACCAAGCCATTTAAACCCATCGGTAGCCCGAGTGGACGGGTTTAGTCTCGTGAGGGTTTCTAGGGAGCACACCCACAACGTTCATGCACTAAAACAAAACTAGACAAAAGTAAAACTTAGGTTGTCTCCTAAGAGCGCTAAGTTTAACGTCTTCAGCCAGACGCGATGTACCTGAGATTGGTTACGTGTCTCCCTCTTCTAGAGTGCTCAAGAAAAACACCTCAGCCTGCTTATCCAGACCATTGATGTCATTAGGCTCTAAGTATGGCTTTAGCCGATGGCCATTCACTGTTTGCCTCAAATGGTCCTCAAAGTCCTCTATCTCAATATCACCCGAGTGACCCACTTTGGTCACCAAGTAAGGACCTATCCAGTTGCTCTTTAACTTACCTGGGAAGAGCTTCAACCTTGAGTTGAACAACCACACCTTTTGCCCAATTGCAAAGGTTTTCAACCGGATCTTTGCATCGTGCACCTTCTTCATCTTATCCTTGTAGGTTGTGTCACTCTCGTATGCATCATCCCTTAGTTCTTTCAACTCACTCAATCACAGCTGTCGTTGCTTACATGCAACATCATAATCAAGATTAACATTTTTAATAGCCCATAATGCTCGATGAGCCAACTCTACAGGTAAGTGACATCCCTTCCCATAGACCAACCGGTATGGAGTAGTGTCAATAGGTGTTTTGTAAGCAGTACGGTATGCCCACAAGACATCTGTCACACCCCCAAATTCCACTAACGGAGTTTTACCGTTTGGTGTGAGACAAACCAGGATCTCAGTCATTAGTTACATTAAACGACACTACGTGGGACATAAATGTAATATCATAAAAGTTCAAAGTTAATGCAGATGCGTTTAAATAAGAAAATAAATGCACAAAACAAATGCGTCCAAGTTTAGTTTAATAAAACAAGCAAATTATTTTAAATGTTTGCATAAGGATGAAATGATAGTAGGACTCCATGCATGTCCTAAGTGTGCAACATGTGCCTTAGCGACCTGAGAAACATGTAAGAAAAAGTGTCAACACGAGGTTGGTGAGTTCACAGGTTTGCAAGTGAATAAACTGTTCGAGTGTTTGCAGGATCCACATACGTAAGTCACACCTATTGCTAGCTAGACAATGTACAAGTTACTCTAAGCATTCGCAACCAAAGCTGACTGTTTATGTTTGGGATGCCTTCCGCTATTGCTAACATCAACAATGGCAAATGTTTAGGACAATTTACACCCGTTCGACCTCCAATCGAACTAGACGACTAGCCCGGGTGGGGTTTGTCAAACCCAGTAGTACTACTCAAATTTCCTCGCTATACTCCATATATTAACAGTCCGAGTGTGTAAGGACTTTGCATGTTATGTTTGCACTTAGGTAAACAAGGGGTAGTGAAATACTATGTGATCCATGTCCGTTCATATGCATGTCTCTCCCTGGCGGGAAGACAAGTAAACGGATTTCTGTTCGTATGCATGTTTCTTACCAACGGGAAACAAGTAAAATGTTGTTTGTTTGTATGCATGATTCTTCCCAACGGGAAAACAAGTAAAATGATATTTGTGTATATGCATGTTTCTCCCCCAATAGGAAAACAAGTAAAAAGGGGCCGTGAAACTCACCTGAGTTTCGTAGCATGTTGATTTACACAAGAATGAGATTGGAACCACAAGTGTTAGCCTGCAACGGCTTACGTATGCCCTAGAATTATACATATAACAATTAGGGATACAATGAGATTTGTGACGACGATACGGAAGGTTGAACGTCCTAAGACGCTCTAATGATCAAGGAGTAGACGAACTTGTCCACGGGAATAAGGATTTCTTATTATAAACTATTAAGATAAATACGTTTCGTGTCGAATGTTTCTAATTACGAATAATATTAATGACTAAATATATTTGTGCGTTTGATTATTAAGATAATGGTTTAGGGAAAATAATATTATTATATTATTTTTAAGTTGGAGAGATAACACGATAAATAAATTCGTGACAAAAATAATATGTATATATTATTTTTATTTGAGAATATAAACGTGGGTAATAGTATAAATAATTATATTATTTTTAAGTGTGGAAAATAATAACTAGAACCGGTAATAAATCTAAACCCGAATATAAAACCATTGTTTGCGTGTTTTTACGAATTTAATAATAGTTTAGGGAATAATATAATAAGTTATATTATTTTTAATTTAGGCAAAATACTCAAAAATGTGTTATAAATTCAATCCCGACACTACGAGAGTTTTCCGGGTTCAAAACATATTAATATACGATTATAATAATATAGGAAAAGTTTTTATATAAAAATATAGTGTAAAAAATGGCCAAAAAAAAGATGTGGGTAGAGATTCGAACCTGGGTCTCCTCCCCATCAGCATAACACCTTAACCAGTCCCGCCCGCTAGTGTTTCGCATCAGAGACCCGATTCAAATGGTTTTCACTCTCACCCCTACTGTGTTCTTCCCCCTTTATCGAACCGAAACAAAAACCAGTCTAGATTTCATTCAAAACGATCACGATTCATCTAGGATCCATAGGGTTTTTGTTTATTAGTGTATGGCGAATCTGATTACAAGTTTAATTGCAAAAACAATAACTTTTGAGTCGTTTAATTGCAGATTGAATGATCGAAACCCTAGATTAAGAACATAGGATCGAATTGGTTAAATCGTGTAATAAAAGTTGTTGAGTTCATGGGGCTTTCATTTAGATGATGATGGCGAATCTGTCCATGTAATTCAATTGGATTGAAAACGTGTTTAAGATGAGGTTCGATTAACCAGTTCATACGAAGAACCCTAGATTCTTGTTCTTAACCAAATTGATGTTGTAGAACTGAATTAGCATAGGGCTTTCAAAGGATACCTGATTGCGAACCTATCCCCCTAAATTAATTGGATTGAGATTGTGTTAAAGGTAGGGTTCGACCAAACCCGAATGTACATGAAACCTAGGATTTGTTCATGGTTAATTCGGCTTTGTAAGCCACAATTGCGATAGGGCTTTTGATCTACACACATAAGCAAATCTAAGGATGTAAACATTTACCAAAATGATGCTCGAATTGATGGTGTTCGACTAGGATGGACTCTGAATTGCGTGGCTCGATCTGCGGTGATACATGCTATGTTTTCGATCGAATTGGATGATGCCACAGGTTCTATAGAACTCGTTTGAGGTGCGTAGGGTAATGGATTTAAGGGTGATTCACGAATTGATGCAATTTCATGAATGTATGATAATGTCCACGGTTAAGACTTGAATCCTCATTATTGAGTTTAATTTGATCAATAATGTCGTTTAAGCCTCAATTATGGTCGCTTAATGGTGATAATCGTGTATGGCAGTTACAAATGGAATGAATTTCAGTTATGACTCGCGAATTTGAGTCAAGAACATGTTTGTTTGACTTTCAAAAGTCATCAGGAACACAAAACTCCTGATTTTGACTTCTAAAGTTAACAGAATCAAGTTTTGGTTATATACACAACTAGTCCTTGCAGTTTTATGTGAATTAAAGTTTGAGAATGGCAGAAATAGTCCCTAAGGTTTGAAATTAGATAACTTGGACTAACTGGACTAACTGTGATTGTGTGAGATGACAGAACTTGAGTTAACAGAGTTATCTCTAAATAGCCGGATGTCACAACATCATTTAGTTTGTTTGACCAATCCTTGCGGTCAGACCGTACTGTTTTCTGCAAAATTTCTTTGATTTGCCTATTGGACACTTCCACTTGTCCACTTGTTTGTGGATGGTAAGGTGTGGCAATCTGGTGGTCTACACCATAGCGTTTCAAAAGTTTGTCAAAATGAAAATTCTTAAAATGAGATCCCCCATCACTTATGATCACACGGGGAAGCCCAAATCTAGAAAAAAATATTTGATTGCACAACTTTGCAAACCACGCTATGGTCATTGGTCTTGGTGGCAATTGCTTCGACCCATTTTGAAACATAGTCAACGGCCATCAAGATGTACAAATTTCCAAATTAATTTGGGAATGGGCCCATGAAATCAATCCCCCAAACATCAAAAATATCAACAACGAGGATTGGTTGCATAGGCATCTCGTTCCTCTTTGTAATACTACCAATCTTTTGGCAATTTGTACAAGTTCTAGCAAATTCAAAAGCATCTTTAAAGATAGTGGGCCAAAATAACCCACAAGATAAGATCATATGCCATATTTTCTGGCCACTAAAATGGCCACCACTAGCAGATGCATGTGCAAGCTCCAACATTGCACGGATTTCAAATTCAGGAATATAACGCCTGATGAGTTGGTCAGCTCCCACCTTGAACAAATCCGGTTCATCCCAGATGTACTGGTTGACCTTTGTCAGGAATTTGTTCTTCTTCTTCTTGGTCTAGTCTTCAGGGATAGTACCTGTAACTAAATAATTAGCAACACCTGCATACCAAGGATCAGAAGAAGAAATAGACATTAAACACTCATCAGGGACCGCTCATTTATCTCAGGAGTGACATCCTCCTTTTCCCTTTGAATCCGTGACAGATGGTCAGCCACAAAATTATCATATCCCTTTTTATCCTCGATCTCCAGATCAAATTCCCACAATAAAAGGACCCACCTGATCAACCTAGGCTTGGCATCCTTCTTTGCCATCAAATATCGGACAGCTACATGCTCAGAATACACAATTACTTTGCTACCCCAAATATGAGACTTGAATTTGTCTAAGGTATAGACAACTGCAAGCAACTCCTTCTCTGTTGTGATGTAATTCAATTGAGCGCCAGAGAGGGTCTTGCTTGCATAGTAAATGACAACATGTTTGTCTACCTTTTGACCCAACACAGCCTCAACTGCATAATCACTAGCATCACACATTATTTCAAAAGGAAGATTTCAGTCTGGTGATTGCAAAATTGGGGCTTGTACCAATTGATCTTTTTAAAACATGAAAAGCACTTAAACATTCTTTATCAAATTCAAAAGGCACATCTTTGAGAAGTAAGTTACATAAAGGTTTTGTGATTACACTAAGTCCCTTAATAAACCTACGGTAAAACCCGGCATGCCCTAGAAAAGAGCACACACCCTTGACATTCATTGGGGGGTAATGTTAAAATAACACTAATTTTAGATTTGTCTACCATAATCCCCCGACTTGAAACAACATGACCCAAAACAATACCCTCTTGAACCATGAAATGGCTCTTTTCCCAACTTAAGACCAAATTAGTTTCTACACATCGTTGTAAAACTTTAGATAATTCATTTAAACACAATTCAAACGATGAGCCAAAAACTGAAAAGTCATCCATAAAGACCTCAAGTGACTCCCCGACCATGTCGGAGAAAATACTCATCATACACCTTTGAAAGGTGGCCGGGGCGTTGCACAACCAAATGGCATCCGCCTAACGGCAAAGGTACCATAAGGGCATGTGAAGGTGGTTTTTTCCTGATCATTAGGATGGATGGCTATTTGGTTATAACCTGAGTAACCATCTAGAAAGCAGTAAAACTTCTGACCTGATAACTTCTCTATGATTTGGTCAATAAATGGCAAAGAAAAGTGATCCTTTGAGATAACAGCATTCAGTTTTCGGTAATCAATACACACACGCCCCTGTTACCGGCCAAGTGGCAAATTGCTCACCATCATTACCTGTGACTACCTGTATTCCTGCTTTCTTGGGCACTGTTTGGGTTGGACTCACCCATAGGCTATCAGAAATGGGATAGATGATCCTGATGTCCAACCACTTCAAGACCTCCTTCTTGACAACTTCCCGCATGTTGGGATTCAATCGGCGTTGTGTATCCCGTGGAGGTCTTGCATCTTTGTCGGTGATGATCTTGTGCATCACAACGGAAGGACTGACACCCTTCAAATCAGCAATTGTCAAACCAATTGCAGCCTTGTAATCTTTGAGCACCTTCAGTAGTGCCTCCTCCTGTTCGTCATCAAAGTTGGATGCAATGATGACAAGTAGAGTCTCACCCTCCCCCAGAAATGCATACTTTAGGTTTTTGGGGAGGTCCTTCAACTCTACCTTTGGGGGGCTGACAAGGGATGGTTGTAGCCCCGATTCAATCTCTATTGGTAGACTCTCCACATGATGTGTCCATGGGGGTCTATCATCCTTCACAACTAGAGCTTCAACAAGCTTTTCTTCCTCCTTCAAGTCAAGCTCCAGTTCCTGTTCAACCCTGTCACAAATAAAACACTCCTCTATGGATTCATCCTCAGAATGAGGATAGCATCCTTCAATGATGTCTCCCATAAAGCATTCATCACTTGGCAGAGGGTTAGACTCACTGGAAAATATATTTAAATGGACCCTTCTATCACCAAATGTCATATCAACTGTGCCTAAGCGACAGTCAATCAAAGAGTGGGATGTAGCTAAGAAGGGTCGACCCAAAATGACAGTAGGTTCAGTGACTTTTTCAGATTGAACATAGTCAAGAACCAAGAAATCCACCGGGTAGTAGAATTGATCCACTTTCACTATCACATCATGAACAATCCCTCGTGGGAGTTTGGGGTCAGATCCGCCAACACCACGGTGGTATTGGCTCGACGTAGAGGACCAAAGTAATATTGGTCATACAAACTCCCAGGAAGGATGCTCATACTTGCTCCAAGATCCAATAGCGCCTTTGCTCATTTTGAAGTCACCCACTTGTATAGAAATTATGGGCGCTCCTAGATCTTGGAGTTTATTTGGAAGAGAACCAGTTAAAATTGCACTAACTCGTGCATTCAGATCAAGCTTTTCAGGAATCTTATTATGCCTTTTTTGAGTGCACAAGTCTTTCAAGTACTTAGCATAGACTGGTATCTGTTTAATTGCATCAAGAAGAGGTATATTAATTTTTACCTGTTTGAAAAGCTCCCAGATCTCCTCTTGTTGAGGTCCTCTCTTCTTGACTACAACATGTTTACCTGCATTCACTAAAGAAGCAGGGAATGGCACCTTGGAGGCACCACTCCCCCATTATCAACAGTAGATGATGTTTTAGGAAAATGTAGTTATTTTAGAAAAGCAACCCGTGTAACCGAAATTGGTTCGGGTTCATCATCACTGACATCATGCTCATCAATGTCCTCCACCACACCATCAACAAAAGGTGGTGGAGGTGCAACCTTGTTATCATAAACCTTACCACTTCGGAGAGTACTAACCTTGCCCACGTGGCTGTTCTTTATGTTTCTGTTCCCCGAAGTGTGATGAGATGGGTTGGTCACCGTATCACTTGGAAGCTTGCCACTACTCTTCCTCAACTCAGCTATTTCAGTGGCAAATTGACCCATTTGAGTAGTCATGACTTGTATAGCTTTATCACGCACATCATCGGCTTGGTTCTTCTTTTGCAAGTCTTGTTGAATAGACTTCAAGAGATCCAACACTGCACCCTCACTGCTCTGATTGGAGGATCCAGATGATCCTCCTTGCTCATTCCCCCTTTGATACCCCCATTTTTTGTTGTTTTGACTGAAGTTTTGGTTTCGGGTGGGAATGGTTGTTGAGCTCTTTGACCACTACCTTGAAAATTAGGGTTAGCTTGATTTGAGGCATCCCCATAACGAAAGTTGGGATGATTTATAAGGCCTGGGTGGTACTTGTTGGAGTTCATATCATAGTTTCTACCAACCCCTTGCACATAATTCACATCTTCATAAGTACCGGTGCAAGTGGCACCATTATGCCCCAATTCCCCACACTGATCACTAACCTCATATGGTTGGCCTCCCTTGCTCATATTCGCCACCTATTTCTCTAGCTTCTCTAACCTGCTTGCCTCAGCATTAGGGCTATCAACTGCTCTAACCACCAAATGTCTAGCACGCCTCGAAGATTGGGCTTTCCTCTAGGATGTCACTGCCACCCGCTCCAAGTAATCCCAGTCCACATCCTCATAGTTGGTACCAAAGGTGCCATTAGAAATAGAGTTGAGGTCTTGGGAATCATCATCTGTCAAACCCTCATGGAAGGCATTTAGCATCTCCCACATTTGCAAACCATGGTAGGGGCAATTCTTTATCAACATCTTGAAGCGAAGGAATGCTTCATGAAGTAACTCCCTGGGCTGTTGATGGAAGTTTCTGATGTTCTTCCTGGCATCACTAGTTCTTTGATTGGTGTAGAACTCATCTAAGAACTATTTTTGCATATCACCCCAAGTATAGATAGAAGCAGAAGGCAGAGAATGAAACCACTGTTGAGCCTTGTCTTCTAGGGTGAATTGGAACAATACCAATTTCACATAATCTGGTGTGAATCCCTGACCCCCAATGGTGTTGCACATGGCATCATAGGCACTCAAATGCAAGTATGGCTCTTCTGTTCCCCGACCATGATACTTAGGCAAATTCTGAATTACCTAGGAACGCACTTCAAATGACCTCCCATGTTGTTGTGGAATGACAATTGGGGATGGATTATAAGCAATGGATGGTCTGAAGTGGCTCTCAATCCCCCTAACAGGGCCTCTGTCATGCCTCCCAGATTGTCAACAGGAGGAATTGCATTCCTAGGACCCGGTCTTCTTTGCCTGTTCAAAGGCTGCTGTGGTGGTGGGATTGGTGCTGGAATATCATGCTGAGGTGGTTGCTGTGGCAACCTTTGATCAAACTTATGCTCATTTGGCCTTTCAAACCGAACACATGTATCCTGTCTCCTGTACACTGGTGGCCTAACCCTCTGTCGCTCCCTTCTGTCACCATCATGTGTATCATCCTCATACTCATCAAACTCATCATCAAAGCTATCAGCCTCATCATCATAATCTAGACCTGAGGTGTATGGATGAATCCCAGTGGTGGGGTTAAGTGGAATATAGAAGGCTTTGTGATTGGTGGTTGTGAGGTGGGTGGTATGGTATTTGTATCTGTTACTATCCTCACATATGGTGAAGAATAGTGAGAGTCGGGTTTGAACTCAAAGGGTTGGGTTACTTGTGATAGAGGTTGATTAAAGTGGGGTAATGGTGGAATTTGGCTAGTGGTGTAACATCTCTGATTTTTAGTATTCGTATTTCAATTCAATGTAATGCAATTTCGAATTCAATACTCGTGCAACGCCTCATTATTTTCTCGCCGTAAATTAAATGCAATGATTCTATACAAATTCGCAAGTCTTACTCGGTTATATACATTTAGACACTATACAAGAAACTATTTTATTCAAACTTATCAAATCTGAAAAGTCAAGGACTAAAATTGAAAAATGTCAACAAACCCTAGTCTAGCACGGTCGTGCTTCGTCCTAGCACGGTCGCGCCAGGTGCTTTGGCACGGTCGCGCGACCTGCTTTGGAACGATCGCGCCCGGTGCCTAGGCACGGTCGCGCCTGCGTAACAGTTGAATCGTAATTGTGACTTTAATCATCCGATCGTTCAAATTCGTAACATCAACACACTTTATTCACATTAACAAACACAATAAACATTTCCATTACTCGAAATCACTTCGGTTTTATTCTACCAAATTCCAAACGCTTGGACATTTCAAGGAGAACCCAAATTCTCTCAATTTTCTCAAAGCAATACAGTCAAGCATTTCCAGACCATCTCTGAATCATCCGAAGCCGCTGAAACATTCGGAACCGCAGCATAGGTCGCCGGAAACCAAGCTTGCCGCCGACAGAATTCCTTCCTACCATTCTCTAACGATTCGCTTCTATTCCGGGTAATTGAATCTTCTATTTCATTCTCTTCTGTATCAGTATCGAAAGCCCCTATTCAATTTGGGCTTCCATTATAGAAATCGATCCGAATCAGAACTCATATTTTATTGAAATTGATTTAATCGAATCCCTACTTAAACACGATGTTCATACAATTAAGTTATATGAAAAGACTCGTAATAACCCATTAATCAAAAGCCCTAACAAATCCAGCGTTTAAAATACAAGTCAATTCGTGTCTGATTTGGAAGAGACACGGTCGCGCTAATCATCTAGCGCGGCCGTGCCTCATGTAGCGCGATCGTGCCGAATATCAGCGCGGTCGTGTCCACCTGTCCAGACCTTGTCATGCCCTCTGGGCTAGTCTCTGTTGTGTCTAAAGATCATAGACACGACCGTGCCGGGCCAAGGCACGGTCGTGCCTGTTGACTGGTCTAGAATGTGCTTCTGTTGATCAACCCGGTCGCCCCCGTGGCTTGAGCACGATCGTGCCCTTCCGAGGCACGGTCGTGTGAGACTCAGAATGTTTAGCAGAAATATAATTTTTATATCTTAATCAGTAAAGGTTTCAGATTTTATAAAAATATGTTTTCTGTATTTAAAAATGGATTAAAAGTTTAATCTTGGCATAAATATAATTTATTGAAAAGTTTATAAAAAAATTAAATTTATATTTATTATCTTACACTTAAATGGTATTTAAATAATTAAGTTACAAAATTTATAAATAATGATTATTTATTTAATTTACGCTTTAAATCAAAATCATTTATTTATTTATACTTAATTACAATTAATATTTACATTATTTCATAAACTATAATTATATGTTTATTTATCCAATTCAAACCTAATCAAATTGTTTCAAAAATATTATTACTTCAAACTCTATATATATTTTATTCAATACTTTTAAATACAAATCAATAGTTTTATACCCAAATTCAACTTTCATTTTAGACTTAAACTTTATGCATCTATTTGATTCAATACACATTTACCCTTTAGGTTAATTTGTGCATCTCGAGGATCATATTTGCTATCTATAATCTTTGTTAGCTTCACTTCCATACCAAGTGAGTATTCACAACCCCTTTTTACTCTTTTACACTTTTGGGGTGGAACATGGACTTTATACACATTACACATTTCACATTTACATTTACTCAAACAACACAAGTGCAAAATCCTACTTACATACATGTGTGCAAAATTTGAGCTTTGTGCCCGAGTGCTAGTTGTGCTAGTCTTTGTGAAAACTATGTGCAATCATTAACTATACAAGCCGACGGTTTTCAATGATAGATCTATTGAGTCTGACAAACCCACCCAAGTGGAGGTGATTGATACCGACAACACAATTTGCATACTAGTTACAAAGGTTTGGTTGTACTTGATTACACAATAGCTGCTCCCCATAAATGCCTTATTTTTCATGTCTTGTAAAGGATTTTTTTTCAACTATATGCTATCTATATACAACTGTGTTATACTCACCAACTTTTTAGTTGACTTTATTTTATTCATGTTTCAGGCCCTAATATGTGAGAATGATTCAAGACGTGCTCAATATAGGATTGGGACTTAGCAATATTAAATCAAGAAGTTTATGAGTTGTTTATTGTTTCTTTGTTTGGATTTGGTTTGTACTTGGATTATGTGAAATGGAAATTTGACTTTAATATATTTCAATTTAGTCAACCTTGTGCTATGAACAGTCCACATGTCCCGCCCCGATGATTCCGCCATCGGTCGGGGTGTGACAGATTGGTATCAGAGCCTTGGTTATAGGGATTTAGGTTATTAGACATCTTGACCTAGACTATAACTTTAAGACACCCACTTATACTATGCTTCATGATTTTGTGCTATGTGTTACATGCTATGTGCTACATGCTTACCATGATAAATTGTTATTATATTTGATACCTTACTTGTTAGAAATTCATGACTTATTAGGATCTTCTTAAATAATAATTTATTAAATAATATCCTTTCTTATATTCTAAAACCTCATAATATTTTTATCTTCTTTTCTATCTTTATCCTTCTTAGCATGTGGAAAATTCTTGAAGCAAAAAAAAAAAAAAAAAAAAAATCCTTAAAAATTTTTATTTCTTCGTTAAGGTTTTTAAACTTGTTAAATTATTTGAGGACACGTGCAATCTGGAAGGGTGACACCTGTATTTTGGGTTTTCTGTCTAGGAAAGCATTTCGCATAAATCCCAATCAACCGAGGGACCCGTATGCTTTCCTGGGAATTCCCGAGATGAGTGTTTACTTATAGGCTAAAGCATGTCTCCTTGAAAATTATATGAGTTTAAATTAACCTTGATGTGCCTTAGTATTCAAGTGATTTTATCACTTTTGAGTACAATCCAAACTATGAATATCTATCTTTTATTTGGTTTTCTCATTCTATTAAATCCTAGCAATTCTCATAAGTTCTTACAATCTTTCTTGTCTTGTGAAAATCTGTAGAATGCCTCCTCGTCGTGCTCCCGCAACCAACGCCAACTCCGACATTGCTGCTATTCTTACCCAATTGGTGACACAACTCACCCAAGCCAATGGTGCCACTAATGGCAATGGTGGAAATGGAAGCAATAGTGGTAACAATGGTGGTAATGGTGGAAATGGTGGAAACAATCCATCTCAATGCACCTTCAAGCACTTCAATTCGTGCAATCCCCTAAAGTTTTATGGAACCGAAGGAGCTACTGGACTCCTTCAATGGTTTGAAAGTATTGAGAATACCTTTCTCAATAGTGACTGTCCCGACAACCTCCGTGTTCGTCATGCTACAAGTGTCCTCCAAAAGCGGGCACTTACATGGTGGAATGGGGAGAAAAGGAATAGGGGTATTGATGTAGCTATGGCTTTACCTTGGGATGAGGTCAAAAGGCTTATGACCGAGGAATTCTGTCCTTGAAATGAAGAAGTTAGAGGCCGAATTTTGGGATCTTGCCCAAGATAGTGGGGAAAACTTAGCATATACAACTCGGTTCCATGAGTTAAGTCTTCTCGTGCCCCACATGGTCACTCCGTTATCTCGTTGTATCGAAAAGTACATTGGTGGGCTACCAAGATAAATCCAAGATACTGTCTTAGGTAGAAATCCTGCTACTTTGGAAGATGCCATCCGCCTGTCTGCTACCCTGACTGATAATCATGTGAAAGCTGGGACTCTTACCAAAAAGGGATCTAAGAAAGTTGCTGAAACCGTAACCCCTCCTGCCCACAACAAAGAAGCCACAACTGAACCCTCTCGCAATAACAAAAAGAGGAAGGTTAGAAACTTTGCTGTGGTTACTCCTGCGGTGCCCGTTAATCAAGTTGCACCCGTAGTTCAAGCACCGGCTAAAAAGCCATATGTTGGGATCTACCCTCTTTGTGCCACCTGCAATTTTCATCATCCTCAAAATATCCCATGTCGCCTTTGTACTCATTGTGGGATATATGGTCACACTATCAATGTTTGTAGGGCTAAAGCTTTTGAGGGCCAAGTCAACCCACCGAACCAACCCAACCCGCGAGTGGCTAATCAAGGTGTTCCCGCCATTGCTAATAGGCGTGCTTGTTATGAGTGTGGTGACCCGAACCATTTTTGAAATCTATGTCCAAGACTTGCAAATGCTAGACAAGGTGGAGCTCGTGGGCGTGCGTTCAACATAAACGCTAACGAAGCTCAAGCCAACAACGACGTGGTTAATGGTACGTTCCTTGTTAATAGTTAATATGCCTCCATTTTGTTCGATACCGGTGCCGATAAAAGTTTTGTGTCACTTAATTTTGAGCCTTTACTTGCAAAGACACGATCCCAATTAGAGAAAACCTTCACCGTTGAAATGGCAAATGGTGACTCCCTTACAATTGAGTCTATCATCTATGATTGCTCCTTAGAAGTTAATGATCATACATTCCCAATCAATCTTATTCCAATGCCACTAGGAAGCTTTGATATTATCATAGGTATGGATTGGCTATCAAATCATCATGCCGAAGTCATTTGCTTTGAAAAGTGTATTCGAATTCCGCTACCATCGGGAGAAACCTTAAGGGTTTTTGGTGAAAAGCCTTGCAAGGGTCTTAAATTGATGTCTTGTACTACCGCTCAAAAGTACTTACGAAAGAAGTACATCGCCTTCCTAGCTCATATTGTTCAAAAGGACGTTAAGGAGAAGAGTATTCAAGACATTCCTATCATTAGGGATTTTCCCGAAGTGTTTCCTAAAGATTTATCCGGTCTTCCTCCTGTTCGTCAAGTAGAGTTCCGTATTGATCTTATGCCCGGAGCTAACCCCGTTGCTAGAGCTCCTTATCGTCTTGCACCTTCGGAAATGCAAGAACTCGCAAGCCAACTTCAAGAACTCTCCGACAAAGGTTTCATTCGCCCGAGTCATTCACCATGGGGTGCACCCGTTTTATTTGTTAAGAAGAAGGATGGATCATTTCGCATGTGTATTGACTACCGCGAACTCAACAAGCTTACTATCAAAAATCGTTATCCTTTGCCTAGGATCGATGACCTCTTTGATCAACTTCAAGGTTCTACTTGCTTCTCGAAGATTGATCTTCGATCCGGTTATCATCAGCTCCGTGTTCAAGAAGATGACATTCCTAAGACTGCTTTTCGAACAAGGTATGGTCATTACGAGTTCATGGTTATGCCTTTCGGGTTAACCAATGCACCCGCAGTTTTCATGGATCTCATGAACCGTGTGTGCAAACCGTACCTTGATAAATTCGTGATCGTTTTCAATGACGATATCTTAATCTATTCCAAGACTAAAGCCGACCATGAAGAACACCTTAGATTGGTTTTAGACCTTTTAAAGAAAGAACAACTATATGCCAAGTTCTCCAAATGTGAATTTTGGTTAAAAGAAGTTCAATTTCTTGGTCACATCGTCAACGACAAGGGTATTCATGTTGATCCTGCTAAGATTGAAACGGTTAAGAATTGGAATGCCCCGAAGACTCCTACCGAAGTTCGTTCATTTCTTGGTCTTGCGGGTTATTATCGTCGTTTCATCTCAAACTTCTCAAAGATTGCTGTCCCTCTTACCGCCTTGACCCATAAGGGTAAAGCTTATGAATGGGGACCGAAACAAGAAGAAGCTTTCCAAACTCTTAAGCATAAGTTGTGTAATGCTCCCATTTTGACTCTCCCCGATGGAAATGATGATTTAGTTGTCTATTGTGATGCTTCTAACCAAGGTCTTGGTTGTGTCCTCATGCAACGAGGAAAAGTAATCGCTTATGCATCAAGGCAACTCAAAATCCATGAGAAAAATTATACGACGCACGATCTCGAATTGGGTGCGGTCGTATTCGCGTTAAAGATTTGGAGACATTACCTATATGGCACGAAATGTGTGGTGTTCACCGACCACAAAAGTCTTCAACACATCTTCAACCAAAAAGAACTCAATATGAGGCAACGACGTTGGGTCGAACTCCTTAACGACTATGACTGCGAAATTCGTTACCATCCCGGCAAAGCGAATGTAGTAGCCGATGCTTTGAGTCGAAAGGACCATGTTATGCTTCATTGTGCCCGTATTCAAACCGATATTCAAACCCGTATCTTAGAAGCTCAACACGTCTCGGTAACCGAGGGCAACATGTATGAAGAAATGTCGTGTGGTGTTGAACTTCTTCTTGAATCAAAACCCAATGGCTTACTATATTACTTGAACCGTATTTGGGTTTCCGATCGCGATGATCTCCGTGCATTTCTCATGAACGAGGCTCATAAGACTCGTTATTCTATTCATCCTGGTGCGGATAAAATGTACCAAGATCTTCGCCAACTTTATTGGTGGCCCGGTATGAAGAAAGACATTGCTCTTTATGTGGCCAAATGCTTAACTTGCTCCAAAGTCAAAGCCGAACATCAACGCCCTTCTGGTTTACTCGAACAACCAGAAATTTCCGTGTGGAAATGGGAGAATTTAGCTATGGATTTCATTACCAAGCTCCCTCGCACCTCGAGTGGTTATGATAGTATTTGGGTGATCATTGATCGACTCACCAAATCTGCCCACTTCTTGCCTATTCGTGAAGACTTCAAAGTGGAGAAATTAGCCCGAATTTACATTGATGAAATTGTGAGCCGTCATGGCGTTCCCTTGAACATAATATCTGATAGAGACGCTCGGTTCACTTCTCGGTTTTGGCAATCTCTCCAAAAGGCTCTTGGTACTCAATTGGATTTGAGCACGGCTTACCATCCGCAAACTGATGGTCAAACCGAGCGAACAATCCAAACTCTTGAAGACATGCTTAGAGCTTGTGTAATCGATTTTGGTGGCAATTGGGATTCACATTTATCTCTTATTGAGTTCTCTTACAACAATAGCTACCACACAAGTATCAACATGGCTCCATTCGAAGCTCTCTATGGTCGCAAGTGTCGTTCTCCTATCTGTTGGAGTGAGATTGGTGAAGCACAAATCACTGGTCCCGAGTTAATTCAAGAAACATCCGACAAGATTATTCAAATCCGTGACAATATTCGAGTAGCGAGGAGTCGGCAAAAGAGTTATGCCGACAAACGTCGAAAACCCTTGGAATTCCAAGTCGGTGACCTTGTTCTTCTAAAGGTGTCTCCATGGAAGGGTGTGGTCCGTTTTGGAAAGAAAGGCAAGTTAGCACCTCGTTATGTTGGTCCATTCAAAATCCTTGAAAGGATTGGGAAAGTGGCTTACAAGCTCGAGTTACCTCCATCTCTTGGCAATGTACATCCTACATTTCATATATCTAATCTAAAGAAGTGTCTCGCCGATGAAAATCTCCATATACCGCTCGACGACGTGCACATTGATGAAACGATGCACTTCGTTGAGAAGCCGGTGGAAATTATGGATCGTGAAGTCAAACAGCTCAAGCGAAGTCGCATTCCTAACGTTAAAGTTCGTTGGGAATCTAAGCGTGGTCCTGAGTTCACTTGGGAACGAGAAGACCAAATGAAGCTCAAGTACCCTCATCTTTTTACTAATAATGTTATTTCCTCTAGCTAAATTTCGGGACGAAATTCTCTCAACATGGGGAGACTGTAACATCTCTGATTTTTAGTATTCGTATTTCAATTCAATGTAATGCAATTTCGAATTCAATACTCGTGCAACGCCTCATTATTTTCTCGCCGTAAATTAAATGCAATGATTCTATACAAATTCGCAAGTCTTACTCGGTTATATACATTTAGACACTATACAAGAAACTATTTTATTCAAACTTATCAAATCTGAAAAGTCAAGGACTAAAATTGAAAAATGTCAACAAACCCTAGTCTAGCACGGTCGTGCTTCGTCCTAGCACGGTCGCGCCAGGTGCTTTGGCACGGTCGCGCGACCTGCTTTGGAACGATCGCGCCCGGTGCCTAGGCACGGTCGCGCCTGCGTAACAGTTGAATCGTAATTGTGACTTTAATCATCCGATCGTTCAAATTCGTAACATCAACACACTTTATTCACATTAACAAACACAATAAACATTTCCATTACTCGAAATCACTTCGGTTTTATTCTACCAAATTCCAAACGCTTGGACATTTCAAGGAGAACCCAAATTCTCTCAATTTTCTCAAAGCAATCCAGTCAAGCATTTCCAGACCATCTCTGAATCATCCGAAGCCGCTGAAACATTCGGAACCGCAGCATAGGTCGCCGGAAACCAAGCTTGCCGCCGACAGAATTCCTTCCTACCATTCTCTAACGATTCGCTTCTATTCCGGGTAATTGAATCTTCTATTTCATTCTCTTCTGTATCAGTATCGAAAGCCCCTATTCAATTTGGGCTTCCATTATAGAAATCGATCCGAATCAGAACTCATATTTTATTGAAATTGATTTAATCGAATCCCTACTTAAACACGATGTTCATACAATTAAGTTATATGAAAAGACTCGTAATAACCCATTAATCAAAAGCCCTAACAAATCCAGCGTTTAAAATACAAGTCAATTCGTGTCTGATTTGGAAGAGACACGGTCGCGCTAATCATCTAGCGCGGCCGTGCCTCATGTAGCGCGATCGTGCCGAATATCAGCGCGGTCGTGTCCACCTGTCCAGACCTTGTCATGCCCTCTGGGCTAGTCTCTGTTGTGTCTAAAGATCATAGACACGACCGTGCCGGGCCAAGGCACGGTCGTGCCTGTTGACTGGTCTAGAATGTGCTTCTGTTGATCAACCCGGTCGCCCCCGTGGCTTGAGCACGATCGTGCCCTTCCGAGGCACGGTCGTGTGAGACTCAGAATGTTTAGCAGAAATATAATTTTTATATCTTAATCAGTAAAGGTTTCAGATTTTATAAAAATATGTTTTCTGTATTTAAAAATGGATTAAAAGTTTAATCTTGGCATAAATATAATTTATTGAAAAGTTTATAAAAAAATTAAATTTATATTTATTATCTTACACTTAAATGGTATTTAAATAATTAAGTTACAAAATTTATAAATAATGATTATTTATTTAATTTACGCTTTAAATCAAAATCATTTATTTATTTATACTTAATTACAATTAATATTTACATTATTTCATAAACTATAATTATATGTTTATTTATCCAATTCAAACCTAATCAAATTGTTTCAAAAATATTATTACTTCAAACTCTCTATATATTTTATTCAATACTTTTAAATACAAATCAATAGTTTTATACCCAAATTCAACTTTCATTTTAGACTTAAACTTTATGCATCTATTTGATTCAATACACATTTACCCTTTAGGTTAATTTGTGCATCTCGAGGATCATATTTGCTATCTATAATCTTTGTTAGCTTCACTTCCATACCAAGTGAGTATTCACAACCCCTTTTTACTCTTTTACACTTTTGGGGTGGAACATGGACTTTATACACATTACACATTTCACATTTACATTTACTCAAACAACACAAGGGCAAAATCATACTTACATACATGTGTGCAAAATTTGAGCTTTGTGCCCGAGTGCTAGTTGTGCTAGTCTTTGTGAAAACTATGTGCAATCATTAACTATACAAGCCGACGGTTTTCAATGATAGATCTATTGAGTCTGACAAACCCACCCAAGTGGAGGTGATTGATACCGACAACACAATTTGCATACTAGTTACAAAGGTTTGGTTGTACTTGATTACACAATAGCTGCTCCCCATAAATGCCTTATTTTTCATGTCTTGTAAAGGATTTTTTTTCAACTATATGCTATCTATATACAACTGTGTTATACTCACCAACTTTTTAGTTGACTTTATTTTATTCATGTTTCAGGCCCTAATATGTGAGAATGATTCAAGACGTGCTCAATATAGGATTGGGACTTAGCAATATTAAATCAAGAAGTTTATAAGTTGTTTATTGTTTCTTTGTTTGGATTTGGTTTGTACTTGGATTATGTGAAATGGAAATTTGACTTTAATATATTTCAATTTAGTCAACCTTGTGCTATGAACAGTCCACATGTCCCGCCCCGATGATTCCGCCATCGGTCGGGGTGTGACAAGTGGAGTGGTTTAGGTTTCCATCCGTCCTAGGTGGAGGAACAGACGATGAAAACATGCCCGAGGTGGCTTGCTGTTCTGGTGGTAACTGACCTGCAGGAGGCAGATCAGATTGCTTCCCATGATCCGGTTTATTTTCCATGTTGGTTGGAGAAGATACTACCCTGTTAGTTCTATGAAAAACTCTGTTATGTCTGGCAGTCTTCTCAATTTCTGGATCAAAAAGCAATGGAGAGGATTTGTTGGAGTATCTTGTATGATGCATACAACTGATAAATCACCTGCACGACACAAACAAAAACACTCGTATAATACTGAACAAAACAAAAATAACAAGACAATAAAAGTAAATAGGGATTTTTTGATTTTTGTGAGATGTAGAAAACAATAACAAATTAACACTAAGCGCACTAACTCCCCGGCAGCTACGCCATTTTGATCGATGTCGTTTGGTCGGTCAAAAACAATCCTTAAACACCTTAACTAGTAAGGGTAAGTAGAGTATCGTATCCACGAGGAGTATGTGGAAAGTCTCACTTTGTTACAAGATTCAAAGATAGAAAACAACAATAACTTATTTGGATTTGGGTTTAAAACAATAATAAGAAAGGTAATCCTCTCAGGGGTTCGGGTATGCAAACACAAGTTACTTCAAGATAATTAGCAAGTAATTACATAGACATAATCATATGGTTCAATTGAATTCAATGATAATATGAGAACCCGTTGTAAATAAAACTTATTCTCATACAACCATCAATGATAAACCAACTATAACTCAACCCCCAAGTTGTCCCCGATGTAAAGAAACCCGAGACTATTGAGACTTGAACAACAATTCAAAATCAATCAATAAAGTTTAAAGCATTCAATCAATAAATAAAATCATATGGCTTAACATGCCAATCAAGATTACAAACCAACGCTAATCATTCAAATGATTACAAGTGATCACAAACCCTAGGCCCAAAGAGGACTACAAGAGATTTAGCCACTCATACTCATAACAACAATCAAAACCAATGTATTAGGACTTACAATCATGAAACTCTAAGAACAATCGACCCAAGAATGATGGAATTCGCCCCCTTGAAGCTCTGGAACGACTGTGGTCAAAGATAATGGATAATGGGGGCTGCTAGAGATTAAAACCCGAATTAGGTTAAGTTTTCTGTAAAAACACATCTTCGCGTGTAGCGAAGATGCTTGCCCAAGTTCTTCGCGTGGCGCGAAGGACAAAACAGTCGGGGCACCTATGTATATCTTTGCGTGTCGTGAACTTTGAAGACCAGGTCTTCGCGTGTCGCGAAGACCATAAAATCTAGGAATTTGACTTTTTGACTTTTTAAACCTTTTTGCTTCACATACGTTATCTGCTCATTTAGCACATAAAACCTGGGAGGTAGACACAACCACAAACACACATAAAACCGAACAAAGACACATACTAAAACAACTAAGACTCGCACAAAACGACATATAAAGTAGGGTTATTAAACCCTACATCACAAAGGCGATGTGCAACAGGAAGATGAAGCAGGGACATACGCAGTAGAAGCAAACGATGAGAAGATAGCTGCTGTTTTGGTGTCTTTAACCCTAGGTTGAAGAGAGGTAAAAATACCCGAAGAGAAGACCAAGACTTTGTAGATGAGAGCCCCTTGATAAATCTGGAAGTTACACTTTTGCCCCTCCAGTTCCTGAACAGCTCAAACATGCCACAATTAGGAAGGAACATTTATTAGAAAATATTTATACTAAGAATAGAAAAAATAAAAGCAATAAATGTTAATTTCATACCATTAAACTTGGTAAATTTAACATGCCCCCTCAATTTAATGGTGTGAATAGGTCTAGAAGTTACAGTTTTTTTCACAAAAATTTATGTTGAGAGACTCCAAGTCCTTTGGTGAATATGTTGGTTGGTTGCTCTGTTGTATCAATCTTTTCCACTTTAATGCTACCTGCCATGACTTTTTATCTAATGAAGTGAAGGTCAATTTCAAAATGCTTACTCCGGTCATGAAAAACATGGTTAGCAGAGATAAGAACAGCAACGCTGTTATCACAAAAAAGTGACACAGGAAGCAGGCATTTAATGTGTAAATCATCCAATAGTTTAATCAGCCATATTACCTCACAACCTGCCACAGCCATGGCTCTGTATTCTGCTTCAACAGATGAGCGAGAAACAGTGGGTTGTTTTTTACTTTTCCAAGACACAAGAGAATTACCTAAGTAAACACAGTATCCAGAGACACACCTTCGGGTAGCTAGGCATTTGACCTAATTAGAGTCGGCATAGGCTGTTAGGTTTAGTTTATCACTTTTGCTATTACAACAGCCTCTCTCGGGTGACCCCTTTAGGTATCTTAGTAATCTCATGGCAATTTTTAGATAGGAGTCTAAGGGCTTGTGCATGAATTGGCTTAAGCACCCGACCGTGTAAGAAATGTCGGGTCTGGTCAGGGTGAGGTAGATTAATTTTCCAATTAATTGCTGGTAGCGAGTGACATCAAACAATTCAGAATCCTCTTTGTAGGAATTCTGCTTGTCAGTCACTACTAGATTTTTCTCAATTGGATTGTTAACAGGTTTTGATGCAAGCATCCCAAAGTATTTTAAAAGATCCGGACAGTATTTCCTTTGAGATAAGACTAATCCCTTTTCAGTTTTTTAATACTTCTATACCCAAAAAGTATTTAAGTTCACCTAGGTCTTTTATCATAAATTTAGACATTAGGCAAGATTTAACGTCTTCAAGATCAGAAACATTGTTACCTGTTAGGATTATATCATCAACATAAACAAGTAAGACACATATTGAGTTCTTCCCAGTTTTCACAAACAGAGAGTAGTCATTTTTGCTTTGTTTGAACCCTATCTCAATTAAAGTAGACATGAGCTTAGCATTCCATTGACGAGGGGCTTGTTTTAACCCGTACAACGATTTTACAAGTTTGCAAACCTTTGTTTCAGAATTGTTGTAGTACCCCTTGGGGAGGGACATGTAAACATCTTCAGTTAGGTTCCCATACAAAAACGCATTGTTTACATCTAGTTGGAATAAGTGCCAATTATTTTGGATGGCTAGACTTATGACACATCTTATGGTAACCATTTTAACAAGAGGGGAGAAGGTTTCTTCAAAATCAACTCTTTCCCTTTGGCTACAAGGCGGGCCTTATATCGTTCAATTTGGCCATCCGCCTTATATTTTATTTTGTAGATCCATTTACAGCCAACGGGTTTTCTCCCAGTAGGAAGATCAGTTAAGATCCAGGTATCATTTCGAAGCAAAGCATCCATTTCATCATTCATGACAGAAACCCAGTTGGGATCCATGGATGCTTCCATATATGTTCTAGGTTCGATGGATTTATTAAGAGCGGATATGAAGCACACAACCTCAGAGGTTAACTTGGAGTAACTGACGACTTTTTCTATCCCATACTTGACTTTTCCTTCTACAAAGAAATCATCAAGCTTTTTGGGAGGGTTTGTGGCTCTGGTTGACCTCCTTAGATGGACTGTTTCTGGATTTCCTTCAATACCCTCAGGAGCAGCACTATGGTCTGAGTTTTCCTCACTGTTGTTGTCTTCTCTAGCCGCTTCAAAAATGGTGTTTGGATCAGTATTGTAGTCACAACTGACTGTACTTTTCCTAGGATTGTTCTTATCATCAGTCGAGTTATAGACTTGTTTTTTGTTTAAAAGGATAGACTTGTTCATAAAATTTAACATCCCTGGAAAATAGGGACGTGTTATCTTCAAGATCCCAAAGTTTGTAACCCTTTTTGTTTATAGAATAACCAATAAAAACACATTTTTTTCGCCCGACTATCAAATTTGTTTTCAGGTTTTACGTTAATACAGAAAGCAAGGCAGTCGAAAGTTCATAATTGTTTAAGTGAAGGTTTAGTTCCATATAACAGTTCATAAGGAGACCTACAGTTTAACACCTAGGATGGAGTATGATTTATGAGATATGCAGCAGTTAACACAGATTCATTCCACATGGGTAGAGGTAATCCTCCCTAAAACATAAGGGATCTAGGGAGATGCCTATGTTTCCGTTCAACAACCCCATTTTGTTGGGGAGTATAGGTACAGGAGGTTTGGTGCACCACATCATTTTTCTCAAAAAAAGTTTGTAATTTGTTCCCGTTGTCAATTCTACAAATTTTCACTTATTTTTCGAATTGAGTTTTCATAGAACATATAACTCAATATTTTCAAACACGTGGTCTTTAGATTTCAATAAAAACAGCCACACAGCACGGGAAAAATCATCAACAATTGTTAGAAAATATGTAAAACCTACTCGGCTGGCCACTTTGAAGGGACCCCATAAGTCCAAATGAATTAAATCTCCAACACCAAGGGACTTATGGTCACTATTTGAAAAAGAATTTCGTGTTTGTTTAGACATGTGACAAATATCACATGGGTGTTTTAATTCTTTTTTAGTTATAGATAAGTCATTTTTAAGGACAATTAAGACTTGTTCGAAGGGGTGACCAAACTTGTTGTGCCATAATTCGGTGGTAGTGAGGAATGTAGAAGTACGACTATTATGACTGAGACTCTGACCTGTACTTAGAGAGTTTATAACATATAGCCCCCCTAACTCATTACCAGTCATTGTAAGTCTTTGATTCACAAGGTCTTGGATATAGCAATGAGACTCAGTGAAGAAGGAGTATAACATATTTTCTTTAGCCATTTTATTGACAGAAATGAGATTGACACAGTAATCAGGGATCACCATGACATTCCTCAAAATGACATCTTTTTTTAGTTTTAAATCACCAATTTTCATTATTTGAGCTTTTGTCCCATTGGGGTGTCCAACAGTTAGATTCAACTCAGACACATTAACACAATTGATTAAGTTGTTGTCACTTGTAACCATGTGTTGGTTAGCACCTGAGTCGATGATTCACATGTTGGTCCCGTTTACTTCACGAGTACTATTAGAACAAAACATAGAATTCAGTTTGTTATCAAGTTTTGGAGTATTAAACATACTGGTCATATTAGTAGGGGCTAAGTTGACCTTGTTTTCAGAAATCATAGACATAATTCTAGCGATCTGATCAGGTGTGAAGGGTTGAGATGAGTCTGTTTCAGTCTCAAAGAGACTAGCAGAGTCAGAGGCAGCATTAGACTTGACTTGGGCTCTTTGAAGGGTTGTCTTATTTTTATAGTTAGAGGGATATCCAACAAATTCGAAGCACTTATCAACAATATGCCCAGTTAAGTTACAGTGGGTACACCTTAGAGAAGGTTTGTTTGATCTTCTTTTATCATTAAATCTAGAGGCAAAGGCAGAAGCTTGAATTTTTGAGCCTGAGTGGGTAGGTTTGGCTTCCCTATGTGATTCCTCAGAGAGATGGCAGCAAAAGAATTTTTGACAGTAAGGAGAGGGTATTTGGATAAGAGATTTTTCCTTAAGGGTTGATAAGTGTCATCAAGACCCATGAGGAATTGCATGAGCTTATGGTGATTATTGAACTCTATGAGTTTATCAAAGGCATTGCAAGTACATGTAGGAAGTTTGGTGATAGTGTCATATTGTCTCCATAGAGAGTTGAGCTTGTGGTAATAATCAGAAATAGAGATCCCACTTTGGGTGGTTGAGTTAATCTGTTTATAAAGATTATACACCACAGACCCATCTAATTTACTATAGGTTTCCTGAAGTTCATCCCACACATCCCGAGCAACCTTAGAGAATATTTGCCCTACATATAATTCTTCATATATAGAGTTAAGGATCCATGACAGAACAACAGAGTTGCATCTGTCCCACTGATTACTAAGGGTTAGGTCCTCAGAGTTTTTAGAAACAGATCCTTTAATGAACCCAAGTTTATTTTTAACTTGAAAAGCAAGTTCCATGGCATTTGCCCAAATGTTGTAGTTCTCGGTACCTTTTAGTTTAATATTGATTATGGAGGCATTGGTAGTATCACTTGGGTGAAGGTATAGCGGATGGCCAAAATCAAGGTTGTTAATAGAGGTGAAATTATTTCCAGATATTGCGGTAGATTTAGGGGTTTCAGGAGCCATAGGAGGACCAACTTAAGCAACCACAGGGAAACCTAACATCAGCACAAACAAGATAAGCCCAAGCAAGCACAGGCAAACACATAACTGCTATGGACCCCTTTAACCAACCAGATACCCAGTCAATTTATTGACTGGCCAAGCGGTAAAGGGAGCAGAAAAAAAATAAACACCCAGACAAGCATACAAACCTGAATAATAAAAAGCACAGATAACATGCAGGGAAAGAAAAACAAATAGAGCAACCTTATAATGCCTAAGTGCACAAACGGCTCTCCCTGATTATCAAGATCAATGCTTGTCCACCTAACCCAGCCACAAATGCCTATATGCAATAGATTATGAAGGGAAAAAAAACCTTACAGAAGGGGTTTCCGTTTCAGGGAGATAGAGGCTTGTATTCTTTGATTGAGAATACAAGCAAGAACTTTTTTCTCCTTTTTTTGTTTGTTTTCATTTCTGTCTTGGGTGATTAAACCCCAAGAGAGAGACCCTTTTTTTTCAATTCTCCTCTTTTTTTTATGTAAACTTGATCACAGAGAACAAAGATCAACCAGATAGGTATAAATTTTCAAAACGATTCACCACCAGGATGAGACAAACAGATCTGAAAAAGTACAAGAAGGTAGATCACGGTGATTCGAAATACAAAAAATCAAATAGACAGAGAGTAAAAAAACTAGGGTTTTATAATGATTCGTTTTTCCGTCAAAGGATACCCAAAAATCGAGAGCACGAGGCTCTGATACCATGTTAAAACATGGTTTCCTTTGTACAAGAATACTAAATCAAAGTATTGTTTTAACCAAAACTTATAAATACAAGCTATAATCGGTGAACGTAGTGAAAGTAAATAAACGAAGATACACTAGTCGGCACAGATTATGGTAGCTTTATGATGTAACAGTTTATACGAGCCTGTAGTCACCGGTTGCCGATGTGCAGCAAGAAGATGAAAGGTGGGCAGAGATGCAGCGGGAGCAAAGGTGATGTGCAGCAGGAAGATGAAGTAGTCACAGGTGCAGCAGAAGCAAACGATGAGAAGATAGCGGTTGTTTTGGTGTCTTTAACCCTAGGCTGAAGAGAGGTATAAATACCCGAAGAGAAGACTAAGACTTTGCAGATGAGTGCCCCTTGATAAATCTGGAAGTTACACTTTTGCCCATCCAGTTCATGAACAGCTCAAACATGCCACAATTAGGAAGGAACATTTATTAGAAAATATTTATACTAAGAATAGAAAAAATAAAAGCAATTAATTTCATACCATTAAACTTGGTAAATTTAAGAGTGGTACGTATCTCGTATTATTATCATTATCATTATCATTATTATTAATAATAAAACTAATTAAATAAATAAATTTAAAATAAATGACTTGAAATTCAATTACGAACAAGTTCCTAAGATACAAATCATTTACACCAAACTTTAAAATTTACCTCTTTCCTACTAAAAAAACACAATTGCTTCCACTTCACTTCCTTTTTCAATCACCACCCCCAACGACTTTCCTACAAACAGGATCTCCAAAAGAAATACACGAAGCAACAACAAACCATAAAGAGGGACCCCAACCAATCACGGGCCCCACCACAACACCACATCCCTTTCATCTACAATTACACCGCATATACCGATCTTAGTTACAAAAATGAAACCCCTAACTATAAACATACACAATTCTAAATGAAATCAAACATTTTATCAAGCACACAGACTCAGTTTCAATTCCTTCAAAATGCAAATGTATCTATTAGATACAAAAATACCCATTCGGTATATATCGGTTATAAAAGCAGTTTACTAACATTAGTTGTTGTGAATCATATTAAAATGAAAACAAAATTTAATGAAGAGCCCAAATCATATCAAAATGAAAACAAGTCATGTGTCGATTCAAAAGGTGATTACCATTTACCAGCATATAGTATATCAACATCACTACATTGTTAATCGTTTAAAATAATTAAAAGAAAATATAAATATAAAATATAGTTAAAGTAAATAAAAAGAAAATTATTTTGGGTATATAATCGGATAAACGGGTACGCTTTATCATGTAATCGGGTCGGGTAAACGTGTATACTATCAAATCTCATACCTGTCCCATACTCACGTAAAAAATAAAAAAAAAAGTAAATCATACCCGATTACCTGACCCCATACCCCTCCCAAGTGTCTCAGATATTCCCATCGGGTTCTAGTTTAACTGTCATCCCTAACCATAACATGTATATAAATCATGAATAAGTAAAATCATAGATAATTTGACATGAGAGGCCGTAAAAGTAGGGAAGAGAAAAATAGGGAAAAGAAGAGTTAGGAAGGAGCGGCCTCACCAGTCGAGTTGAGTCCTTGTTATAGGAACTACTGGTCCGTGTCTATGGTATTGTCTACAACTACAAGTTCACGTTCTAGTGTTAGACTCACATCATTTATAACTTTTGACAGTTGGTGTCTTAAGTATTATTATAGTACCTCAACGGGTTCAGATGACATTTCATCAAGTTACTCATCTTCTCCACCAAAAAAAACGACTAGCTACATGTTCTTTTCATCAGTTGTAGTTACACAGGGGATTTAACAACGATGAGCCTAAGTGGGTGTTAAAAATATAGGTTACTTTGTTCTATTTCTCAATTTAATTGTCAAATCTATTTCATGGTTTTGAAAATAATATGCCTATTATTATTATTATCAATTCTTATATCAAAACCATGATTTTAGTTATTCTTTATCTTTGTATTTGCATGGACCGGATGAGCCGAGATCAAGTGGAGCTGGGCTTATGAAGTGCTAGTTGGCCTTTGGAGTGAAGGTTGATAGACTGTCCATTGGGGATCCGTTTATCTAATTTTTTTATAGCACTCATCTGTTCTTTCTCTCTAAGGTTTCATCTTGTCATTGATGGGTCTTATTTTCTGGTTCTTGATTTTACCTGTTAAAGGATTTGAAATTCAATTATGAACAAGCTCCTAAGATACAAATCATTTACATCAACTTTAAAATTTACCTCCTTCAGAGCATTCACAGCAGTTTTATATATGTTTGTGAGTGAGTTCCTTATATTTTAAGGGGTAGTTTAAAGTGGTTGTGAATGAATAAGAGAGAAAATGTATCAATTTTTTGTATATTTGAGGGAATACTGTTAACATGTATAAACTTTTTAATTTTGAAAGTTTTTGTGAGTGGATGAGAGAAAAAATGTAATGATAAAGGTATAAAAAAAATATTATTTAATTGATAATGAGAGATAAAAGGTAAGGATTTTAGTGTAATTATAAGAATAAAGAGACATAGAAACTGGTGTGAATACTCTTATGAACTAGCTCCTAAGGCTAAGGGAGTACCTCCGTGAAGCTCGGCGTGAAACCGTGGAACAGGGCGCCCCATGCGCGTGGTCCACTGTCGTGGAACCTAATCGAGGAAATTTCCACGGCGTGAAGGCTCGTTGGGGGTTGCAGGTTGGGTTGAACACAAGGTTGAAGAAGAAGAGTAATTCCACTTTTTATATTTATAAATTCATAAATAATTAATAGATTAAATATAATTATAAAATTTACTTGTAACTCTCAGAAGGACAGTCCTTGTCCCAATTAGAAAAAAAGAAAATGTTTGTATTTAGTTTTTTAGTTTTTAAAGAGAGAAAATAATCTCAGAAAATTAAAAAGAAAATTAAAAAATCAAACTTTTATTTAGTTTTTTAGCTTTTAAAGAGAAAATAATGTTTTTTAGTTTTTATGTAATGTTTTTATTTATATTTAAATTGTTATATAAAATTAATTAAATTAAAAAAAATATGACATAAAAGTGTAAAAATATAAAACCATTTCCCTCATACGAAAAGACTATAAAATCTAGTGTGAAAATATAAAACGACTCCTCTTCGCCTAACATACAAATCATTTACACCGAACTTTAAAATTTACCTCTTCCCTACTAAAAAAACCACAATTGCTTCCACTTCACTTCCTTTCAATCACCACCCCCAACAACTTTCCTACAAACAGGATCTCCAAAAGATATACACGAAGCAACAAACAATAAACCGGGACCCCAACCAATAACGGGCCCCACCACATCCCTTTCATCTACAATAACACCGCATATACCAACCTTTCTCGTCCCCGCCCCTCTCCCTTGACTTGTACGTCATAACCTTTTCCGACACTCCTTTCCTTCCGGCCGGCCACCGTAAAACATGGCCAACCTTATTGTCCAAGTCATAAACGCCGCCGACCTCATGCCCAAAGACGGCCAAGGCTCCGCCAACCCTTTTGTCGAAGTCGATTTCGACGGCCAGCGTCAGCGAACCCAAACCAAAACCCGAGATCTCAACCCGTCTTGGAACCAAACCCTCGTTTTCAACGTTGCAGACCCCAGGAACCTCCTCTTCTCCACCATCGAGGCTACTGTTTACAATGATCGGAAACCTGATCAACAAAAAAACAACTTCCTGGGTCGTGTTCGGATTTCCGGCGCCACGGTCCCGGTGTCGGAGGAGGAAGCTTCTGTGCAGAGATACCCGTTGGATAAACGTGGGTTGTTTTCTAACATCCGAGGAGATATCGCGCTTAAAATCCATCTCGCTCATGGTCAGTATTCGTCTAATCATTCGCCGCCGCCGGTTGAAGAGCAGGAACGGCCGCCGCCAGAACACCAGTTTCATGAAACAGCTAAACATGCGCCGCAGGTTGTCGAGGAAATTAAGAATAATCTTTTTGGTTTTAAAAACGAGTTCGAAGAGGTTCACGAGAAAAAGAAGAATAAAGAGAAACAGAAAGAAGTCAGAACTTTTTTCTCTGTCGGCACCGGCGGCGGAGGTGGTGGTGGTGGTCATGGTCATGCTCCAGGTCCAGTGCCGTCGCCGGCGGCTCCACCTCCAGTGGCCGTGGAAACGAAAGCTAATTTCATGAGAGCTGGACCACCACCAGCCAACATGATGCATATGCAGTTCCCGGGTCAAAAGCCGCCGCCGAATTTCGGGTTGGTGGAGACCCGGCCGCCGGTGGCGGCGCGTATGGGGTACCGTGGAGCCGACAAAACAGCAACAACCTACGATCTAGTGGAACGGATGCATTTTCTATACGTTAACGTTGTGAAAGCCAGAGACCTTCCGGCGATGGATATCACCGGCAGCCTGGATCCGTACGTTGAAGTGAGGCTTGGAAACTATAAAGGGGTGACTAGACACCATGAGAAGAATCAAAACCCTGTTTGGAATCAGGTTTTTGCGTTTTCTAAAGAGCGGTTGCAATCTACCGCACTCGAATTGGTGGTAAAAGATAAGGATTTGATAACGAAAGACGACTTCGTCGGAAAAATCCGGTTTGATGTGGTGGATGTTCCGACCCGGGTCCCGCCGGACAGTCCGTTGGCTCCGCAATGGTACAGGTTGGAAGATAAGAATGGGATAAAAGTAAGAGGCGAGATCATGCTCGCGGTTTGGATGGGGACTCAGGCTGATGAAGCCTTTCCCGGAGCGTGGCATTCAGATGCACATGGCATCAGTCCGCATAATCTTGCAAATACAAGATCAAATGTGTATTTTTCACCTAAGTTGTATTACTTAAGAATTCATGTTATAGAAGCTCAGGATCTTATCCCATTGGATCGCGGTCGGCAACCGGAGTTTTATGTTAAAATAAGCCTCAGGAACCAAACGCGATCCACCAGGATCTCACAGCCGCGTGGCTTGAACCCGTCGTGGCAGGAGGAGTTGATGCTTGTTGCTTCTGAGCCGTTTGACGAGTTTGTTGTGATCAGTGTGGAAGATCGGTTAGGACCCGGAAAGGATGTTTGCATTGGAAGGACGATGGTACCGGTTAGAAGAATCCCTCAACGAGTCGACTCTACGAAGCTTCTAGAATCCGTGTGGGTGGATCTTGGGAGACCTTCTGAGTGGGAGGAAGAAGGGGAGAAGAAGAAGAAGGAGATGAAGTTTTCAAGCAAGATTCATCTTAGATTGTGTTTAGATGCGGGTTATCACGTGCTTGATGAAGCCACACATTTCAGTAGCGATTTGCAGGCGTCGTCGAAGCATTTAAGGAAACCGAGTATTGGGATTCTTGAACTTGGGATCTTAAGTGCCCAGAATCTGCTTCCGATGAAGATGCGGGAAGGTAGATTGACCGATGCGTATTGTGTTGCGAAGTATGGGAACAAATGGGTTCGAACCAGAACGTTGTTAAACACGCTACAACCTCGTTGGAACGAGCAGTACACTTGGGAAGTGTATGACCCGTGTACAGTAGTCACCGTCGGAGTCTTTGACAATTGTCACATAAACGACAAGGAAGAATCGAGAGACCAGAGGATTGGGAAAGTTCGGATCCGTTTATCGACATTGGAAACCGATCGGATTTATACTCATTACTACCCGTTGTTGGTCCTAACACCGTCCGGTTTAAAGAAACACGGCGAGCTCCATTTAGCTATACGGTTCACTTGTCTCGCGTGGGTCAACATGGTGGCTCAATACGGTCGGCCCCTCCTCCCCAAAATGCACTATGTCCAACCCATATCGGTTAAACACATTGACTGGCTCCGCCACCAAGCACTGCTGATCGTGGCGACTCGGCTCTCAAGAGCCGAGCCACCACTCAAACGGGAAAACGTTGAGTACATGCTTGACGTTGACTACCATATGTGGAGCCTGCGGAAAAGCAAGGCAAATTTCTACCGGATTATGTCGCTGTTATCAGGAATAACAGCGGTTTTCCGGTGGTTGGATGGGATTTGTATGTGGCGGAATCCGTTGACCACGATTCTGGTCCACGTCTTGTTCTTGATACTAGTCTGCTACCCGGAGTTGATACTGCCGACGATCTTCCTCTACCTATTCGTAATCGGGTTGTGGAACTACAGATTCCGACCTCGAAACCCCTCGCATATGGATGCTCGGATATCACAGGCGGAAATGGCCCACCCGGACGAGTTAGACGAGGAATTCGACGGCTTTCCGACTCAACGACCACAGGAAATCGTCCGAATGAGGTATGACAGGATGAGGAGCATTGCGGGAAAAGTTCAGACGGTGGTCGGAGATCTGGCGACTCAGGGGGAGAGAGCAATGGCGTTGCTGAGCTGGCGGGACTCGAGGGCGACGTCAATTTTTATAATAATTGCTTTGGTGTGGGCTGTGTTTCTTTACGTGACTCCGTTTCACGTGGTGGCGGTGCTGTTCGGGCTGTACTGGCTCCGCCACCCGAGGTTTAGGAACAGGATGCCGTCAGTACCGGTTAATTTTTTCAAGAGATTGCCTTCAAAGGCTGATATGCTTCTCTAATTATTACAATTACAGAAAATATGTAATTCTGTTTATATATGCAACAAAATAAATGCAATAAGTTACATATTTTTTTGGATTCATAACATTGTACTCTTTGTAATATCAGGTCGATTCAAATTATAAGTCTTTCATGTCGAAATTAACCATTACTACAGTGATCATGAAATTGGTACTGGCTCAATATAAAAATGCAGAGATGAACACAAGAACATGATTAACTGGCGTCATATTGTGTACCATATAAAGAATACATGAAGTACGAGGGTTTGATTGGGTGCTCTCAGGAAAATATCGACAAATATAATAGAAATACTTGATTTTCTTTGTTTATTTTAAAACCAGTAATTTTACCAGTCGCATTTTCTTTGTTTATTTTAAAACCAGTAATTTTACCCACGGCATTTTCTTTGTTTATTTTAAAACTAGTAATTTTACCCGTCGCGTGTTGCGGCGGTGTCGAAACATAGACTAATTCAAATTCGTGTTTCGACGTGAAGCGGATCTTAAACTGTTGAGACGGTTAAAAAACATAGCTATGTACATAAAAAAACATATGATGTTATAGCTACTTGTTTAACTCTGAACTAAAATGTAAAAAAATAAAAGAAAAATAATGTTTTGACGTTGACACTAACGTACTCAAGTAAATAAAAGTAACATACGAATTTGATACGGATTGATTTTGAAGATACAACCATAGATATAAAAATGTATTATGCTTATCACATTGTGTGTAATTATTAAAAAATAATATTCAAAAGAAAAAACCCAAGACCTTTGGTGTAAGTTCAAGAAACAACTACACCACCGTGTTTCTTTGAATAAGTTAATGAAAAGGTTGATATGTATACTCAGTTTGTGTGTGGCGGTGGCTTCCTTCCCATTGGCCACCGGCCATGCGGTTTAAGGATTAGTAAATAAGATATTTGATAAAATATGTTAAAACTAGCCGGTTAAACTTGTTGCGTCAATCATTAATAAAATCTAAATGAAACGTAATAATAAGTTCGGTTTGTCACGGGCGTTGGGTCGATCGCTAATAAAATCTAAATGAAACGTAATAATGGGCTCGCTTCGTCACAGTACCACAATGGTTACGACACTCGTTATAGCCTATGATACAAAAAATCGATTCTTAATACAACTCCGTTTTCAAACAATTTATATGGGAACATCGTCAAAAAAACACTAAAAACAGACAGCCGCTCCTTTTTTTTAAAAAAGTTAACAAACGAAAGTTATTAAAAAAAGAAATTAACAAAAAAAATAAACGGGTTAAAACGTATATTATATATAATATAAAGTGTAAAAATAAAAATGAAAATTAAAAAAAAAAACAAAGAATAAGTTACACAGATTGTTGTTTATTTCCTTTGACTTCAATAAGTACAGATATTATTCTTATTTAGAAATTTTCGCACGCTCTATATCGTTTTCACACTAACTGACAATGTTTTTAAAACCAGTTTTTAAATTGTACCGGATTAGGCTCAGAAATTGTTCAACCGGTTGTATCGGGTTGTACCGGGTGGTTCAATCGAGTTGACTAGTAAACCTATAATTTCATAAAAATACTACTCTAACTCAAAAAATAATCCAAAAGTACACGATTCCATGTTAAAAATTAATCCAACAGTTAATCAATTTTTCATAAAGTTTTTTTTTAAATAAAAGTGCATAATTATTTTATGTCATTGGAGTGTTGAATATATCATGATTGCTTAAAAGATAAAAATTCACCATCATCATCATCCTTATCAACAAGAGCATAACTATTTTCGTTTCCTACAATATTAAATAAGAAGTTTTATCGCTTAAATGTTTTCAACGCAAGCAGAAGAATGATGGTTAAACATAGTTTTTACATGGACCGCTATTTTATAAAGAGGAGAATATCAATTGATTTTTTTCTAAACTGGGTTGTAGGTAATGTAATTGATCAACAAGCCTTCTGTTTGTGACTTTGTGTGTATCCCGGCAAACAATTTTATTTTTTAAAGTTTAAACATAAATTTTTACTTGTAACTAAAACCGGTATAACCCGGTATTACCGGTAATACCTGCGGTTCAACTAACATACCTGTTTTCCAATTTACCGGGCTCAAACTTACCGGGCTAGTGGCCGAGACCCGGTTCAACCGGTATTATCGCCCGGTTTTTAAAACATTACTAATTGGTGTTATCTTTTTATGTTAACGCTAGACATTTTATCTTCTTTATCCACTACAAGAAAAGAAAGCAACAACGACGACATCAGGAAAGTCACCGCTATTAGCTCTTGATCCGTGTTCTATTTTTAATTGAAAATCTAACCGTTGATAGAAAGTTAATCAGATGACTGGTGTTTTAAGGGCAATAGCGACGCTATTATCGTTGCTATTGAGTCTTTTTCTTGTAGTGATCTTATTTCAATACCACACACCGAAACAAATACTCTCACTTGAACACACAAGCAACCAAACACACACGTGTATGTGTAAATGAGAGAGAAAGAGAGAGGGGGGGGAGGAGCGGTAGCGCGGAGCCACCGTGTATTTGATATTTACTCTTTTATTTATCTAAATATCCTTACTTTATTAAATTACAAATTGATGTCAAAAAACTTAAATATTTTTATAATTTGTATTTATATACATAGTTTAATATTTTATGACGTCATCCGGTTCAACCAACAGACCTATAGGATGGCCGGCTTGTCCGGTGAAGTCCTGAAAAGATCTAGAAAGGTTAACCTAAAAAAATTGTGGGCACAAAACGAAAATCATAAAACTTTGGTGGCATTCATCCCAAAGTTTTAAAATTTTGATTTTCGAGTATCCTGAGCCACCACATCTGAAAATTGGGGGCTATGGCTGGCGCCGCCGCTGCTGCGATTGTGCTGCTACCAGCAAGACGAACATCACCGGCGACCATGCTGAACTTCACTCGCAGGTTGAATGTTACCTCCTGCAATTACTCGTCCTCATCCGCATCAAAAAAGCAGTTGATTCTTTACTCAAAGCCTGGCTGCTGTCTGTGCGATGGCCTCAAAGAAAAGCTTCATTCTGCTTTTTCTCTCTCTTCTCCGTCACCTGATTCCTACTCCCTCCACGACGTCGAGTTGCAGGTAGGTTCCGTTACTCCATGACTGTCGATTCAGTATTATTAATCTGTGTGTTTGGTGTGTGTATCAGATTAGGGATATAAGTAGCAATCCTGAATGGGAAAGAGCGTACCAGTATGAGATACCAGTGTTGACAAGACTCCGATCTGATGGCACCGAGGTTCGTTAATTTATTTATCCTTCTTATTGAATCTAGATATGATATAACAGTAATCTTCATATTTAGTTTTTAGGGTTCTATACTAAACATAATCTAGACGATAATTTCATTTGTGAGGCTTCAACCCTAGACATCCATTCATGCCAAAGGATTTGTGATAGCAACATTTATTATATAACTTACTATAATTCATATGGATTTCAATATGGTTTTTAAAAAAACATTTTATACTTTTTCAAAAAAATTCAGGAGAGATGAGATAAAATTGAACTAATGGGGAGAGAAATAAAACATTGTCTTTCAATTTTGCTTTTTTCACTGAAACAAGGTTCTCAACATATAGTTGGTTCTCAGAAGGACACGCTTTTGAATAAAAAACATTATGCGTATTAGTAAGCATCAATTTTTTTTCACACATGACAAATGACTGGATTGTCGAATCCCTCATGCAAAGGATCCACTCTGTTTTCCTACTCATATGATGAAAACATTGTTTTTTTCTACTTAACATTTGTATTGGTACGTGCATTATGACTACCTTCCATCATCTGATTGAAATATCTCTCGCTCTAATCTTTCACAAATATTCAAAGTGTGTAAATGATTTGTTTTTTCCATCACCCAAGCCCTCCCAGACCCTACCAATAGCTTTGCTATGAGTGGGATTTACTGGATAGTGTTTGAACCATTCAACATATCATGGACTGATGGATAACTTGCCAATCTTTTTTGATTGTCTTTATCTTTGATTCAATGTGCGATTTATCCAATACACTCGAGTTCATGATTGCTTCTTTTAATTCGTGTCTAAAACGTCTCTAGAAATTTACTTCTATGGTGATCCACCGCTGATAGTTACTAATTTTGCTCGTCATACCTAATGTTACATACGTTTAACCATAAAGATAAGAAAACAATCAAACATTATCATTAAAAAACAACAAAATAGATTTGAACATACATAAATGTACCACAATAAAGAGTCACATACATAAATTTGTTCATAATACATTAGAAACTTGGTTACAACCTCAACAAAGTAGCAACCAAATGACTTGAAAATACAGATTACAAAGTAGATTTGAAAAAGAGGAAGCCATGGTCACTTTTTAGCATAGTTGTTAAAAGCCCTCGCCTCGGGCGCCTAGGCGCAGGGTTTGGGCTTTTTTGTCTGAGGCGCATATCAAGGAAGTGAGGCCCAATTTTGAATTTTTTTTTGGCTTTATTATTATTTCCTAGACTATGGTTGAGCTGATAAAAGCTTCCACAATACCTATTGAAGCTCATTTCCTAGGTATTTGATGATTTTGGTATATGTCTTAGAACATTTTGGTACTAATTAGATGATATTAAATGTTATATAATAGTTTTTCTTTATTTTATTTGGAAAATAATATTATTTTTCAATGCATAATATACTTTAAATATTTTTTAAGTGCGCTTTTTTTTCCGCTGGCCCTCGCCTTTTTTGCGCCTTGCGCCTAGGCCCCAGGCGAGTTGCACCTTTGATAACTATGGTTTTTAGATTCCTCAAATGCAACCAACAACTCAAATAGAGAGGTTCAAAGCAATTAAAAAGACAAGTGACCCGGAACACCTTGATATTTTTTGGGATTTGGGTGAATAGGTTTCATGAAAAAGGGCTGTGTGTGTCTGATATTATGTTTGCTAATCATAGTTTGTTTTTACCATAAAAAGGTTTCATGAAAAAGTAATTAATAAAAGGGTAACTTAGATACTTTTACAAGTATTTACAATTTAGTTTTCAAATATGTATTAATAGAACAAGCAAGAATTAAAAAAAAGGGCAATCATGTCATTTTTTTGTTATTTACATAACAAGTTAAACAAAATATGCGTAGGAATGGAAGGGAATTCCATTCAAGTTCCTCCCAACAAAATGTGATTTTGAATCTTTGGCCGATTCTGGTTCTTTTAGATCACTATTCAAACCAAACGCCTCGGAATTTCAATCTTTGGCAGATTCCGGTTTTGTTTGAGTACCAGGCTTTGTAGAGTTATAACTAGAGCTACTAAAGTCTGAATAGCACTATTCTTGATGTGTTGGAAATTTTTAAAAAGCTAAAACTTTCTAGTTTTCTACCACTTGAAATTCTGTGCACTTTTGAGTCATGTTTGATAGGCCTCCTTTAAAGTCAGCTGGGAGTGCATTTCTTGATTCTTGAATGAAGCTTGCACCTTTAGGGTTTATTTACGCCGTTTGACATGTTAATTAGTTCCACAACTTCTTGGACTTATGTGGGAAATTTTTGGCATATACTCATTTCTTATGTCTAGTTTTTTTTTACTTGTCTGCTTAATGGGATCTTGATGTTTTTGCAGGAAGTAATTCCTAGATTTTCTCCGCGTGCTGGAGTAGACCACATCCAATCGAAGTTAGCAGCTTTATTGAGTCGAGACAGTTAAGACTCCGCTAAGGTTCCGGTCGTTTCATAAAACTACAATTGTTTAATTAGAAAATAAAACCTCAAAATCATTGGCTACCAATTTGTACATTACAGATCATTCATTGTCTTCTTTGAAATGCTCTAATCATATGTTGTTTTTACCAATCATCAGATCACTTCCACGAGCAGCGATTAATGTTGTGAACATTACCCATTTTTTTATGAAACCGTTGTTTTTGTTTTCTAAAGTAGTTTATATATTCTATAAAAAAAACGAGCAATGATTAATCTTTTGAATCACGTGTTTTTTTAGTGACTTCCATTTCTATATCATCGATCTCCTATACATTATATCTCCTTGTATGAGTTTAATGGATTAGTTTTATTGATTGAAGATTTTAAACAGCAAACGTTTGATAAAGCAATGAAAAGAAGAGATGATTTTAAGTTCGAGAAATGAAAGTGATGAAGCTAGGAGGAGAAACATTAAGTTTACTTTCAAACAAGGACGCAAATGCGAAATAAACCCTAAAAATACATGGTTTTATATTTAGCTGATGTTACAAAATATTTACTTAAAAGTGATTAAATATCATAGAATATGAAGTGATCAAGAACAACAATATCATAGAAGAAATTGCATTGTCATTTCGTATATGAGAAGAAAATAGAGGATGTAGGAGAAACTACATAACACTTGGTTTAGTATCTCTAAAGAGACTTTTGATGATGATACACAATGATCACATAGTTTTACATCAATATTAATGGAAAATAGAGGCAAAGTTGTTTCTAATATGACTACAAAGATATAACATATCTAGAAACAAATAAATGATGCATGATAGTTGTTAAAAATACCAAGTTGCAAATATTTAGTTTAAATGATTAATAAACAAACATATAAAAAAAAATGGATAAGTTGGCATGTTGAATATTCGGTTTCAAACCAATTAAACTGAAAACCAAACCACACGGAAACCGTTTAAAACCAAACAATACATATTCGGTTTTCGGTTCCAAAAATCTGAACTGAACCAGTTGATGATTGGACAAAAAGGAAAAGAATCTGAGGGACTGCATCTTTTTTCAATGCATCAATTGTTTCATATTACAAGATCAACGCAATCCACCTAATTCATGCTCAATAATCACTAAATACACAAAAAATAAAAAAAAATTCACTTTGCTGCATCTAGACAGACACTTACATTAGCTGCTCCTTGAGCTGAAGACAAAGCTTCAACATTTCATCAACTAATGCACACTTTTTATCCAATGAGATTGAACCCGAACCGACAGATTTAATACCGAGTATCGAATCATTTACCAACTGTTGAAGCCGAGAACATAACATTGTTACTTCTGAATCTTCAGTACAAGAATCAGATGCCAATTGAAAAAGATCACGGCGTTGATGTGGAACTTGAGGAACAAGGAAAGGGTGCTGCAGAAGTTGAGGGATTGTCCATCTTTCCTTCCGGTCCCACGCGAGACACTTTTTCATTAGATCAAGAAGCCATAGATTTGGTAACGGTTCATAATGTATTTCATGATTTGGGTCTGTAATTACTTTAAACTTCGCCCAAAAAGTTGTGTAATCAGCAAAGGGTGTTCTTCCATATACCATTTGGTAAAGGATACAACCTAGCGACCAAATATCCGAGGGGCGACCACATTTAATTATGTTTCCATTTGCATCTGTTTCGTTGCACATAAACGCCTCAGGGGACATGTAACTTAGTGTACCCATCTGCACCAAAATAACTAACATTTTTTATTTCACAAAATAATTAACTATTTTTTCATTCCATCAAACTCTGGAATTGACGGTGGTTAACTGGTAATAAACTAACCTGAGAATCTCGTTGAATGTTTGTAGTGTCACTCATGATAGCTTTTGCAATACCAAAGTCGATTAGTTTCAACGAGCCTCTCACGAGAAGAAAATTAGCTGGCTTCAAGTCTGAGTGCACAATACGTTCCTCGTGTATGGTTTTAACAGCTAAAAGTATTTGCTGCCATTCATTCCAAAGGAAATACAGTTATATTATTTTCAAGGACAATATACATGAATAAACATGCATGGTTTCCATTGTGCCAAAGAGATGTTCATCAAGATGATGACCATGATACTTGAAAGGAAAAAAGACAAAGAAGTCAGGTGCAAAAAAGGACCAGTTGTTTTCTTTGTCAAAAGACTGGACTGTTTTGGATGGACTGAAAACTGGCTTATACTCGTCCTTGTTCGCCTCTACTTGCAAAAATCAAGAACCCTTTTGACCATTTTTTGCTAGAGTGTTTAACTTTTTATGCTAAAATAAAACATGATGATTACAACTTAGAAATTTCACGGTTTTGCCAACTAATCTCACTATAGTTGGAATGTAACAACAAACACCACATCACAATCTTCAAATCTAAAAGAGGCTGTAAGGGTATTGATAAAAACCTGCCAGTAAAAACGAAGCCAGTTTTCATCTATGGTTACGCTGGAATCATCTAGTTCCCTCCATTTTTGGGAGAGCATGTGAGCTAAATCAATTTCACCATACTCGAGTACCATATATATACACCCATCTTCCTTTACCCTACCATCTTTGTTAGTCATACAACCACTCATAACTTCCTTCAGCAAAGCCTTATCTGTTACCTATGAAGAAAATGAATGTTAGAAGCAGTCAAGAATCATCCAGTTACATCATTTTCTTTACTTTATCCATTTTGTGCAATCATAAAAGATAGTTACACATGGTACTAATATAGAATTATAGATGGATGTAAAAATGAAATGTATTAGAAACGAAGTTCCGGAGGCTATAAGGTGGCATTGCGTAATAATATTTGCAACTGAGTTTTCATAGGCATTTGTGTATGTTCATCAATGCTGCTCACTAAAAGTGGCAAATAATAGCTTTACACTCATTTGTTAATGACTGGGCTGTGATTCGAGTACTGTTTTTTATCTCCAACTGGTCATATGAGTAAAAAATTTAGCTAAAAGAGAACATGTCAAATAAGTCAAAAGTCATCCAAAGTTTGTTGTTAATGCATAATACCTCTTAAATCATTTTATTAAAAAAACTATTATTATTGGAATAGCTTGTTTTGTTTGACGCACTAACTACCAAAAAAATATTGGACAAAAAACACTTCAGGTCAACCCAATTTGGCCCATATAAAAAAGTTGCATGTATTGACTTGTTACCCAAACCACTCCTGCACATTTTGCCACCTCTACCTCTGACTCAAGCACTGGGCATCTAAGCTTGTACAACGGAGAAGGTTTCCACTCAATATATTGGGGTGGCATTATGTTGGCTAAAGCTCTTAATCAGGAATAGTAACTTTTCTCAAAATTGGATAACTTTCTAAAGATACGCGTATCTAGATTGTGAGGAAGACAAATGGATATATGAGTATCAGACATAAATTGGCATTTATTCATTCAATAGGATAACAGGAAAAACTATAACAAATGTTGTCAAGAGTTAGGACACTGTTTATACTTATTATTCTGACTATTCTAAGTAAATATTAAAGGCATCTTTACTTAAAATTGTTAGTTAGGAAATTACTTGTCATGTATCTAATTCTCTTGTATTTAACCTTTTCACAGCTTCTATGATCTTATAATCACGATATTAATCCATCCATAGAAAATTGTATAGTTTTATTCCCTCTAGATGACCATAAAATCCTAATCGACCATAAGCAATAACTATAGGCCTAGCTTTGTTTGCTTTCATCCTGCAGATAGCTTTACTCATATACTGGATAAGATCGTTGCATTTTTTCAACTTGAAAATTAGCAACATTCACCATAGTTCAGGTCTAGAAAGCAATTAGATCAGCTGGCAATAAAATATATATTTCCCAGGTTAGTTACTATCTATCTAAAGTGCGTACCTCGTAATCAATGAGTTGGATAATGTGGTCCTTTCCCCTGAGTTTGTTTAAATATTCAATTTCCTGACAAAACCCATATGCGGTTGCATAATCACGACCTTTAAGCTTTATCTTTTTCAATGCATAGATCGTGCAATCTTGAGAAATAACTTTGTGGACTTCACTGCTTCCTCCACTGCCTATCTTTCCAAGCCTTTGGTACAACTTCCCATTAACCTTAAAAAACAAATCCGGATCATAGTTTCTCTTACGGGGCGCTGATGCATCTTTCTTGGAAGAAGGCTTTTCATTCTTTCCAGACGTTGAAGTTACTTGTTTCACTTTGGATTGATCATTTGTTATGGGAGGTTGGGATTGTAAATCCATATTATAACCTGCAAGTAGGTCCCCCTTGGTTGACTTGTCAACAAGAGGAGGATCTTTAAGCAAACCACTTGACCCTGCTTCTTTGACTTGCTGATCACTAGGGAGCTCACATTTGTTTACAAGATTCTGATCAGCTATTATTTTGTTTTTATACGTTGGTGGGTCCCCCATACCAATTTGAGAAGGTTGAGAGTTGCGAGTTGTTGAATTAAGCATGGGAGCATTTACTGAATTCACTAATGTTGTTGTAGCACAAGTTGAGCCAACAACTGAAGATGATGTCACCTGGTTGCCAAAGTCACTCTGCAGGAAGTTTCTCAAAGGATCGACCTGATTATTAAAATTCTGGTCATTCACATCGTGACTGGGAGCAGTTAGGATATCCGGCAGATTATTAACATCATGTTCCATTTCTGTCAATGCAAGTGAACCCATGTGAGTCAATAAGTTGGCAATTCTTTTGTCCATGTGGTCAACAGACCCTGCATAAACATTGTGCAGTACATACAATAATTGGATTTTAATAGGTATATGTGACACTGACATATTTTGTATATCATGTTATATACGCCCGCTAACAACTCATCTTATATTGTTATATAATCTTTGTACTCTTACAAGAAGTACAAAGAGAGATGAAATATCAATGATTTTCAACATATCAGAAAAGTTATAATAATCAGCTGAAACTATTAACCAGAAACCATCAAAATTTTACCATGAGGTCTTGCGTCGTTTCCCAATGCAAACTGAACCTTCTTCGGGCCATCTAGAACTGTATTATGACTGCATTTTAAGCATGGCAAATCACCCACATTGTTGCTTCTAGTTCTACAATCACAGCTGAAACTGGATTGACCTCTCGGAACATCTATCGACATAAATTTGCCTTCTTCAGTAGGCGTATCTGAAACTGAAGGCCGTGTGATTGAAGCAGATTCATAATTAACGGTGGTAAGCGTCATCGTATTCTTTATCAGCGGTCCAGAATCCCGCACCTTTTGTTTCACCGAAACATCATGAGATTCATCTATTATTGGGCCTGAGCTCTTTGATGTCTCCCTTCTAGGAACCACTAACCTTCTGGGTTGGAGATTGTTCAAGTCTGGCATCATACCTGCAGTAGAGAAAAACTGAAGTTGATAAAAGCTAATATACAAAATTCAGATAGATGATTTTGCCTGTGGAAACATATAAAACCCTAATTTATCATTCAAGTAACTGAATGATTAGAATTGAGTCCTCTAATTTCATTTGCTAAGTGAAGTCAAATGAAACCCTAAGTTTGACCGATGAAACTAATCTAGTTGCTCCTTTGGTTCTAAGAAGTTTAAAAACCCTAATTTAACAAAATCCAGTGCGAATCGAATAACTAAGAGAGAGGGAGAGACTGTACGGTGGCGCTTGAAGGCGGCTTGCACATTACGGAGGAAGTCTGGTGGAGAAGAATTGAAGGACGATGAAGAAGAAGAGGTAGCTGCGTTGAAGAGATTGTGATCTAACGGAAGGTTAGCCTCCCTGCTGTCCATGGACGGAACTTACAGGCATTTCTGATGGCCGGAAACTGAGAAGAATCGGAGTTCAGACGAGATTACGTCATCAAAGCTCTGCGATCAAATCAAATGAGTGAGTGATTTTGGGGCTTCCAATTTCAAAACTTATGTTTGGCGCTCTCAAGAGTTTTTACAACCAACACATTAAACATTATTCAGGGCTTGGCAACTTTTGAACAAATAAGTAAAGGTAAGAGACTCTGAATCAGTTAACTATTAAACCACTAGTGTTGTTTGGTTGTGTCTCTGAAAAACTATGCAAAATAATTACTTTATCTCTCTGAACTATTTTGTGTTGAATGAAATTTATCTGTTTGTTCAGAGCTTTAAATGATTGTACTGAATGATGAATAATTTTAAAAATAAAATACAAAACATCATAGAAAATTCAAATTACACGTAAATCCTTCAAAATTCATGGAAAGATATTGAAATCCAAATAGAAATTAAATACTTTGCCTACAATTTTTTTCAATCTTGTTCATTTTATCTTGGGTTATCCCACCCTCTTTGGGTCCACCACTTAGAGGGTGTTTGGGATTACTTATTAAACCTACTTATTGACTTATTACTTTTTATAATAAGTCAATAAGTTATAAGTGTGTTTAGGTATAGTAAAATGACTTTTTAAAATAACTTTTAAAAAATAGATAATAAGTTGTTTTTGAGAAGTTAGAATTTTTAACTTTTCGTTTCTCCTTATTACTTTTAAGGAGTAATTTTCCATTAATAAGTCAAGCAAACCTTTTTAAAAAAACAACTTATTAACTTATTGACTTTCCCACCATATAAATTAATCAAAACATTTTTTTAAAACTCCTTTTCAAAAACTAATAAGTTAATAAGTCATTTTAACAAAAAAAACTTTTGGAGTTAATAAGTAATCCCAAACACCCCCTTAATATAATAACACGAAAATTTCCAGGAGCACACCCTAAATTTAAAGATTCTATTGTATAATGGTTTCTTGTTAACAATCTATCACAATTCACTCTTTAGATTTCAACTAAAAGTTTATTTACTACATTCTCAACCTTGAAATATAGGAAAGATCAATAAATGGTACTTAAAACAAGTGTCTTTAAAATGGTAAAGAGCATTGTCTCTAGGGGCGAAACTACAGCTTGTGTATTAGGGTCAAGTGATCCTATCATTTTTCTTATTTTTATATGTATTTCATTGTACTGAAAGGAGCTACAGTTTGTGCATTGGGGTCAAATGACCCTAACATTTTTCTTATTTTTATGTATAGTTCATCGTACCGAAATGAGCTACAACTTGTGCATTGGGGTTGAGCGACCCTATCTTTTTTCTTATTTTACGCGTAGTTCATCGTACTTAAATGAGCTACAACTTGTGCATTGAGGTCAAGTGACCCTATCATTTTTCTTATTTTTATGTGTAGTTCATCATACTAAAAATTGAGTGACCTTAAAGATTTTTTTTTTATAATGACGCCATAAATAAATAAATAATAAAAGCAAAGAAGAAATATGGTTGATTGGGTTGGTAATCGTATTGCTTTTTTTTAACGACTAACAAAACAATTTTATTAATAAAAGCTACCAACAAGTAGCGACAAAAAACGACACCAAACACAATTTAATCCATACACTAACTATCCATACAACTAAGATTGAAGAAACGCCATTGCTCCCATGTTAAAGATAGTATCAAGGAGCGGTTTTTCATCCACAAGAACCCCGTGATTTTTATTTCTTCAATTATTTTGTTGATAGATGCCACAATTTGTTCGGAAATCACCTCATTACGGGTCTTCCATATACTCCAAAAAACCGTGAGGACTATTGATTGAATTGCTTTTTTTTTTCTCTTATTAGATCCTTGACATAAACTGTGGATTTGCAACAGATCTCTAATTTCAAAAGCAAACATAGAGGGAATATTGCACCATTGTGATATAATACCCCACACCATTTGAGCTAGAGCGCACAAGATTGGTACTTTCTTTGAAGTCTTTATGGAGAGGTTGATATTCGAAGCACGGAATGTCACATCTAGCAGCAAGTGCCAGGATGGCGAAAGTTGGATAGGAGGCTCAGTAACTTGCTATGCAAGGAAGACGTGTAGAACAGTAATGTGTCGTTTGATTAAAGGCTGGAAAGACGAGGGATAAAGGAATGTGTAGGTGAAATCTACAAGTTCCAAAGTTGAAAGCAGACAATGGAGAAGACTTATTTGACCACTAGGGATGGTGGTCGGGTTGTAAAGTAAAATGACAATGATGACATGTACAAAAGTGAACGGATGGCACTTAAAGATTTTGGATGCACCAGTCAGGATAGGGGATAGGTCGTGTTGGATTGTGCTGACACAGGATTCGAGTCGAATCCATTTTAAAGGGTTAGACTTGTAACATCCCGAAAATCCAAAAGCTAATTATTCGGGTTAGTGAGTGTAACATCCCGAAAATTTATAAATTTGTAATTCGGGTTAAGGGACGACCCGAACTTCTATTAATTAAAAATGAGAGGTAAGATTTGTCACGCATGAGGCGTTTTAACGACATTAACTAACACGGTTAGTTGTTTAAAGAGAGTTCGGAACCGGATCATGCAAGATGGAACTTGGGGGACCCGAAACGAAACATGGGGTGGTTTATAAACCACTTTTGCGCAAACCCTAGGGAAATTTATGACCCTAGGTTTGCGACAGCAGGAGTAGCGAGCGAGAAGGAGGAGTCGGCGAGGAGGGAGTGGCCGGAAGGGACCAACCGGCAACGATTCGACGACGGTATCAAGCAACGACTTCCGTAAAACAACTAGGTAATCTTCTTTGCATCCTTGTATTCGGTTGTGGAGGGTTTTTCAAGTAAGTTTGATTTGTTTCAGTGTTAAGATCGCTAGAAAAAGACCCGGAGACGATTGGTGAAGAAATCGTGCAAGAACGGGAACTCTAGCAAGAAATCCAGCCAATGTTCGCGATTCCGGAGGCGGCGCTGGTAGCAGGAAAAAGGTTTTGGTGACACGGTCGCGTGGATATATTATTTGTCCAATTCCGAGTCCGTTTGATAGGGTTTCGAGCAGCGCGAAGACAGACGCATGAAAATGGACGAATTCGGCCACTGTTTCGTTTTCCGGCGACGGTTTCTAATGACGGAAACTGGTTCTTCGGAAAGGGTTTGGCGATACGGACGCGTGGATATATAATTCTCCTAAAATGGAGTTCATTTGGGTCGGTTTTAAGCTACTCGAATATTGACGCACAAAACCGAGCGTGCTGAAAGACGAATCCGCGTTCTGGCAGCAACGATGGCGGCGGCGGCCGACAACATTATTTTTCCGAGGTCGGGCATGTTGAGACGAACGCGTGGATAGGTGGATCGCGCGAAACGGAGCCTGTATGGTCGAGATATGAGCAAAACAAGTTTTCTTCTCGCGTAGTGCTCAGCAGTTTCGTACAAAACCGTTTAGAACGGCTTGTACGCAAAGATATGACCCCATTGAACTTTATATTCATTGTTGGGGACCAATTTAAGGGTTTTTTTACGTGATTGAGCGCGCCGGTTGTACGGTTGAGGACGATTTAGACCGAGATTGTAGCTTGATGGTCCTGAGTAAGTGGGTTAGTGTTATAAAGGTTAGAGCGTTGATCTGGATGATTATTTTGACGACAAGTTAGCGTTGGACTACGTGTTTGCGGGTATGCGACTTACGGAAGGAAAGTTTCGCAACCGGTGAGTTTCTAATCCCCTCTTTTAAATGTTTTTAACGTTTTTGGGCTATCGTACATACCTTTGAGACGTGTTTTATTACATTAAAAGTATATCGAGCTTTGAGGTCTGAATCGATGAGTTTATGAATTTAACTATTTAAATACGGGGCTAAGGGACTATGTGTTGTCCTTGAGAGGTGTAGGTTAAAGGTGGGTATATGGTCATAGGTCGTATAATGACCTAATGGGGGTGAGTCGGGATTTTATTTACAGGGTGTACGGGTACGACTAGGAGGTGTCACATGTGTGCAAGTACGTATTATGTGCTTAGATAACAAGACATAGTAACTGTATGTGTGTTGCTATAGTAGCAGTGTATTGTGTTAGTTGTTAGTCAGGGTGAGTCGGGATATAAGATAAACGCTTATGAATACGTGTAGGATACATTATCCTAGTGCTATTAGTGGGGGTGTAGGTATAGCTAATGAGTCATGTAAATAATGTGTCACACCCCGCCAAGGCGGAAACGCGAGGCGCGACGTTCATGGTTTCCAAAGCATATGATTACCGCAAACACATACATGATAAATGGATACATAAGCAAATTTAAAGTTTTACATTACAAAAATGTAATCAGAGTTTACAAAAAGTTAAGATTTCACAAATATTTAATGAGTTATACAGAGGAAATCCTCCTTGAGTAGTATCCATCCTGCATGCATGTAATCTACATTGCTAACCTTGAAATCACGTTCAGTTACCTGAAAAACATACTTAAAATCGTCAACACAAGGTTGGTGAGTTCACAGGTTTAATCAAATAGTTCTTTGTAAATTTCGATTGTTCATAAATAGTTCGGTTGTATGTGATAAACAGAATAAGAATTGTTGACCCATTTGTAAACTAGCTAGGAATACAAATAATATGTTCATACATGAGGCGTAACCAAACCATGACAATTGTACATGCCCCTAATTTCGTTATCCGGTTCTATGCGGCCATAAATCCTCCAGATTGTGGTTAGCGCGACTAACCATGACCGGGAGACGTCACTCTCCATAGTACTATTCATAGGACCCTAGGCTACAGTTAATGGTTACTACGTTGTTCCAGGGGACTTTAGCGGCCTCAACTCGTTGTTCTCATCTCATGTAAACATAAAAGTCGTGCCTTATTCTCTTGTTATCCCATAAAATAGTTGTAAGTATGTTTTTCCCCCAAATATAGAAAACAGTAAAAAGGGGCCGTGAAACTCACCTTGAGTTTGTGTATACTTGTATGATACTTGTTGTAGTCAAACTTGACTATTCGTACCCTAAATACCAAAGGGTAAATTGTGTTAAGACCGATCGTCTTATATTTGCAAATTGTTCACCGACTTTGTAAATCTGGTTGCTTTTGTTTAAAATATCTTCTTAAATTTTCAACACTTGTTTTGCTATAAAAATATATCTTAGTTACTGCCCAAAAAGGGGACTGACACAGGTATCGAAACTACTTAGTTTCGATTGGGCAATTGAGTATCGAAACTTCCTAGTTTCGATTGAGTAGATGGTTATCGAAACTACCTAGTTTCGCTCGAGTAGTTGGGTATCGAAACTACCTAGTTTCGATTGAGTATTTGAGTGTCGAAACAACCTAGTTTCGATTGAGTAGTTGTTATCGAAACAACCTAGTTTCGATTGAGTAAAAGGTATCGAAACTACCTAGTTTCGATTGATCAACAGGTATCGAAACTCCTAGTTTCGATTGATCAACAGGTATCGAAACTCCTAGTTTCGATTGAGTTAACTGGTATCGAAACTCCTAGTTTCGATTACTGGACTTCTGTTTGACAGAATCAGTCCTGCATATTTATGTTTTAAAACTTGAATTTGACACACTTTTCTTGTTATCTTACTTGCGATTTGAACATTTTGTATGCTTAGATACGGTTTTAAAGAAAATAAAGTAGATAGTATTGAGTTTTTACCTTAAAACCGAGATGAAGATGATGAAAGAAAACAGAGAATGATCTTGAATCTTTTGCTAAACTTTCTTCAAAAACACTTGAAATTCTTCTTAAAACACTGAATTATGGTTGATTTTGCCTTAGAACTCGACTTTGATTTGGAGAGAAATGGGGAAATTTGTCGTAAGAAATGAGAAATATGACAGAGGTTGTGAGGTTGAGACTGAGAAGGTATGGTTTTATCTGAGTTTTTCTCAGGTATGGTATGGGACGAGTGAAGGGGGGGGGGAGTGGTCTTCTCTGGCTTCGGCCGAGAAAGTCAAAAAGGTGGGTTGGGTTGATAAATCAAATAATTAGATTTCTAAGTATTAATTTATTAATGGTATTAATATCAATTAGAGTTTTAAAGGGGTAATTTTAATTCGGTTTATATGACACGTGAACCGGTAACTCCTAGAATTACCAAAATATAAATTGAGACCATGTACGGTCTTTGTTAGACCTTAATGTCCTTGTTTGTGAAATTAAGTAAATCACAAAAATAATTATAACGTAAACTTGTTTAATACGTGTACGGATATTGACCTGAAATGTCGGGTGTCACATAATGTGTGATATTACGTGTTTGTTATTGTGTGTCGTGTTTGCATCGTTGTCTTTATGACACGGCAAATGGAATTTGTGAAGGACGAGGTCCTTCGGGAGGTCACCAAAGGTGACGATGTCAACAGGACAATGATGAGCTCGAGTTGTGTCGAACGCCCTGACGAGGGTGCAACGATGAGATATGTCTTTGTGTGCTTATATACTTGCGATAAATTGCATACAAGCGTTGAGTTATATTTATTGTGCAAGAGATAGTATTAATATGGTGAGTAGAGTTAGATTGACCGTTGTGTCAGGCTTGTGATATGGTGCTTACAGCTGTTATGTCAGTTGATTTGTAAGAGCCTGTAGAAGCATGTTTTTGTAACTATAGATAAAATTCTATGTATCGGTGTACGTGGCTAGTACGCAGAGGGTGTTCCTAAGTACTTAGCCTGCACACCAGTTTGGTCCTGCGTACTTAGTAAGTACGCAAGGCAAAGCCTTGCGTACTTGTCAAGTACGCATGACCAAACCCTGCGTACTTAGACAAGTACTAGACAAGTACGCATGTAGTGTTCCTGTCCCTATAAATAGAAGACTTGTCTTCATTTGTAGGTGGAACTTCTGGAACAAGGTTGAGAGGTGTCCGAGTCGGGACGAGCTCTCCCGACCCCTGGACCGTGAGCTTAGATGAGAGATGTGTGCTCCTTCGGAATGTAGTCTGTAATACGGGATGACTTCTATGTTATGGATTACGTATCGTTTCATTATCTTTTGTCTTTGTTCTTGTTTCTCTGTCTCGTTTCCTTCGTTCCCACACAAATCACAGAACAGGTCCGTGTTATTTCCGCTGCGCGACGAGGCTCCAGGGACCTACAGAGCCTCGGTCAAGGCTGAGTAAGTTGATGTCTAGGTATTTGTTGTGTTAACCAAGTGTCGAGTTAATACATGTACTAGAGTATAAGTTATTAGTGTACTAAGTTCGACCTATGTCGACGAGACCGCAAGATTATTATTATTATGGGATGTGTCTTGGGTAATGAACTATTATGGGATATCGTGTGATAACAGGGGTTATCTATTTGTTAATGAATTCTGAAACTATTTTATAAGGACCGTGGTCCTGGGTAAAGTTCAAATAACTTTTGTGACGAGTTGGCTTTGAGTTAAATTAAACGATTAGAACTCACTCAGCGTAGCTGACTTTGTGTGTACGATAGATTGTTTTGCAGGTAAGCGTTGCGTTGACGTATCTTGGCTTGGGAGCGGTGCTACTCGGATTGGTGTGCAAGCATTCGTGGGGTAACTTAATGATATTAAATAGTAATTAATGTTTTTATAAAGACTTCCGTTTTAGTTTAATATATCTAAAATGAGTATTTTCAAGGGAATAACCCCTTATGAGAACCAACTGTAGGATGCCCCGGTCGGAGTCTTAGAGTGAGCGACCCGAATCTCTATTAAATAAAAGGGTTAGCAAAGTTTGTCACATGAGGTGCGTTTTAACGACAATAAAAGACACAGTTAGTCAATTGATTGATTATTGACTTACATGATTTGATTAATTGATTGATTGATGACTTACATGATTTTGCCAATTTTGTAAAAATTGGATGCTTTTCCATACGATCCGGCGGCGTCTTCATGTTTGGAACCAAAGAAAGTTCAATATCTAAGCCTTTTGTCCTTAGGTTGTGCGGGTTAGAAGTCGGTACAACACTGGTGTGTCGTATAATGACTCATTTGGGATAAGTCGGGTAACGTGTCTAGACGTTATACGGGTACGTCTAGGGTGTGTCTTACACGTAAGTGATCCGTGTAAGAACGATGAGTTGTAGTACATGCTTATGTAATGTCATGTGTTGTATAACTTGTTGTTTTATGTACTAGCATCGTTGTCTGTGTAATACGGCAAAAGGTGATGTGAAGGAGTTGGTCCTTCGGAGTTGTCAGTTGTCACCATGTGGGTGACGAGGCAGTCATCGTGTGGATGACGTGGTTGTCACTGTGTGATGTGACGAGGCCCTTCCAGGGCAATGTTGAGACCCATTGGGGAGTTCTGGGAGTTATGAATACCCTTACAAGGGTACCCCTTACGAGGGGTGATAGTGATGAGACCGTTGAAATCCGTCGAAGGTATAAGTTATGTGTTAGATTTATTGCATGCTAAATCTTGATATTAGCCTATGTGCTTGGTATTGGTTTATGTAAAGTCGTGTTTAAGATAGGTGCGTTAGTAGACCTTGTGGGAGTCTTGTCTAGGGCTTGTCAGGTCTATGTTTAGGAGTCGGTTGTATTAACCAATCTTCGTGTTGATACGTATGGTAGGTCACAAGTTGGTAGTTTAGTAAGTTCGACCCAAATCGGCGAGACTTACGGATTATGGTTATGGGTTGATTTGTGGGTTGTTGGACCCTCAAGGAAGTTGGAATGTTTTAGGTAACATGGGTTACCAATATGTTAATAAATGGCGGACTATTTTATAACGGACGTGATGGTCTTGAGTACCAAGTAAAAGACGTTTGTGACGAGACGGTTTCTGTTTAAGATAAACTGTTAGAACTCACTCATCGTAGCTGACTTTGTATATATGTTAGACTATTTTGTAGGTGAGTTCGTGTGACGACGTATCTTGGCTTTGGGAGCGGGACTACTCGTGTCGGTGTGAAGGCATTTGTATGATAATGTAAAGAATAATAACGATTTTAAAATACATGTACTGTTTTGAGTCAAGATTTCTGCTACATGTTTTATAAAAAGTTAAGTATTTTTTTAAAACAGTACACTGTGATGTGACCCAACTGTAAGGTGCCTGGTTTAGGGCCTTACACTCTCATATCAACTAACCCCATTAAGGTGGGTAGACATTCCAACTTCGTGCGCCATGCTATAAGGTTGACTTTGGCAGGAACCCATTTATTCCATGAGAATTTGAATTTCGACATTTCGTGATTAAGGAGGTGGATCCACTGTTTTACACTTTTGGTCAAGATGGTTCAAGTTTCATCTAGTGACCAACACCACCGATATGTGGTAGATGATGGTGTGACAGAGTTTAGAAGGCTAGACATGAGGTTCGGTTCTTCGATTACATTCGGTAAAGCTGGTGCACTCCTCCATTTATATTTAATAATTAAATTTCCATCGACGAGCGATCCGCAACTGAGCATGACTTTTTTACTTCGATGTCAAACAACGGAAACTTGGCTGACAGGGGTTCCGACTCAATCCGAACATCCATCTAAAATGAAATGTATTCACCCCGACCAACGGTTCCTTTTATTACCTTGTTAATGTCAATACCCAAGAGTGAAAGATCATATGAAATTTTAAATATGCATTTCCTGGACCTGGACTAGAGATTTTAATTAGGATTATATTCCATGACCTTGAATTGTTATGAACGGCCCAGATCATTTTCCTCCAAAGACCATTCTTCTCTTCTTTAAATCTCCACCACCATTTAGAAAGCATTGCAATGTTAGCTTCCTTGAGAGAGAGATCCCAGCCTAGACCACCATATTCATTTGGTTTCACCATTTTTTGTCAAGATATCCAACAATTTTTTTTTTATTTTTCTATATTCCCGTCCCAAAAGAAGGCTCTCCTCATATGCTCGAGCCTTTCGATTGCCTGTGTAGAGGCACGAGAAAGGCAAAAGTAAAACACCTAAGTATCCTACAGAGATTAAGAGCATTAAAATTCAACCATTCACCAATAAATACTACATCATTCGTAAATAAGAAATGGGACAGTGTAGGACCACTATATGTAACCGTTATTCCATGGAAGATGCCAAGGAAACATGCTCATTTAATGATATTTGTGATAGCCTCCAGGGCAATAATAAACAAGAATGCCTCAATCCTCGAAATCAGGGAAATTCTTTACTTTTGCGATGACTTTGTTGATGCACCCAATCAAAGCATTGGGTCTGAAATCTGGAAAGATCCTTAGATTAATGGTTTTTGGAATGAGTGTAATGAAAGATGAGACGGCTTCGCTTGAGTAAAATCCTCATGTTCAAGTAGGAAAAGGTATTATGATTCATGCATTGCGGCTTAATATTTAAAAAAGACAATAAAAAGTAAATAAAATTGTAAATCTAAAAAGGAAAAGGACCCAAAAAAAACAAAATTTGTTGAAACAGGGTCGAACTTGTGACCCAAGAACAACCAAACAAAGAGTCAAAGACACCACTTGAATAAAGCATGTAAAATCAAATTGAAAACAAAGAAAAAGGGCTTTGTTGGTGGCCACCGATATTGCTTTTTAAGGTTTAGTAGACATTGCTTTTTAAGTTGATGTGAAAGGGTGATCATGTCCGAAGTTCACTTGAAAATTAATTCTTTCATCAGTTTGTACAAAATAGTCGGTCGATCCACAACCTGACCATGCATCGATTCTCCTCATCTCATTTTTACCTTTGTTCGATGTTTGATGGTCACTACTCACTCTACATCAGCTTGATTTGGTTATCATCATAAGTATAACCAAAATCACTCTTCATCTAATCAGTTTGAGTGTTTGACAACAAAACTCATGACACCGATCCGAATTGTAGTCTGATTTACTACTGCTCAAATAAAGATTTGAAGTTAATTACAAATTAACAAATTTCTAATCATGTATAACACAATAAACCATACTTTTTTATTATGCCCAACTGATAAGATACTACATAACAAGTTCATTATGATCAAAGAGGCAAGGTTTTCACAAGACCTTACAACCACATATGGTCATTACATTTTTCCCTCCTCGAACTACATATATATCATAACTATATAACGTACAACTTACAACAGACATAACTTTTAATAAACAATTTTATATACAAATACCGGATTTCCATGCCATTCAACCCGGTACATAATAATCCATGCGCTCTACAGGCAGATTAAGAACTGATGTTTCCGCCTAAAGAAATAAACGAAAAAAGAAAAAAAAAGTCTCAATAAAATGGTATCAACTCTTTTTTTTCTGACAAGGTACTTATTAAGAGGTGATAATTTCGACCCATTTACTGGTTTGGTCTATATGAAACGACGACAACAATGACCCGTATAAAGAATGCAGAATTTGGGGATATTGATATACCTCTTCAAAAGGAACAAACACAAAAGGTGTTAGACCTCTTGTATGAGAAATAGCAGGTACTTCTGGATTGTGGGTTTCATCATCCTGCCACCCTTCAACAACTCCAAGAATGTCCCCATCGGGCCCCGGGACCTCACTCTCTTGAACGCCACTTGTCACGATCGAAAGAAGATCCATCCGGTTGTTAGCCCCTGGTATTGTACCTCGTAACCTTTTCAAACATCAAAACAACCATGACATCAAGTCCATACATACTACATTCATAATGCATTCCTTCCATGCATAAGATATAAAAATAAATTTTAGTTTATATGATGAAGTGAATAATTCCAGGAAAGAGACATGCCTCAAGCGGATTCTCCAAATAGTAGGACGCATACCAGGATACAAAAGTGCACCTTCAACCTGCAAAAAGAACGATCTCATGAAAAAATACTATATAAAAACACACTCAACAGTTCAAACGTGGAAATAGGGTTTACTAAAACATCGTGTGTGACAACTAACGTTGAATCATGAAATGAAATATTGTACGGTTTGTTATTGTTGAGACTAACCTTGTCTTCAGACATTGTGAAGCGACCACTATGACAAATCTCAGCTTTAGTGGAACGGAAGTTCATGAATTTCACAACATCCTTTAATTTCTCGGATGAATTCTAATAATTTCATAAACAGCAGAAAATACACCGTGAGATGCATACAACATCTGAAATGATACTTATATACTTTTTATCCTGTAAAATACATGCAAGAAGGCAGAAAATGGATAACCTTATACAGAAATCTGCCAGCAGGATAAAATCTGAGGTACCGGAAATAGCAAACCTACAAGACAAGGATGAACACACTCATGAGAGTTAAGAATGTATTTCCAAATCCAATCACCATTACATGCGTTCGTTGTTACATTAAAAGGGTAGGATCTTGTTTAAAACCTATGGAATTTTTCACTTTTCTTGATAAATTTTGTAACTTGGAGGTGTTATGGTGAATATTACCATCTTGTATTTCCCTGGGTTTCATATTTTTGATCTCATACTCCATTTCTTATTCTTTGATTGATGATCAAAAATCCAATACACTTTTCAAGAACTATAATCGACATAAACTACAAATTATGCATTTCATATTTTCATGTAGCATCTTTAAATATCATACATCAAACATGACGTAAAGACTTAAAGTTCAATACAATAGCACTATAAAGATCATATAGACCTAATGCTTGTTGATTCAAGAAATGATGCCCCACTATTTAGATTAGAAACCGGAAGTAAAGATCAGATTCTCAACTTGAAATGGCTTTTGTTCAATCCACAGCATTTTCAATCAATTTTCATACAATACTAGCTCAGTATAAATGCTTTTTATTGTTTAATTAGTTGTTCCGTGGAGATCCCTATTGATGTCAATCATTAGGCAATATACATATTAAAATATCAATTACTCAAGCACCGATCTTATCGATGCTCAAGTATGAAGTCTACAAAATCTAAAGTGGGGACTTCAAAATCCATATGAACAACTACAAATATTAGTGATACACTAGAAATTAACTAAGTTTCTGTATATATCATTGAACTGCATTCTTACAAGTTATATACTGACTTGCATACATATTATATTATAATCTCAACATGCTTTCATTTCCCACCTTCTAAGATTTCAAACAAAGACACATGAACAACATACGTCTTGAACTGCAATTATGATAGAACCCAGAAAATCAAAAACAAACAAACGATTCAATTGATGATAAACCCAATTCGAGAAGGGTGATTTCTCCAAGTTACAAAGTAACCAATTTCATAAACATAAACATCGACCCCTGAATTAACCCTAAAACATCGATACTTAACTAAGGGAATAGCGGGAACAATTTTAGATCTAATTGGGCCTGATTTCTGAATCTAAAGTGGAGCTGGGCCTGATTCTAAATCTGGGTTCGTATCAATACTTCCGGCCCGGAAAATCGACTTGTCCAAAAGTCGAAGAGAAGGGAGTTAGTGCTCCAAGCGATAAGCCATTCTATGTTTGTCGAGATCTGTCCCTTCACTAATCTTCGAGTAGTATGCTTCCCGACATTACGAGCCTTAAAAAATGTGGTGGAATTGAGCCCGATATCGGACCAATAAACTGTTAGGTGTGGAGTCTCGTTTAGAGGCGGCCGGCCCTAATGGGCCTATCTCTACGGTTTGGGCCTAACTTGGAGAACAAGTTAGGAACCCTAGTTTTAATCTATAAATATCCTATGTTGTAATTGTAATCAGTGTGCCTAGAGCTTAATGAAATAACCTAGTTGCAGCCCGTGGACGTAGGTCCCCTACTGGGACCGAACCACGTAAAATTCTTGTGTCGTTTATTTTTCTGTACTGCGTGATTATCGTTTGTGCATGTGTGTGTGTTGATTCCGCTGCGCCACGTTGTTCCTAACAAGTGGTATCAGAGCTTTGTTTCGTTGTTTACACACGGTCTGCACGGTTTTCAATCGAGAAAAAGGGTAGAGGCTGATCGAGGGTTGATTCAGATCTGCTACTACAGTACCGCCGCCGCTACAGTACCGCCGCCGCCGTGAACAGTATTCCGGCGTGAACAGTGTTTCCAGAAAATTTTTCGTTTTTCTGCTGCTGTTCCAGGGCTGATTCGCAGCCTGGTTTCTTGTTTTTTGGGCCGCCGGAATTATGGTTTTTTCAAACCCTAGGTTGCGCAAAAGGGGAAAGAAAACGGGGATGTTTTGGAGGAAAACAGGGCTGTTTCGAGAGAAAACAGGGCTGTTCGGGAGTGATTTTGCAATTAGAGTTTCTGTTGTGGATCTCTTGGAGTTGCTGGTTTCACTCGGGTTTGCAGGTGAAGCGTCGGGTCAGGTGTCTCGGGTTATGATATCGCAGGTATAAATGGTTTTGTTTATAGTACCGGGTTAATCTCTTTGAAGCCGCCGATTAGGGTTTGGTTATAAAACTCTTGGATTCGTCGGGTAAAGGTTAGAGTTTTGTTTAGCTCTGTTTGACTGTTTATTATCAACTATTTGGGAACCGGGTTATGTGAAATTCAGTATTCGGGTTTAGATTTGTCTGCGAGGTTTATTGCAGGAGCAGATCGGTTTATTGACAGTGTTTGGTAGAACAACTGTCAAGTTCAGGCCCGTGACATTACTGTGTTTATTTCACTGTTTCGATATGTTTTCTGTTTGCTATTGTTATGGCTGAAGAAGGGACGGTTATTATCCAAAGGTTTGACGGTTTGGAGGTTGGTTGGTTTTGTCAAAAGAACTTGAGTGTGGTACTGTGGGATAAAACCGGTGAAAATGGAATCAGCAGGTTTGGAATGCTTTGGGTTTTAAGTATTCCGGTTCTGGTGTGCTGGTGACGACATAAGTGAAAATAAAAAGGAAGTCAGGTGATATTGCTCGGTTGAAAGATTTTTCGGTTAGGGTTAGCCGATCGGGTGTACGGTCGCGGAATCCTTGGTACCGTTTGCTTTCATGAAAGCTCTGCTGCTGTTATAAATGTTTGCCGGTTAGCTGGTCTAGAACTGTGAAGTTGTTTCTTGTTCGGTGGTGATCAGTGGTACGACATTTGGCATGGGTTGAGATAACAGGGACAGTGAGAGCTGGGCATAGTTGACTTTGTGGAGCAGAATGGAGGTATGTGGGACATTCTTTAGAGTCGATGTCAAAGATAGTAAATTCTGCTTCTGAGAATGTATCTGGGTTGATGCATTGGGACTCAGTGAAGGCAGTGGAGACTCTTGGGTTCAAGATTCTGGTATGCTTCATTACTCACTTTTGTGAGGCATTGGTGAATCAATTGTTTGAAGACTTTGGGAAGATACAAGTTTATGTATCGCTGGAAGAAGGGAACCAACTTCCGAGAATTAAAGTCTTGGCTCGCTGCATCGGGTAGAGCTAAGTGGATTCATTTTGCAAGTGTGAATCCTGGAGCCACGGAGATGTTAGCTGAGTGCATTCGGAGGTTTAAACCAGGTCAGGGATTTTGGGAATAGTAGGAGCATGGGACGTGTTCTGGGTACAGTTCAAAACATCGCTGGGTTTTGAAGACCGGAATTCCGAATGGGAAAATCTCTCCATGGTACTTGCAGGTTTTGGAGAGTGGTGTTTCCTCTGGAAGTCTCTGGAGTCGGTAGTTCGAGTGAGTAGGTGCCGGTTGAGATTGAGGATGAGTCAATGGCTGGTTTTGCCATGGCTGGGTCAGTGATGACTGCTGGGTTGGAGCTCGGGGGAGCTTCAATGGGCTCTTCTGGTAATTGAGGAGTTGGTTGCTGCAACTAGGAGGATTGGATTGAAGTCTTAGCTTGTTTATGGGAACTGAAGGCTTGGAGGACTTTTGTTATTTGAAATCTTAGCTTGTTCTTGGGAGCTGGAGGCTTGGAAACTTCTAATAGTGAAGTGTTGGCTTGCTCTTAGAACTGGAGGCTTGGAGGATTTCTGTTATTGAAGATTACTGGAGTTAATGGTATAGGGTCTGCTTGGATGGTGGATTGAGGATTGCTCGAGCCTCCAAGTGGGAGATTGTTAGGTGTGGAGTCTCGTTTAGAGGCGGCCGGCCCTAATTAGGGTTTGCCGGCCCTAATGGGCCTACCTCTACGGTTTGGGCCTAACTTGGAGAACAAGTTAGGAACCCTAGTTTTAATCTATAAATACCCTATGTTGTAATTGTAATCAGTGTGCCTAGAGCTTAATGAAATAACCTAGTTGCAGCCTGTGGACGTAGGTCCCCTACTGGGACCGAACCACGTAAAATTCTTGTGACGTTTATTTTTCTGTACTGCGTGATTATCGTTTGTGCATGTGTGTGTGTTGATTCCGCTGCGCCACGTTGTTCCTAACATAAACAACCTTTTTATCTGCAGGTGGGGTAGACCACCCTCTATGAGAGTGAATGTAGCCTCCTTTTCCAATTTTCAACATGTCTGGATCCTTCCATCTACCAAGTTCAGCCCATGCTTCATTTTCATCGACCCAAGAAATCATGTTCACGTGATTTTGGATTTTTTTTTCAGATCTCTTCCCTTCCATAGAACCTTATCTCTGTCCTGTACTTGAACACCATCTCCGATATTCGATTGGATACCACCGACGATATTCAATCGACCATCCATGACCTGCTCAAATCGATCTTCGTTATCACCAGGGTTGTCGCCTGAAACTTCCTCGGTATCCCGTTCAAATCGTTCTTCGTCAACATTAGGGCTGTCGTCGTGGGCTTCCTCCTTAACCTGATCTGGTGGTGGAACATAATGCGATTTCAGGAATGCTATGTCTTCCCTGAGATGTGATTCCAAAACGTCAAGCCTTGCAGCGATGGCGGCTAATTGGTTAGCGATTTGGTCAGGGTTAATGTCGCCACCCTCAATTTCATCCTCCACAGACTCCATCGATTCCAATTGGTTGGTACTCCGGTTAAATTGAACCGTCTCCTTCCTCGATTTCCCGGCAATGGAACCAATGATAGAACCCAGAAAATCAAAAACAAACAAACGATTCATTTGATGATAAACCCAATTCGAGAAGGGTGATTTCTCCAAGTTACAAAGTAACCAATTTCATAAACATAAACATTGACCCCTGAATTAACCCTAAAACATCGATACTTAACTAAGAGAATAGCGGGAACAGTTTTAGATCTAATTGGGCCTGATTTCTGAATCTAAAGTGGAGCTGGGCCTGATTCTAAATCTGGGTTCGTATCAAATTATTTTAGCATACATTTTCATAATAGTAAAATTTCAAATTTCCAACAAGCGTTTATAAGAAATTACAACATACCACATGAACTGGATTGGTGACCTTCCACTCTGCTACTCCAGCACGAATATAGGTGTTCCTACTGACATAGATACCTGCAAGACAACAAATTAATTTCACAAACACAAAACTCATGCAAACAAGTAACAAACATTGGCAACTTACCATCCATGCGCACCCTCGGCCTCGATAACCACATCTTCCTCCACGAGGAATCATAATTGCTTTGCATAAGCTTATAATTTTCCACCACACCAGATATCTTTACAGAATTCAATATACAATTATACATATTTTAGAGCACTATTCAAATAGAAAATTTGGTAAAGTAGGATTTCAAATCATCAATAGCAAATAAACCTGCCAGGCTTTTAAGCACGCGTTGCGCCAAAACACAGGGTTACGCACGGTATTTCTCCATTTTCTACAAACACAGGCTGCCTTCCCCAAGTTGTATGGAGTTATTCTAGCAAAAATCTACATAAGAAATTATTATGAAGTAACTTCAAGATAGTAATTCAAAACTAAATTCAAATAAGATAGTAATCAAAGCCTATGTTGTCAAAGGCTCACGCGAGGCGCGGCGCAAGAAAAGCGCCTCCTGGCGATTATTAAAATGTGTGAAAGTTTTTAATTATTCTGTTTTTGGTATTTAAGAGCTAAAAATATAGTAAATATAATGTATAAATAATTTATGAACATGTCTAAAACCCGTAAAAATGCAAACTTTATATTGTGCGCCTAGCTTAAAAAAGCCCTCGTTTTTTTTAAGCGCCTTGCGCCTAGGCCGGCCCTAGGCTCTTCATTTGCGCCTTGCGCCTTTGACAACATGGATCAAAACCTGAATAATGGTTATCAAATCCAGTCTAGTGATATACATAACTTAATTACAAAACTATTCAAATGGTTAACATACCTCAAATAGTAATTCATCTGGCAAGCATCTATGTATCAGTGACGAATCAACAACCGGTTTACTATACGTGCTACCGAAAGGAGCAACTGGTCTCACATTAACCCCATATAGATCTGCAGCCATTCACACGAAAACAGAAAGTATGAAAAAAGTAACACATACCTCATCTTTTAATAACTAAGTTTCCTCTATTCCATTTAAAAGTTGTTCCAGAGGCAAAAACAAAGTTCATATTATCTTCCAGAAGTTAATTGCAAATTTGCAAGTCATTTCTAAAATTTTTGACTTTTTGACTATGTTCCCCTAACAACTTGATAATCAGAAAACCTAAATTGGAACAAAATGAGGACAATTTGTATGCTAACGAAACAGAGAAATAATTGATCAAAGGCAAACCCTAACCATGAACAATCAATCAATCAATCATAACAATGAATCAAAATTTACCAAGCCATGGCCTTCGTGTTATGAAGAATCCGGCAGCCCTCAACTGCGAGGCCGATTCGAGTTCGGCAACAATATTCTTCGCATAATCTACAACACGAACGTCATAATACACCAAATTATGGACTAATTATGATGCTTGTTCAATTAAACTCGGAAACCGCAATTTGAAACGTAACAAATTGATCAATCGAAGGAGAGATTGTATAGTTTCTGTGCAAATAATGATGAAATTAACATTGTACCTGACGCCATGATCAACGATGATCTTCGAGTCGCTGGAGAAATTGGAAATATTTCGTCATTGGGTATGAAACGACCTAATTATTTGGGATTCGTGTGTGTGGTTAGTATTTGTACGACCGACTTCATATATCTGCGGGTTGACCCGGCTTACTAAACCTATAGATAAGAAAGTACCGGGTCAAAAGTTTCAGAACCGTTGTTGGGAGTTGGCGAGTTGCTAAATAGTTAGGATTGCTATACGGGTCATGCTCGTAGGTTGACGGGTTAAATTCAGCACGGACATGGAAATTTTACACGAATTTAAACACGGCATGAATCGAAAATCACGTAAAAGTTATGAACCGGAACACGACACGTGTATTTACGGGTTGACACGAATACGATTTGTTTAACCAGGAAAAATATTTATTTGATTTTTTTTTCCATATTGATGCTTTAAAATTCTAAAGTTGAATATTTTTTTTTAAACTGGCATTTTATTTTTGAACTTTGGTGTAAAAAATACCCAAATAGTTAAAGTTATTGTATAAAACACATTTTTAATAAATTAAAAAATAATAAATGGTTAAAGATAAAATCTGTGAATCCGTCAGGTTGACACGAGCACGACCCGTTTAGTTAAACGTGTTTATGAGATCGATTCCAAATTTACCCGAATCCGTTATTGTGAAGCATGTGGTGGTTACGTTACTTGAAACTAACCTTTAAGATAATATTTTATTTCAAATTAAAAGATGTTATCCTGATACATAATAGGTGATTGATATGACTTGAGTAAGAGCATTATTGGTTATGTTTTTAAAGTTAGAAAACCTTGTTCAATTAGAGGCATAGACTTTAAAATGGTGTCGCACACTGAAGCAAATGATTGTTGAAAATAATAAAGAGCACAACACCTTGGTTGAGATTGGCCAGTATGGAATATCGGGCTTGGTTTTCTAGTAGCATTAACCTTATTTTTGCCTCTACATACACCGTCCATGTAATTGTAAACCTTTCTACCAAAAATTCATTAAAAAGTCTCTAATGAACATATCCTAACTAATCACATGGATCCATTCAACCACATTAATTCCTATGTTTATATTTATTTGTATTTGTCATTGTTAACGGGAGCTAGAGGTGCACAAATCAAGTAATGCGCCGGAACCGATTGCGGTTTTGAAAACGTCAAGAGATTCGGTAACTCGGTTACATTTTGAATATTTTCCCATCATAATTTCGGAAACGGTTCGGCTGGACCATTTTTGAAAGACTAATATGATAAGATTTTAAAGTTTCATTAGGTTAAAAAGCGCATTCAAACATTTTACAAGTGGAATTTCAGGTACAACTCAATTATGACCTAGAAAAACACTTTGCGTATCCTTACAAAGTTTTTATAATCGGTATATCTTCTTATAGCTTTTTTAAAAACATCTTGTAACATAAATCTAAACCGGTTTTGAACTTGTCAATGTGTTGAGCGGCGAGCCCGTCTTACACAACCAAATTAATAATATTTGCAACACATCGAGTGTGGAAAAATGTGTCGTTGTAAATCGGTTTATATTTTATTCTTAATTTTTCAACCACGTTAGTATTGTTTGAGGCGTTATTCAATGTCATTGAAAATATTTTATTTTCTAATTTAAAGGTTGTTATTACATAATCTAAAATTTGAAATAAATATTCTTCGGTATGTGGATACGGAAAAAGTTCAAACGCTATCGTACGTTTCATCATTTGTCACGAATTGGAATCTATCCGATGAGCGGTGACGCAAATGTATGATTCGAGTAAACCATTTTACACTGGTTTTTAATTTTTTCAAAAAATCCAATTAAATCATTTTTTGCATTCTACATTTTTAAACTATAACGTCTAAGTGTAGTACGACTTACGTATATGTAACGAGGTTGAAGCGTCTCTTGAATCATGAGGGTTGTCGAAGTGATCAAACGGCAAAACTTCTTGAATCACGAACTTTGTTATTCGATCCCAAACTGTATTTCCACCGTCACTACCCAATTGTGTTTTTTCGGAGTCCGGATCTACTTTCAACGCCTTGCAAAATTTTCTCACAATATGCTTCTTCAAACTTGACTTCGTTTCTTTTGCAAACAAAGTGACACAAAACTTGCAACGAGCCTTTTGAGATCTGTCACTCATCTCAACCAAATCCCAATTACAGCAAATTTCTTGGTTCCTATTATGCAGAAGAACCCGAACAAACGGTTGGCGGTTGAACATCGGATGATTGTGATTGTAGGTGAGCCATAACAAGAGTAAAAAGTGTAGAAGGAGAGTAAAACGAGTGCTATGCGAGTATTTTTTGTGTGCGGTTTTGCGTTTTCAAGTTAGGTACTCAACTAATTCATTCAACATCTATTTATAGTAGAGGGGCTAAAAAACAAAAAAAAAGTTCAAAAAAACAGAACTAGTGGCTATATTATTTTTTTCCGGAAAAAAAACGGTCAAAACCAAAAATTAGTCCAAACCGGGTAGAAACCGCCAAGTTTTTTTGGGTCTAAACCGGGTAGGAACCGAAGCCGGTTCTGATCCAGGTCTAGAACCGGTTTTTTGTGCATCTCTAGTGTAGCGTTTGGAAATTTAAGTATTGAATAATCAAAGAAGCAAATGATGATGAAAGGGGAGCTATAAATTAATAACATGGTTTTTAAACTCAAGGTGTTCACCCTTAGAAACTGACAAAACCATCCTAACCAAAGTAAATCAGTTGGTTTGATATCCAAATGGTTCAATTTTCACGGTTTAACAGCCCAATCTTGTTTGAAACTTGAAACAAGTCGGGTAAACTGAACCCGTTGTTTGATCTTTATTATTTTTTTATATATTTTTATTTTTGGAATATATGGTTATCTTTTCATGAAACACCTTTTTTTTAATTTTAATACAAACTAATAATTTGAAAGGAAAAAAATTGGTTTAGCCGCCAAAAACCAAACCGGTAAAACTGGTACGTCCACCCAACCTGACCATTTTGGTTTGTCGTTTCCAAAACTTGTAGTTAGCGATTTAACCTAATTTTTTTGTAAAACCAACCAAACCTAACCATGAAAACCCTAATTCTATAAGTGATTACAAACAAAGCACCTACAGAACTAAGATTATAATTAATTTGTATGCTTTTACCCATTTTCATAGAACTTCTAGTTCAACTGAACGCAACTACAACTCCATGAGCCACCATTTGACAGTTTCGGCATGATTTAAAGAATTTCTCAACCTGACATCAAACCACTATGATGCACAAACATACTATGACTTCAGTTGTTACAAATACAACAATATAAGATCCTAAAAAATAATGCTACAGCAGTCTAATAAAGTCACTGCAACAAAACACATTTTAATCCACAATTATTAAACATCATATATGTTCTTACCCTTGATGAATTTCGCCTTGAATTCCATTCTTGTTCCTAGAAAACAGCTTTTCAAAACCGTTCTTGCTTTTAGAATGACCACCAAAATGACTTGATGAAACAGCAGATGAAGTTGATGAAGAAGATGACGATGGTGACACATCATTATCACCATTCAATAATAAACTCGAATTGTTTTCAGCTTGTTTGGAAGGAATTATAGTCTTTTTAGGCATGAACGTATCGTTTGAATGCAACTTCCATAGCTCGCCACCTGTTTTTGCAACAGATGAATTTCCAGAAAAACCGGGTAGATTTGCAGTGTCGATCAGAAAGTCTTCAAGCGTCGCTAAAGATTCCAACTGTCTAGCAAGTGATGATATTGTCTTTTGACACTCAGATAGTCTATCAGCTGCTGCTACCTCAAGATTCTGTAAATAAATCCTTAATTTATTAAATATTAACATTATTTTTCCTCAAACAACTAAATGTTTGAAGTAAGCTTATTCCATCAACAATTTCATTCAAAAGGGCAAAACAGGCGGTCAGGTCAAGTAAGCTAATGGCCTAACGGGTCATACTGATTGTTTCAAAAAAGTATCAGTTTGACTCGGTCACTCGGGTCAAAACCGGTTCTGACGTAGATGGGCTCGGGCTAAAACGGGTTGTTTCAACATCAAAAGTAATCAATGCAAAAGATTATGAATACAAATGTAATGCAAGAAATTGTACCTGTTTCACTTTTAATTCTTCATTTGATTTAGCAACCATTTGAAGTTTGACTTCCTCTGTTTTCTTCACAAGTTCCCTTTCCAATTGCTCACATTTAGTTTTCATTTCAGATGAAAAACGCCTTTCCTTTTTAACATCTACCTTTATCGACTCGACTTCTGTAGACATGATCCGGGCATTCTTTTCCATGTTAACAATTTGAGAGTCGAGCGTCTCCTTTGACTCGTTGACCATGATCAACTCCTTTTGTAGGCCAACCATTTGAGACTTGAGTGTCTCCTTTGACGTGTTGACCATGGTCAACTCCTTTTGTAGGTCAACCATTTGACGTTTCGTATCAGCAAGTTCAGCATTTGACAAAGCAAGCGATTCTTTAGTTGAACTTAAAGCATTCTCCAGTTCACATTTTTCAGCTTCTAATTTCTCTAACTTTTCTTGCAGCTCACACACCTGCTGACTCATCACTTCAAGCTCATTTTTCATGGAATTATCTTCAGTTTCAGAATTACAACGAGGGGTTTCGTTCTGACCTTCTGATAAGGAAGCAATCCGCTCCATTTCCAAGAAATCATCCATAATATTATTAATTTCAGAACAAGAAGTTACATTTTTAGACACAGATTTCCCACTTCTGAATTGGTCAAGCTCAGCCATTAATGCCAATGCCCATGAATCTGAACACCCTTGTTCGTTTTCATTATGCTCCAAATTATTCATTTTGAACGAGTCAACCGACTGACTGTCTGTAAGAGAATCAACATAAAATGAAGAAATCGAAACTGCTTTATGATTATCATTAACTGGAGGCGATTTACGGGTCAATGACTGTAACTTCCTGCACTCAGCTTCAAGTTTTGCCACTTTCTTTATGCTTTCCAACTGTTGTTTACTAGCAGCTTCTGCTGCTTGTGTGCTTAAATCTCTCTCAATCGTCCGGATTTCCAATTCTTCTGATTGGGCATTAAGCTCAAACTTGAGGGTCGAGTTTTCTTTCTCTAAATATTCAAGTTTTAGAAGGACTTTTGGATCAATGGCTGGTGAAATTTCAGGTTTATTGACCTGTAATGTTGCCTGTAGATTACAAATCTGGATTTCAAGATCCTTTTTGGTTGAATCCCATTTTTGTGTTCTCTCCTCTATAATCTCATTAACCTTTTGCTCGTGTTCTTCCTTTGCTAGTCTTAGCTGTTTAACACATTCCTTAAGAGCACCATCCAAGTGATTAGCTCTAACTTCAAGAGCCAAATTCTGCTGCAAGGCTGCCTCAAGTTCTTGTTTTAGTTTTGTAACTTCATTTTCTGCTTTTTCCCAACCTAAATTAACAAGATTTCAAATAATGTTTGTATATGTTTCAGAAGTGTTTATATGATACTAAACAATCAAAATCAGATAATCAGATGTATGGAACTGATTATTATTCAAAAATGACTACTTGACCTCCAAATAATCAGATAATTAGACCTAAAGTATGTTTACCAAAAATCACGAACCAGTCACGGTGATTTCAAATTGCAATAATTAGATAATCAGTTGTATGAAAGTGATTAATATCCAAAAATGACTACTTGACCTCTAAGTAACCGGATAATTAGAAGTAAGACATGATTACCAAAGATCAAGAACCAATCACCGTGATTTCAAGTTGCAATAATTAGATAATCAGGTGTATGAAACTGATTATTATCCAAAAATGTTTCCTTGACCTCTAAGTAATCAAATAACTAGAAGTAAAATAAGTGTTCCCAAATATCAAGAACCAATCATGATGATCTCAAATTGCAACAATCAATTAAACAGTTCCTATAGTACCTGCAACAGCTTCTTCTGCAACTTTAGCATGCTGCTTAACTAAATCCTCTTTAGCACCAACATTAACAAGAGCTGCAGACAACTTGTCTGTCAAACTCTTAAAACTATCATTAACCTCCGAATTCTCCGTCGATACTTTTGACGTGACTTCCGGTGACTGCGAATGGTTCATCGATTTCCTCGAACTCCCCTGCTCAGCCTAAAAATGAAAATGACAAAATGAACCAACACCATAACATGTTTCACAAAACTCATGAATTATCTCCATACAAATCGAATCGAATCGGTACCTTCTCATCAGAGTTGCTCTCCGAATGTGAAGATATCGATGTAGAACTCTCGGTCTCACCAGGACTCCGGTCAGAGGACTTCCTCTTCCACAACCAACTCTTCTTCTCCATCTTTAATCTCACTCAAACCCTAAATTTGACACCAGATTCACAGTTCCTAAATTACACACATTACGACGAATTGAAAGCAAATTAGATCTAACTGAACATAAACAAATCAACCGTAACGTGTACTGGAAGCAACCATCAAATTGAACGATAAGAAATGAAAGTTTCCGTACAGATCTGAATCGATAAATACCTTTGACCGGAGACCTAGAAGATGAAATTAAAGTTAAAACCGAACAGGAAGCAGCGGCACGAAGCAATAGGATAAGCTGTTAATGGTTTAAAGCTTGTGGTAGCAGCATCCATGGCGGATTGGTGGATATAACATGAGGCAAAGATTAGAGTTTTTGAATGAATTTGTTTAATAATTTAAAATAATAATAATTTGGGGGTTTGAAATTAGGGTTTTAACGCCATTCCCGCCCATGAGCTGCATTGCAGACGCTCCTCGGGCTTTTGGGTAGTGGAAGGCTGATTTTGTCTGACACTGACACCGCTGGAGTTGGAATGTGGATTAGGTTTCTATCTGGGCGTTGACCATGGTCAACAGATAGAAGTATCCTAGAAATAAAATATATAATTTATATGTGTAATTTTTAATGTTATATGTATTTCAATAAATAGTTGAGTTTATTAAATAGAGGGATAGTGTTTATAAACGAGTTGAGTTGAGTTGAGCTGAGCGAAGCAAGGATGAGTTTAAGCTCACTTCGAGCCGTCAAAAACTTTAATGAGCTGAAAAGTTGAGCTCGAGCCAGCTCGATAATTAAAAAATGGTTTTTTTTTATTTTTGTATTTTTTTGACATTTTGATATATATATATATATATATATATATATATAAATATGAAAATAAAAAATATATATTATAACAAAATAGTAAATAAAATATTAGCGAGACACCGAGGTAGATTCAAAATATTATATGTATTATTTTTATAGTTTTTTCAACTCTTTTTATTATGATTATTATTAATAATATTATTTTAAACGAGCAAGCAACCGAGCCAGTTATCGAGCGAGCCATGTGCCGAACCTACCCTGGCTCGGGCTCGACTTATTTACAAATCGAGCCGGTTCGGCTCAGCTCATTTTCAACCGAGCTTTTTTAAGCTTTTTTCAAACGAATTACAAGCCTCGAGATTATCTCATTCAAATTTTATATTTTTTTTGTTAATGGCAAATTAGTAATTTATAGCAACTAATAAAATGTTTGAATTTTTAATATGGTGGCTATAATGTGTTACAACTCACATGATTTAACTACTAACTAAAATTATTAAATATTTTAATTTTATAGCATTTAAGGTTTGAAGTTGAAATCTAGGACCACTTATCCAAATAATCAATTTCTTTCCTTATTTTATCTTAACAAAATCATATCGATTTGAATCTTATTTTTGTAAAAATTCTTATTTTGTATTGGCACGTTTTACTAAATAAACATAAATAAATACAAAAGTATATAGATTGTTTGGTGAGTTTATTTTAATTTTTATCTTACATAAAATAGATACAAGTTATCAATTATATTAAGTTTTCTTTTAGTATTAGTTTGAAAATAACTACTTTATTTTGAAAGCATAAACTTAGTTGCGGCGGCGACGATGACGATGATGCTTTAGACGTTTTGTTTACTTTATATGCGCATTGATCAAAAGAAACTTCTGAAGTTGGTCTAGACTGATATGTAACATGGGTTGTTGTGGGAGAACAAATATAGTAAGAGTAGTAGATATTTTAGACCCTTTGTCTACCTAAGATTTATGATAATTATGCTATTGTGATTGTCCTTAGCAACAAAAGTAAAAGTTAATACTGTCACATGTCAAATTGTTACTATGTATTATTATCGATCAATGAATAATAGTTTGGATCATTAAAACCCAATTTCCTTTTCTTTTTTATCTAGCCAACATATTAACATTAACAATTAACAAAAAGCTTTAAATGACAACTTATTAAGAATAGTAAAAAAAAAATTCTACTTTTGTCACTTAAGTTTCTTTATTTAAAGATGAGGGGGTTCTACCCCCAATTTGATCAAATGACAAAACTAAACAAAAACTTTGTAAAATGTCAATTTGACTTCCTTAAGTTTCTAAAGTTTCAAGTTTACCCCTTGTAATATATATAATCTAATTTTTCCTTATTAACTTTCGCGTTTGTTTGTTTATTTTCTTTCTTGACGTCCCGGTATAATTTTTTTTTAAAACGGAGTTGTATCCAAGATAGCATTATTTTTTAGGTATCGTTATATTTACTAACGATAACATGTTGATACCATGAAGAGTAAGACCGGCGCCGACTAAAAAACAGCGTTATCTAACTGTATTTTATCTATGTTTCGATCTCCACAACCGACTCACCGTAACTTTATACGTTTCTTTTATGTATTTAATTGCGATTCTTTTTGTGCTTAGCCACTACCGCCTCGACCGTTTAAGGTCCCACTCTCACCGCGGAGCGCGAGGAAAATTTATTTAACCACAATTGTTTTTGTACTTAGCAACGTCAATGTCACCGCCTCAACCGTTTTAGTTCCGCTTCCCGCCGCGGAGCGCGGGATACCAAAATTTAAGATCTCAGACAAGTTTGAAGTTTCTTGTGTGCTGAAGGAACTAGGGCTTGTATTGCCATTTAGCGATGGAGATGGTTTGCCCGAAATGGCTGACTTGCCTGTAGGTGAAAGCTCTTATATTTTTTAGCTATAATCATAGATCTTTTCTAAAAATGAATGAAGAACACAAGAAGTTGTAACGGTTTGTTAAATTTTGTCATGTTTGTTGATCTTACATCCTAATATTTTGTACTACAAATATAATGGCAAACAAGCAATCAGTTGAATTAAGAAAATGAATTTGTTTAAAGCTTTTGGGCCTAACCCATATGGTAGGTTTAAACCTACCAAAACTGGTTGGTTTTAGTCAGTGCCAAACGAGTTCTAAACTTCTAATTAAAACAGGTTCGGCTTGAATTTTGAATGGCCAAAATTACTAAAATACTAAGCAGTTAATGAGGAAAAATATCGGTTATCGGTCAAGGACTGGTATTTGAGATATCGGTTCTTGCGGTGGGATATAGGTAACTTTTATATCATGCATAAACTTATATATACACACACACACACACACACACACACATATATTAATAGTAAAATCAAAAGTCAAAACTAAAAAGTGTCAATATTTTATATTAGAAACATGATCTAGCTAGTGTGCGAAGTGCGAACGTGGGTGTAGAGGTGCACAAAACGGTTTTTTAACCCGAACCGGTTTGGTCAACGAGAAGTCAAAACCGGTTTGAGATGGCCGTTGACCGTTTAAGACCGGTTTAAAACTAGTTTTTAAGCGGTTTGGTTCGAGTTAAACCGGTTTAAATGTATAGGTTTCAAACCGGCGGTTTGAATTGGTTTGAAAACGGTTTGGTCTAAACCGGTTCACGACCGGTTCAGGTATCGGTTTGAGAACCGGTTTGGGTTTTCAAACCGGTTTTTTTGTACATCTCTACGTGGGTGTATTAGGGAGTTAGAACATTTACTTCGATGGTTTTGGCTATGGGTACAAGACATTGGGCCAACATTTTTTAAAGCGAAATGGGTAAATCTCGACAACATCTCGGTAAACCGAGAAACTTGGTGAGAACCGATATTATGGAATCAAAATCTCGGCAATATCTCGGTAAATATCACCGATAATATCGGGACCGATATTTTTACATAGGACCGATATTTTTACATAGGACCGATAACCGCCGATATTGACTGGATAGCTAAAATATAACCAGAAATTGTTCAAAATGGGGATGTTTCCATTACTCCCAATATGTAACCAACCCATATGCAACAATTACCAAAATTTGAACACAAACTTGTAATAAACAAATTTTGAACAACAAAGCCTAGGTTTATTACAAACAAACAAACATCATAAGTTTAGTTTCCATTAGAGTTGTCTTGTGTTCCATCACGTTCATTGAACATCTGAAGTGCACTCCTTAAAGCCCCATAAACCTCCTCCGGTAAGTCATCTCCAGGATTGATTCTTGTTACTCCGGGCGGCAATTCTGAACTAATGTCTTCAAACATGCTTGACATATCAATAGACTCACTCATACCGGGCGGGAACCCCGGAAAAGGCCCGTGGTTCCTTGACCCCCCATCTGAATAACTCCATGAAGTTGAACTCTGTTACCAAATTATAAAGGGTATTTTGGTCACATGTATGCCATAAAACAAACAGAAGAGAAATATTCATAATGATCTGATTAGAATTTAATTTTTATAATTAATTTTAATTTACCCGGCGCCTTTCAGCTCTTTGATACTCTTCTCTGAGTTTCTGCTCAGCCGCCTACACATATTGACAGTGAAATAAACCGCGTATCTGTTAAAAAATATTATTAAAAATAAAGCTCGTACGGGACCGTGAAAAATATCAAACAAAAAGATGAACCAACCTGAATATTTCCTCTTACAGATTCATTATTTGGATCCAACCGCAAAGCTGCATAAATTTAAAATACAGACTTGTCAACAAGTTCATTTTGATGAAAATGCATAACTATAGAAAAAAATGATAAATCCTTTTAAAGAATAATTATAATGATAAAAAAAACATATATAATTTTATAAAATATGTACAAACCTTTTCTAAACCCTTTATTGATGGCGTCCCTGTAATTTCCTTGAGCATAATAACTAAACCCTAGACGGCTGTAAGCCTTGCTGTAGTTTGGATCGATTTCAATTGCTTTATGGCAGTCATGGATTGCTTCTGTATGCTGATTGTTCTGCGTGTAGGCAGCCGCCCTGGAAAAAGAACCCATTCAGCATAAGATAATTAAAAATATTACTTTCAGAGGATAAAAACGTCAAAAATAAATAAATAATACTAAAAATCTCCACTAGTTTGAGTAAATAAGTCACCTGTTACAATAATAAACAGCATTATCATCACAAAGTGCTATAGCAACAGTGTAAAGCTCAATTGCATTCGAGTAGGTCTTTGATTGCATAGCCTTGTTACCTACATGAAAACAAAGTGCATACATGTAGTTGATTTAAAATTTCTTTTCTATCTTCTACTTTTGTTACTTCTTAACTATTTTATTTAATATTTTAGTTTACAACAACAACAAACCATGCCCAGTAAAATCCCACCAATAGACAAGTTATTGGTAGGGTCTGGAGAGGGTGGGATGTAGGCAAACCATACCTCTATCCGTGAGAATAGAGAGGCTGCTTCCAAGGAGACCCCCAGCCCCAAAAAAGCCCGCTTTGGATCGAGACGGCATCAGAAGATGCGAGATCGACGCATCGGCTCGAAAGCTTCTGTCGAGCATATACAAAAGTAAGATTCAAGTTGGGATATGGATTGTATGGAGATGCACATGCAAGACATAATAATCAAAAGTTGATAAAGATTCACTAAAAGTTACCTTGTAATTTGAAGGTGTCAGCCAAGTTTTTAAGATCAACTTCCTCACGTCCGGATTTTTTCATTTCCTTAGATCAAAGAAATGTAGAGTACACATCAAAAGATATAAGTGAGACAACGGTATTTTACAGTGATAAATCCCATCGAAGTAAATAATAATAATAACTACTATTACTATTATTATCATAACAGTTATATATTAATACTAGCAAATATGGAGTGTAGAATGTGGAATCCAATTAATTATATTAATACTAGCAAACTCCTTCAGGACTGCGCATTATATCATGAAGTGTAGAATGTGGAATCCAATTAATTATAAACAATTATGATAAAATTTAAGGTATGACGATTTGACTGAACAGAGCATCTTGATATGAAGTTCTTTTTTTGTATTCCAAAAATGCCCTTTTTGTAAAGGTTCGTAAATCGTCTGTATGGATCAGAATTACATTAGAAGTAGTCATTTCAATCAGTGAAAATGAGTCCAACTTTGACTATCAAATAGGAAGAGACACCTTCCAACTTCAAAACTAGCATGACTTTTCCCTTGCAATCATAAAGAAATATTATATCTATTTAATAAACTGTTAACGATAAAGACAACATAATATGTTTCAAGAAGACCAAAAAAAAACAGAAAAAAATCAGCAGCCTGTGGTGTATACAACCAAGACATGAGAGATTACCAATCCATCATAAAAGAACTTCAATTTGACATTATAACTTTTGTTCTTAGCTTTGATAATTTAATAGACAAGAGAATTTAACTCAATATCCAAAACTTCTTCATATAGCACACACTGCTTAAAACACAGAGATTAAGAAAGCTGATATTGTACATATATGCAAATCATGGCATATCTTAAGAATATAAATAATCTACCAGAACTGAAATTCATTTTCTAAGAAGGCCAACATTCCAACCGTGATAATATTAACATGACAAAAGATTTAAAATTAGCGTAATACCATCAAAGCATTGTGAAACAAATGTGTAGCTCTATCGAGTGCATGTTCATCATCTCCATTGGATGTTGTCCCAAAATAATGAACCTTTTCAAGGGCACCAAAAAACTGACCAAAGAGTTCATCCTCACTTACACCTGTCAATCATGCAAGACGGATAACAATGCTCATTCTGGGTGACAATTTCCATAGCAGAAAAGACAATTCAATTAATAAAAGTAAAACACTGGATATTCTTGTGTAATTAAACAGAGTTGTATTTTATTTTATATGCTCTATGTCTCGGCCACAAACCCATCTATTATACTTCAAATAGCAGGTATTTATTCCATAATATCAAATTATCAATCCCTAGACCATTGTAACATAAAAGTGTTCTTAATGTATAACTAATATAAAATTGAAATTTAATAATAAAAGTTCAACAAAAAGAGAAAATATACAACATATTTGCAAATCTGCGACAAAATATAATGAAACAAAGTTGGCATGCCATCTCAAGAATATATATTAAAAAATAAACAAGATTTACCAAGAGCATCATTTGTAGATGATACATGAGACTCCTCGTGGATTTTATCTGATTTAATCTCATTATTCTGTCCTGTTTGTGAAGTAAAAATCTGGACCAGAGAATCAGATTTTGGCACACTAGGAGTAGACGATGAATCAATCTTGAAAGCTTCTGATAAGCAGTCTTTAGCAACTTCAAGACTTTCGTCACTACCAGAACTAGGTTCAACTGTAAAACAGGTTTTAGTGGAACTGTCAATTTTACAAAGATTTATGCATAGAAGCAGCAGAAAATACATACAAGTTTTTGGGAAGTGCATTGCTAACATGCATATATCAAATAAATATAAACATAAGGTGTTTGGGAGCTCACCATCTAAACCAGCATTGCGATGACACGTGGGTTCGGGCTCAAAACAGTCAATTCAGATTAATCTAGTTTCTACTTAGCAAAGATGTCATACCTAATGTTAAAAAATCCAAGAAACACCAGTTATGGAATCAAACCATAAAGATTCAAGCCACACCAGTTTCCTTTATATCATTAAATTCCTTAAAAAAACAAACAAAAAGGTGACATAAATATCTCCCATCAAATCAAACTGTCCATGTTTAATAAGATATTTTCCTCATTAATCACAAACTCAATATAATTGGAAACAAGAGAATATAAATAATGATCTTACCTAACCTAAAGCAATGCTAGCATCGCCCACTGTACCTCAGGCCTAGGCACGGTTTTTAAAACATAGAAATTGATGGAAGTAATTTGTGTTTAGATGGTAATGACTTCACATGGGATGATAGAGCTTTCGGAGCATGTGAGCCTCCTTATGCTACTAGAGCGTATGCAACACATCCATCTAAAGGAAAGGGAGCCTCCTTATGCTACTAGAGCATATGCAACACATCCATCTAAAGGAAAGGGTGTCTTCATACCACCACCCCTATTCCTAGGGTACCATCTGACAAAGTTATGTTGATTGATGAAGATATGGAAGAGGATCTTCCACATTTTAAAGACAACAGAGCGGATGCGGTACTCGTGAATGATGTAGATGCACTTCTTGTAATCGTTGGTTTTATACTACTTGTGGTAATGGTATGCCTTGACATATATATTATCACAGCGAGTTAAAATGTTAAATGCATATTAACATGTTTTGTTTATAAAATATAGTTTATGAACAATTTTGAGGCGTTCTCTACAAAACAAGCACATGTGATGCCCTTCGCCTCTAGCCGTGCAAGTCCCCAACAAACCTATGTATGAAAAAAAAAACAAATTTCCACCTAAAATTGACCTAATACCATTTCAACACAAGCATGTATGTAGTAACTGTCATAGAAACCCTAATTGTCCTCTTAAAATGGAAAGCTCGGAGGTTAACATCAATCAGACAGTAAACCTAATTACGGTAGTTCATTTGAATGCAAATCCAACAGCGCAATTGAACAATAAATAGAAATGATCAGCAATTTAGCATACATGAAGAGATATATAGATGATCGATTATAAGGAAGAGGAAGAGAGAGGCAACCAGAATTGAGGAAGTCGAGGAAAGATAAGACGATGCGACGACAAAGAGGAGAATCCGCCTTCAAGTTCGCCATTGGAGACGTCGTCAGTAAGCTGTAGAAACAAACGCGCCACTCGAAACACACGTTGACAGATGAGTTAGGGTCCCTAATCGCGTTTTGGGCCAATCATAGCATTTAGACCTGGTTATTTATGAATAACGAAAGGCAAAAGGTTACATCGACTCAATTCATTTTCAAGTTGGGAACATATATTTCTTTTTAACAAAAGAACTCCAAATATAAATTCCATGTTAGCATGTTTATTTATTACATCTAACGTTTTTTTTTTACTAGTGTTGCTACGGAAACTCGTGGATCTAGTGTCGAGACTCGAGCAGCAGCGTGTCATGAGACTTCTTGTCACACCGCCCTGGCCTCTCACGGGGATATCTTGGCGTGACACCGATTGGTACATGCTTTGATTTCAGAGTTGGTGTATTCGCAACGGAAAACGTTTGTTTAAAGGATCGTTGTTTCATAATCTCAACATCGAGGGTTGGTTTTGTAATATAAGAAGCTTGTCATGTAAACAAATATTTTTTTTATTAAATACTAGTTTAAATCTCATGTGTACATATGGGGTGAAAAACATCAATATATAAATTTTTTAAATATTTATGTATACATTTTACACGTGTAAAAATATATTACATATACTAAGAATAGAAACAAACTCAAAATATGTAAAAATTAATATATAATTGGGTTTCAAAAATATAATTTAACTTTCATTACTATTTGATTGAAATAAAAGTTACATAATTAAATTTCAAAGTTTCTTATAATAAGGGATAATTAAAAATAAATGTGTTTTATTAATATAATTAGTATATTATTTAAAAATATATTATTATTAAAAGATGGAAATGCATTGAATAAGAAAGAGGGGCGAAAAAAAAATGATAAGAATAAATATGGAGGCGACACGTGGCACTAAAAAACCTTTATTTATTATATAGTATAGATTAGGGTCTAACAACCCTCAGTTTGATTAGGGTGGAGGGAGTGGTAAAAAAAAGCCCATGAAACCCTCCCCTTTTACCAATTAAAATGTGTTATATCATTTTTACCCTCTTGAATCCTCTCCAACCCTAAGAGGAGGGTGTGGAACCAATAAGCCCTTGATTTTTTTTTAATTATTTCATTAAAACAAATAAAAAACCACATTTCATTAAATAAAATTTAAAATGATGCATATTAAAAACCTAAAATTTAAAAACAATAAAAAGAAAAAAAAAACGTCAAACATCAAAATAAAAAACTAAAATGCCCGAGGTTGACTTGAACGCGGTCGTTGCGGTTGCGGTTGCGGTTGACTTGAACGAGGGTTTTGCGGTTGAGAGGCACGCACTTTGGGACAGTATTTTTTTGATGAGGATGAATCCATTTTTTTAGAGTTTGAAAATAGAAAGTGTAAAAAATTATGTATGTAAAATGTATATTTATAGGTAAAAATTTTTTTTATTTAATTACCCAACCCACCCCCTCCCAACGGTCCTCTCCAACAGCTAGATTAGGTGAACGGCTCGCGGCTTCAAACGGGTATTAAAACCCGTGCGCAACCCACGACTGATGCGGCGATGTTACCCGTCCTACCCGCCAAACCCGTGCGAACCCCGACCCTCCACTCCGTACTCCCTTACAAGGAACACTGAAATCTTGTATCCACCGTCAACAGACAGTTATATCTAGTCCACAAGAAAGGCAAAAAGTCTAGGGACTATAATCCTTAGAGCACTTAGCCTTGTATATTTTCGTGAGGTTCTTTCCTGTGCTTAAGCGTCAAAAGTCCACCTTGGCACGAACCTCTAATACTTTCATAATGATTGTTCTCGGGTCTATATCTGTAGCTAGACCCGGCTAACAACAAATTATACACTTATCTTCGGGACTATATATGTAGCCAGTCATTTAAGTAAACTGTTGTTTAAAATTATGTTAAACGGTTGTTTAACTGCTAACTCATGAATTGAATGCCTCGAGTTTTAGAGTTCAATATGTGTTGTAAATGCCGGTTTAAGAGAGATGTTAAATGGTCGTTTAAGAGGGAGCGCTTTTGCTATAAATAGAATTGTTTGGATGGTCATTTGGTGCACATTCTCACTTTTCTAGGATTATGCAGCATTCAGGATACTACTTGAAATTCAACCCATAACATACATGAACATCGATACTTTAAATAGACCTTTTTGGAGTGAACCCTAACTTAATCTCCAAACTAAATAACCTCCTAAAATAAACATACCAAATTAAAATACCATACCATAAACTAAACAATACCAAAATAAATGACAATTACCTAAAACAAATAATAACCGTAATTAACTAAAAAATGCTCTAAACTTTGACCTCTCCTTTTTAGTAAAATCATGATTAACCCAAAAGTAACTAATGTTTGATAATTATAAAACATCAGTAAATAATATGACAAATGACAAAGTATCCTCATCACATCAATACCTGGTTTTTTAAATGTGAAGTGTGAAATGAACCATATAAATCTCATATTGATACCAACTGGTTTTCTTTGATTTGAGCGTTGGGTCAAGTTTAGCGATTCATTAACACCCTTGTAACAAACAATGAGTTAGACGACGAGTTTAGATTTCGAGGTGGTTTGAATATTTTGAAAAAAAAATGAAAAAACTTAACAATTTTGAAAATTTGTATACGATATTTAAATAAAACAAAATTATAGAAAACATCCTTCACGTTTATATCAATATGCAGGTTTCATCCTTTATCTTAAAAAATCACGCTAAAAATCTTTTATGTAAACTTTTCGTAATAGATTCCGTCCTTTAGCCTAATAGATATTAATTTTCTTGTTAAATGACTAACCTACCTATTCTAATAAAAAATACGTCAAATATATTAACTTATTAGGACTATTTGTGTAAATTATTACAGGTGTGACATGTCCACCCATCCCAAGCTGGTTATCCTCATCTTCGGTGGTTTTGAAGACGGACACATCCAAATTGCGGGCAGAGCCAAATCAAATGGCTCAAATCAAAGTTCACGAAATGGTGATAGGGTGTTACAGGCAATTTGAATCCAAGAAATTCAAGACTTGGGTCCGATTAAAGATTTGAATTTTATGAAAATTGAATGTCAAGTACACAAATAAGGTTTCATGAACTCGTGCCTGGTTTTTTTAAAGAAAAAGGTTGGCTTTTGTCCCCGTCACCGTCTTCGTTTGAGTTTGGGGTTTTAATCGCATCTTCGTTTGAAGATCCAAAAAGTGTGGGTTGGGGGGGGGGGATTTGAAACTTAAAGGATGTTTAACATCAGTTAATTAGTGTAAAAGACTTAAGTTGTTATAAATCTTAAACTAAGAGGATGTGCTACATTATTTTTGAAGATAAAGGGTAAAACCTATAAATTCATGTAAATGTAACTGTTGTGTTTCTATAATTTTGTAAATAAAAGTACTTCACATAAAAAATAAAAACAGAGCATGAAAATTACCGTGAAAATAAAGCTAGTGTCATGATGCCTACGGGTGTACATGATATGAACCGAACGGACGAACGGTTCACGAACACATAACAGAATCAAAATTTTTTGTTCAGATTTGTTTATTAAGGAAGTGATTTTGTTCATGTTTGTTTGTTCATTTCATAAACGAATGCAAATGGACATGATTGAATACAAACCAATATAATTAAATAAATGAACATAAACAAACATATATAATTATAAAAATAAAAAATAGTTCTTAATCGTAAACATAATACATAATCAGTTCAAAATTAGGATAAAAAAAGTAAGTATTAAAAATTAAAAAAGTTAAATCAAGGTGATAGTTAAATAAAAAATATATATATATAAAAAATACCTGAATTAAACGAATACGAACTCTTTTCATGTTCGTTTATTTAATTAATCAAACAAATTTTTTTATTCATATTCGCTAATTATCTTTATTATGTAGAAACCATTTCAATTTATTTTTGTTTTGACCGGTGTACTTTGTGAGTTTCAAAAAGCCACACAACCCATCTATTTGACACAACAATTTTTTTTCAATCCATCTATTTGACACAATCCATCTTATTTTTATGTTAACACAAAAGTTTGTGTATTTACACATTTGACACATTTTATTTTGGCACAAAGTTTGTGTATTTACACATTATTTTACTCAAAGTTTTTTCTTTTTACAGATTTGTCACAAAACTTCAATTTTTTATAAAATTACAACCAAAGTTTACTGGGTATTAGTAATAGTTTTCGTTAACAATTTTTTTAAACGGGATGCACGGGTTTGTTTATTTTTCCTTTCAGCGATTCGAGTGTTTTTTTTTGTCTTACGTTATAACGAGTATGTGTTAAAATATAAGTTTTATACCCATTGACGAGCCGAATCGATAACTACCAAACTCCAGTCGTGTAACGCGGGGGAAAAAACTAGTTTATTAAATTAACGAAGGCAAACAAACTTTTAGCCAAAGATTGGATGAAATAATGATGCCTTTAGCATGTGAAACAAGCAAACAAAACAAAACTATCGTTCTCTTGTTCCGCTATTAACTACTCCATATACCTGCATATAAAAATTAAAAATGTGATTACTTTTTTTAATAGCGAACAATTAAATTATTTATGATAGAATAAATAACGCTTACATAATTCAAAAATAATCCAAGATAAAACACCCCAAGACTTGAACTATATATTTGATTGGGTGACATCGTCATTCTAATTTCTACCTATTTACCATCACATCCAATGATCCAACAACCCCCTAACAAAAAAAAAAGATAATAATTAGTTAATATTTTCCTCTTCATTATTAAATAAATTGTATTTTTTTTATGCTATGCGATGCAAAAGCCACACCACCGTGAAGCGGCCCAGGTGGATGAAGGGGCCGCCGGTGAACACTGCCCACACACACTACCCTGCCCATAAAGAAACTCTGTCACTAAAAAATTAATTTCTACACATACTAAAGCTTGTAAAACTATTTTCAAAACAAACTAATCTGCAACAATAAGTCACAGGAAAATCCTCTAAAGAACACCAAGGTTTAGAGAGCTTATGGGTTCAAGTCCCACTCTCGATATGAATTAAGAAATTTACCTTTAAAAAAAAGGTAAAAGCAAAAACTAAGCTAGAAATTCTAGCCTAGAATCACATTATTAGATTCACACATTCAGTTTTCCAACTTCACATCTTAACCACTTCATCTCAACCATATAAAAAAATAAAGAAAAAAAATTATAAAAAAATTGTTTTAATGTAATGTAATGTTTTTATATTAAATATTTTGTTTTTTTAATTTTAGTTATATTAATATTTTTTATAATATAAAATTATTATTTTATTTGAAAATAGAGAGTTACAAAGAGTAGAATAATTTTTTTTAGGGTTTTTCTAATTGCACCCACTCTATTTTGCAATTACACCTTAATCTACTATACTAATTAATTTTTTTTTAACGACAAAATTCTTTACTTAGTGGGACTTGAACCCATAACTTTTAACTCTTTTAGGTGTTTAAGATCATCCGGTATACCCGTATCATTGTTAGCGTGATCCTACTTGGCAAAGAAATCACGGCGCGATCCTACTTGGCAAAGAAATCACGGCGTCATCCTACTTGACAAAGAAATCACGGCGTGATTTAGGAGCTACACCGCTCCTTGAGGCGTGATCCACTCCCATGATTTCTTCCCGTGATTTTTTTCACGGCTAGCATTTCACACCCATGCCAATATCTAGTCGTTGAACGACTCTTTTTCAAAATAAGTAAAAAAATAATTTATTTTAATCACGTTCTCTATATAAACATAAAAAACCTTCATTTTAATCACAAAAAATTTTACACAGCTCACACACTTACTAAATTTATAAAATGTCTTCATCAAGCGAAGAAGCCCGGGAAATGGTGTTCGAAGTTTTCGCATCGGCGGCGGTTATGTGGTGGCAAGAGGCGAAATTGTCCTCAACACAAATAAAACGAATACACGTCTCAACTGTGACGGGGCGGCTGTTAACACACTTTTACTCAAAGATTACATTGACGAAGGTTGTTTGTACGGGGAGGAGCAATTTAATGCCCGGTTTCGAATGAGTCGGAAATTATTAATGATCTTGAGAGAGACGTGCCTTGGTTCCGTCAACGGGTTGACGCGAGAGGTTGGGTTGGCTTCACCTCCATTCAAAAGTGTACGGCCGCGATTCGTCAAATGGCGTATGGTACCGCTAGTGATTCGTTTGATGATTACTTGAAGATGTCAGAACAAACGATCAAATCATGTATTTACAAGTTTTCTAAAACTATAATTTTATTGTACGGTAAGAGATATTTACGTAAACCGTCGGCTACTGACATTCAACGGTTATATGCTTTTCATGAAGCTAAACACGGATTTGTCGGGATGCTCGGTAGCATTGATTGCACGCATTGGGACTGGAAAAATTTCCCCAATGCGTGGTGAGGTCAGTTTGCACGTGGCAATCATCCTCGACCAAGTATCATGCTTGAAGTTATGGCTTCAAATGATCTATGGTTTTGACATGCATTCTTTGACGTTATCGGTGCGAACAATGACATTAATGTTCTTAACCAATCACCTATATTCGATGATATGATCAATGGAACGCACCTGGTTCATCTTTTGAACTTAGAGGATCGCATTACAAGCGTGAGTATTATCTAGCCGATGGATTATATCCAGAATATGCTACAAAATTCAAGTCTCTTATGTGTGCAAAAGCAGAATGTATTAAATGTAATAATTATAAAAAGGCTCATGAGACGTCAAGAAAAGATATTGAACGAGATTTCGGTCTCTTGAAGAATAAGTGGTATATAATCGAACGGTCGACTCGATCTTGGTCTCAAATCAAAATCCAGAACATTATGTATGCTTGTGTGATTTTGCATAATATGATTTTAGAGGATTAAGGAGTGACAATTTGTCAATACAACCCAAATGAGGAGAAGGTTACGCACGAAGAAATTGATGAAGATCAAAAGCGAGTAAATCGACAAGAAATACGCAATCGAGAAATTCATAACGCACTAAAGGCGAACTTGATTGGGTATGTTTACGAAAAATCAAATCATTAGTAATTTAATTTTTATTTTAGTAATGTAATTTTTTTTAGTAATGTAATTTTTTTAATTATTAATGAAATATTATTTATTATGTTTTATTTTATTTTTATTAATGAAATTTTATGTTATATTTTATTTTAATAAAAATTAAAAAATAAACATTTAATTATCACACCATCATAATCACACGGATATACCTTTACCAAGTGATGGGTGGTGTGATAATAAGGGTAGTGACGTGCACCTTATTATCACATCACACCACAATCACAGGGATATATCACATGCCCACACCAATCAAAGTACTTCAAAATAACTTATTATTTGTTAGCCACATTAATTATTATAGTGTTGTTTACATTAATTGTTAAATAATCTATTATATTAATTACACCCTAAGTATTCAGTATGCAAAAGGTCGAGGGGGGTTATATAAGTTTAAGAGTTTGCTATCAAGGTTCTGCCTTGGTGGTCAGGGGAGTTTTTTTAAAGGGTTTCCCCTCTGTAGAGGTCATGAGTTCGAATTTTGCAAGGTGCACTTCATAAAACTAGGAACACCCTCTGCAGATTTCGAATTCCTTGGGGGATGTTCGGGTAGACTGATGTACGAGCCTCCCCTGGTGGGACGTGCCAGTTGAGCCCACTCCATTAAAAAAAAAAAGTCGAGTATAATTAAAAAAATATATAAAGAAAAAATATAAGGACAATAGAATGAAAAAGAATTCATAGTTAAGGTTATATAAGTTTAAGAGTTTAAAAATATATAAAACAAGAACATTATGTTTAAAAATAAATTGCAGTGTCCTTTATTTAAAAAAAAAGTTTAAATCTACATACAAACCGAAGAAGAAAATTAGAATGTACTTTCGTGAAATAGTAATTTAAAAAAAGGAATTTATCAATAAAAACTGAAGAAGAAAATATAAAGCAGTTTTTAAAACGGGTTTACGATTTCTACCCACAGTGGACTCAGGTTGAACAAAGTATTTTAAAACAGGTTAAACGATTTCTGCCAACAATGGACTCAGGTTGAACAAAGTAGTTTTTAAAACAGCTTATTATATGATTGTATTTTATTTCTAAAAAACTAAACTTTTAATACTTTTTAACTCCCAAAGGAAAATTACGTAGAGATAGAAGGCAAACGGGCAACAAGCTGCGCCGCCAACCCTTTTTTAATAGCAAAACCAAGTCTTTTAAAAACTACATCTACAGATCTTGGAGTCATAACATTACTATGCATGACCCGCTGTACTCGGTTAAGTAACTCCACGGCCTCTGGTGCAAGGAAACCAAAAGTGTCAAGAGCAAATGGTATAAACACGTGTTGGTTGTCAAGACACGCTTTCTCGTGTTTGGTCACTTTGCTCGAAGCAGCTTTAAGAGCAGCCTGACTCACCGTGAAAGCACTAACTCCCAAGCCCACCAGAGGGGAGACCCCTGTTAGATCTACACACGCATGTTTCCCACCTATCCACCCAAAGACCAAAATGTCAGCGGGTCTAAGTGTTGATCTTCCTTCCAATGGGTCCGTCAAGAAATTCACTGGTGCCTCTTTCTTGGTAGAAACCCCGGCACGCCTAAATATGTCAAAAAGAACATCCCTAACCAAGTCGTGTCGGTACTTGAACCCCGGGAGCTCTCTACAATGAACCGCATGCTCCCCATAGGAGTCTAAACACGCCTTACGGCAAACATGGCATAACTCGTCAACCGGGTATAGTGGAATCATGAGGCGATACTTAAGGATAGTACGATACTCCACCGGCGACATATGTTGGCCTAGCCCATCTATAGGGATCGCGAGAAGGTAATCTTGAGCATGTGGTGCTCGTAGACACTCAAAAACAGCTCTCTGTCTAACGGTCATTTCAAACTGGACTTCCATTTCACGGACGATTTTACTAAAAAGGGCACTCGCCAATGCATGTTGTGCTTTAGGGGGGGCGGTGTCCTTATTAGTGAAACCGCTGAAGTCAAAGCTTGAAATCGTATCACGAAGACAAGCCAAAGCACAATCATAATCAGAATCCATACCACATATGCCGCTGTCTCGTAAGATGTGGTCCTGTAACGCCCAAGATTGGGCCCTCGAGGCTACAAAGGCATAAGATGAAGCCTCTACAGCGGAATACAACCCCAAACCCCCAAACCTAATAGGTAGGGAAGCAAGTCGCCATTGGAAGTCTCCAAAGAAAGGACCTCCACAAACAACTATGTCCTCAATCGCCCCACGCAATCCTTCGTCAAAGAACAGCGCTGCCTCCTCCATGTGTACGGGTTGGCACGTCCTCAAGCCAAAGAAAAGTTTGGCAATACCCATACAAGATCGAAGCAAGAGTAGCTCACTCTGCGGGTCACGAAGTTTAGGAAGAAGACGCATCAAATTAACAGCGTTAGTAGCTCTCTTCTTAGCTAACCCACTAATAAAATTTGCATCTCTGCTGACGGCCCCACCAAGAAGTTTTACCCCGGATAACGGCCTCCCAATGTCCACAGGGAATAAACCATCATGAAACTTGCTACCATCACATGAAGGCCAAAATAACTCAGTTTTCTTAATATTCAGTTCAAGACCCAAGGTAGGACCCACCACCTTAATAATGTCTAACACTCTAGCACCTCTTCTGAATTTCCAATGACAGTCCCATCATCAAGATACCAAGCATGAAGAAGAAGCTTGCATTTGTCTCTAATTTGATGCACAAGGGGGTGCAAAACAAGAGCGAAAAGAAGTGGTCCCAATGGGTCTCCTTGTTGAACCCCGGTGGTGGACCAAATGTACTCGTCTCTAAGATACAATCTAGCTGGTTGCCCATATAGGAATTCTACCCACAAAGAAATAGACGGGCACCTCATCCGGACCTCGCGAAGTAAGGCTGATCTATCCACCAGATTAAATGCATTAGAAAAATCTACTGTAAGCATGGCCAGAGACCCATCCGTGTGACGTTCATTCAATACCCGGTTGACGCTATGTAAAATGGCCTCGGCGCCACCGGACACACCAACCCCAAACTGATAATCATTAAGGTACTTGGCCATCTCTTTACCGACACCCTTCATAGCAACCTTGGACACCAACCGCCTCCATATAGTACCCACTGCAATAGGTCGGATCCCGTTGTCGGGTTTTAAGAGCGGTGTAAGAGGAGCAGACGCAACAAAACCTGATAAACTTGATGGGCATCTCCCCCCTAACCACAAATTGACCACTGCGGTGATAGTAGTTAAAAGATCAGTGGCAACTGCAGACCCGTCTCCACATAAAGCATCCAAAATGTGTTGTGCTCGCAAGCCGTCTTTCCCACACGAAGTTCCCTTAGGAAACGATTTAATGCAACCAAGGACACTATCAACCTCCGCAACAAGAGGAGGCTCGGAGTATATTTCATTTGGCATAGATGGAGGTTGCCTGTGCGGGTGTTTAGCCTCTAAAGCTTGTATGGTATCGCCATTGTATGGAGCAACACCAGACGAGCATAACACCTTCACTGCCGCTGTAAAATGGCCATCTGCAACCTTACGAAGACACTGCCTGATGTTGGTATTGCCCACAGCTCCCTCCTTATGATTATCAATGCCTCCTGGGCCAAAAGATTCCAAGCTAGAACTGTTAAATATATTTTTAACTAACATGGCAATACCATCCTCTTTCCCCCAAGTGGCTAAAGAACTCAGGATTGAACGTTGTTGCAAGGCCCTCCTATTCCCAGACCTGCTTTCTTGCCTATTTTGTGGTCTAAACACTTGCAAAGTGCAACGAGGAAGAAGGAACAACCTAACCCATGCATCAATGGATCCCGGTTGGGCAACCACCTTGCAGAGAGCGGTCTTCAACGCTTGAGAGAAAGCCAAACGACAACTATGAGGAATGCTCTTGACAGTAACAATAGGCGCTTTAAAGACACGATCAAGGAGAACAACATCCAAAATAAACGACTCATGTATATTGGTTTCATCCACACAGATAGAAGGCTTCACAATACCCACAATGTGTCCATCCACGTCATTATCACGATCAGTAAAACGGACAATACCATCAGGGTGATGGCAGGCACGACTAATGGCATGTAAACTCATACAAATCCCACACATCCATTGACCTAAAACCTTTAAAGTACCCTCCACCGCCATAAACAACCCATGGTCCGTGGCAATAGCCTCTCGCAACACACTTCTACGTTCATCGCTAGGAAGGTGCAACCTCTTGAGATGAGAGATCAACCGAGAAATCCCCTTATTTCCCCCTTCACCATCCGGGCAACAATGAAACTTACGAAATGGGCATGGCAAAGGGCCATTCGAAGACGAAGAAGGGGTTGTCATAAAAAGAGGCGACAGGAGCCACGCCTGGAGTTGAAGCGTAGAATTAGGGTGTAAATACAAAAAAAATAGTATTGGCATTTCATCAAACACCTGGAGTGCATTCATCACAAGACTTTCAATTGAGAGTACCCATATGAGAATTTCGCCCCATTTGAAGAGAAAAGATCAGATAGTCATTCTTGATCGATTTAAAGGCAAAAACAACACAGGGAAAGGAGGAGTTTTACTTCAGATCTGCAGAGAAGAGATCGATCGAAACCCTAGAGAATAAGAGATCGATCGTAGAAGGAGAAGATACTTATGATTGTTGCAAGCTGTTATGTGATGGACGAGAAAGAAACAGCCGTCGCCGGACGTCTGATCGACGGTTTTGATCAGAAAACTAGATGGAGGGTACATGAGGTAGCGAGTACGGTTTTCCGAGTTTGAAGGGATTCCGACGGTGGCAGGGGTAAGACACGGCGGAAATGGAGAAGAATGAGGAGGGGAAATGTCAGTGTGAGCTTTTTCTCATTGCATGTCGCCAAACAGTTTATGACGTACCAGGCAAATGCGTATCTCCTTCTCTAGATCAACATTTTGTTAGAGTGGAACAAATCAAGAAAGGATTATATATTGCTTTTATACAAGCAATAAAAATATAAATTATCTTTTTAAATATATATATATATATATATATATATATATATTTAAAAGTTACATTTAATTAAGAACTGAAACAAAAGTATAATTTATTAAATATATTTAAAATAACATTTTTTTAAATAATTTTTAAAGTAATAAATAAAGAAGACAAAATTACAGAAAACATCATTTACATTTGTCTCTACTTTCATGTTACATCCTTAATGTTTCAAAATCACACTACGCATCCTTTACGTTTAATTTTTATTTCGGTTTTCATCCTTTACCAGTAACCCATTTAGTTTTTGGGGTTAAGTTTTGTCACATGCAAGTCATGTGAGGGTATTTACGTCTTTTTGCCTAATATTTAATATAACATTATTTATTTTAATATAACCTTATTTTTTTAACCTAAATCTTAAACCCACGTCGTCTTTTTATCAGTCTTTCGATGTCCGTGCCGATCTCTATGTGATTTAAAAACAAACAAATGTAGAGATGTATTTATGCATAGAATAGGAATTACCATTTGTGTATTCATACATTGATATATGCATAATCTTTGGTCTTTTATTGTTTGTTTAAAGAACTATACGAATTACCGAGAAAAAGAAAATAAACTGTTGCAAGTTAGGAAACTTTGTAATTCTTTATTGTAAAAAAAAAAAACTTATGTGACTATTCATTTGTAAAAATAAAGCAATGATGTATATAAATTTATGAATATGTGTAGAATACGAAATTAGAGAATGAATCATTTGAAAACTTCTAAATATTTTGAGAACGCGTCAAAAAACCAATCAAATCCATTTTTTTGTTTTACTGTATTTATTACTAGGTTAAAATCTTGTGTATTACACAGATTGATAAAATATAATATTACTATGTTAGAAACTCGTGTATTACACGAGTTATGAATTAAGAAAAATATTAAATAGCTAAAAAAAGATTAATTTAATTTTATTCACGTTGATGGATAGAATTGAGATCAACCCGCTCGAGCAATTCCTAAACCATCAAAAAGATAGGCGGATACTTCGAAAGACGGCAAATGATGGGTTTGAGAGGTTTAAAAAAAATAAGGTTATATTAAATATTAGGTAAAAATATATAAATACCCTCACATGACTTGCATGTAGTAAAACTTAACCCCAAAACTAACTGGGTTATTGGTAAAGGATGAAAACCGAAATAAAAATTAAACGTAAAAGATATTTAATGTAATTTTTAAACGTTAAGGATGTAACATGAAAGTATAGACAAACTTAAAGGATTTTTTCTGTAATTTTGTCAATAAAGAATGATTAGATAAGTTATTAATGCTTATGTAATAATTAATGAATTGAGTTTTTAATGCTTAAGGTAATAATTAATGATTTTAAAGATTATGATATTATACATCACCCTTTTTTTTTATTTGGGAAAATTACCAAAATAAAAATTTGACTACTCAAACTTATCAAAATGTACATGTGACGGCACTGACTCCCAAGCCGGCTAAAATCCACTAAATAGTTGGCTTAGCCGGCGCATTTTTTTGCTCGATTTTAGTCTGCTATATAACTTTACTTAACCAACTATTTGCCTTTGTTTAGCCGACTATTTGACTTTCTTTAGCTTGATATTTTTCTTAAAATAAACACAACAATCATATAATAAGTAGTCAAAAACAATATAAGTTTAGTGTTTTATTTTAAGAAAAAACAATCATATAATGTTTTTGACTACTTATTATATGATTGTTGTTTATATAAAAAAAATAGTCAGCTAAGAAAAGTCAAATAGCGGCTAAACAAATGCAAATAGCCGGCTAAGAAAAATCAAATAGAATGCTAAAATTGAGCAAAAAAAAAAAACGCGCCACCAAGCCTATTAAAATAGAATATCAAATACAACAATATTGTATTTAGCACTATTTTTTATATGATTGTTGTACTTATTTTAAGAAAAATAGCCGGCTAAGAAAAGTCATATATCAGGCCAAAATCGAGCAAAAAAAACACCCGTTAAGCCTACTATTTAGTGGGCTTTAGCCGGCTTGTGATTCAGTGCCACCACATGTCGTTTTCTGGTGGTTGAAACTCTAACAAAAAGTTGGTGGACACGGAATTTGGAGCCGGCTGAACTAGCCTACTTCAGCCGACTATTGGACTAAATGGCCACAACTTAGTAGGCTTAAAAAGTTTGTCCATTTTGATAATTTCTCCTTTTTATTTTATACTGGGTTATACACCCATGTATTACATGAGGTTGTTTAATAAGAAAATAAAAGTATAATAATGTGTAATTTTTTTTAAATAATGTATAAAACAAAAATAAAATTATCTGTTTCCTTAATTAATTAATAATTAGAATTCAAATTTTATATTATCTTTTTTAAAAAATAAAAACATTACTATAATTAAATTATAAAATTTAAACTTATTTAAAATTAAGAAAAATAAAAGATTTTGATGAAAAAAACATGATGATAAGATATGCCATTTCTTTCAAATCATTGATGAATAAGGATTCAAAGTCAATTTATATGTCTGTTCTGTATGTTCAACCGTCTGCATCATCTTCCTCCCCAACAATGGCAGTCGAATTCCACCTCTGGATATCCATTCCAGTCCTAGCAGTCATATATCTCCTAACAAAACACCTACTTCACAACCTCCATCATCTTCCTCCAACTCCATTTCCAATCCTCCCTCTAATCGGCCACCTCCACCTCTTAAAAAACCCTCTCCACCGATCACTCGCAAAACTATCAGCAACTTACGGCCCAATCCTTTTCCTCCGATTCGGATCACGCAACGTTCTCCACGTCGCTTCCCCTACCGCGGCCGAAGACTGCCTATCCAAAAACGACGTCGTCTTCGCCAACCGACCTCACCTTCTCAGCGGTAAGTATTTCGGTTACAACTACACTTCCCTTCCTTGGGCTCCGTACGGCGACCACTGGCAGAATCTCCGCCGTATTTCCGCCGTCGAAATTTTATCCTCCACTCGCCTGGACTCGCTCGCTCACATCCGTCTCGATGAGATCCGATCGATGATACTCCGGCTGTTCTCCGCCGCTGGTGACGATCCGGATCAGGTAGTTGACCTGAGATCCGAATTTTCCGGATTCATGTTTAACGTGATGACAAGGATGATGGGAGGAAAGAGGTTTTACGGTAATTTGGACGGCGGAGAGGTGGATGAAGCGAAGAGGTTTAGCGATGTGATTGAGGACACCGAGCACGTGATTTCAGAGTGGAAGATATTGGACATGTTGCCGAATTTCCGGTGGTTTTTCGCCGGAAAAATTGAAAAGGCGTTTGCCGCCGTGCAAAAGAGGCGGGATGATTTTATGCAAAAATGGATTGATGAATTTCGAGCGGATGGTTTGGGTGATGGAGATGGGAAGAAAACATTTCTGCAAATTCTACTATCTCTTCAAGATGTAGATCCAGAGTACTATTCAGACAAAATGATCAGAAGCCTGTCACAGGTATCATAAACACTGATATAAATTTTACTCAAAACCGATACGTTATAAACGTTTAGTAAATTGTTTGTAAACTGCATGGTAAAAATTCGTTTATGTCGGTTCATTCAATAAAGGAAGAGGAAAGAACATGAACACGATTATTTTTCTTCATTAAAAAACGAACATGAATGCTTGCACTGTTCGTTCGTTTATGTTCGGCAACGTTGGTTTTTGTTTGTTTGTATTCATTCATGGTCGTTCTTTAAATATTCTTTCGTATTTATATATTATTAATATTAGTTTAAAATAAGTTTGATTTTTAAATTTTAAAACACTTTGTTTAGCCCATTTGGGGTAAACCAATTTTAAGAATGATGGTATTTTAGACTTTTGTTTGAATATTCAAATTTACTTTTAACTTGTTCTTATTCGTTTGTGCTCGTCCGTTCGTGAGCCATTCGTTTAGAATATTAACGAACGAACGTAAACATGTTCATTTTCTTAATGAAACAAGAAAATCTTTTCGTTTAAATGTTTGTGTTCGTTTCCCAATTTGGTTAAAGTTAAATGATCAAACACAAACAAGTCTCGTTCGTGTTCGTTCGGTTTATTTATAGACCTAAAAACCGAAATAAAGTATTTTTTCGGATAACAGGCTCTATTACATGGAGGAATCAACACATCTGTGGAGACGATGGAATGGGCGATGTCGCTTTTACTTAACAATCCGGACGTTTTAAACAAGTCACAAACTGAAATCGATAGTGTTGTGGGACGTGATCGATTAGTGAACGAGGCCGATTTATCAAAGCTTCCATACTTGCAATGTATCATTAAAGAGACGTTAAGAATGCACCCAGCCGCCCCGTTGCTTCTTCCTCATGAGTCATCAAAAGATTGTGTAGTTGGAGGTTACCGTATCCCACATGGTACAATGTTGTTTGTGAACGTGTGGGCTATACAAAATGATCCCAGGATATGGGATTCACCCGACATGTTTATACCCGAGCGGTTTGAAGGTAAAGAATCTATTACTAAGGTGAAAGATGGGTTGACTATGATGCCGTTTGGGTCCGGGAGGAGACGCTGCCCCGGTGAAAATTTGGCTTTGCGTATTGTCGGGTTAGGTTTAGCGTCTATGATTCAATGCTTTGATTGGAAACGTGTTGGTGAGGGTTTGGTGAATATGGATGAATCGGGTGGGTTCAGCGCGCCCAAGGCTCAACCCTTAGTCGCAAAGTACCGGGCCCGTTCGGTTGTTGAGCATCATCTATCTCAAATCTAGTTAGCAAGGCCCACTTCTATATGATGTAGGCTAAGACGCTAAGTTAGAATAGTTGTTGGACTGCATTGGGCCAGAGATTGTTTGACCTGGAAGTTGGGCCTCACTTTGAATCATGTAAAGTGTAAAGCCCATCATATCTTTTTCATAATAATATTGTTTAGATCATTTGGAATGTTAGAAATTGTTTGAATATTATTATGACAAAATGACAAAATTTGTGGTTCACGCAGAAAGTTAGTAATTGGAAATGATTACTGCAGGAGGGAGATAGGGTTTACTTACTAAGAAAAAAAATCTTAGTTTACCCCTACTGGGCCTGGTGTTTGGGCTTGGGTCCATTTGTGTTCAACCAGAAAGATGTTAGTAGAGGTGGGTAACCCGGTTTTTTTCACCAAACCGGTTCGGGGTTTTTTCCAAACTACAAAACTGGTTTAGGGTGGAAAATATCGAAGCCTATACAGAACGTTTTGGGCAGGTTGAAAGCTGTTTGGGCGGGGTTGAATCCGGTTTGGGAGGAGCGCGATGGCACGTGGTATAAGGCCCAACAATTTGGGTCGGGTTCTAACAGGTTTGGGCCAAACCATCTTTTTGGGTGCCGGATTGGGTTATAGACCGGTTCGAAAATCCAAACCGGTTTTTTTTTCATCTCTAGACGTTAGCCATAAAGATCCAAATGCATGGACTAAAAAATAATTCTCCATCAAAGATCCAAATCATGAATTAAAAAAACACATATGTAGTGGGTTTTTGAACCGAACCGGTTCCAAACCGGCCCGAACCGGTTTGGTCAACGCAAACTTTAAACCGGTTTTGACTAAAACCGGTTCGGGTTAAACCGGTTTATAACATATAAAATCTTGAACCGGTTCAGTTCGGTTCTGGACCGGTTTGGGTTGGTGAACCATTTTAAACCGGTTTAAAAAATAAAAGATTTTTAATAAAATAAATATTTAACAAATAAAAACATAAAGTTCAACGTTTATTCATATTGTAGGAGTTCGGAAATCACAAAACATTACAAAATTAAACAAGATAATTCTAAAATACGAGAAAATGAAAACATATATATTTTTATTTTTTGGAGTTTTTTTTGTTTAATCTTCGTCGTCATTCTCGGAGTTACTAGTGAATCCTCGTAGTCTATCATCTTCGACGAGTTCTTCATTTGTAAGTGGGCTCGCCAATCCTTGGTTGACCTCGGATTCGTGTATGAATTCTTCAACTTCAATTTCGTCTTCAAGCGAACTTCTATCTTGTCTCCTATCTACCGCATCCAAATGGTCTTTCAAGCAAATGCACATTTCCATTGCCACGGGAGTGAGTCTACTTTTTCAGATAGATAAAACCCTGTCACTAAGAGAAAAAACGGATTCCGAAGCTACCGTGGAAGCTTGGACGGTTAGTAAATCACGGGCCATGGCGGAAAGGACTGGAAAAGTAGATTCGTTTCCTTTTCACCATGCTAAAATATCAAAGTCCTCAAAAACATCCGGACTAATAAATGATAAAAAGTTTGTTCCGGTATACCTTCCGAGTTCGCTACTCGGGGTGGAACCTCCAGCCCGTTTACTAAATTCATTTCTCCTTTCGTTATACAAATTTAAGTTAACATTCCTCGAGCTACTACTTGATGCGCCCGCGCCCATCGTATTATGTGGGGTTTGTGTTGTACCATATTTATTAAATAAATATCAAACAAATCTTGCAAACATTTGTTAAAATAAGTTTTTGTTACGGTTGAAAAATGAATATCTTTGGAATTCAAATCCAAATTGTAAGTTATTTTATCAATCAAGGTTTCAACACCGTAAACATTAATTGTAGGGTTTAATGCGGCGGTACAAGTTAAATATTTAATAAATTTTTCTTTCATCGGTTTTATCATTTTCGTAAAAAGAGTATTTTTATTTTCAAGTTCGGCTAATTTGTGACACATTAGAAATATTTGTTTAAGAGCCAAGGGACTTGTGGGGTAATAAATCCCGGATAAAAAAGTGGTGGCGATTTTGAAAACTTCAAGCAATTCGGTTATATTTTCAAGAATGTCCCAACTCGTAGACGAAAATTTTTGAATTTTACGACGCGGTTTTAAGGAAAGCAAATCATGAAAAATTTCTAAAGTTCCTCTTTGACGTATAACACTATGAAACATTTTATGAGTTGAATTCCATCTTGTTGGGAGGTCCCAAATCAAACCCGTATCATTACAAAATCTAATATATTCATGGTATCTTTTTTTGCTACTACTAAAAACGTTTTTAAGCATGACTCGAAATGCATTACTTAATTCAATAACGGGTTCAACTGCAAGCCCGTCTTGCACGGCTAAGTTGATGATGTGTGCAATATATCGACTATGAAAAAAAGCGCCGTTGCAAATCAGTTTATATTTTAATATTAATTTTTGAACCGCATTTGTATTATTTGAGGCATTATCAAAAGATATTGAAAATAATTTATTTTGTAATTTAAAATCGGTTATCACACCATCTAAAATGTGAAATAATTTTTGACCCGTGTGCGGATATTCAAACATATCAAACGCGATTGTACGTTTCATCATTTGCCACGTATTGAGATCAACCCAATGAGCGGTAACGCAAATATATGAGTCGGGAATACCATGTGGAACCGACCAAACATCGGTGGTTAAGTTCACACCGGTTTCCAATTTTTCAAAACCTAAAATTAATTCTTTTTTTACCTTTTTCCACATTTTTAGACAATCACGTTTAAGAGTACTACGACTTACTTGATGATAACGTGGTTGAAGGGCTTCTTGAATCATCCTCGTCACGAGCGGGTTGTCGAAGTGGTTGAACGACAAACCTCTTTGAATAACTAATTTCGTCATTCTATCTCGAACAATATTTGGATCGAAGTTCCAAATTCCACCTTCGCTTATCATAGATGCTTGTCATAGATGCTTGACCTTCACCCGGAATTTTCTTCAAACTCGGGCAAGATTTTTCCATATGAGTTCTTAGAGTAGAGTTTGAATCCTTTTTAAAAAAACTCACCACAATTTTTGCAACGAGCACGTTCCATCCCGTTAGACATCTCACATAGATCGTAGTTTGACCAAATTGCGGGGTTCCTCGTTGTTGGTATGATTTTCACAACGCTAACTTCGGAAGAGGAAACACCAAAACTTGAATCGGCCATAGCGTTTTTTTATAAACGAGAGTGTAGAGAGCGGGTTTGAGAAGAGTGATTTAACCAAAACACCCACTACCTATTTATAATGTGTTTGGGGGTTAAAATTGGTGAAAAAAAGACAAAATAACGGCTCCAAACGGCTATATAGCCATTTTCCCAACGGCTAGTTTTCTCATTTGACCATTAAACCGGTTTGCCAAACCGGTTCCTTAAACCGGTTCTCAAAAAACCGATCCTAAACCGCCCCTTTGCAGGGAAGAGTGAACCGGTTCTAAACCGACGGTTCACACCAGTTTGAAACCGGTTTCCCCTAAACTGGTTTAGTCTCGGGTCAGGTTTCGGTTTAAAACCGGTTTGGATTTCCAAACCGGTTTTTTTTTTCACCTCTAGGTTTAAAGCTAGAAAATTGATACACATTAAAATATACGTCATTTATATATTAATTTATTCTTTATTTATGTGTTTGTAGTGATAATTACGTTGAATACAATACTTAATTGGTTCATGTTTGATTTGTAGGTATAAAATCTCACAAGATTATGAATAATATAGAATTAAGGGTTAAAAGTGAAAAATCAAAAAACTTGGCAAAAGACACAGTCAAGTGGAAGTCGGTGGTATATAAGTAAACGAACCGTGGGACTATTCTAGCATTTAAAGCAAAGTTGATAAACTCTTAACATTCATATTCTTTAAATAATCATTCTCAATAATTATCATTGTCAATCTCATTAAGTATTTTTTGGGACACTGTGGATCGTAAGTAGACTTCCCAAATTCAATTTTGAAAAGTTTCTTTCTGCAGATGACACAATTACTAGAATAGTCAACAAAACTTTATATGCAAATAATGCATTAGGAAAGCAATCGACTTGTTTCAAATATTTTAAAACATCATTATATACTAGTTTTTATGTATCGAACAATCGTCTATCGCAATCAGCCTGAGTTTTTTTTATTTATCGACAGTCGAGTGGTTTTTTACGTATCGATTATTGACTATCGCCAGACGCCAATTGCAATCGCTAATCCCATAATCTGTCTTCTTTTTTTTTTTTCAAATAAAGATTAAAGAATAAATGTATCTATATTTATACTACTATATAATACATATTAGAAGGACATGCTGATAATTTACTAAAAAATTTAAAACACTTAACACAAATTGTTGTGCATAAGATACACCTTACCAACGCATAAAATGTGTTCAATTACCATTTAACCCCATATTTATAATTAAAACTCAACACTCAATAATTATCATTATTTAATACACATGAGATTATTTAATTCACTATATTAACTATTATTTTATTTATAATATTTAAAATTAAGATTTAAATTTACATTTACTATTTATATTTTTATAACTAAATACTATTTAAATTAATTATTATCTTATTTAAATGTTTAAGTATATAATTATTAAATATTTACATAGTTATAATAATAGTACCCAAATATAATAAGTGTTTAAAATAATTCGTGTTAGATTGCGTTTTACAAAAGACACTGGGTGTTACCCGACGCTTTGCGCGGAGCAACCCACTAGTTTAACATAATTGGTAAACAACTTAACTTTTGGGTTTACTAGAATACCATTTTAGCAAAAACAAAAAAGTCTTATTAGACCCCTTCTAGAACATGTAATTACTAACAAGTTTATAAATTTTTATATATGTTAATCGATCTACGGTATTTAAACGAGAACTTTTTTTGGGCCCCATCTAATAAAACATAGACCATGTACGATCGTCCACCCTGCGCGCCCTTGAAACCATCTAAGCAAACCATAACGACAATATCTATTCTCTTCTCATAGAACTTAAATTGTTATGTTTAATTCATTAACTGTTTTCATTTTTCTTCGAAATTCAAACTAGTTTCTTCTTGGTTTCAATTTTAGTTTTTTTTAGAAATTCGTGACGTATTAAATAAAAAAATATTAAATACTTAGTAATAATCGAAAATAAAAAAAATAGTTAAGAAAGAAAATATTAAATAAACAATACTCCTTTTTATAAAGGAGATGTTTTAAGACGCCGACCTTTTCCAATTTTAAGACGCCGGAGATTCCGTCGATAACGCAGGAGTCGCTTCATCTCCCTAACCGACGACGCCATTAAACCCCATTCAATGACCGGACCTTCAGTTCCCATTTAGGGTTTGGAGATGCGCCTGTTTGCTTTGCCGCCAGCGAGACCTTCCGGCTTCTTCAGTAGGCTAACCGCTCCTTAATTTCCCTTCAATTTTGACTCCCCTCCTCTTCGGCAGCCAACAACCTTCTTTAGATTGAATGCCATAAGGGGCGATTTCAATCTAAAATTCGCATTTTCTTGAATCGATCACGAACATGGGCGTTCGTCGATTCCTTCATCACCTACACGCGACATGTTCAAGGTAATCCATTCTCTTGACTTCACCTACATGCCTGTGTATCTAGGGTTTCGAAGATTGTAATATTCAGGTTACATCGCCGGTACGTATCTTTCCCTTTCGATTGCTTCTAATATTTTGTTGTTATGTTACCGATTTGGATTTTTGCTGTTCTTGCAAAGTACTTAATTGGCATGTACATATTTCTGATTTTAAACATTGTGGATGCTTGTATTTCTGATTTATTCTGGGATTTTTGGTTCTCTTTTTTATGTGGAAAGCATTTTTCATTTATTTTGGTTATCAAGTTATCAGGGTCATGTTTCTGCTGCTTTGGTGCTTGGAGGAGTTGATGTGACAGGCTACAATGGGCTCTGGTCCTCTTGCTGCAATGGTCATCTTTGAATTCGTGAAGGGCTTACTCTGAGTTCTCACAACTACTTATCTACCTTTTACACATTTTGATGATTAACAAGTGTTAAAAATTTACATGCTCTAGCTCAGAAAAGGTACCCATTTAAGGTGATAATTAAGTACCTAATTTAGTGAATAAAGCTATCTATGTACAGTCGGTTTAGTAGTTTCTTATTGTTATTTCATCTGCGCTTTCGGGAATATAACGATCAAATGGGATTTTATCTCTTGGACCCATTATTTATATAAAATAAAATAATTGGTCTGATGTGAAATCTGTTTCCTTTAGAGGACTAAAAGCTTTCTTTTTTTATGAAACAATATATGACTATTAATTACACTAATAATGTTAACAACTGGTTTATGTTTCTTGCAGCTGTAAGCAACAGTTACCGCATAAAATGTCAAAGGTTTTGCAAATTGTAAGTAACAACCTTGCCGGGTGGGGTTGCGTGACATGATGAAGATGCACTTTTGTATTGGTTGTGTTTTTTTAAACAAGCAATTTATTAAAACAATTAAACCGGTTTCAGGCCATTTTTTTCGTGTTGTTCTCTTTTTTGTTTTGTGTGTAAATTTTAATTTCCATTTTGTATATTCTTGTTCTACACAGGTTTTGCGTGTGAAATTGTGTAGGTTCCCAGATCTTGCTATCGCAGAGGTTTCCTTTCGGAAATTCGACGTTACTACTTATTGCTTCTATTCCTAATCGGTATGCGTTTATGCTATATGATTGCGTCTTCTCTTTTCATTAGTTGTTCTGCTGCATGTTAATGTGGTGTACGACTGTATTTGGGAATGTATGTATGAAATTTTTTGCATTTGCAGGGAACAATAGATGCATTTTTCTAATGTTTTGGCTATTTTTTATGTATTGTTGCATTTGGGGATATCCATATGACCTTTTTTTTGTGAAAACTACAGTAGATGTATATTTTTTGTGATTTAAGAGTTGTTTTGTTTCTGTAGTGTTGCATCTAGGAATGTTTACATGGAATTCCTTTTTCTTTGGGAACTGCATTAGCTCTATCTTGATTGTGCCTCATGAGTTGCTTATTGACATAATGCAGATGTGTTTCACTTTCTTTATTAAACAATGGATAGGCCATGCCGCCATGTACATATACCATCTTTGTGTTCTATAATATCTTTTGATATTGCTGTAATCATGCTCCCCTAAATATTGCTGTAATCAGCTCCACAACTTTATTACTTCATATAGTAAGCATTCAGGAGAGATCCCTTATAGTAATATTTACAAAATCAAAAAGCTGACAAATGGAAAGTTAAAACAGTTGGTTTTTGTAGAGGTTTTAATTAAGAATTTTTGCAGGAAATACACTTGGTTTTGTAATATTTTGTGTGGTTTATGTATTCTTCACTTTTGTCTGAATGAATATGGATTTTAGAGCATAATATTATTGTTGATGTTTATGAATCTTAGTTGTCTAGAGGTTGAATTAAACATGATATTTTGATGGATTTCCATCTGTATCGACACATTTGTTGTTTTACACTTTTATTTTCTAATGTATTGACAAGATTCTTGTTTCATAGCAGAACCATTTCATATGTTCCACATCTTGAGGATCATCCATGTTTGTATGCTCTAAAATTATATGTACTTTCATACTTATGGCCATCTGGTCAACATGTAAACATTGCATAATTATTTCTGCAAATAAAATTGAGAAAGCAGTTTTCTCAAGAGCAGGAGAGCTTGGAGTGCCGGTAGGCTTCATGTGCATGAAGGAATGCAAGTTTTTTACCTCAGTGTGTGGAATTATAAAATATGTATGCTAATTGACTATTTGTTAATTGTGACTTTTTTTTAGCTTTTTAACTTGCATATACCAGAAATCAAAAAGTTGTGCAATGAATTTCCCAAAACAGTAGTACTGCTTGATTATTTACCTTTTTGCAAACCTCCTATGTGAGTTGTTTCGACTCATTTACTTAAGAATGGGTCTGTTTGGGTTCTGTATTATTTCTAACGGGTCATTTGGATTAAGGCAAAGGATTTAACTAAAAAGAAAATGTTTCAAACGGGTCGTCAACACGTCAAGTTGGTTGAATGTGTCACGCATAGCACATTATTTATTTGTAAATATCAAATAAAGTGATAAGAATGTGTTTGTGACCCAAGCCCAATTTAACCGTTTATCCAACTCACCCATATATTTAGAAATTGGTATTTCAATTATGCCAGGTTGGATTCCATCTGATGACAGCAATGAAGAACTTGTGTTTGGGGGTAGTCTTAAATACTAATAATTTTATATTCTATATTTATCTTTCATTTCCTGATGATTCTTACTACTAATAACAACTGATGCAGCCCAAAATGATGATCTGATCCCAATGTTCCACCAGATGCAGAGGAAGAAAGCTCAGAGCCAAATGAAACTGCTAAGAATGAAAGGTTTTGAAGTTGTAATTATGCAAGTTTTTTTATTGTTTTTTTTTTTTTGTGTATCAATTATTCAATAACAGCTTAGAGCACACACTTCCTGATAACTTGGTTGCATCCCCTGCAAAGTCAGCCACCCCAAACCAGACTAATTTCTCAACTGCTATGCCAAAAGCCGGATATGGTGCTGCAATTCGAATACATGTTACTTCCAAATGCCAAGGTATACATCAAACCACTATATCCTTTTTAAAAATTCTTTTAAACCGTTTGAAAGTCTGCACTAATTTCTTTTTTCTTTTTTGAAAGTCTGCACTGATTGTGGTATTGGGTTTGTGTTTAGAAATGTGTTTTAAGACTGACTATCAGTGGCCTTTATCAAGTATATCTCTGTATGTGTTTGGCTTGTCTTAAATTAACCAGTTCTTGACTTTTTGCTTACGTGACCTTAAACTCTATAACTTTAACCATTTTCCATCATAAACTTTAGAGTATCTAAATTAGTACTCTTGGTGACTTTTGAATTAAAAATCTGTATCTTTCACTCAAGATACAATATTCAAGTGGTACTTTTAGTTATAATAATTGTATTTGTAATTATATTACACAAATTACTTATCTATGATACTGAAAAAGAATGAACTATATAAAATGATGATTTCTAACTTTGCATCCGATTTCAGGTAATTCTTTCTGTATCATTACCTGCTACCGTGGTAAGAAGAGGGTCGAACGGGTCAAACAGGTTAAAAAGGTAGGTTTGGGTTGTGTTGCGTGTTTGTCTAGCACATGTGTTCCCTTCGTCTTTCCCTCAATGGTTCGCAAGTATGAGACTTTTATCACAGGTTTGATTGTGTTATCAATTTCAAAGGTTTATGTAGGTTCATATTGGTATCATTCTATTTAAAATTTTAATAAATTTAATTTTTAACTTGTTAATGATTTTGCCCCAATGTACTCTCTGTTTTGTAAACCACTACTGACTTTTTTTCTATTAAGTTTTAGATGGTTTGCTAAGAAGCTAACGGGAGAACTCTTCGGATAGGTTGGACATGATTTGGTGCAGTTGTTTATAACTAAAATCATCCTAGACTCACTTTTGGAAGTTGGAAGGTTTTCCAAGAAGCAGCGTTCGTGTAAATCGATGAAGAAGAAGGCGAATCAATGAAGGGGCTCCGGCGATGAACGGGGCTGGGATACCTCACGAATTTGAGGTGCCAACCCCCAAATATAACGCTCAATCCTTTTTGGCTAGGGGTGACGAGATGGGTTGAAAGTCGCTTTGGATAGGCAAAAGAAGTATGCCGATAGAAGAAGAAAGCCGTTAGAATTCCGGATAGGAGATAAAGTTATGTTGAAAGTCTCTCCCTGGAAGGGGGTTGTTAGGTTTGGTAAGCATGATAAGCTTAGCCCCCGCTATATTGGTCCTTATAAGATTATTTCTCGCATTGGCCCAGTTGCTTACCGACTCGAGTTGCCGCAAGAATTAAGCGGAGTGCACAACGTGTTTCATGTTTCCAATCTGAAAAAGTGTCTAGCCGACGAGACACTCATGATACCTCCTAATAAAGTTCGTATCGATGACAAATTTCATATTTGTGATGAACCCGTGGAATCACGGATTGGATTGCTCACAAGTTGAAACGTAGTTGCATCAAGTTGGTAAAAATAAGGTGGAATTCAAAGCATGGTCTTGAGTTTACGTGGGAACGTGAAGATGAGATGAGGCAGAAGTACCCGCGTTTGTTCAAGTGTGTTCGTAACCAAACTGTATAGTTGAAAATTTCGGGACGAAATTTCTTAAAGTAGGGAAGGCTGTGACATTCGACGATTTTCAGGTTAATTACCGTTAAGCCCTGATACGCATCATAAATTAATTATACGCATCTTAGACTTAATTTTAGTTAATTAGGATATTATAAAGTCTAGCAAAGCCCTTCGTTTACAAAAATTGGCATTTCGTGAAATTTCGGTACCGCGTATCGGTAAAATGCCCGTAATACGCGCTGGTAACGACCCGGTAAGATAAAAATATCCGTTTTGCCAAAAAATACTTGGATAAAATTAAATTGGTGGATTATATGTGAAAATTATGTGCTACTTATTAATTGTTGCGTTCGGTAATTTTTATCGCGTTTTTACCGGTATTTTAACCGTTTGGGTCACCGCAAGTGTTAAAAATTCACTTTTAGTAAAAAAATATGATCTTTATCGATTATGATAGAGAAAAATTAGTAGTTAATTTATATAATTTTTATTTGATGAGAAACCATGTTTAAAATGGTTTATTTTTATAAAAGGTTGGTTTTTATACAAAGAATTACCTACTTATGAGTATTTTTATAAAAAAATGGTCTTCTAGAAGTCCCTCCCCCTTTAAGAATCTGCTGAAAAAAAAATATGGGTCCCACCCACCACAAATCATCTAATCTAATTATTTTACCCAAGGTTACAGATTTACTTAAAACCAATATTTTACATCAAATCCTCATCATTTCTTTGCATGAATACCCATTGAACCAACTCTCCCCTCTCCCTCCCTCTTGAGTCCGTAAACCAGCCCCCCATCCCCCTATTTATACCCTTCAACTCTTGCAACAAGTCTCCACACCATCTCTAAGTATTATCTCTTTAAGTTCTTAAGTATTTTTGAAGTTTTTATCGTGTTTTGAGTCTTGGAGTCTCTTGGAGCTGAGTTTCCAGCAGAAAATACTCCCTTTTCACCTACATTTATAGTGATTTCCCTTGATTTATTTAAGTGGTAAGAAAACCCCATCTATTCCTTTACTTATTTTATCGAATTTGACACTTACAAGTTCACCACCAACTAAGAGGAACTTTTTTATAAAGTTTTAAATTAAATTATGGCTTATTATTGAAGGTTTTGAAGTGTTTACGGGTGTGTATGTGTGTCGTGTATATATGTATGTATGTATTTGTTCATATCTTGCAAAATGTTACGATTTATGACTTGATCTTGGCATGCAAACAAACGTTTATTATGGTTAGTTTCAAATAGTAAATTAGGATATATTATTGTATAAAAGCATGATAGATTATGGACGGATCATTGATTTGTTGATTTAGGTGTTTATTGCTTAAAATTGTCGTTAAAATGCATGTTTAAATTAGGGTTTTGAGTATGGATTAAAAGGATTATTGAAATCTGAAAATAATGTGATAAATGTGATGTATTTTGGCTATAATAATCTGTTCTAAAAGTATATCATGTGTTGGGATGATTGGTTAAATAGTGGACTAGCTTATGATGCTTAAAAGTACGCTAAAACGGTGAAATTTGGTCATAAAAAGAAAATTGTTAAAAATCTGGAGCTATGGCAGTAACTTGATGATATTTCATGTTTAAAACTTAGATTTTTAGTTATATGTATGAATCTTGGTGTTTGGATGCATTTCGTTAGGTTTTACGGTAAACTAGTCGTAAAAATCGACTATTTTCGGTATGAAAAATAAGTGTTCTATAAATCTGATTTTGAGCAGAAAGTTTGGTCATATTTTATGGATTATTTACAGCTTTTAAGTTATAAAAAATTGATTAACGCCATTAAACATGTTTCTATATGCATTATTTGACTATTCGGTTACCTCGTATGCATAGAAATTGCCATGTTTTAGGTACATTGATGCTAATGTGATGAAAGATTGTTTTGATTCATGAAACATGGTTTGTCAATTATGATTTCATGTTATGAGATGATATGTGGTCACTGGTATTGGTAAATTGAGAATTTGACTAGTAAAAATTGACCGTTTTACTTAAATAATGCGTATATGCAAGTAGTATGATTTGGGTATGTTCACATATGATCTAGGACTTATATATATAAGTATGAATGTTTTTATGAGCTATTTGGTTATAATTTCACATTTTGATTGTTGATTAGCATTTTATCTAAGGGTGCTTAATCCATCGTTTTCATTAAAATCTTAACCGAGTGTCGAAGTCACCAACGGTTCTCGTAAATAAATATTTTCTTAAAAATATTTTAAGTCTAGTAGGTTGGATGAACAACTTACTTGTAAGACTTGAGTTCGATTATTAAAATGTCTATCTTATTTAGGGCACTATTAGGTCCGATCGGCGTTCGTGGGCGTAGTTGCTAGTACTTGTCAATTTCGTTGTTCTTTGCTCAAGGTGAGTTTTCACGGCCCCTTTTCAAATTATTTTAACCGTTTATAAAATATGGGGGAAGAACATGCTTTCGTTCGTTCGTTATCATGATACTTGACTTACTTATATGTGTTTGTGTGATGGTCTCGAGTAAGGGCATTTTTATATATATTCGTGTAAATCGTTCATGAATAGCCCCCGCCGTTATAATCATTAGCCTCTTGTGGGCCACAGGATATATTGATAGATCTATTTGGGTATGACCACCCACTCTCGTGATTAGTAGCGCTAATCGGTCGTTTGTACGAGAGAGTATATTTTGAAAGGTTTTGTGGGACATATTATTTATTTCGTGTTTCGGTTTGATTATAAGCTCTAGGTACTATCATCTTGTTGTTTCCCTTGCTAGTTTACAACTTATCACATGTTAGTCAAAAGTTGCATGATAGTTCGGTTAGTAATTATTTAAACCTGTGAAACTCGCTCAACTTTTTGTTGATGTTTTTAAACATGTTTTTCAGGAAAATAGATACAAGCACGCGCGGTCATGAAAATGGGCTTTTGACAAACGCTTCACATGGGAAGTTCATTTGGGACTATCTTTTGTAATATGATCCACCTAGTATTGGATCATTAAACTTATGTTATGTTTAACCTTAATTTCATCTTATGTAAGATTTATTTCCCTAATTTATAAATAAAAGTGTTTGCTATTATATTATGGGCTCCAACTTATGTTACCACCATGTTGTCATAAACATTTCCGCTGCGATTCGTTGTCTTGGGGTGTGACAGTTAAGTTGGTATCAGAGCTTAACGGTAATTAACCTGAAAATCATCAAAATATAAATATTTTATAAGCAACTTGCATTCACCTATGCAAATGAGGTATAATTTATTAAAAACATTCGTTTAATCAAACAAATATTTACACAAAATTAATTTGTCGGAGCCGCACATCGTGCAAGTTCTTTACTAGAAATACATAAACCGTACATTATGCATGCACAACTGTAGTTTTTTAAATACAATAGCATAATACTAACCAAACATTAGCCAAAAACCCCAAGAACAACTTGCTAACTGAAGTATCTTTTTAAAAACCGACTGCAAATACTTTCCTTGAGCCTCGATTCTCAATTGCAGATGTATTTGAATTTTTTAAAAGAATATGCACTAAGATATTATTTTTTGTTTTATGTAAGACTACCCATATCTAAACAGGTACATTATGCATGCACAACTGTACTTTTCTAAAAAAAAACATAACATCGTGTTTAGGAGAGTTTACTAGCACCGCTTTAATTCGGTGTAACAAAGGATCTCTGTCCTTTTAAGTGTAGACATTTTTTTATGATCAATTCTACACTTATAAGCGTGGAAATTCTTATGAATTGTTTTATTCTCCAAGATTATACATGTAAACGTTTTCTACTTGTAAAAATTGTCCGGGACTTGAATGTAGTTTTTATTCATGTAAGCAATGGTGGTATTGTTTTATGAAAATCACAAAATTAGTTTTCAAACATGTGAAAGTATTTTGGACTTGTTAAAACCACTTTTGACTAATCTGCTCAACAATTTCCGAAAACCACAATTTGAATATATTGTCACAATTTATTGTAGCTTATTTTAACCAATTTTTAATGACTGAAACGCTATTTATATAAAAAAAAACTCATTGGAGGTGAATTTCGACCACTTTAATCACACACATGCGGTCCTGATGTATGCATTAAATTCCATTTTTGTCTATATTTACTTACTCCGTTACACTATGTAGGTTAAATAATCATAGATAATATGATATGTGTTGTAAAAATCTATACCCTTGAGTACAAACCAATTGATAAACTAACAAAAGACGAGTACAAACCCGTAAACTGTACAATCCGTCGCAACGCGCGGGTTTTCCACTAGTGTTAAATAATTAAGAAAAAAATATTAGATTGGTAAAAAAAATATTTATAAAGAAAATACTAACTGCTTGACAAAAAATAAGCAGGAAAAATAATCTTAGACTTACAGAATTGTGGCACTTGGTGCAACCATTTATTTATTTATCAGGTATAAATTAACTTTTAGTTAGTTTAGTTTATTATTTGATTAAAGATTCACGTTTGTGATATCGAAGTGACAACACTAGAAGTTTTTACTTTGTTTCGTATTCGACTCAACAATTTCGATGTTTTAATTTTTTTTTTTAATTATGAATGATAACGTATTAATTTTAGCATCTTCTTTTATTAGTATGAAAAAGTAACACCTGAAATTTCGGGTTAAAATCTGTAAAGTATTTGGTGTGAAGTGCGAGGGATCACATGCATATGTTTACAACGGTGTTACCAACAGTTCCAATTTAAACCTCAAGTCAATGATGAAATGAAGGATCAAAAAGGTTTGAGTTTAAGGAGGGAATTTGTGGAGTATTAAACTCAAAACAATCAGTTTTTTGTGCAGTTTTCAACAGGATTTTGAAGGAACAAACGTTAACCAAATTATACGTGTAACCTATGAATTTTAGTGCCCCAGATGTCTAGTTTCTCATGGTGTAAGTTTCGGGTCGTTTGGAATAACATACAGAAAGTTATGGCCATTTTAGTAACAGATGCCAGTTGTTACCACACTAGTTAAAGCTATAATTATTGTCTTTACGGCAATGATTTTTTTTTTAAAAAGCAAGCGGAAATATATAACCAAAAATGGAAAACCAACCCTAAGCCAGTGGCTCGGGGTAGCCCGAAATTACAAAACACGACCACACAAAAAAAAAACGGCCCCGCCTAAGTGACGTTAAGCCGAAACGAGTTCCAAGCTTTCCAACTAGTGTTCCATAAGTATGTCAGTTCCTTGATTTGTGCCACACAATAGTGATCAGTCGAGGTCTTATCTTTGAAAATTTTTTTGTTTCTTGCGAGGCATAGATACCACATTGTAGTTAGTGCAATGATATGTATCATTTTATTTTTCCCTTTCATGAGTTGTAAATCTTCTATATAGGTGAACACCTATTTGATTGAGTTCACATTATGGGTTGTTTGCACGATCTCCGAATTTGCTACCATATTGAACTTGCAATCACGCGTGTGACCAAAAAATGATTTGCACTTTCTTCTACGATGCCACTGTTAAGGCAAGTCGTGTCTAGTATCGGAGCTTATATACAAGCAAGAGCATCCCTAGTTGCTATTCTCCCGTCCATAGCTCTTCACGTGAAAACTATGACTTTTAGTGGAACCAACGAGTTCCACCTAAACTCCGGGCAAGAAAAATGTGCTCCCCGTGCTTCTTCCAACTCTTTTCTGACCGTGCACACTCTAAACTCTACCTCATCTGCCATCCTCCACCCTCAAATGTCCTCCTTCTCGTCCAGACTCACCTGTGTCAATAAAGAAACTAGATGGTTTTATTGAGAGTGATATATATCTTGTAACTGACCCCCTTTCCTTGCCAAACTCCACTTGTGAAGATCTTCCGAATAGCAGCCTGCAACAAAAATCTTTTTATCTCTAGCCAAATAAAATAGGTTAGGAAACACATGTTTACGATATCGATTTCTTGTTAATTAGGCAAATACACCCATTGTGACTAGGATGAATATCTTGTATTGGAAAAGTAGCAGTTCACGCAGTCAATCCCCCCGAGCCCAAATAACTCAATTTTCTCCCATAAACTATTTGTGTTAGTGGATTAGTTCGATCCAAAACTTGAGATAATGATGTAAACGAAAAAAACTTTATAAGTATCTGTTAATGGAGTTGAATTTACCAAATTCTGAGGAGTTGGTGTCCAGTTATGCAAACTGATCCAATCAAAACCTCGTGTTGTTACCTAACCCCACTTTACATTTAATTTTCTCCAGGATATCGATGTTAATTTTCCCGAAATCTTTCTGAATTCAGATTATATTCTTCCAAACCCGTGTTACTAACTTTTTTTTTATTGTAAATGTGTTGTACAATCTTTGTCCACCATGTATTGCTTCAATTATCCTCTTCCACGTGTGATCTTTGTCATTCTTCAGTCTCCACCACCACTTTGCAAGTAATGCCAAATTCAGGCCCCTAATGCTTCCCACTCCGAGTCCAACTTTACCTTTTGATGTCACAATTCTCTCCCATGCTACCCATCTTAATTGTTTTGGCCATGGAACCGCACCCCATAAAAATTTTCTTCAAATTCCTTCTAGCGTATTAATCACACTTTTAGGAGCTTTAAAAAGTGATAAATAACAATCCGATATGCTTCCTAATACTGCCTCGATGAGGGTAATTCTTCCTGCAAAAGACAATGTTTTGGCCTTCCAATTTAATAACTTTTATTGAATTTATCGATCATTGGTTTACAAGCAGTGGCGTACTTAGCATTTGCTAGGTGGGTCGGCCGACCCCCATAGAAATTTTTTTCCTACTTGTTATATATGTGATATAATTTCGACCGGCCCCTATGAAATTTTGGTACCGACCCCTGTTTTATCTAATAACTTAATTGGACATTTGGAATAAACGAGACTAAAAACTTAGTCATTTAAACAATTAATCTCATGTTTAATTAACTCATTACTCATTTAAACAATTAAACCCATATTTACTTAACCCACTACCCGTTTAGAATTTTAAAAGATTTAACCAGAAAAAAAATCTAAGTAGCGGCAATCTTGATCCATCGTCTCGACATTTCATATTCACGCTTCACGCAGTTTGTAGAACAAAAAATTGCTAATTACGATTTTTGCCATGCCTCATCACGATTTTAGACCTCTTCGCTAATCACACCTTTATGATTCTATACCTACTAGTTGATTATTCACAGCCTTGCGCCGCTGCCTCCTCACAATTATAGATAACTTTTTTTGAGTTTTTCTCTATGTTTTGAATTTTGCTTATCATATTATTTTGTTATAAACTATACCATATGTGTTATTTGTTAATTGTAGTTAGTGATAATACTAAGTGACTTGACCTGACCCGGATTGAACCGGACTGGAAAAATTAATATTTAACGATAGACAACCGACCGTAAAAATTTCGACCCCCATGAAAAAAAAATTCTCGGTCCGCCACTGTTTTCAAGTTTTGATTCTATTCATATTATCTCACACCAGCATACCTAGGTATATGAACGAGAAGTTGTCTCCTCTACAAGCGATATTGGTTGTCAAATGATTGACGGAGCCTTGATCCATGCCGACCCCATATGCCCTACTTTTCCTTAGATTTACCTTCAAACAAGAACATAGGTTGAATACTCTCAGTATTCTGTTAAAGTTTATAATGTTAACCAGACTCCATTCCCAATAGAATACGACATCATCGACGTAGAATAAATGTGACAAGGTTACACTAGTCCCACCTAATGTAATTCCTTCAAACCGACCCGTGTCGATTGCCTTCATCGTCATAATGTAGAGGGCTTCCATCACTAGGATAAGTAGAAAAAGGGGATATTGGATATCTTTGTGTTAGGCCTCTTTTTAAGCGAAATCTATTGACGGGGACCCGGTAATCATCATAGATGCACATCCGGACAACAATATTCCTAAAATCCTATTTCGTGTGATGCATTCACCAAAATGTTTGGCCGAAGAAGTTGTTGTTGCTTATCATGATGTTAATGAGTTTGTCGTTTTGAATCAAATAGAATAACATGTCACTATCTTAGATAATGGAGTGAATTATTTGTGCAATAAGAAATTAACCATTTATTATCCCCTTAAATGCACAATGTGAGGCGGAATTGAAATTGGGAGAGTTAAGAAGGAAAGTTGAACAACTACCCTAAGTTGTTTATGTGGTGGCGGGTTTCGGGGATGATACCCAAAATTAAAGGGGATGATTTGTAACGAACCAACTTTCGGTTTATTAAAATAAAATATTTTATATTATTTGAAGTGGTGGAATTAAACTAAATGGAAGTTTTGGGGTGTTATGTTGCAAATAAATGGTTTTGACTAACTTATGGCAGTATGGAGATCAAAAACTGAAGTTGAGAGATTGATATGTAATTAAACCAATTTAGTTTTGGTCTTGGTGGAGAAAAACGCAGTGTGTGTCTTGCGAAAATGAGAAGAGTGGATAAAAACGCAGCTAAAATGAGAAGAGAGAAAGACACGGAGAGGCTACAAATCGAAATTTGGTGAAATGCATGAAGAATCAAGATGAGTGGTGGTGTTCATCTTCTTCAATAATACATGTAAATTCTGTTTCAAACCTTGAGTCCACCATTAATGATGTTCTTGGTGGGTTTTGAGGTAAATCAAATTAGAGGCTGAATTGGTGGTGGATTATGGTTCCGATGCTTTTCACTCGGTGTCGGTCTCATTCTTTATGGTGTCAGCACGTCTCCTAAAAAATACACTATTTTGAATACAACTATGATTAAAAATAAATTATAACGGGGTGTAAAAAAACAAAAACGAAAGTTATTAAAGAAAAATAAAATTATATATACTATAAGGGGTAAATTTGAAACTTTAGAAACTTAAAGGTGACTTTTTTCATTTCATCAAACTTGAGGGGAGAATGGCCCCATCGACACTTCTAATTAAGTTAGTATGTAATGTAATTGCATTGATCACCTTCTTGAACAAAAAAATTGACTTTAATTGGCAAACAGTTAATCCATTTGAGGATATAACTATCCTGAACAAACATCCAGGGGCGGATGTAGTGAAGCGGGGGGGGTGCACAGGAACCCCCCGAGTTTTGAAATTTTAGTGTAACGGTAGGTAAAAAAACTAGGGTGAACCCCCTAAAATATTATAGGGTGAACCCCCTTACGACGGCGCCCACTGCTGCTCGGTTGATCCGGTTGTGAAGCTATAAAACTAAGAACTCTTTCTTGAACTAAATGTGTGTTCTTGAGCATTCATATGATTAGAGGTAAAAAATTGATAGAAACAAATGAGTAGATGACTCTTAAATACAAATTAGTTGATTTTGTGAACATTTGAAGCATAATTTTCATGTTTTTTTCTTTGCTTTAGACCTCCAAAAATGGTTGAGCCGCCCCTGCCCGACCCGACCCGACCCGACCAATCGAACCGAACCGAAAATTTTTATGTCCGGCCCTATGAAATTGGATCATCTAAAAACAGTGAACCCCCTGAAAAAAAATTCTGGATCCGCCACTGCAAACATCCCTCATTCAATTTCTAAAGGAACCGATATCTTTAACCGAGATTGCTTCTCATATTGACCAAATCACTTACCCAATTATTTTGATTTTTGTTTCCTTGTATTTAGGAGAGTTTTTCGATTTCTTTGTTTAGGGTGATCATCTCCTTTGTTATATGTTGATGTACCCATTGTATTGAAGATAAGGCCAAGGGGAGTACCCCGTGAAACTAGGAGTGAAGGTGAGGTGGCATCGTGGTCGGCGTGGTCCACGAGCGTGGAACCCAAGCATGAAGATCTCCCCAGCTTGAAGAAGAAGATGTAGCTGTTGGGAGTGGGGCCTACCTCCTCTCAAACGGTCAGTTTTAAAAAAAATATATTTTATACTATAAATATAAACAATCTCAAACATATTTTTACCATCTCAAACACATATACGTCTTTATTAAATCTCAACCATCTCAAACCAATTTTTAATCCAACCCTCTCAAATGGATTCACTCAATTCACCCTCTTCCAAATCCGAAGGTGTCACTCCAATGTTTTGCCACAACTCTTATTGAAATACTTAGAGACGATGCCGAAAGTTTAATTAAATATTACTTTTGCGACGAGCCGACATGCTTGGTAGCCTAAATTTTATGCATTGGGAGTGGAGTAATTGCTCAAATGCACGGCGAGGGCAATATATGCGAGGTGATCATCCGAATCCAATTATACTCGAGGCGGTCGCATCACAATATCTATAGTTTTTACATGCTTTCTTTGGAGTTGTGGGTCCAAACAACGACATAAATGTGCTTAACCAATCCCCACTATTCAACACCATGGTTAACTGAACCGCACCCGGTAGTTATTTTGATCTTAGAGGTACAAAATACAAGCATGGGTATTACCTAGTTGATGGTATTTATCTCGAATGGGCTACTGTTGTGAAATCGTTTTATGGCCGGAAGATAACCTAGAAAATATTTCAATCGGCGATAAGAATCGGCAAGAAAAGATATTAAACGTGCTTTTGGTGTACTAAAACAAAATTTTCATATAATGAAAAACCCAGCACGTGCATGGAAGCTCGAAAGAATAAGGCGTGTAATGTACACTTGAATCATCCTACATAACATATCATTAAGGATGAAGGTAGGGCAATTTGCGAGTTCAATGAAGAAGAATTTGAAGCGACAATTGGATTATAGGAAGTTAGCGAGGCCCAACAAAGTGTAAACGAACAATATAAACGCAATACACAACAATCTTCTCTAGGATTTGGAACTTCAACTCGACTAGGGCTGTTCACGAACCATACCGTACCGAACGGACATTTGCTCGTGTTTGGTTCGTTTTACAACCGAGTAGAAAATCGAACGAGCATCATCTAAGCATTAAATATTCCGAGTGAGCGGTGAGCAATTTTGACAACCCTACTGTGTAGTGTGCCCTTCGAATTGTAGAGCCGCAAAAGCTGCTCGTCGCTCGGCGTCGTTGACCGTGAGTTGCAAAGGCTGATCCGCTGACCAAGAGGGAGAGACGAAAATAAATTGCCGATTTGAGATTTGAATCGTCGAGCCGCAAAGGCTGCTCATGCGGGCGACGTCCGATTAGGGTTAGAGATTTTAGACATAAACGATTTGAGACTTGAATTGAGGAGAAGGCTCTGAGCGTGAACTAGTGAAGTAACGTAATTACTAAAAAAGTTTTTTGTTCTTTTTAGTTATTAAGTTGGGCTACTCTTTACTAACTATAAGAAGTTCCATAATGGATTGGACAAAAAGATTTATTTCTAAATGTATAAAATATTAATTCATTATATATATATTTTAATATATATATATACATATATATATATATATATTAAAATTAATTCGAGCCAAACCGAACGAGCAACGAGCGAGCGTACCTTTGCTTGTGCTCGGTTCGTTTACAAACCGAACCGAAATCGAACGAGCATATTTCCGAGCATTTTTCGAACGAGTTCGAGCAAGTTTCGAGCGTCGAGCATTTTGGACAACCCTAATCTCGACTCGGGCAACAATTAAAGTCTAGTTTTATTATTAAGTTTTTTTTATGAATTTTAATTATTACTGTATTTTTTTCCTTTTTTATTATTAGTGTATTTTTTTAGTTTACTACTCAAAAATTATTATTGTCCTTTTAATTTGTTAATGTTTTTTATTAATTACTAAAAAAAATTAATATTAAATTAAATTAGAAAAAGAAAATGACGTGAGGGTGTGGAACCATTTCCCTCAGATGTGGAGGGTGTGGAAAAACTGTAAAAGTTGATGTGGCGCTGTCGTGGAGGGGTGTGGAAAGTTGTGAATACTCTCCTTAGCCTATCATTCAATACTAGTTTTTTATGGTATCAGAGCGGGAATTAGAAAAACTAGAAAACAAACCCTAAACCGTCAAAGATCACCATGGCCAACGACAAAGAGAAAAACAAAAACGAGGGAGATGTTGACACAAACTCACCCTTCTATATCCATGTTTCAGATTATCCCCAACAAATGCATGTAAATGACATCCTAATGAATAACAACTACAAAGATTATGCTCAAGAGGTGATGAATTTCTTGTTTATTAAGATTTGTAATACATTTATCAGGTTTTAAATTAACAAAAATGATTAATACTTTCACTAATTACACACAATAGGTAAGCGGACCTATCGCAACATAATATAGCTCAGTTAAAAAACTAAGTATCGAACCCAAGGGACACAACTGTAACATCCATGATTTTTTCGGCCTTATTTTTACTACTCCGACACTTGTAATACCAGTATCTGGTGACTTTCATTTATAAAACTGTCTCATTTGCCCAGTACATTTCATAAGTATTTATACATACATTTAATGCAACTATTTCAAATCCTAAAGTAATAAATATTTATGTAGGGTATTATGTAAATAATAATTGTTACCCTTCTTTTATATAAATATATATGTACATACCAAGTTATTTTCTAAACCTATATATATATATATAAACAATTTACAAAAAAAAAGTAAAATCAATCAGGGTTTATGTGTCTCAATCAAAATTAATCTTATTTAGTAAATTACATTTCGATTTATTTATTTATAACCTTTGATTATAGCTAAATGATTTATTTGATTTTATAAAAATTTCTAGATTAAATGATTTCATGACTTATAAATGTTCAGGGTTGAAAATGTAATTTTTGAAACCTAAATTCCAATTAAAAATAAGTTACATACATAAAATAATAAAGCCTTAAAATCCCAAGGACCTGTTTGGCCAAACCCAGAAACTGTAGGGGCATGATTGCAACATCCTAGTGAAACCCCTTCTTCCCCATTCTGATCGCGTGTTCGAGTCCCACACCCACCGGTTCTTGCACGTTTATTCCCGAACTCGTGTTTGTGATATTCTCGCACAAAACTAAAATCGGCAAAACGATCGTGGCACCTAATCGATCCATTTCCCACACGTAATTGGATTTTTATGAAGTAATCATGGTATGACTCGTAACCGTTCTTAACCTTGAATGCCATTTAATCTATCGAACCCTTACTGCCCAAAATGCCTATAAATAGCGGTCCCAAATCATCGACGACATCCAATGTAAACTCCCCACACCCTCAAATCCATCGCATCTTGTCCCTGAGCTCGAATAAAGTCGGAAGAAGCCGAAGCTGCGTACCGAGTCTCCCTCTCTATTTACTTGACCATTGCAGGTATATTTTAGGTCTACGAGTTCGTCTTGAGCTAGGGATCAATAGCCCTATGGTTTCGGGCTCGAACCGTTGACCCATGGGGAATATTCAGGGGCTAGGGTTACGGGTATCCATTAGGGAAGAATATGGCTTTGGGTTCGCGTGTTTTAACCAAAACGAAACCAAACTAGACACGGCTTCATGCCCTGGTCCGATGGTTAGTGTGTGCACATGTGTTCGACCCGGAAGTGGCGCGGGTTCGAGTCCCCGCCACCGTTTTCTTATTTTAATTTATTTTCCTTTGATATTTTAATGCATTATTTCATATTTAAAAATTTCAATTTAAATTTTATAAATTCTGCAAATATATCCTGAAAGTTTTATTATAAAATAACGTTTATTTATTTTGCTAAAAATATAAAGCATTTTTTTCTTCTTCTTAATTAATTAAGGGAAATGACTTATTTAAGCAAATTTAATTATGTTATTTACCTATATATCATTTCATAAATTTTAACTATATGTTTACATATTATTAAATTCTCTTAAATTTATATTGTAGAAAGAATAATTATTTGAATACTTATAAAATTCCTAAATAATTATTTTATACAAAGATCAATTAATTATAGTTAAAGCTTACTTAGTCTTTAATAATTCATATTAAATGAGTTAAGTAATAGATTGATTAACTATTTTTATTTACAAATTAATTAACCGTTTTATTTACAATAACTAATAATTAATTGACTATTTCATTTACATAGAATCAATTAATTAAACCTCTACCATCTAAAAATTTATTTATAAATTAGAGTAGATATTATTTAAACTATTCTATAACATTAATTTGTAAATATCTTTAGAATGATTATAAATTAATTAGAAGTCTTGAATAATTCTAACTAATTTATAAACCTTTTTATTTATCTAACACTCAATATTTCTATGTTCCTACAACATATGTGCATACAAGCCCATCTTCAAACCCAAACCCCCGTGAAACCCTAAAGTTCCAATAATTCCATTTAGATCGTACATTAAATTTAGAGTATCATTACATATGTAGGTTTATTGTGAAAAGTCCTCACGAGACCTATTCATCTTACCAATTCATACCAACTCTAGCTTCAATACAAGTGAGTTTACATAGCCCCTTTTTACTGTTTTTGCTTTTGGGGTGAAACATGTTATTAACTTTATCTATTTAGATAATTCAATATCTATGTTCTTGTGCTTGATCTTTATGCCTTATATTTGAACTACTTGGTGACCATTGCATGTGTTTCATGCCAGTACATTCATTAACTTGCAGCCCAAGCCTAAGGTAGTACCTAACATGATCATTTATATGGGAAACTGAACCTATAACTTACCACAAGACCTTGGCGGGTTTTGTTGGGTATCAACTATAACTTGGAGTATCCGCTTGCTCCTTTTTTTAAAATGGCAATCAGTGGGATTGCGTATCTAGTTTTCTATTATCAGGCTTGAATTGTACGCTTGGAACCTTGTGTGTTTTCACATATATGCTTTAGACATGCTTTGAACATATTGAATTGTAATCTATACTAACTCTTTTGGTGTCAAAACCTATGTATCTCACCAACTACTTGTAGTTGATAGTTACTTACATGTTTCAGGTGTACCTGTTTGAGGACTACTTGCTCACCTAGGATTTGGACCTAGTTTAATTTAAATTATGTTTCGAACGTTTCATTTTCCTCTGTAACGGATGCTTTTAATTTGAATAATAAATATTATCATATTTAATAGATGATCATGTGCTTATGAACAACCGTGTCAGCCCCGACGTTTAATCCGCCGCCAGCCGGGGTGTGACAGATTGGTATCAGAGCCATGGTTATAGGGAATTAGGTTATTAGATACACATGACCTAGACTATAACCTAGGAGTCCCCAAACATGAGTGTAACTCGTGTCTTTTATTAGGAACTCCACTCTATACTTATTTATACACATACTTACCTACATCTATCTACTTTTGTTTAAATGATACAATTACATGAACTAAAACATCCCAAGGACTATATGCAACTATTTGAAACAACATGGATTACTTGAAACATATTCGTAGCCTATAGTCTATAACCTTATAATACCCTTGTGTAATTATCCTACATATCATCTAGTGTATTACATTACATGATACAATACGAATTATCTTATGTGCTATGATAACCTACATGTTTACAAAAAAAAAAAAAACTACCACTCCTGTGATACCTTATTAGTTACACTATTTGAATTGTCTACACAATACCTATTTGATATCACTAAAAACTATCCTAAGCTCTACCATACACTTATTTATATCTAAGAATCCATACACTTTCATACCTAATTACCTATTTAAAATCCCGTCAAAGTTTTGGGTTCTGAAAGTTAGTAAAGAACATGTGCAATCCGGAAGGGTGAATGCCTGTACTTTGGGTCTTCTGTCTAGGAAAGCATTTCATATCAATCCAAATCAACCGAAGGATCCGTATGCTTTCCTGGGAATTCCCGAAGTGAGTGTCCACCTATAGGCTAAAGCATGTCTTCTTGAAAGTATATAAACCCACATCACTTTGATTTGTCACAGTATCCATTGGGTTATGCCTCAAATGAATACAACCTAAACATCATTCGCTTAATTATTGTAATTTGTTACACAAGTGTAAACCTCCTATTTGATCCCTACACTTAATCATATTTAAGTCAACTATACCCCTTCATTCTTATGCCTTGGAGATTTTATCACCCTTATTATCATTGCAAGAGATTTAAACCCTTAGACCTTATCCCTCAAAGAAGGAAAGTTGCTTGAATAGGTGGAGCACACCCTGGAGCCACAAGACACAATCCCTAACGATTCTCACCATAACCATGAGTTCAAATAATAATGCCGATGGTACATGGTGGCTGGAAGAGTGAGTGTAAACCCATGGAAGATTCTGACTAAGGAAAGACTGAGTACTTCAGTGTGTCCCTTGTGAACCACCTCTCTTTCCTGGGAATCCCTTTCGTGGGTACACTACTTATAGGTCAAGTGTTACTCCTGATGTATTAGTATAAGAACTCGGTGTTATGATTAGTCAAATCTTAAACCCATGGATACTTTTTGTATTTACGACCTTTTCCGTGCTAAACATGACCTCTTACCCTCCTCACTTCTCGGAATATCACCCCGCAACAGAGTCAGTACAGGAGTGAGACTGTGGATTCCCATCACCGGACAACCAGTCACCGACACGACTAGCTGCCATATCCATGTTTGACCGCAGAGCAGATTGGCTTAGGAGCAGGCTTAAGACTCCGAGCAGCTAAATCACCTCCTCCGAGACACCCTTATCTAGCCCCTAACCTATACCATTCAGACCCAGGAGCAAGACAAGCCAAGGAACCTACCAGTGCCTTAGGAGTTCCAGCTGATACCGCTCACCTATATGTAAGGACCACATAATTTCTGAGGCAAAGACTGGAAACAAGGAAATACTTGCTGCGCATACGGAAATAACTAGGGCTGAAACCCGGTTTGCAATATGAGTAACCACAACGATATCCGTCTTGGTGCTCAACTGCCTCCTGGCGAAAAACTATCCGAGATATTAGTCGGAAATCCTATTTCGCGTTTTCTTAAAAACTTACATTAAAACCCATATCCTGTACCAATATAAATATTATTATTTTTACTCTCCTTAATGATTGATATCTAAATCTTCCTTGTAAACTAATTATTTTGTTATTTATAGATTTAACTAAATATAGTTATTTTGTTCAAACAAAACCTTTACCAAACCCTTGATTTATATATTCTATCTAGAGTATAAACTATTTATAAACTCCATTACCTCGTAAAGAAACTTAATACCCGTCTTGTACAAAAAAAATTATAAAAGTATTAACGAATATTTCATCCTCTTAATAATAACTTGATTAATTATTTCATTATGACTTTTATTTCGTTAAACTAATTACTATTTAAATATTGGCTTAATTATTAAATAATGAGGCCATTATTATCTTTTGAAACATCTTCTTCATGATAATTGAATTAAATAAATAAAAGGTTTTTATTTATCCAATTATCCACCCACTCAAATCATTTTCACTTATTTATTTACAAACAAGAGTGAAATTTCAAATTGTTGTTTAATTACAAACAAAAAGCACAAATTAGATATCCATGTACACCTTATTCTGATTACCTGCAAAACCTTCCCATCACCTTGCACCTTCGGGGATGTATGAGCTTACTAGTCGCTTCAAATAGATGAATCATTTCGCGTAGGTGTTAACCACCCATATAAACCTCAATAAAATTGAGAACTTAAATTCCAACTACTTACATGATACATGAATGTCAAGCAGCGCGCTTGTCTGCAGAACTCGATCACCTACGGAATTTGATAGCTTACGTTACTTATGAGATTCAACTATTTACATATGAACGTTCACATTGTAAGTGAAAACTAATTTGTTTACATTATACACGAAACTTGGTTGTTTACAATATACATGATTATTTCCATTATACATGATACTTGGTTATTTACAATATGCATAATACTAGATTATTTACACTATACATGAAACTTGAGTGCCTACAGTACATACGAAACTAGATCGTTGACATTGTTCACCATTGATTGTTCACTATATACATGAGACATGATCATTCACTTTATCCATGAAAGTTGATAACTATAAACTTTGAGCTACTCGGGATGTGATGTATTCTTGTTCAAACACGAGAGAACTATATACTTTATGGGTAATCTGGAAGGATATGCCATTTACTTAGGGCAACCATATATGGGGTTATACCACAATGTTAGTCTTTATTTTCTAACTGACTTTACCATCTAGAGACATAGTCATTTATTAACAACTTATACGTGAAAACAATAGTTATAAACTAGATATTTCTGGTGTTTCCCCCTCTGTACCCACACACAATAGAACGATCTATACGGACCATACGACGATTGGAGTAATTACGGGTGCACACGTAATTATAAAAGTCAGCGCATGGAAAACATAGTGAGTTCTGTCGTATGTGATGACATATAACCTATAGTGATATACCGTAACAAAACTATTGAGATATGATAAGTTCATGGTGGATGTGCCGCTAGTACACCCTATGCCGCTAGTACACCCTATATATAAGCACTCCTGTCATATTGTCAGAGATAGCGTTGTCCATGTCACGTAGGGTTTCCCATTAATTTGACCTTGACCAATGTCTGTGAAATCCTTACCTAGTGATACTTTTTGAACATATTAGACTATCATCCTAATCAAGTTTAGATCTTAAAATTCCCAACATCTTTATTACAAATGATGCATCCCATTATTTGAATCCAAACTTATCCTAGGGCAATCTTCCCCTTAATCCTCTCAAACTAAATCCACTACCATCATCCATCCCTGACACGATAACCTGACCTGACCTTGAGTATCAGACATGAACCTTGTCATCCACTATACTCCTCAAACCGATAATTAGAGCACATTAAGAAACCAAACCCACACCTTTTCCCTAATTCAGTAGCCACCAACAGTTGAATTTCGGGACGAAATTCCCTCAACTTGGCCCTCAACTTGGGGATACTGTAACATCCATGATTTTTCTGGCCTTATTTTTTCTACTCCGACACTTGTAATACCAGTATCTGGTGACTTTCATTTATAAAACTGTCTCATTTGCCCAGTACATTTCATAAGTATTTATACATACATTTAATGCAATTATTTCAAATCCTAAAGTAATAAATATTTATGTAGGGTATTATGTAAATAATAATTGTTACCCCTCTTTTATATAAATATATATGTACATACCAAGTTATTTTCTAAACCTATATATACATATAAACAATTTACAAAAAAAAAAGTAAAATCAATCAGGGTTTATGTGTCTCAATCAAAATTAATCTTATTTAGTAAATTACATTTCGATTTATTTATTTATAACCTTTGATTATAGCTAAATGATTTATTTGATTTTATAAAAATTTCTAGATTAAATGATTTCATGACTTATAAATGTCCAGGGTTGAAAATGTAATTTTTGAAACCTAAATTCTAATTAAAAATAAGTTACATACATAAAATAATAAAGCCTTAAAAACCCAAGGACCTGTTTGGCCAAACCCAGAAACTGCAGGGGCATGGTTGCAACATCCTAGTGAAACCCCTTCTTCCCCATTCTGATCGCGTGTTCGAGTCCCACACCCACCGGTTCTTGCACGTTTATTCCCGAACTCGTGTTTGTGATATTCTCGCACAAAACTGAAACCGGCAAAACGATCGTGGCACCTAATCGATCCATTTCCCACACGTAATTGGATTTTTATGAAGTAATCATGGTATGACTCGTAACCGTTCTTAACCTTGAATGCCATTTAATCTATCGAACCCTTACTGCCCAAAATGCCTATAAATAGCGGTCCCAAATCATCGACGACATCCATTGTAAACTCCCCACACCCTCAAATCCATCGCATCTTGTCCCTGAGCTCGAATAAAGTCGGAAGAAGCCGAAGCTGCGTACCGAGTCTCCCTCTCTCTTTACTTGACCATTGCAGGTATATTTTAGGTCTACGAGTTCGTCTTGAGCTAGGGATCAATAGCCCTATGGTTTCGGGCTCGAACCGTTGACCCATGGGGAATATTCAGGGGCTAGGGTTACGGGTATCCATTAGGGAAGAAGATGGCTTTGGGTTCGCGTGTTTTAACCAAAACGAAACCAAACTAGACACGGCTTCATGCCCTGGTCCTATGGTTAGTGTGTGCACATGTGTTCGACCCGGAAGTGGCGCGGGTTCGAGTCCCCACCACTGTTTTCTTATTTTAATTTATTTTCCCTTGATATTTTAATGCATTATTTCATATTTAAAAATTTCAATTTAAATTTTATAAATTCTGCAAATATATCCTGAAAGTTTTATTATAAAATAACGTTTATTTATTTTGCTAAAAATATAAAGCATTTTTTTTTCTTCTTAATTAATTAAGGGAAATGACTTATTTAAGCAAATTTAATTATGTTATTTACCTATATATCATTTCACAAATTTTAACTATATGTTTAGATATTATTAAACTCTCTTAAATTTATATTGTAGAAAGAATAATTATTTGAATACTTATAAAATGCCTAAATAATTATTTTATACAAAGATCAATTAATTATAGTTAAAGCTTACTTAGTCTTTTATAATTCATATTAAATGAGTTAAGTAATAGATTGATTAACTATTTTTATTTACAAATTAATTAACCGTTTTATTTACAATAACTAATAATTAATTGACTATTTCATTTACATAGAATCAATTAATTAAACCTCTACCATCTAAAAATTTATTTATAAATTAGAGTAGATATTATTTAAACTATTCTATAACATTAATTTATAAATATCTTTAGAATGATTATAAATTAATTAGAAGTCTTGAATAATTCTAACTAATTTATAAACCTTTTTATCTATCTAACACTCAATATTTCTATGTTCCTACAACATATATGCATACAAGCCCATCTTCAAACCCAAACCCCCGTGAAACCCTAAAGTTCCAAAAATTCCATTTAGATCGTACATTAAATTTAGAGTATCATTACATATGTAGGTTTATTGTGAAAAGTCCTCACGAGACCTATTCATCTTACCAATTCATACAAACTCTAGCTTCAATACAAGTGAGTTTACATAGCCCCTTTTTACTGTTTTTGCTTTTGGGGTGAAACATGTTATCAACTTTATCTATTTAGACAATTCAATATCTATGTTCTTGTGCTTGATCTTTATGCCTTATATTTGAACTACTTGGTGACCATTGCATGTGTTTCATGCCAGTACATTCATTAACTTGCAGCCCAAGCCTAAGGTAGTACCTAACATGATCATTTATATGGGAAACTGAACCTATAACTTACCACAAGACCTTGGCGGGTTTTGTTGGGTATCAACTATAACTTGGAGTATCCGCTTGCTCCCTTTTTTTAAAATGGCAATCAGTGGGATTGCGTATCTAGTTTTCTATTATCAGGCTTGAATTGTACACTTGAACCTTGTGTGTTTTCACATATATGCTTTAGACATGCTTTGAACATATTGAATTGTAATCTATACTAACTCTTTTGGTGTCAAAACCTATGTATCTCACCAACTACTTGTAGTTGATAGTTACTTACATGTTTCAGGTGTACCTGTTTGAGGACTACTTGCTCACCTAGGATTTGGACCTAGTTTAATTTAAATTATGTTTCGAACGTTTCATTTTCCTCTGTAACGGATGCTTTAATTTGAATAATAAATATTATCATATTTAATAGATGATCATGTGCTTATGAACAACCGTGTCAGCCCCGGCGTTTAATCCGCCGCCGGCCGGAGTGTGACAACAATATCATTTAATACTCAATTGTTATTATTGTTTAGTCTAATAAAAAGTGGGTTTTTAGTTGAGGCAATGAATCGAGACAGATGAGTGGTTGAGAGAAAATTAGATCAAATGCATATGACTTGGGATTCAGAATTCGCTTGATGATAATTTAATGTTGTAATTAGTAAATGATGTGTTAATTTATTAGGAACAACTCCTTGGGCGGGTTTACTGTTCTAACGGAGTGCTAACGAGCTCCCACAAACATTAGTCTTTCCCTTTAGTTGTTATTCGGACTAAGATTATTCAATACTTCAAATTTTCAAATTTTAACCTTTTAACTCGATAACCTGAATTAGTCTACTTGTTTGGATGTTGGAATCGCAAAAAAAACGCACTTGTTGGAATTAGCCGCATGGATCAGAAGGTCGTGTCGCTGGAATCAACCCTCGTACTCGTATCGATGGAATAGAAATCACCGATCGCCGGTTAGGAAACAATAACATGTTGAATTTCTAGTTTGGTTTGAATCAGAAGGCCCTATCGCTGATTCGAACATTAATGTTGTGTTCCCGAGTCTCATTTAAGGGTGGAAAAGAAGGGGAGGGGGAATGGAACCCTTGTTCCATAGTTTTTTTTAAAGGGGAAAAAGAAAGAAAATGAGAGGAAGGGTGTTCCAGAGTTATTTTTAAGGATGGAAATGGAGGGATTTGAAGGGAAAATTAACGTAATCTCCATCCTCCCAAATTGAAGAGATTTGGAGAGAAAGAAAAAGAAGAGATGAAAAGAAAAGAAAGAGAAATAACACTTTCTTTTATTTTCTCCCCTTTAGAAAACTTGGGAACACAGCGTAAAAAGAGTCATGTTTTCTTGTAAGCTTAAAATGTCATTTTTGTGTAATATATACTTCTATAAAATAATAGAATGTGTTTAATTTAAGTTTTGAACTGATTATATATTTAATTAAACCTTAAAATAAGAGGAAATATTTAATTGGTATGATTACATATATCCCCTATTTTCAACCTTAACATATATACACAACACAAAAATTAAATTACATATACCCCCCTCTTTTATAAAATTAGTCTTATAACTTTACAAAAAAATACAACTATTCTTATTTCATTGATCCCAACACTAACCTTCTGATTCCCGTTTCCGATCGATTACAACATCCAGCTTCGCTTTTGATCAATTCCATCATCCAGTTGGGTATATTTGTAATTATGAGGAGGTAATACGTAAATAAAATTTTGAGTTGGATATCTCTATCGGGGAAGGTTCTATTCAGAACACTAAATATTGCGAGAACATGGGGAACAAAATGAGCCATTCATTTTATCAATCTTACAAAAATTTAAAAAATAAGAAAATGATAAAAATGCAATGTTTATTCGTCTCTCGTGAAATTTATAAAAAAATGAATAAATTTCGTTTATCTACACAACCTATACATGTGTAGGATGTATAAGTTATTTTACCTACACATAATCTACACATGTGTAGGTAAATTTTTAAATGTATAAAAACATATCAAGAAAATTGTTGAATGGTGTTTTATGTATTAAAACATGCATATTTATATGTATAAAGTACAAAATTTTAAAAATGTAAATCATGGATCAAGAAATTAACCGATTTAAGTTTGTTCTCGCACTAATTTAGTATTCTGTAATGAACATCTCCCTATATCTATATCTATATCTATACTCTATAATAAATAAAGGTTTTCCATGCCACGTGTTGTCTCCATATTCATTCTCATCATTTTTTCTTGCATCTCTCTCTTATTAAATACACATCTATCTTTTAATAATAATATATCTTTAAAAAATACTAAATATACTAATAAAACACATTTATTTTAAATTATCCCTTATTATAAAAAATTTTAAAATCTAGTTATCTAACTTTTATTTTCAATCAAATAATAAATGAAAATCAAATTAAATTAAATAGTAATTAACGTATTTTTGAAACCCGATTATACATTAACTTTTACATATTTTGAATTACTGTATGTAATACATTTTTACACATGTAAAATACACAAAGAATTAAGAATTTTAGATGTTGATATTTTTCACTCTATACACACGGGTTCTAAGCTAACATGTAATTAATTAAATTTTTAGAATTACATGTATAATTGCTCATACTTAATTTTATCCATTAAATTGATCACTCTTTTATGAATTAATGAAGGATATGAGAGGATAGGAGTAACGGAAAAGGACAAAAGTGGGAAATATTTCATCTGTTACAAAGTGGTCCCACAGCACGGAGCCGTAAACGTACCACTTAACGGTGACGGTAGGTTGCCGATTTAAGATGACGGACGCCGCTCATTGGCTTCTCCTTCATCAACAAATATTTCCCTATTTTGCATGCATACAACACCCACCTCCTTCTCACTCTTTCTCTCTCTAAAAACTCACTTTCTCTCTCTAAAATCATTCATCATTATACACACAAAACATAATCAAAATCAAAATTGAAAATCCAGACTCCACTTCCAGTTCTTCTTCAACATTTATCATAGATATTGGCTATCAGTAAACAAATATTTCTTCATCATTTATAAAACCTCATTATTAAAAACCCTATTTGCTTGATTTTGATGCAATGGAGCCTCAAAGAAACCCTCAGATAGGAGCTGAAGCTAATTTTCAGTCAATGTGGGGTTTGATCGACGACGACGCCGTTTTGCTAGGGTTTGATCGGAATCAGATGGCGGAAAATTATCCTCTTTCGATCGATGTGGATGAGACTGTTTGTAACGTCTTTTCTTCACTTAATATCTCATCTCCGGACACCATCCGTTGCCGGAGATTCCTTCCGATCGGCGTCGGTGAGGGTTCCGTTCACCCTTTCCGCAGCGATACTGACCGTCGAAGGATTTATTCCAGTGTGGCGCATGCTAACCGTCTTACGGTGGACCCTCACCTGCATCACTATCCTATGTGGCGTAACAGAGAGGTTCGTTCTTCTGTGTTTGACCAGACGTTTGACTTTGACCAATCGTCTGACTTGCTCCTCAAGGAACACTTGTACTGTACACCACACCTCATAACCAACAGTATTTCTAGATCTGTTGTTAATGATGATGTTAATTTGGTTTCAAGTAAAACACGGAATCAACTTGTGAGCCTGTTGTCTTTGAAAGAATTGAGTGGTGTGATCCATGATCTGGCTAAGGATCAAAATGGTTGTAGATTGCTACAAGCAAAGTTTGAGAACCCTACCATTGATGAGATTGAATTTGTTCTGTTTGAGGTTTTGAACTCCATTACTGATTTGATGAAGGATCAGTTTGGAAATTATTTGATACAGAAGCTGATTTCTGTGTGCAATGATGATCACAAATTGAGGATACTTCTTTCCTTGACTGATGTTCCTGTTGAAATGGTTCTGGTTTGTATGAACCCACATGGGTATGGTTGATTATCTACATTTTTGTGTCATTGTTGTTTTGATGATCATTTTATTATGTGGTTGTTGTTGTTGTTGATTTTGTAGGACTAGAGCAATGCAGAAGTTGTTGGAGAACCTGACTGATCCGTATCAGATTGCATTGGCCATGGCGGCTCTACGCCCTGGAGCCGCCAGATTGGCCAATGATCCAAATGGCCACCATGTTATTCAGTATTGCTTGATTCATTTCCCTAGTGATGTTATTATGGTATCATTCTCATTCATTTTTAAACCAAAGTTTGTATGTTTACAAGTCTTAGAGATTATTACTAGCATATAGTATTTTGTTTAAGGGGGTGTATAGGTGCTCTCAGGGGGTTAGTGATAAATCATTTTTTTCCTGTCTCTTTGTTGTGTTATCTATTGCTACTATAGTTTACTCACCATTCTATGCTAACAGTAGCTTACTATTATCATTATTAGTACTTTTGTATGGTTGTTGTTCTATTTTTATGTTATGTTGTGTTGTATGGTGTATATTGTACACGTAAAAAATGGTTTTTGGAGCTGGGGTCTCAGTGGGAGTAGTCTCTCTATCCCCTTGATAGGGGAAATGTTTGTCCTCTTCTCACCCATCCTGGAACCTACCAATAACTTTGCTATGAGTAGGATGATACTGGGCATATTCATTTGTATGTTTGTATGTTATATAGTATTTGTTAATGTTCCTAAATGCAACTGACAAAACAAATGAAATGAATAATTAACTCAATTCTACATGATGTCCATAGTGTGGAATTTTGGTCCATTGATAGTACACTCTAGTCTTCAATTTTGCCAATATGAATCTTGAATGTGTTCTATGTCTATTTGGCATAAAAATTAATATTCTTTGAGCTGCTAAGATTGATCAACTAATATCATTAATGTTAACTTTGGCAGCCTATTCTGAATGAAATAGCAAGTAAATGTTATGAAGTTGCAACAGATAGAAGTGGATGCTGTGTGCTGCAGGCGTGTATGGAGCACTCTCTTGGAAAAGTGAGAAACCGTTTGGTTGCTGAGATTTTAGGCAATGCAGTACTTCTAGCAGAAGATCCTTACGGGTTTGTCTCTCTAAATCCTTATATATAAACATGTCTTTGGGTCTTCTTCTAAGACTAACAATATGTTATAATATCATATAGAAACTATGTACTTCAACACATGGTGGGGTTGAAAGTAGCAGAGTTCACTGCGGGGCTTGTGAGGCAGCTTCAAGGGAACTTTGCACCTCTTTCCTGCAACAAGTATGCTAGTAATGTTGTTGAGAAGTGTTTGAATGAATCAGGAGAAGAAATCTCTAGACAAATTGTTATGGAGTTGATCACATGCTCAAATCCGTCAATGCTGCTAACCGACCCCTATGCAAACTTTGTTATCCAGTCTGCGTTGACAGTTTCATCGGTTAGTAGTTTCATTTGTTCCTCATATTGTGTTCTAGGATTTCTTAAAATGAAGATGCTTTCAGGTTCTTTCAACACTTTCAAAGCAGTTAAACTTATCAATAATTAGTTTTTGGTGTTTGAATAAAATGATTATAATTCTGATCTTGGCAACAACAAAACTGATTATTCTTGACCCCACTTTCTTACCCTATTTTAAATGCTTTGCATCTACATTTCCTGTTAATATCAAGAAAAAAGATAGTTGTTGAAGTTTTAGATGATAATTGTTTTCAAATTTTTTAACAATACTAGTTTATAAATTATATTCTTATAGTTAATAGGAAATAAATTGCCATATTTTAAATACACTTTAGTGATAGAAAATTACTAAATCATAATTGCTAAATCCTTGTTACAACTACATAGGGGGTGTTTGAGATTGCTTATCTAAACAACTTATTCTTATAAGCAATCAGCTAATTGTAAAAAAAAGAACCTTGTTTCACCCTAAGGGTAAACTTGTAATTCATAAATTTGAATCCATAAAGAATTATTTGTTTGAAATAAGCAGTCCCAAACTGCTTATTGAAAATAACTTAACCAGCTTCATCCAAACACTAGAAGTGTTTATCTGCTTTTAAAAAAAAGCAAATAAGCTGTTTAAATAAGCAATCCCAAAGACCCCTGCAATCAGTTTCCAAACACATTCCAGCCAATGTTTGGTCTTTAATCAAAATATATGAAATTACCAGTCAATAATGAAAAAAGAAAATGAAACTTACACCAAACTAAATCAATACTCCTTTGTGACAATGACATGAAATAAATTCATAAATTCATATTGATGAAACCAAACAAAAACCGATACAAGGGTCATTTTTGAAGTACATAATACTGTTATTTGATTTTGTGTATTTTTTATTATGCTGAAACAGGGGTACGTGTACGATTGTCTGTTGGAGCTCATCTCAGACAACCTGTCGTCTATGAGAACCAATCTATATGGTAAGAAGATATTGGCATGGTTTGAAAAGAGGAGGATCCTAGCCATCTAGACCAAGAAGTTGTGAATTAATACCTCAGGTTAGATGTTGTCATCAATGTGTGTCTCATATTATATATCTATATATACATTGTGTTTGTTTGTAGTGGATTTGTTGTCACTTGATGTGTTAAAGTTTACTCTTAAAAGATAGAATAAGTTGCTGCTGTACACATATACTCCCTTTGGTTCAATCTTGTAGGTGAACTTATGACATCTTGTATACATTTTACCTATGTGCGTGTTTCCATTGACGTTTGTGTCGCTGGAAATGGCTTATTTCCCTTATTTATTGATGCCAATGTTGATATTCGGTCCATGATAACTTTCAAGACATTCACAGTAAATTTATAGTTTCTTCAGGTGCAATTTCTTGATAGTCATGTTGCTTGATTGTTTTGTTTTGTTCTTTTGATCTGTGTTTTAAGCAGTATTACTTGTCTTCTTGAGTATGGATCAACTGTATTCTAAAAGAGTAGTTTAAATCTTTGGTAAGGAAGGGATTGCTTTTTGGAACCATTTGTATATATCTTGTACTGAAATGGTATCATAGTAGGACAAATAGTTCAAAAAGATTGTCTACTAGCAACAATATGCATGTTTAACCATTGTACTAAATATTTTTTGACCAAAATTGTAATGTTTTGTAACTAGAAGGTTCCTTTTGAAAATTGTTACAAGTCATGCATATATTTGTAATGTTTTGTAAGTAGAAGGTTACTTTTGGAAATTGTTACAAGTAAATCATGCATACATTTGTAATGTTTTGTAAATAGAAGGTTTCTTTTGAATATTGTCTCAAGTGCAAAATTTTACAAGTAATTCATGCATTTTTATAACTTAGGATTGCAAACGAACTAAATGAACACGAATAAGGCCTTATTCGTGTTTGTGGCTGTTTATTAAGGAAATTTCATGTTCGTGAACATATAACCGAACGAGATTTACTATTCGTGTTCGTTCATTAAGGAAATGAACATGTTCTTGTTCGTCCGAAAATTCTATGTAATGAACACAAGCGAACACAAATTAATTTGAGAATAAAATCAGCAGTGTCATCTCAAATTAATATGGGCAAATGTCATAAAAACTAACACACTTTATGTTTTTTTCTCACAAAAATCCTTCAACAATTTTTTGCATATTAAAAACTAATATACTCTATTTTTTTCTCACAAAAAGTTCCTCAACAAATTTTTACACATAAAAACCAACATACTTTTTGGTTTTTCTCACAAAAAGTACCTCAACAAATTTTTGCAAATAAAAAACAACCTACTTTTTGGTTTTTCTCACAAAAATCACTCAATAACTATTACTTTAGCGAGGAATAGGCAGAAGCATGGTAAAGGAAATCGATTGACAACTTCATTCTATAAAGAGATATTATTTGTAATCAAATTAATCCATTTGTAAAATACCTATAAAATCTTTGAAAACACATAAGCAATCAAATCGTTTTGCAATCGAATCGCTTGTTTTTCTCTTGTTTCTGTTGATCGATTTCCTTTGTCTTGCTTTTACTGAATTGTTTGTTAGGGTAATGTGACAACTACGGTTTTTCAGGTCCTTACCGTTTCTCGACTTTTATACGTTTATATTTTTAAATTTTATGGTTTTATATATTATTAAGTGTTTCTATGGATTATAGGAACTTTTCCTGTCCGAACTAGAAAACTCGGTTAAGTGCATACACTGCGTATACTGCGAACGCGTTAAATAATCGGTAAAATTAAATTCTCAAAACTAATTTTTATATTTATATTTTGGTTAAGAATAATGTTTTATAATATTTTATGTGCTAACTTTTGTGTTTCTTGATTTAAACTAACGATCACAGGTGGTTCTTCCGTTAAATACCCGGTGTTTACCCGGTATAACATTTTAAAATTTTTTGAGTTTTTATGTTTTAAAATTTTCTAAAATTCATTATTTTGGATAAAAGAATTTTATGTTTGGATGAAAATATTTATTAAAGTGTTCAGGAGTGTAATTTTTATAAAAAGTGGGTATATTTTTATAAAAAATTCTTTTAAATTTCAAGACAAACACTCCCCCTATAAATACCCCACCCCACTCCCATTTTTCTCTCTTATTCTCCCTCTCCTTGGCCGTATGTAACCCCCCACACACACACACTCTTTGATTTTTTTTTCTATCAAGCTTAGATCATTCATGCAACCTTGAATCCTTGGATCATTGTTGTTTATGAGCTTGATTTAGTGATTAGAAGGTATTTTTGCTTATGATTTCATCTTAAATTTTCTGTTTTGATTCTTGCATGTTTTCTCAAGAACACACACACACTACACACTTACTTTGATTTTCAAGTTTTGTTATTTTATGAGTTTTTAAGCTTGAATCTTGTGATTTTAACAAGGATTTGTGGATAAAAACTAGTTGTAAACATCCACAATGAGTTATCTAGTGAAAAGCTGGCAAGATTTGATGTTCAAAGTGTATGAACACTAGGGTGTTCATACTTGCATTTTTCTCAAATTTAAAGAGCATTTTGTTGATTTTGGAGTCTTTGATCTAAGAATTGAACCACATTTGTGATTGTAGGTTATAAATCAAGGAAAACTCAGTAGATTAGCATCAAAATTTCATCATCATTTGCTGAATTTGGAAAGTATAATCCTTGATTAAACTTTTTAGTTGTTGAATGTTCAAGAACAAGCATGTTCTTGATGAATTTTTAAAAATTGTTGATCCAGCACCCAAAAGTGGTTTTAATCAGTAGTTTATGATCAAAAATGAAAATCTGGATAGTTTGGTAACTAAACTCTTTATAGATTATTTATTAAAATTCACACAAGTTTAATACATGGAAATTTGGGAAAAATACTTCTGAGTATTGACAAATTCTAGAAATTGGACAGGGATTGTTATATGATGAACTAAGACTTCTGTCCAAAATTTATGAAAATTTGAGTTGTTTAAGTATACGTTTAGCATTTATAAAGTTTAAATGGATGATTTAGGGTTTGTATACTTCTGGATAAAATCACGACTTGAAACTTGGTATGGGATCTTATATTGACTTAAATCTAATATGGTAAATATTTGGTGAAGTTTTGATGTGTTTAACTATTTTTCCCGATTTTGTAAAGTTTAAAAAAAATTAAATTCATATTAAATAATCTAGATATTGGAAAAATATGAAAATTGGTCAGAAATTTTTATTTATATATATGATCAATTGGTATAAATTTCAAGCAGTAAATTTATGTCTAAGTATGATTTTGGAATTATGGTCCATTTAAATTTTATAAAAAAAATATTAATTTTGGAAATTTTTATATAAAATTGATTTTATAAAAATTTTAGGGGATTTTGGACAGAAGTATACGCTTAATTAAAACTTAAATTAGGTCATTTAATTTAGGTGCTTAATATCACACTAAAACCCTAATTTTGGACGAATCGTATTTAAACCGTAGCCCGGACATTACGCGCGTAACGACGTTTTTGGACAAAGCGACATCGTGACTTAAGTTTTTTTTATAATAAACATTATAACTACTGATATACTTTAATAATATATTAGTTTTAAAGTTTAAAGTCACGAATTTATATAAAATCCGGTTTATAATCTTAAGCGGTTAATACGCGTATGCACTGGTTTTTCGGTATGCACTACTTTGAATAGCCACTTTAGTTTGGCTGAACTAGTCACATATTTTAGGAGTCCTAAAATGTGTTTTATGTCCATTTGCTTAGTAAGACTTGGATAGGACTCGATATTTGTCTGTATTTGTCGATTTCGTCGCGCATCTCACCCGCTTTATTCAGGTGAGTTTTCGCGGCCCCCTTTTTATTTACTGTTTTACTGTTTTTGAGGGAAAACTGTTTCATTTTTTTTTATTTAGTCACATGTTACATGATACATTGATTACATGAGTTATTTTTATATTTATGCATTAAAGTCCCCAAATTTTTTTTGTTGTAATAAATTAGCTGAGCGTAGCCGTTGGGAATTTTGAGTAGTACTACTTGAGTTGACACCCCCCCGCTCATGGTTTGGTCGCGCCAACCAGACTTGTAGGGTCACGTGGGCGCAAAGTTAGCCAATTATTTTTTTAGGCGGTTGTTGCCATAAGACTTCCGTATGGGGTACTTTATTTTTATTTTGTCTAGGATTTGATTACGGCTCATGGTAATATGTTGTCTAATACATGTGTACTGACTTTGGATTTTTATAAACTTTTATAGAGTCGTAAAACCTGCGATACTCACCAACTATTTATATTGTTGACACCTTTTTGAAACATGCTTTCAGGTAAATAGAAATGAAGATAAGGTTCATGGGAGCACGCTTTTGTTTAGATTTTGTGGTTTCACGTTGGAACAAACTTAGTACATATGACTTTGGTTGTTTATAAGACGCTCCTTTTATTGTTTGAATTTCAGATGTTGTATGACTTATTTTAGTTTTGGGTTTAGTAATGGTTCTTTTGTAATTTGCAATGTACCCGTTAGCATTCTCTTGCGCCTAAGTGTTCGATGCACCGCTCTCGTCTCACCTCCGTATTTCCGCCTTCGGCGGGGTGTGACAGACTTGGTATCAGAGCACTAGTTATAGAGAATTAGGTTTACCCCAGACTCGAACCTAGACTATGACCTTAAGAAACATTGCAAAGAACCTTCAGAACTATGTGTGCATTGCATATCATTTCACATTTCTTATTCTTACCAGCTTTACGTTCTCTGTCACAGCATGTCTTCGTCTTCAGCATCTTCATTTCAGCAGTACTTCTCAGACGATGAGGCTGATAGCTTCAACAGTTTCCCTCTTGTACCTGTCCCTACAACATCAGGTGATTGGAGTGTGCCCGAGCCAAGTCATACGTCAGAGGAGGATCCGTCGGAGCACTATATGCCCGGTGAGTCTAGGTACGCGACCAGTCAGAGGATTTAGGAAGCCATCTACCTTCACCTAGTTCGGTCCTACCCCCTTCTAGGGTAGCACCAGTGACTGTTGTTCTACACCCTGCTACTCCCGCTGTTGAACGGTCACTGTTTCCTAGATCGACCTTCGAAGTCGGAGGATCATCTACTAGGACTGCACCTGTTATTATAGAGTTATCATCAGATGAAGAGGAGGAGCCAGAGGACACCAGGACTAATAGGGAGGTACATATGGATGAGTTAGTGGAGGATTACGCTGGACATGAGACGAGACTGAATCATCATCATACTGTGTTGGAGGATGTTCTAGAGAGGATACCGGAGCTATATCAGTATGTTACTACTCTTCAGGAGTCAGATCTGAACAGGAACCAGCGCATGGATCGATTTGAGAAGAGGGTCTACTCCAAATTGGCTATTTTTGTGACTTTCTTTGTTTTAACGGTTGCTGTTGTGTTAGGTTTCTATTTCAGACACTGAGCGACATGTGCTCAGGTCCTTTTGATGGGTTACAAAAACTTTATTTTTGGGGTATTGGCTTAGTTCTAACTACTGCCTAATTTTGTAAAATTATTACTAGCTCTTGTAAACCCTAGCTACTATCTATGCTTTATGAAGCATTTTTATAAATCTTTTGATGATGGAATGAAACAATGTTTTGGATAATTATTTGTATGCTATAAACTTCATTTGGTTATTGTTTGTGTATTGTTACCATCCTTATTTGTTACCTTGTGTACATGATTCGGTTAAAAATTTTATTGTCATTCTCAAAAACATATCTTTTATATATGGTTTGTTTACGATGTTTTGAGTGATTTTTAATCAAGTATTTTCATTTACTCAAACTCTCATCAAATTCCTGTCTGTTTCCGTTTTTAGAAAATGCCACCGAGGAGGAATCCTCAGCATAATGAGACAGAGAATACTCAGTCGGATTTGGAACAGCTGATAAATCAAGGGATAGATGCGGCTATACCAAGAATAGTGGCACAGATCACCGCAGGGTTAATCAAGAGTGCTGGCAGCACTAGTGGTGGTGCTTCTGGCAGTGGTGGAGCCGGTGGTGGTGCTGGTGGTGGCACAAATACTGGTAACACCAACCGCGGATGGACTTTTAAAGACTTCTCTGCAGGAAAACCTTTGGATTTTTATGGTAGTGAGGGAGCGGTTGGGATTGTTCGTTGGATAGAAAAGATGGAGTCTGTCATAAAAATCAGTAACTGCTTGGATAATCAGAAGGTTAAGTATGTTGCTTGCTCTCTGTAGGGCGAAGCCCTAACATAGTGGAATTCTCAAGTTGATGCGTTAAGAGAACAAGTTACTGATAACCTGACTTGGGACGAGTTTAAGAAAATGTTGATTGATGAATACTGTCCTCGAAATGAAATAAAGAAGATTGAAGTTGAGTTTTGGAACCTACAATTGGAAGGAGCTGAAATCTTGGTTTACACAACTCGATTCCAAGAGTTGTCCCGTTTGGTGCCACATCTGGTGACACCCGAATCTAAGAGGATTGAAAGGTATATATGGGGATTGGTGCCCCAGATTCGGGGAATGGTTACTTCAGCCAAACCTTCTACTATGCAAAGTGCGATCCAATTGGCAAGTGAATTAACTGATGAGATGGTGAGAAATGGAATTTTGGTTAAGAAAGGAACAATTGGAAAGAAACCAGAGGAGAAGGCTATGAAGAAATCTACTGGTGGTCCAAGTAAGAAGCGTAAGTTTTTAAAGAATTATGTGGCGATGACACCACAGAAAAGGGCAAACACTGGAAATCCACCTCTTTGCGCCAAGTGCAATTCTCAACACTTTGGGGCTTGCGAGCAGTTCGAATGTGAAAAATGTAAACGAGTGGGGCATACAGCGAACTACTGCAGATTCGACCCTAATGCACCAAGGAGTTGTTTTGAATGTGGGGCAACTGATCACTTCAGGAACAAATGTCCCAAATTGGGCAGAATTGGTGGGAACGCAGCGAATCAAGCAAAGGGTAGAGCTTTTGTGATTGGGGCTGCAGATGCATGTCAGGACCCGAATGTGTCGACGGGTATGTTTCTTGTCAACGATCTTTATGCATCTATACTTTTTTATATAGGGGCTGATAAAAGCTTTATATCTGCTGAATTTAGATCATTGATTAAGTTAAAATCACAGAAATTGAAAGAGGCCTATACTATAGAACTAACTAATGGTAAATTGATTAAAGCTAGTGACATTATCCGAGGTTGCTCTATGAACCTAAATAATCACCAATTTAATGTAGACCTTATCCCAATAGAGCTCGGTAGTTTTGATGTTGTTATTGGCATGGATTGGTTATCCGAAATCCGAGCCGAAATTGTTTGCTCAGAAAAGATGGTTCGAATTCCGCTTTCAAACGGTGAAGTCCTGAATTTCCAAGGCGATAAGCCCGGGAGGAGTTTGAACATTGTGTCTTGCATGAAGGCATGGAAATACCTTAGAAAGGGAAGCTACGCGTTTCTTGCTAATGTCATTAAGAAGAAATCAAATGAGGTTAAGATTCAGGATATTCCAGTTGTACGCGAGTACCCAGAAGTTTTTCCCGAGGATTTTCCTGGATTACCCCCTCCACGACAAGTTGAGTTCCGGATTGACTTGGTACCCGGTGCCGCACCTATTGCTAGATCCCCATACTGTCTGGCACCATATGAATTACAAGAGTTGTCGAATCAGTTACAGGAACTTTTAGAGAAGGGATTTATTAGACCGAGTTTCTCACCTTGAGGAGCTCCGGTCTTGTTTGTGAAAAAGAAGGATGGATAATTTCGAATGTGTATTGACTACCGGGAGTTAAATAAATTGACGATTAAGAACCGATATCCACTCCCGAGGATCAATGATTTGTTTGACCAGTTACAAGGATCGACTCATTTCTCTAAGATCGACCTCAGATCTGGTTATCATCAATTAAGGGTCCAGGAGGATGACATACCAAAGACAACGTTCAGAACTCGGTACGGTCATTACGAGTTTTTGGTTATGCCTTTCGGGCTAACCAATGCCCCGACAGTATTTATGGATCTGATGAATAGGGTGTGTAAACCCTATTTAGACAAATTCGTGATAGTATTTATCGATTATATTCTGATATATTCTCGAAGTAAGGAATAGCACGAACATCACTTGCGGTTGATTTTGGAATTGCTTTGAAACGAGAAACTATTCGCCAAGTTTTCTAAGTGTGAGTTTTGGCTTAGAGAAGTTCACTTTCTAGGTCATGTGATTAATGAGAAAGGCATTCATGTGGATCCAGCCAAAATTGAGGCTATAAAGAAGTGGGAAACGCCTAAGACCCCAACTGAGATTCGTCAATTTCTTGGTTTGGCGTGTTACTATAGGCGATTTATAGAAAATTTCTCGAAGATAGCTCAGTCTTTAACCCTCTTGGCTCATAAGGATAGCAAGTTTGAATGGGGTGACAAGCAGGAAGAGCCATTTCAGTTATTAAAGCATAAATTATGTAACGCTCTGATTCTAACTCTTCCTAAAGGTACGGATGGCTTTGTTGTATATTGTGATGCATCTCACCAGGGTCTTGGTTGTGTGTTGATGCAAAAGGATAAGGTTATTGCTTACGCATCCCGGCAATTGAAAGTGCACGAAAAGAATTACACAACTCATGACCTAGAGTTGGGTGTTGTTGTCTTTGCACTCAAAATTTGGAGGCACTATCTTTATGGCACCAAATGCACTATTTTTACCGACCACAAAAGCCTTCATCATATATTTGATCAAAAGATGTTAAATATGAGACAAAGGCGATGAGTTAAGCTTCTGAATGACTATGACTATGAGATCCGTTATCACCCTGGGAAAGCAAATGTGGTGGCAGATGCTTTGAGTAGAAAGGAAAGAATAAAACCTTTTCGAGTTCGTGCTTTAGGGATGACAATCCAAACGAGCTTGAAAGCTCAAATTCTCGAGGCACAAAAGGAAACACTACAGAGAAATAATTAGAAAGACGAACTTTTATATGGTGCTGAGAGAAAATTTGAACAGAAAACTGATGAGTTGATTTATTATTTGGATCGAATGTGGATTCCGGATTCCCATAACTTGAGGGAACTGATTTTTAATGAAGCAAACAAGTCGAGGTATTCTGTACATCCCGGAGACGACAAGATGTACAAAGACTTGAAAGAATTTTATTGGTGGCCCGGAATGAAGAAAGATATTGCAAGTTATGTTGGGAGATGCTTGACATGTTCTAAGGTCAAGGCGGAATACCAGAAACCGTCGGGACTTTTGCAGCAACCCGACATCCCTCAGTGAAAATGGGAGCAGATTGCTATGGATTTTGTCACCAAATTACCCCGAACTTCCAGCGGTTATGATTCAATTTGGGTCATTGTTGACCGGTTGACAAAATCTGCTCACTTTATTCCCATCCGAGAGGATTATAAGATGGAAAAGTTAGCCCGTTTGTACATTGGTGAGATCGTTTCTAGGCATGGAGTGCCCGTTCCCATCATTTCGGATAGGGATAGTCGTTTTACTTCCCGATTTTGGCAGACACTACAACGAGCTTTGGGAACGCGCTTGGATATGAGCACGACTTATCATCCTCAGACTGACGGTCAAAGTGAACGGACGATTCAGACCATGGAGGATATGTTAAGGGCATGTGTAATAGATTTTGGTGGTAACTGGGATACACATCTACCGTTAATCGAATTTTCTTATAATAATAGTTATCACACTAGCCTCAGATGTGCACCGTTTGAAGCTTTGTATGGACGTAAGTGTCGATCACCACTTTGTTGGGCCGAAGTTGGTGACAATCGTTTGACAGGCCCTGAAATAATTCAGGAAACTACGTCAAGATTTTTAAGATTCGTGATAAACTAAGAGCCGCGCGGGATAGACAGAAAAGCTATGCCGATACTCGAAGAAAGCCCTTGGAATTTCAAATTGGTGACAAAGTACTTTTAAAAGTTTCACCTTGGAAGGGCGTTATTCGGTTCAGAAAGAGAAGTAAACTCAATCCGAGGTATATTGGGCCGTATGAAATTGTGGATAGAATCGGCCCCGTGGCGTACAAATTGAAATTGCCTTAGGAACTCAGTGGTATACACGATACTTTTCATGTATCAAACCTCAAAAAGTGTTTAGCTGACACGTCCTTAGTGATACTACCCGAGGAAGTCCGTTGTAACATCCCAAAAATAATAAAACGAATAAATATAGCGAGACCGGTGATTTAGTCGGAATATTTAAACAAAAGGGAGCGGGCTTGGGCTCGGCTTCAATGGGCCGAGGGAAGCCCAGTTATATATATAAGGCAAGGCAGCCCTCTTCCCTGCTCATTCCACACTCACGCAGCTTCTAGAGAGAGAAAGGAGAGCTCGGGTCTAGAGAGAGAAAGTCGACGGATCGTCACGAGATTGGAGGAGCACGTTACAGCTGAGCCCGTGAGCAAAACCTCTGAATCAGAATTACAATCCAGGTAACGATTCGATCACATTATTAGTTTTTGTTCGTTTTGGGAAGTTTCGGGTTTTGGCTAAAAAGATAACGATTTTGCGGATGAAACTTGAAAGTGAGCTTATGTATAGCATCTAGAATGAAAAAGGAACGTTGTGATCAAAGAAAAATTTAGATATTGACTCGATCAGACTTGCATGCAAAAAACTTCAGATTTTTGGGGAAGACGATGTGCAGACCCATCGAAACTACTTAGTTTCGATATGTGCAGACCCATCGAAACTACTTAGTTTCGATATGTGCAGACCCGTCGAAACTACTCAGTTTCGATATATGCATACCCATCGAAACTACCATAGTTTCGATATAAGCCCACGATCCGAAGCTAAGATTACACCCAAGTTACTTATCGAAACTACCAAGTTTTGACAGAAGCAACCTATCGAAACTACCAAGTTCCGACAGAAGCAACCTATCGAAACTACCAAGTTCCGACAGAAGTAACCTATCGAAACTACCAAGTTTCGACAGAAGCAACCTATCGAAACTACCAAGTTTTGACAGAAGCAACCTATCGAAACTACCAAGTTTCGACAGAAGCAACCTATCGAAACTACCAAGTTTCGATAAAGCAAATCCATCAAAACTACTAAGTTCAAGCATAGTAATGTCTAATGTCATCTAGGAGCACTACCTTACGAGTATGACTTTATTATACAGATCGTGAGTGACATTAGTGACGCTCAGTAGCCAGCTTAGTGTATTTCAGAAACTACTCATCAGGTGAGTTCTATGTGCCCCCTTCTATGTTATGTGCAAACCTTATTAAATGTTTTGGGGCTGAAATGTATACACTAAATGAAGAACAGTTATGAATGTCAATGTGATCATACGTGGTATACAAATATATATATATATATATATATATATATATATATATATATATCTTTACACGAAATAGAATTATGAATAAAGAATGAAATGTATGATTTTTTAAAGAATGAACGAAAGTATGACATAACGTGTAAAGAAGAAATCTTGCTTTATATCCATGTATATATTGTTTGCCAAGTATAAGAAAACGTTATGGACGCTTCGATGATAACGGCTACTTCGGTAGACGGACGACCACGTGACTATCGTACAACCGGGACAAGTGCGTTCCTTCATCAGCTAGGACGTACGAATGCCACAAGTGCGTTCCTTCATCAGCTAGGACGTACTAAAGTTATTAACGGACGGTCTAAGAAAAATTGGCATCTTATAGTAGAACGGTTGTATAAATAATAGTCGCATGGGAAACGGATACCTTCGGGTAGACGGGTGAATTACGGCCTACGACGGTAGGACGGTTGTAAGTCATGACGGACGGACAAAGGTTGCCGGACGGTTGTAAGAATAAAATGACGGACGACACTTGTTGCCGGACGGTTGTAAGTATAGGTGGGCCATGACGATGGACCGCGGCGATTGTCTTTGTGACCTTCGCAACCAAAAGACGGGTTGATCACCCTTAAGAGTATTACCCATGAATGTAAAGAAAAGAAAAGAAAAAGGTGAATGCATATATATATGTAATCACAAAATAAAGAAGAAAGAGAAGCAAAAGTTATGAAAATAAATGAGACCAATGATGTGAATATTTATCTATATGTATTTGCGAAGAATGATTGATGAGAAGCAATTCAAGTCAATGTGTACTTATATAAACGTATATATATAATTATGCATACTTATAAAGAAAAGAATGTTTATACCTAATTGCATTAAACTAGAACTCACCAGCGTTAGCTGACTTTTAGTATACATTTCAGGTAAAGGAAAATGAGGTCGTGCGATGGCGTGGAGGTTACCCGGCACGAGACTGACATCCCTCTTTTGTTTTATATGTCTTCGAACAATGTTATGTTTTTAATTGTAAAGACTTCCGCTGTTATGATTATGTAATTGGATGACGAATGTTTTTAATATAAATTCAGTATTTTATGACTATGTTTATGAGTAAATCCAACAAGTGAGGTTACCCGGGAAAAGAAGCCTTGCATCCGTATTGACAAGAAGCTTCATTTTATCGAGGAACCGGTTGAGATTTTGGATCGCGAGATCAAGGCGCTCAAGCACAGTCGTATCCCTATTGTGAAGGTCCGTTGGAACTCGAAGCGTGGACCCAAATTCACATGGGAACGCGAGGACCAAATGAAGCAAAAATATTCTCATCTCTTTGAGAAGTAAGCGGTTACTACTGTCACCAGTTGAATTTCGGGACGAAATTCCTTTCAACTGGGGGATAATGTGACAACTGCGGTTTTTCAGGTCCTTACCATTTCTCGAATTTTATACGTTTATATTTTTAAATTTTACGGTTTTATATATTATTAAGTGTTTCTATGGATTATAAGAACTTTTCCTTAGACAAACACTAAGGTCCGAACTAGAAAACCCGGTTAAGTGCATACACTACGTATACTGCGAACGCATTAAATAATCGGTAAAAATTAAATTATTGAAAATAATTTTTATATTTATATTTTGGTTAAGAATAATGTTTTATAATATTTTATGTGCTAACTTTTGTGTTTCTTGATTTAAACTAACGATCACAAGTGGTTCTTCCGTTAAATACCCGGTGTTTACCCGGTATAACATTTTGAAAAATTTGGAGTTTTTATGTTTTAAAATTTTCTAAAATTCATTATTTTGGATACAAGAATTTTATGTTTGGATGAAAATATTTATTAAAGTGTTTAGGAGTGTAATTTTTATAAAAAGTAGGTATATTTTTATAAAACTTTCTTTTAAATTACAAGACAAACACTCCCCCTCTAAATACCCCACCCCACTCCCATTTTTCTCTCTTCTTCTCCCTCTCCTTGGCCGTATGAAACCCCACACACACACACACTCTTTGATTTTTTTGTATCAAGCTTAGATCATCCATGCAACCTTGAATCCTTGGATCATTGTTGTTTATGAGCTTGATTTAGTGATTAGAATGTATTTTTGCTTATGATTTCATCTTAAATTTTCTATTTTGATTCTTGCATGTGTTCTCAAGAACACCAAGAACACACACTACACACACTCACTTTGATTTTCAAGTTTAGTTGTTTTATTAGTTTTTAAGCTTGAATCTTGTGATTTTAACAAGGATTTGTGGATTAAAAACTAGTTGTAAACATCCACAATGAGTTATCTAGTGAAATTTTTTCAAGATTTGATGTTCAAAGTGTATGAACACTAGGGTGTTCGTACTTGCATTTTTCTAAAATTTAAAGAGCATTTTGTTGATTTTGGAGTCTTTGATCAAAGAATTGAACCACATTTGTGATTGAAGGTTATAAATCAAGAAAAACACAGTAGATTAGCATCAAAATTTTATCATCATTTGCTGAATTTGGAAGGTATAATCCTTGATTAAACTTGTTAGTTATTGAATGTTCAAGAACAAGCATGTTCTTGATGAAATTTTAAAAATTGTTGATCCAGCACTCAAAAGTGGTTTTAATCAGTAGTTTATGATCAAAAATGAAAATCTGGAAAGTTTGGCAACTAAAATCTTTATAGATTATTTATTGAAATTCACACAAGTTTAATACATGGAAATTTGGAAAAAATACTTCTGAGTATTGAAAAATTCTAGAAATTGGACAGTGATTGTTATATATGATGAACTAAGACTCCTGTCCAAAATTTATGAAAATTTGAGTTGCTTACGTATACGTTTAGCATTTATAAAGTTTAAACGGACGATTTAGGGTTTGTATACTTCTGAATAAAATCAGGACTTGAAACTTGGTATGGGATCTTAAATTGACTTAAAACTAATATGGTAAAAATTTGGTGAAGTTTTGATGTGTTTAACTATTTTTTCCGAATTTATAAAATTTTAATAATATTAAATAATCTGGATATTGGAAAAATATGAAAATTGGTCAAAAATTTTTATTTATATATATGATCAATTGGTATAAATTTCAAGCAGTAACTTTATGTCTAAGTATGATTTTGGAATTATGGTCCATTTAAATTTTATAAAAAAAAATATTAATTTTAGAAATTTTTATATAAAATTGATTTTATAAAAATTTTAGGGATTTTGGACAGAAGTATACGCTTAATTAAAACTTAAATTTGGTCATTTAATTTAGGAGCTTAATATCACAGTAAAACCCTAATTTTGGACGAATCGTATTTAAACCGTAGACCGGACTTTACGCGCGTAACGTCGTTTTTGGACAAAGCGACACCGTGACTTAAGATTTTTTTTTATAATAACCATTTTAACTACTGATATACTTTAATAAGATATTAGTTTTAAAGTTTAAAGTCACGAATTTATATAAAAGCCGGTTTTATAATCTTAAGCGGTTAATACGCGTATGCACTGGTTTTTCGGTATGAACTACTTTGAATAGCCACTTTAGTTTGGCTGAACTAGTCACATATTTTGGGAGTCCTAAAATGTGTTTTATGTCCATTTGCTTAGTGGGACTTGGATAGGACTCGATATTTGTCTGTATTTGTCGATTTCGTCGCACATCTCACCCGCTTTATTCAGGTGAGTTTTCGCGGCCCTCTTTTTACTTACTGTTTTACTGTTTTTGAGGGAAAGCTGTTTCATTTTTTTTATTTAGTCACATTTTACATGATACATTGATTACATGAGTTATTTTTATATTTATGCATTAAAGTCCCCAAATTTGTTTTTGTAATCAATTAGCTGAGCGTAGCCGTTGGAAATTTTGAGTAGTACTACTTGGGTTGACACCTCCGCTCATGGTTTGGTCGCGCCAACCAGACTTGTAGGGTCACGTGGGCGCAAAGTTAGCCAATTATTTTTTTTAGGCGGTTGTTGACATAAGACTTCCGTATGAGGTACTTTATTTTTATTTTGTCTAGGCTTTTATTACGGCTCATGGTAATATGTTGTTTAATACATGTGTACTGACTTTGGATTTTTATAAACTTTTATAAAGTCGTAAAACCTGCGATACTCACCAACTATTTATATAGTTGACCCCTTTTTGAAACATGCTTTCAGGTAAACAGAAATGAAGATAAGGTTCATAGGAGCACGCTTTTGTTTAGATTTTGTGGTTTCACGTTGGAACAAACTTAGTACCTATGACTTTGGTTGTTTATAAGACGCTCCTTTTATTGTTTGAATTTCGGATGTTGTATGACTTATTTTAGTTTTGGGTTTAGTAATGGTTCTTTTGTAATTTGCAATGTACCCGTTAGCATTCTCTTGCGCCTAAGTGTTCGATGCACCGCTCTCGTCTCACCTCCGTGTTTTCGCCTTCGGCGGGGTGTGACAGGTAAATAGTTGTTGATGGTGTTTTGTGTGAAAAACAAGAAAGTATCTTGGTTTTTTATGCGTAAAAATTTGTTAAGGGAATTTTGTGAGAAAAAAAAGAAAGTGTATTGGTTTTTTATGGAATTTAATATTACACAAAATCCACCAAAAATAAATATAAAGATCTTGATAGTTGACATAATTATCTTCACATATCTGACATGATTATTATAAACACAATTAAAAAATATTTTTAATTGATAAAATATAAAAACTTTTTGTGACGCATTGAATTACCAAATTACTGAATATTGACACTCTAGGCAAATACCAAATCGACCGTGGACAGGAGAGATCATTGGTTTATACGTAAAGGTCCTGCCTCTTACCCTAGGCTTAATGTTAGGGGATGAGATGTGAACTCCACAGTTAAGCGTGCTCTGGTGGGAGTAATCCAGGGATGGGTGACCACCTGGGAAGTTTTCATCCGAGAAACCAAAAACAAATCCGTGAGCTCTTAGGGGCAAAGCGGACAATATTGTTGATATGAGAGGCCGGATGTTACAAATGGTATCAGAGCCACTCCTGTGCCGTTCGGGATGGTGGGGCAAACCTCATCGGGGACGATGAGTCCCTGGGGGTGAATTGTGATGCACTGAATTACCAAATTACTGAATATTGACACACTAGGCAAATCCCACATCGACCGTGGACAGGAGAGATCTTTGGTTCATACGTAAAGGTCCTGCCTCTTACATCAACAATGCGTTTTGGGGTTTAATGTTAGTGGATAAGAGGAGAACTTCACAGTTAAGCGTGATCAGATGGGAGTAATTAAGGGATGGGTGACCCCCTTGGGAAGTTTTCACCCGGGCAACCAAAAACAAATCTGTGAGCTCTTAGGGGCCAAGCGGACAATATTGTTGGTACGAGAGGCCGGATGTTACACTTTTAAAGACCGAACGAACATGAACACAAACGAACATAAATTAATACATTGTCGAACGTTCATGAACATAAATGAACGAACGCGGCATTTGTTCATGTTCTTTCACTTAACTGAACGAACGAAATTTCTTGCTCATGTTTATTCATTTATTAAACGAACAAACATAAACGAACTTTTCGTCAAACGATTAAGGAACTGCTCGCTAAACGTTTGGATCGTTTGAAGCCTTAGTAGAAGTGTTTAGTGTAATGTTAAACAAACTCAACACATTTGGTAAAATATGGTTCTTAATTTGTGTGTTGTGGGGTGGGTACATATATAAAATCTTTAAAATATATTTCTTAGCCAAACACACAAGCCAAGATGGCGAAGCTTGAAGAAAAATGTAGTCGCGAGGCGGGGGGGGGGTGTGAAAATTTTTTCCTATCAAGAGGGACCGGAATTACAAAATTTTCGACTAAATACGTATAAATTAACACTACTGGCCGAATACATATAAATTAACACTACTTGCCGAATACATATAAATTAACACTACTGGTTGAAAAATCGATCACTTAAGAATAAATTAAATTTTAAATTATACAAACCAACTCATCTTTTATAAAAAATATAAACATTTACTAAATAATTCAAAATTTATAAGAGAGACTTCATCAAAAAATAGGTCGGAAGGATTGAAGGAATCTTCTATATATGGAGTAGTGCCAAAATAATCTCTTTGGATAAGAACACTTTGGATTAAATCAGTTAAAAAACTAAACAAAGTAAGAAAGCATCTTATGTGCTTTCATTGTCTGCTAGTTTTGACCTTAATACAATATAAATATGAAAAGGGGAAATCACTAAAATAGCCATTTAACTATGTTTCATAAAAAATACATACATTTTATAGAAAAAATAAATTTAAAAAAAGTTATACGTTATATATAAAAAATTTAAGTATTATAAAAATATACGTTTTATAAAAAAATTATACGTGTTAAATTAAAAAATTATATGTTTTTGTAAAAAACTATAAATTTTGTAAAAAATATATGTTTTACAAAAAATGATACATTTTTATAAAAATTTAAAAGTATTATAAAGAACTATACGTTTTTATAAAAGAGTTATACATTATAAATTAAAAACTATATATATTATAAAGTTTTATGCAAATTTAATATTTAATAACATTAAGTTTTAAAAACTTTTTTAAAAATAAGTTTTTAAATATATTTAAAATTTAAGTTATAACAATTTCAGTTATTTAAGTAATATTAAGTTTTAATAATCTTTATTTTATAAAAAAAAATATATCGGGTTAGTATGATAGGTGGCAATGGGACAAGAGCACAAGAGATGCTGATGAATTTTATATTGTATAAAAAGATTTTTATAAAAGAATACATTTGTAAATATCTATACTATATAATAAATAAAGGTTTTTAAATTGACACGTGTCGCCTTCATATTAATTCTCATAATTTTTTTCCCGCTTCTCTCTCTCTCTTATTTAATGCACTTTTATCTTTTAATAATATATATTTAAAAAATACTAATTATAATAATAAAAATATTTATTTTGAATTATCCCTTATTATAAAATCTTTAAAATTTAATTATGTAACTTCTATTTCAATCAAATAGTAAAAAAAAGTCAAATTAAATTAAATAGTAATTAACGTATTTTCGAAACCCAATTATATTTTAATTTTTACATATTTTGAGTTGTTTATATCCTTGGTATATGTAATATATTTTTACACCTATAAAATATATACAAAAAGATGTAAAATTTTAAATATTGATATTTTCACCCCGTTTGTAGACATTGGATCTAAACTAGTAAATTTATAAATGCATAGATTATAAAATTGTGTTATTCAAATTTATATTTACAAACGTATAGTATTAGAAATTTCATATTTGTAAAAACATTATTTTGTTAAAATTTATTACTTTTTATTAAATTTTGTAAAATAAGTATTATGTAAATTGTTTACGTTTTTTTATAAAAATTAATAAAACTATATTTTTTAAACCTATTTTATATAAAACTATACATTTGTAAATAAAAATTTATAAATGTATTTTATTTATAAATTTTTACAAAATTTATAAACATATATTTTATAAAAACAATTTATTAATTATTATATTTACAAACATATAATATTATAATATTAAAAATTTTATATTTAAAAAAATATTTTATTAAAAGTTATTACTTTTTTTATAAAATCTGTAAAAATATTATATAAAACTATACGTTCTTTTTTATTTTATAAAAATAAAAAATATTGTTTTTTTGGGAGGTGCCTTTTATTTACCTCATCTGCAACGAGCGATGGATGACTTAATAAATTTTTTAGGCGATGCCATGTACTCCCCGCATCTCCAAGCAGGAGGTGCCTATTTTTTAAAAATATTTTTTGCGATACAATAAATCTTCTACGTCTCTTACTTAGAGATTCAGTCACGTGTTAAATACTCTATTGGTCCATTTTTTTTTACAAAAGAAAAAGTCAATGATTAGATTGTTAATTTAATTTGGTCAATGGCTAATTTCGTGATTTTCTTGTAAAAAAACTAATAAGGATATTTTACTACTCTAATAAATGAAAATTTTTTCGGGACACGTGTCACTCTCTGGTTACTCCTCATCTTTATTTTTCCGTCTCTTTGTTCTATTAAATACTAAACTTTCTATTTCTCTCTCATATTAAATAATAATCTTTATATTAATAAATCTAATTACGCATACTTATTATTTAATTATAAATAGTTATTATATTATCAATCAAATAAACTTAATATGAACTAACATTTATCAATTAAATTAAAAATTTAATAATTAGTTGAAAAAAAATGTTTTAAAAACTAAATTAACAGACCTTATAATTGTCACGACAAATTACATTTTTAAAAACATATTTTGACAAATGTGTTTGTTAACAAATTACATTATATTTTATTCTACCGATGTAATATACTGGTTTATTCAACCTGTGTATTACATTAGTTTTTAAAAATATAAAACTTTTATTACTAAATATATAACATTGTATTTATTTAACCCGTGTAATACACGGGATTTTAACCTAGTATATATATATATATATATTTGGTGATTATCATTTGTAAACTTGTAAACCAAAAAACTAAATTCTGACTATAAATTTATTATATATATATATATATATATATATATATATATATAGGGTAGGTATTATTTGTAAACCATATGTTCATGTGTAAACCAATTAACCCAATAGGAATAAGACACATAATATTCATTTTATTTTATTAAAAGTGTACTTTGGTAATTGTAACATTCTTCATACTTTTTTAATAATAAAGATTTCTATAATTCAATTTTCCCCTCATTTCTTTAAACATTCATAACTTTTTAATAAAAAAAAAATATTTTTTAAAATTACACCGTTAAATAGAGCATTTTTTTATCTTTAATTCGAATATAGTCTTGCAATTTATTTTTTTTGAACGTCAGTTATTACATGTATGTAACGAACAATTACATACATGTAAATATAAACATAAATATAGTTGTTTCAAGTTTATCCCATTTTTTCAAAAAAAAAAACTTTCTTTTTAGAAAATTAATAACTTTTAATCCAAAACCCGGATATAAATACGTCACTCTTCATAAAAAAACAAAACACATAAATTCGTTCATTTAAAAAAGCAAAAAACTCGTCACTTTGTTTATTCAAAAACCAAATTAATTTATTTTTGTTAAAAAAAACCAATAACTGTGTTAATCTTATTAGTTTTCTTTAAACTAACTTCACTCCATTTATTTTAACTTTAAAAAAAACTAATAACTATGTTAATCATTTTTATCCTTAATTCGGTTATAGCCTTGATAAAATAATTAAACGACTGTTATTACATATATCTAACAAACAATTACATTTATACAATAACCTAGCACATATATGTAATAAGCTATTAGATATATATGTAATAATATAGAATGTGTGTGTACTTACACGTTCAAGACATGCTTAATTTTAAGTAAATAACCACATAATCAAGTATACATAGTGATAAAAAAAATCACATATACAATAGTTTATATTGCACACATTACATAGAAGTTATATCTTATATGTAATGAACAATTACATAATAATATGAACATATATGTAATTGTTCATATTATATAAAATGAAAAAAATACATACATGTAATTTCATACTACACATATGTAATATCATATTACATATATGTAATATCTTATTTTTACATATATAGTATCACATTACATATATAATATCATATTACATATATGTAATAGAACAAAATATAACTTGCTATTACACGTTTCCATATAAATTTTACATATGAATTTTAATTTACAACATAAAATAAAAACATCAAGATGATAAAACGTCATTGAATAAAGTCGTTTATGTAATAAATGTTTACGTCATTCTTATAATTCTCTAGTTAAAGTTTATTTTGTATTAGATGAGCGTTATCTTCATTTGTATTTTTATTTTTTATTTTAACAAAAATCTACATAGTCTAACAATTGATCTCGTGGTTCAGGGTTTTTAACAAAAATCTACATAGTCTAACAAAATAATTCATTTATTTTAGGAATTAAATAGCGAATCAGTAAAAAAAAGTGGGATAAAAAATATAAATAGACCAACAATTGATCTCGTAGTTCAGGGTTTTTGGATAAACAATATCATTTATGTTTATATTACCTATACAACAATAAAAAGAATTATATAGCAAAATTATACTCGAATTAAAGATAATAAAGCGCTATATTTTATGTTGTATTTAAAAAAAAGATATTGTATAAAAAGCTATTTGTGTTCTAAAAAATAAGGGGAGTTTTTGAAAATATGGAGTGAACGTTTGAACACTTACATTTATGTTTATATTACATATATGTAAGTGTTTGTTACATATATGTAATAAAAACGTTAAAAAAATAAAATAAAAAAACTTCGATACTATAATCGAATTAAAGATAAAAAATGCTCGTCTTTATGGTATATTTTGTTTAAAAAAATAACAATGCATAAAAATATTATTATTAAAGTCTAAAGAAAGAGGGGGGAATTAGTTTTTAAAAAACTAATTAAAAAAGGGATAGACAAATTGACTCTTATACCCCTTAAATAATCTCAGCCACTCATTTCTAATAAAAATAACCAGAATTAATCTCATCTACTAATTATTATAAGTTAAATTAAACTAGTGGCTCAAAATTGGTTTTTTAGTTTACACAATAAAAATGGGTTTACACATTATCCTTTTCCTATATATATATATAGGGTTGGGTTCAAATGCTAACCACATTTTTAGGTGATAACCACAATCCAACTAATCACATAATTTGTAATTTATTTATTCTTCTAATTATTAAAAGGGTATTTGAGTAAACTTGCAAATTTTATTTTAGGTATTTATATGTGTTTTAATTTAAAGTTCATTAATTATCTTATTCTCTCTCGTAACACAAGAAAATCAATTTCTAATTTATTTATTTTTTTCACCATTTTTTCCTCATTCAAACAAGAAAGTCAATTTCACCACTTTTTCTCATTCAAACAAAAAGTTAATTATCTTATTCTCTCCGACTCTTTTTTTCTTCGAGAACTTTATACCTTCTGCGTATTATTTATATAAAGTTGTGTGCTTTCTTCAACAAGCAGCAAATCAACACCACTTCATGCAAGGAGTAACATGGACCCTAGTGAAAAATTTAGACGGGTTGTACGTATATGTAACACAGTTGGTACGTATATGTAACACCGTTGGTATATATATATAACACAGTCGATATGTATATGTAACAAAGTTTGACTTGAATTTTATATTCTAGCATTTTTTTGTATAATTGTAATGTAAAACTAAAAAATTTTATTGATCTTTTTGGCTTTAAAGTAATTTTTATGGGTTTTTAGTTAGTAAGTTTAAAATGGTAGAAGAAAGAGTGTGGTACGTATATTTAACACGGTTGATACGCATATGTAACACAGTTGATATGTATATGTAACAAACTTTGACATGAACTTTATGTTCTACTATATATATTTTTTTTGTATGATTGTAATGTAAAACTAAAAAAATTTATTGAATTCTTTTTGTTTAAAATTAATTTTTATGGGTTTTAGTTATTAGGTTTGAAATGGTGGAGAGAGAGTGTGCATTAATTAATGACTATTTAAATTAAATTATGTTATTTTACCCAAAATACACTTTTGCATTAAATATAATTAATATTTTCTTTTAATAATTAAAAACTTGTGATTAAATAAAATCAACCATTGATCAAACACAATTAATGGTGGATATGTGGTTATCATGGTTATCTTATAAAATGAGGTTAGCATTTGAACCCTACCCTATATATATAGGGGATGGTTATAATAGAAACCCACTTGAGATGAAAAAACTCACGAAACCCTGTTTTACATATGTAAAAAAAAACTTTTTGATTTTTGAAATGGATTGTACATTCAATTTTATCACTTTTGGTGAAAAAATATAAAAAACGTTGAGTGTTTTTTTTAAACCTGACGTTTTTTACATATGTAATTGCTGACGTAAGAAAAAAACGCTGATTTTTGTTATTTTCATTTTTATTCGGCGTTTTTTGTATTTTTTATTTTTTGCGACCGAGGCTTTTTTTATATAAATAATCAATCCCAATTTTTTTAAAAAAAAATTCTTTTTTTTTCAAAGGGTTTCGTGGGTTTTTTCTTCTAAAGTGGGTTTCTTTTCTACCCTCTCTCTCTCTCTCTCTCTATATATATATATATATATATATAGGGGAATGATGAAGAGAAAACCACAAAGTTAGACGAAAACCGAGAAAACCACTAAAACAATGTGTAATGCAATTTTTTTGTTTTCTGTTTACGTATACGTAAGCCTACATTCAAATGATTTTTTAGTAAAAATGTGTAATATTACATTGATACTTTTATAAAAAAAATATAAATAAAATAAAATAAAAAATAAATATCATTATATTATTAGTTAAAATTGGTTTTTAGTGGTTTTCTCGGTTTTCGCCTAACCATGTGGTATTCTCTGGAACCCTCCCCTATATATATATAGGTGAAGAATAATGAGAAAACTCTTTGTTCGTGAGAAAATTCTTTTTATTATTAATTCAACTCGTGTAATACACGTGATTCTAACCTAGTATATAATATTTATCTCCGGCTAACACCAATATCTTGAAATTACATTTTGAAGCCTCCAAGCTTGAACACCTTTTCCATAAAATTTTAGTCTTTGCAATATGAGAATACCGGCGAACCCGACTCTTTTGACATGTGGCAGGATGTAATTGGTTCTAAACATCATCGCCCCCATGTTATATCGTCGGATCCGACAGTGTTGAAGGGGGCATTCTCAAAAAAAAAAGTCAAAGGGAAATTATGTGGGAAATCTTTGGTAATAAGGACATTTTGAGAATTTTTCCCTCCCCGCTTTAATTACCCTTTATTGAGTTAGCATTATATGATAATTCTATGATATGAGTGTCTATGTTGATGTTTAGTGTCGGAACTTGAACAATTAAATTTGGGGGGCCGAAATACTACACATAAAAGTCAATTTTTTTAATGGATTTGTGGAACATATTTGGGTTTGATCTGAAGGGGCCCAAACAATATAACTAATTTGAAATAAATTTACTGAGCCGAAATCAATACTTTTGAGCAAAAAAGTAGGGCCCCTCTGACCCCTATTAAGTTCCTCCCCTGTTAATGTTTACTTAGATTGAAGAAAAGTTTGTAGCCTAGTACGTGGACATGGGCAAACCTAGTTTTTCTCCAACCCGAACTGGTTTATAAACCGGTTTAGGTTTTCTTAAAGGCATAAAACCGGTTTGGGAGGAAAAACATCGAACCCTATACAAACCGGTTTGAAACGAGTTGGGTCGGTTTGAAACTGGTCTGTGTTGGGTTGAAACTGGTTTGAGAGCGTGAGAACACAAACTGGAATGGGCCCCATTGTTTGGGTCGAGTTCGCATCGGTTTGAGCTAAACTAGGACATAAACCAATTTCTGATCGGATTATACGTTTTTCCCTACCTCTACTTGTGGGTAGAGGTGCACAAATCAGGTATTCTCAAGAACCGGTTCAGGTTGCAGAACCAGTTCTGGTTCCTAGCACTTCCGGTTCTTACCGGTTCTGATCATGGTTGAAAACTGGACCCTATGTACCTGGTTCCAGTTTTTCAAGAACCGGTTCTGGTAATTCAAGGCAGGTGTTTCAAAAACATATTTCTAGGTACATTGATTAAGCATATAAATAACTAACTTAAAAAATCCAATAACAATAAAAACTTAAAATGTTACAAAATAGATAAATGTTAAAAACGTAAACTCATAAAACACATAGATAAATTATATAAAAAAAACTAGATTGTCTTCGTGTCTTCGTTTTTTGATAATCTCTGTGACTATAATGACTATATTACCGTTATAAAATGGTAAAAAAGGTTTCAGCACGTTTTTCGGGAGAGAACCGGTTTTGAATGAACCGGTTTTAGGAGAACCGGGTTTGGAAGAGAACCGGCTTTGGGTAGAACCGGTTTCAGGTATTTTTTGAACCGGTTTTGACTAGAAATATTGGAACCTATCCAGACCCTACGGGTAGGTGTAGGTCCTCAGGTGTCTCGGATAGTTACGTGTGGGTGTGTGACTAGTCCAACCGTGTGCGGAATGCCCGCGACTAGGTGGAGAATCAAGCAACACAAAGTAAACCGACAACGAAAGCACTTTCAAAGTTCGTCTATTATAAACTGAGCCGGTTATAGAAAAGTTACAAATGAATGCGTACTTAAACTTCTGTCAAGACCTGCTAGTTATACTAGACCTGACTCCTGCGTACTTAGCAAGTGCGCATGACAATTTGTTCATGCATACTTAGCAAGTACGTAGACTGTTCTTGCGTAGTTACTAAGTAAGCAGGATATAACTCCTGCCCACATGCTAAGTGCGCAAAACACTTAGAGAAAATAAACACTAAGTACATACAATAGTGATTACAACTCGATAACCAAAACATACGGACACTAACATACAAATACAAATACATACAAGACCAGTACAAAAAGCTAAGACAGTATCCAGAGTGTCTGTCACACAAAAGTGCTTCAACAGTAGGGTCGGTTCTGGAAGAACCAATTTTTAGGAAGAACCGGTTCCGATTTCTTACACAATTCCGATTTTGTTCACCTCTACTTGTAGGTAACAATTGGGGAAATGAGGCAGGAATCCAGTTTTTATTTTTTCTCATTTATTGGCCCGAAACTGGACTTCTTGTTCTTTCATATGGTCCATTAGTAAAGGATTAATGAATAACCAATTTAGTTTTTTAATCTCTTACTTCAATTAAAATAACTAATTGATTTATAAAAGCAATATATCTACTAATTGTTATTTAGTATGTTTGAGAGGTCTAACAAACCCTAAAATAAATTAAGAGTGTATATCTTAGTAAGGAATATATTTGGAAAAATATTATTACTCAATCTTAAATTATCATTTATATTTTAAAAGGTTACGGTATTTAGGTGTTGAATATTGTGGATTGAGTCTTCTTTTTATTTTAATGTTATAATCATGTTCTAATCAATCAATCAATAAAACATACTTAATAACTTGAAAAGAATATCAGAGATTACTTCTATGATGCATATATCAGCTTTTGTTAGTTAGGCGATCATAAAATACAAATTGGTTCTTCTTCAATCAAATTTGCTTCTTGATTTTTCAGTTTTGGACACTAATTGTTGCAGTGACTAAATTCACCACACTTATAACATTTCACATGGGTTTTATCCTGGAAACGCTTATTACCACCTCGACTCTTCACGGACCCACAACCTCTTCCCCGACCACGTCCAAAGTCATCTCGTTTTGAACTTCCAACGGGCCACAATGTTCACACCCGTGTGGCTTCTATTGACTATCCAAGAACAAACAACCTTGAATGCCCTCCATTTTCTCGGTTCCTTTCAAACGCTACTCGTACATGTGAAATTAGTGGTCTTCATGCGTTGAATTTGGATTGGTGCTTTGTTATATGATTGTATGGAACGCTTTTTCCCCTAAATCGGATTCATAATTAAAGACTTAAAGAAGAAAATTTAATGTAATGTTTTTGACCCGATCCGAACCATTCTAATCCAATCCATCTTTTACACCTACTAACGAAAAATCCTGTATCCATCACTGAATATATTCATATGAGTTTTTAACCCTAAATTTATAAATAATGCAACCCAAGTTATAAACCATTTAATTTGGTGATAATTGAATAAAAATTTCAAAATTTCTTTTTATAATTATGATTTTTTATTTACAAACCTAAATGCATAGCATGATACAAACGAATGTGTAAAGTTCCACTCACCTAGTTGCAAAAAGGAGTCTTATCTCTTGGTACCAATTCATGGTCACAAGTCGTAGTTCATAAAGGAAAAACATTTAGATAAGTACTCTACTTTGGTGAAATATTATTTTAAATGGGTTTCCTATATTAACCCTAAAATGCTCCTTCTACACGTTAACTAATCTATTAAAATAATTTAAAGTGTTATTATTTTTTTTTTTTGCAAAAGATATAAATTTATCAAAATAAACATTGACTAAAATAATTTTAATCACAACATTGACGTTCTAAATTAATGAAAAATTAACCGTGTACATATGGATGTAATTTGTACCTGTTATGTGGACCAATAACACCTTGACACATAGAAGACGTGGAAGTAGTTTTCGTCTAGAGTGGTCGGTTACGCGCAATTTAGGCCTAAAGTGGCCAAGTGGGAGCAATGAAATGCCTAGAGTGTACAAGTGGAGTAATTTTCGCCTAGTGTTACACATAGAGTGTGCTCATTCATGGCTTATCCGACCCAATTTACACCTAATCATGCCACCTGTGCAAATTATTTTTGCTATAACACTTTTCCTTTTCTATTTATTTAGTTTGTGGATGAAAATTATTTTGATCAATATTAAGTTTGGGAAAGTTTGATGATCAACGTGTCGTCGGTTATGATAATTTTTCCTTATTTTCATACTTTGATACACCGTTTTCTTTTAAGACCTACTCACCATCTTATTAATAATTTAGTGTAGAAAGTGATATATCAAAACACCACATGTCTAACATTAAAACCTTCTCTATCTCTTTTCCGTTAAAAGTTATTTTAATAATAACATGCATATGCCTCGCTTTCGAAAAATGATAAACTAAACTGACCGGTTGGTCGTCCAGACCAACCAAACCAGCTAAAATGGTTCGGTTTAACTGTTTAAATTGTTTTTTTTTATTTAAAAAGCAATATTTTATATTAAAATTTTAAAATTTAATGAAGATGGTTCAAGAAAATTTTACACATGCGTAATAAAATATTTTAGAAACAATTAAAAAAAATACTACAAAGGTGAACAAATAGTTATAATTTTTCAAACCGTATAATCTAAAACCAATTTGCTTCGATTTCTAATGATTTTTTTAACATTGAACATGTTAAGCTATATATTTCTTATCCATTAGTTGAAGTCTCTAAATCAATAAGCAAGCATGCTAAGAATATTTATTTGGTATGTGTTAGCATAATAAGTTGTTATGGGCTTTGGCTTTAGCCCATTTATCTTGTAAGGCTTAGCCTGTCTATTTAATTATTATTTTCTCCTTATTTGTAACTAATCTTCATTTGTGTAATATAGAGACTCCGTCTTTTCTCTGAACATGTTTGTTATTCAACATGGTATCAGAGCCTAATCGATTCATGCTTGATTGAAGATTTTTGTTGTCGCTTCCGCTGCGTTGTTGATTCGTTCGTTGTTTAGATGTTCGTTGTTGAAGGGTAGAGGCTTAACACTCATTTGGTGAAGCTTGCATCAGATTTTGTAACATCCCGAGTTTTAGAGCACGAGAGAATTCACGAGGAATTAAAACTTAAATAAAAAGAAAGGAAGCGGGCTTGGGCCGGGGCGTATGGGCCGAAAGGGGCAAGTTTGGGCCCTTATAAACCTCAAGACCTGCCCAAAAGCCCCATTTCCATCCAGATTTTCGGATTCTAGAGAGAGAGAGAGTGAGAGAGAGCCTAGAGAGAGAAAGTCCCGGTTTTCGGATTTAAGCTTCAAGGATCGTTAGCAAGAGTCTCGTGGGTGTTTAGCAACGAAAAGGAAGTGATTACAGGTAACCGATTCTTCTAGATCTGAGTTTTAGTTCGTTTTTGGATTTTTCGGGTTTTGGGTGAAAAGGTTATGTTTAATCGGATGAAACTGAAGGGTAAGTATAGATTTGAGTTCCTTAATGGAAAACGAACGTTTTGAATGCAAACAGGTTCGGGATCTTGAAGTGATCAGACCCGAATGCGAAAGTTAGGGTTTTTCGCCAAGAACAGGTCGTGCGCACTTGCTAAGTGCGCACCGAGCAGGTCCTGCGCACTTGCTAAGTGCGCAGGAAGAGGAACCTGCGCACTTGCTAAGTGCGCAGGGAGGGAAGCCTGCGCACTTGCTAAGTGCGCAGGGAGGGAAGCCTGCGCACTTGCTAAGTGCGCAGGAAGAGGGACCTGCGCACTTAGTGCGCAGGAAGCAGTGTCTGCGCACTTGCTAAGTGCGCAGACATCAGGACTGATTAAGTAAAGTCAGTATGTTAGAGTGGTTAAACCGTTTAGCGTCGAGTTAAGTCTGATAAGTATCAAATTGCTATGATTGTTCAGATTGTGTGAGATCCAGTAGACCGTTGCAGCTTAGATACCAGGCATGATATAAAGTTATGAACAAGATTTACAGAAAGTTTTATGAACAGTAAAGTGAACAGTTTTCCTTCGGGAATATGTACCAGCTATAAAGGTCCTTGGGACAGATGTTACTTGTACAAGATGTCAGATATGGGTTCTACCCATTAGTAAGAACCTTTGGGTTCGTTAACGGTTGTACAACTGGGATGAGTGACGGCGGTTGCTCGGGAGGTCCACGCAACCTCCCCTTAGCGTTAAGCGGTATTGTCGGTTCATGGATGTAAGCCATGGGGGCATTGACCAGGGTATTGTCGGTTCATGGATGTAAGCCATGGGGGCATTGACCAGGTACTCGTCGGTTCATGGACGTTAGCCATGGGGGCGGTACAGTAGTGACAAGGAATTGACGGATAAGCGGTATTGTCGGTTCATGGTCGTTGATCATGGGGGCATTGACCAGGTACTTGTCGGTTCATGGATGTAAGCCATGAGGGCAGTACAGTAAAGAGGAATTGACGGTTTATTATACGTTTTAAACTGTTTGAAAAGTAAAGTGTGTTAAGTTTAGCCTTAATGGCAGTATATATGTTTTGAAAAGTGTAGTATGTAAAGTTTTGCCTTAAGGGCAGTATGTATGTATGTAATAGTAAATCTTTTGTATAATTGATTTAAAGTAAACGTTAGAACTCACTCAACGTTGCTGATTTTTAGTATGCACATCAGTTAAGTGTAGGTGGCAGTAGTTGGAAGTGGATGCTTGGCTTGGCGAGAAGAGTTACCCGAAGATCAGCATCTGGCATCCTGTTTATGTTTCTTTTGTTTATGTTGATTAAGACAAGTTTCAGTTGTATTTGACAAGTTATGTTTAAGACATGTATGTTTCCGCTGTGTATGTTGAAGTTTTAATTCGTTTCCGCTGTGTTAATGAATGTCTTATGTTTAAAGTGCTATGTGTTGATGATTAAATCCAATAAGTGAGGTCTCCCGGGTTTGGGGCCTCACAGATTTCTTTTTCGCGTTAGGTATCAAAGTTACAGATTTCGTTTTATTTGAACTGATTTGTGTATTTGGAAGAGCTTCTGGACAGATTGATAGGTTTGGACCTCGTTTCTGTCCTGTTTTACGAAGTTTGCGGTTGGTCACGAAGTTTGTGGTTGGTCACGAAGTTTGCGGTTGGTTACCAAGTTTGCGGTTATTTGAAGTTTGCAGTTATTCAACTGTTGTTCGGTTTTGAAAATATGGCTGGGAAAGATGACTCTCTTCAGTCTATTAGCACTCGTCTGGATGGTAAAAACTACACCTACTGGTGTTACGTAATGAAAAACTTTCTTCGAGGAAAAAATATGTGGGGTTATGTCACAGGTACTAAGGGAAAGCCTACTGATAAGTCTAAGACTGCTGAATATGCCTTAGTTCTTGATACATGGGAAACGGATAACTCTAAAGTTATAACTTGGATCAACAACTTTGTAGGCCAGTCCATTGGTATTCAGTTGGCTAAATATGATACAGCTAAGCAGGTTTGGGACCATTTGGAAAAGTTGTATACCAGTCTAACTTTGCCAAGCAGTACTAGTTGGAGTTTGATATCCGTGCTCTTCAACAGAATGAGATGAGAATTCAAGACTTTAATGGAGCTATGTCGGATTTATGGGATCAATTGGCACTTACGGAATCTGCAGCACTGAAGGTGTTTAAACCTTATATTGATAGAAGGGAGGAACAATGTTTGGTACAATTCTTGATGGCATTACGTTCAGACTTTGAAGGACTGCGTGGAACGATTCTTCATCGTTCCCCTCTTCCAACAGTTGATTCAGTTGTTCACGAGTTGATTGTAGAGGAAACTCGGTTAAAATCGCAGGTTGATAAAGCTCCTAAAGTAACTACTCCTTTGCCGTTCCCCCTAATCAGTCCAGACAAGGTGCTAAAGTTGCTTTTGATGAATGTGCTTTTTGCAAAGGGAAAAATTATTGAAAGTCTCAATGTATGTTGTTACTTACCAGAAAGAATTCTAACTTGTAGAAACCCCCACAACATAACAGATCAGGTGGACAATTTCCGCCTCGCACGTCCACTTCTGCCGGTTCATCTGGTCCATCTTCATGGACATTTAAACCATCTCAGTTTACTGCTGCTGCTACACCACCATCTGTAGAAATGAACAAACCACCATCTGCTCTGGATCCGCAAGTATTTGAACAGTTCAGACAGTTTCTTGCCGTCAACCCTACCGCTATGTCTGTTGCAGGACTGTCTTCATCTGGTACCTCAGGTATTTCGTCATCATTATGGATTTTGGATTATGGTGCCTTACATCATATGTCTCCTTATCTGTCTTCTTTTCTTTCTTTGTCTCTTGTTTTGCCTGTTTCTGTCATGTCTGCCAGTGCTACATCTATGTTGGTAGAGGGTGTGGGATCTGTGTCTACCCCTCATGTGTCTCTCAATGATGTCTATTATTTTCTGAAACTTGCATTAAACCTTGCTTCAGTCAGTCAGTTATGTAAGTCTGGAAATTGGGTTTTCTTTTGTGACACTGTTTGTGTTGTGCAGGATCAACACACTCAGAAGGTGATTGGGATCGGTCGTAGGGTGAGAGATTTATATGTCTTAGAAGAACTCAAAGTGCCTGCACCTGGTGTTGCTGCCTCCAGTATTGATTTATCTTCTTTTCGTTTAAGTCCTTTGTCGTCTGAATTTTATATTTGGCATTCTCGTTTGGGACATGTGTCCGCATCTCGTTTAAAATTTTTGGTTTCTTCAGGTGCTTTGGGTCAGTTGCAAACTTGTGAATTTTTTATTGTAGTGGTTGCAAACTTGCTAAATTTTCTGCTTTACCTTTTAATAAAAGTATTTCTCATTCTGTTGCACCATTTGATATTGTTCATTTTGATGTGTGGGGACCATCACCAGTATCCACTAAGGGTGGTTCACGTTATTATGTTTCCTTTATTTATGATTACACTCGTTTTACCTGGGTGTACCTTATGAAACGTAGATCTGAGTTCTTTGACATTTATAAAACATTTAGGGCTTATGTTCAAACGCAGCATTCTGCTGTGATAAAGTGTTTCAGGTGTGACTTAGGGGGTGAATACACCTCTAATGATTTTACTCAGTTGCTTGCATCAGATGGTACCATACACCAATCGTCTTGTACTGACACTCCTCAACAGAATGGTGTTGCTGAAAGGAAACATCGCCATCTTATGGAAACCGCTCGTTCATTCCTTTTATCTGCTGAGATACCTAGTGTATTTTGGGGAGAAGCACTCCTGAACGCCCAATATGTGATTAATAGGATTCCTACTTCTCACAATGATGGGATGTCTCCATTTGAAAGTCTTTTCGGTGAACACCCAGATTATGGTGAGTTACGAGTTTTTGTATATACTTTCTTTGCTCTCCGTCCTCATGTTGAACGAGACAAATTGACAAATAAGTCAGCATTATGTGTTTTCCTAGGCTATGCCAGTGGTCCCAAAGGATATGGCACGGGACAGAAAGGATATCGTTGTTTTGATCCTGTAAGTCAGAAGTTATATGTATCAAGACATGTTACATTTCTTGAACATATTCCCTTCTATTCGATTCCAGTTAAGTCACATGATGTAACAAAGTTAGATCTTCAGAACATTGATCCTTTTGCTAGCGACACTGATATCCCAACCTCTGATGTTCCCGATTCGTGTGTTGATCCTAATATGCCTGCTACAAATACTTCTGGTGCACATGATTTGCCAGTTCATGAACCTTCCACGTCATCTGGCACCAATGTTGATTCTCCTCCACCTCCGAGAAAGTAAACTCGTGTATGTAAGTCTACTCAACCAGATTTTGCATACTCTGCATATTCTGCTTCATTTAGCTCTTTTATCGTGGGCATTCATCATCTGTCTGAACTAGAATCATATAAAGAGGCTGTCTCTGACCCTCTATGGCAGAATGATATGGCTGAAGAACTCATTGCTCAGACTCACACATGGGATTTGGTTCCTCTACCACCAGGTTAATATAAGGTTGGTTGTCGTTGGGTGAATAAGATTAAGACAAAGTCTGATGGCTCTGTTGAACGGTACAAGGCCAGACTTGTGGCAAAAGGATATTCGCAAACGTATGGCATGGAATATGAGGAGACCTTTGCCCCTGTGGCAAAAATGACAACGGTTCGTACTTTAATTGCTGTTGCATCCGTTCGACAATGGAAGATCTGTCAAATGGATGTCAAAAATGATTTTCTGAATGGTGATCTTCATGAGGAGGTTTACATGACTCCACCCCCGGGAATAGCTCATCAGCCCGGTGAAGTCTGTCGGCTAAGAAAAGCTCTGTATGGGCTCAAACAGGCTCCTCGTGCTGGTTTGAAAAATTCTCTACAGTTATCACTTCTCTTGGTTTTCTTCCTAGCAATTATGATTCAGCAATATTTGTTCGATGTACGAATGCTGGACGCATTCTCTTGTCTTTATATGGGGATGATATGATTATTACAGGTAATGACTATAACGGCATTGAATTTTTGAAATGTGACTTGGCTCACCGTTTTGCTATGAAAGATTTGGGATTATTACAGTATTTTTTGGGGATTGAGGTAGCTCAATCTAAAAAGAGATATCTTCTCTCTTAGACGAAGTATATTTCTGATCTGTTTAAACGTGCGAGACTTTCTGATAACAGAATTGCAGACACTCCTCTTGAAACCAACACACGTTACTCTCCCACTGATGGTGTTCTTTATTTGATCCGAGCCTATATCGTACTATTGTAGACAGTTTGGTTTATCTTACAGTTACTCGCCCTGATATCGCTCATGCTGTTCATGTGGTTAGTCAGTTTGTTACTGCTCCTACTTCTGTTCACTGGGGAGCTGTTATTCGTATTTTAAGATATCTTCGTGGCGCTCAGTTTCAAAGTCTTCTGTTCCCCTCTACATCTTCTCTGGAATTGCGTGCCTATAGTGATGCTGATTGGGATAGTGATCCCAATGATCGTAAATCCACTACCGGTTTCTGCATTTTCCTTGGTGATTCATTAATCTCATGAAAAAGTAAGAAACAAGATGTTGTCTCTAGGTCCTCCACTGAGGCTGAATATCGTGCTATGATTGTGACTACATGTGAAATTGTTTGGTTACGATGGCTTTTGGCAGACATGGGGGTTGTTGTTTCCTCACCTACCCCATTACATTGTGATAATCAAAGTGCTATGCAGATCGCCAACAACTCTGTCTTTCATGAACGGACAAAACATATTGAGATAGATTGTCACTTTACTCGTCATCATCTTCAGCTTGGGACCATCTCACTTCCTTTTGTCCCATCAGACTTGCAGATTGTAGATATTTTCACCAAGGCTCAATTGGCTTCTCGGTTTCGTTTTTTGTGTGACAAACTCTCAATGTTTATTTCTGTTGCATTGTGAGTTTGAGGGGGGATGTTAGCATAATAAGTTGTTATGGGCCCGGGCTTTAGCCCATTTATCTTGTAAGGCTCAGCCTGCCTATTTAATTCTTGTTTTCTCTTCATTTGTAACTAATTTTCATTTGTGTAATATAAAGACTCCGTCTTTTCTCTGAACATGTTTGTTATTCAACGGTCTGAATTTAGGAGTATTTAAATAAAAGATTATCAAAGTCTTATTTACATATTTTATTACGATATCTAATGGTCTACGGTGGGACCACAAGATGGGGAGTGGAGTGGGCAAAGTTGAACTTCAATCACTAATTTCGATCGGTTTCTTGTTGAACTCTCCAGCTGTGTCGAATTGATTTTGTCCACCAATAAATGTTAATTGAAACTTATCATTTTATATATATTTTTTCTATTGTTTAAAAAAGTTAGGTATACTACCAATTATATACATATATATTATTTATTGCACACTAATTTTTCACTCATAAATACCGTTTAAACCTTCATTTTACAGAATTTAAACTTGTGAAAGACCTAGGCCGCAAGACTAGGGCTACAAGCGAACAGGAACAATGCATTTTTCGTGTTCGTTCAATAAATAAATTTCTTGTTCATGAACTGTTCACGAACATTAATCGAACGAGATTTTATGTTCGTTCATTAAGGAGACTATCATGTTTGTGTTTTTCCGATAATTTTATGTAACGAACATAAATGGACGCAAACAAACATTTATGAACACGAACGAATACAAATTCATTTGATAATAAAATCAACATTTTCATCTCAAATTAAAATTACACAAAATCCAACAAAAATAATTGTGAAGTATTTGACAAATGACATAATTATCTCCACATACTTGACATAATTATCGTAAACACAATTAACAAATACTTTTAATTGATAAAATACAAAATATAAAATAAAAAAAACCTTTAAAGATTGAACGAATATGAACGAACACAAACGAATATGAACGAACACAAACGAATATAAACGAAAACAAACGAGAATAAATGAACGAACATAAATGAAGACATTACCGAATATTCACATACATAAATGAATTAACGCGACCTTTGTTCATATTCGTTCATTTAACTAAACGAACGGAATTTCTTGTTCATGTTCGTTCATTTATTAAACGAACGAGCATAAACAAACTTCACATTGAGTTATTTGTTGAACGTTCGGCTCGTTTGCAACCTTACACAAGACTATGGGTGCATATATATACCTAATAAATAAGTAACTGATTGTGCCACATGTTACATCTATGTGAACAAGCTTTTTTTCCCACTTTTTTCTTTATTACTAACTATTTTAAAAAATATTCATTACTAATTAATTTTTCTTTAAAATTTATAAATCTTCTTTACCAATTTAACATTTCTTTTATCCATTCAACACGTGTAAACACGAGTTTCTAACCTAGTATAAAATCAATCAACTATCCATTTAAATTTTTTTTTATATAATTAGCCTTATAAATGAAAATGCTATTAAAGAATTTTGTTGGTAGGATTTTGTGATTATAAAATTTATAACTTTCGATAAAGTCTATTTTGTAAATATTTTAACGAGTGTATGTATTAAAAAAATAGATTTTATTTCATTCAATCCGTGTAAAACATAAGTTTTTAAAGACATAAAATATTTATTATTAAGTATATAACATTACATTTATTCAATTCGTGTAGTGTATCATGTACTAGAGTGGATTCTAACGTAGTTAAAAAAATTAAACAAAAGTAAATTAAAACCAAAATAATATTAAAAAAAAAGCCCACTTTTAATATGCTCACATTTCTCGTATAATAAGACCCGACTCACAAAATCCTCTTTGTTTCCCCCAAATCGAATTAGGGTTCCGAGCGAGAGAGATTGACGGAAGGAGGAAATGGGCGGAGGAAATGCGCAGAAGTCCAAGACGGCTCGTGAAAGGAATTTGGAGAAAGCAAAAGCTGCTTCCAAAGGTACGGACACTCATCTGTGTTCTTTATCCATCTGCTTGTGATTCGTTGCCTGATTGATGTGTACGCAGGTAGTCAACTTGAATCCAACAAGAAAGCTATGAACATCCAGGTTAGTTTTTGATCTATCTGTACACAAATAAATTACTCATTCACAAAGGTTAGGTGTAGATTCTGAACAACTTAACATGTGTGGAATGTCTTCAGTCGTCTTGATAATAAGATGGAAGGATCTAGAAGTTGCTAGTCTTGGAGTATGTATGACCTTCCTTGTAAAGATATAGAATATGATAATTTTTTTTGGATATAATCCCAAACCTGAATTAATTAAGTTCCAATATTATTCATTCCAAGAGTTAATTAAATAGATAGTCCTTGTGGTTTGCGGAAAGTAACAGGTTTGGCGGGTTTTATGCTTTCAATTTTGTAACGAGTTTGGTGTTAAGCATAGTTATTATGCGCATCGGTGCACTCAAGGAGCATAGGCCCGGATCCTAGTCGCAAGGCGCAAAAAGAGCGAGGGCTTTTTAAACGGAGGCGCATAGTGTAAAAGTACTACTTTTAGGGTTTTTAGACGTGTTTTAGGCTTGTTTAGGGCTAGTTTAGCGTTTTTAGGTAAAAGTACTACTTTTTAAACCTTACACGCTTTTGATACCATATGTGTTAAGGCTAAATTTCGTTAACTTTTCTGTTAAGTTTAGCTAAAATGACTAAAATACTTTTTGCGAAAAATATTAGGTTCGGGTAATAAGGGTTAAAGTAAAAGGGTATTTTGCTCATTTCACCCTAGTTAACAAAAAGTAACGGTAGTTAGCCTTAATACCAGTGTTGCAAAAATCAGGATTGATCGGTGATTAATCGCTAATCGGAGAATCACCTTGGAAATTTGATGTAGTCGGTCCACTAATCGCTAGTCGGTCCAAATCAGCCCAAAGATATATTTTTTTCTTTTTCATTTATCACTTATTCTTTAATAAAATTACAAGTTTCATCCTCAAAGTTATAATATTAACAAAATTGACCAAGACTTTTACATGTGTGTGCATCAATATGTTGTACATATAGGTTTTTAGGTTGTATATATATATTTTTTATATGTTAAAACATATATAAAGCTTATTTATAGCTAAATTTGGTAAACAATTCTAAAAACATATTAACATTCTAATCCGATTAATCGCTAGTCGTTACCCCACCGCCCGATAGCGCCTAGCGATTTTTACAACACTGCTTAATGCAAAACTCTTACAAAATTGAAAACATATAACCCAAACCTGTTACTTTGTGTGAACCACAGGGACTATCTATGCAATTAACTCTTATTCTAATAAAACAACTCATGCTTTTTGTGACTCAAAAACCAATCGGTTTCAATATTGTTCTATTGTAGTGAAATTTTCAATAATTGTTTAAATTGAATGACCTACATGAAACAATTATGAAACTCGATTATTATTTAGTTACTTTTCTTCTTTATAGTTTTTTTCTTCTTTTTTTTAACCGACGAACCCACATATACTCTCTACTCTACACTTACTATACCCCTAAAATCACCACACCTGCACTGACTTGCACCCATAACCATTTGGTTGGGGAGTACACCACTTTAACAAGGATGTTCCCTTGGGTTAAATTTAAAAAGAAGAATCACTAAACAGTAACCAAGTTTCACATATGTTCCATTTAGGTTACTTATATTTAGTATTTAAAAAAAATCATAACATTGAAACTTGAGTGGTTTTTGTAGTGTATAAAAGTTTGAGTGACTTTAGTGGAATGGTGAAGAAACGTGGTCGCCATTAGGTGACATGTTTCCCAAAGAAAAGTTTGCTACTGTTAGATTAAATAGGACTTTGGCCATTATTTTAAATGGTGGATGATTATATTAAAGGGGTTGTCTCATTTAGCCAAACTACCTCATACTTTTGTACGCATTTATCTCCTGTAAACACACTTAATTTACCGTAAATGGTGACCCTGGTGGTTAAGTGGTGTACCTCACAACCAAAAGGTTGTGGGTTCAAATAATGCATAGTGCAGGTTGTGGTGTATTTATCCTAGAAAATCTAGGAATTACTAATTAAAAAAACTTAATTATTTTACTGTAAACACCTTTCATATTTAGTTATTTGCGTTTTACGTTCACTGTTTTTATTTATTTGTGAGGCCTTTAAGTAGTGCTTACATTGCTTGTAAGCACTCACTTAGAGGCCTCATACCGTCCACACGACACCCTACCGTCTCTTTCTTTTGTATGCACTCCCTTAAGGTCCCTATTTAGTTATTCATGTTCTACTTGCATTTCTTTTTCTCTTATAAACACTTATTTAGAGACCTCACACTAGTGTTAGCGCTTATCTATACTAAGCATTGAATTTTGGACGGTAAATAGTTTTGTTGCCATACTGATATTATTGGTGGTAAATTTTGAGGCTGTGTTGTCGCCTATGCTGTCAAAAGCGCACAAGTGTCGCGCCGTAGCCTTGTCACCTCACTTCAAAAGCCCCATTTTTAGGCCAAGAATTGTCTAAGTTTAGACTCTAAACATGTCTGAAACATTTACTCTAGCCCTAAACATGCCTGGAATCAACCTAAAACAGCTTAAACTTGCCCGAAATAAGCCTAAAACATGTCTAAAACCCATAAAAATGGTACTTTTATACTATTGGGCCTCGCTTTTTAAGCGCGTTGCTTCTAGGCTCCGAGCGAGGCTTATGCATCTTGACAAATAGGATTTCACCCTTCTCAGTTCTCACACACCCTCAAAGGCGACGCATGATAATAATATATCTAGCATGATGGTCTTGACCGTTTTGTCGTATAGACAGCCCTTGACCCTTTAGGGTTTTTTATGTAACCTTGTGCACATTGTATTTATTAATAGCGAAGCTATCCTTACGAGATTTTCTTTATTTGAAAAGAAAAAACATTAAAATGTTGAAACCCGCTCACGTGCTATGTTATGAGCGGCTGTTATGTGATCTAAATGTAACTTTTGCTAAAAGAAAAGAAAGAGGTTGAAAAATTTGTGGTTTTTACTTTATAAAACGAATCCTTAGAGAAAATACCCACAAAAAATCAGGCATCAATAACAAACGGAAAAGAAAATAGCACGCGCTGCTGCTGATGACTACTCAACATCAACAAACTACCCTTACATGTATTATTTACTCCTAAGTGAGGCACACGGCTCTAGTTCTAAATGTTGCTAACTTGTTTTTAAAATAAATAATTATGTGCCATGGATCTGATCTTGTAGTTTGTTTGATCTTAGTGCAAGGTATGCATGCAGACATTCATTTGCACAACATCAGAGGTGAAATGCAGGGAACATGCTGAAGCCAAACACCCAAAAGCTGATGTCTCCACTTGCTTTCCTCATCTTAAGAAATGAAGTAATTGCGCGTAAAACAGTTTGTGGAATATGTTTATAATCGTTTTTATTTTCATTCACTTCCGGCGTATGTCTAATCGTAAATGCTTCCCGGTTGCAACATTTGGAATAATATATAGACCATCATTTCCTTGGCTTTTATGTAATGCGGGTGATTGTATGCATTGTTTTTCTTCTTACTTGTACCGGTAACATCATGTTCTTAAAAAAAAAACAATAAAAAAAGGATATTTAAAAAAACGAGTTTTTAAAGTTTATTATCTAAAAGAAAGTTTGCTAATATTTAATTAGTAGTTTTTTAATTAAGTTTGATATCAAATTTGTATAAAAAATGTGTTAAAAATATTTATCAATATAATTTTAACGTTTCACCCTGTGTGTTACATGGGGTTTAAAACTAGTCTATTTATAGTATATAATAAAAAAAGATTTTGGTAGGACACTTGTTATTATTTTATGCATTCTCATCTTTTTTTCTTGCCTCTCTTCTATTAATTATGTAAGTTTTTTTAATTGTTTTTTATATTTTTTCCACTGATTCATATAATTTTTTTTATAAAACATTTTTTATTTAAAAAATAGACTGGTTTATAAAACATTTTTATAAACTGAACATTTCTTTCATTTTTTTATAAAAATTTAAAAAAAAACTATATAACGTTTCTAGAATTTTCAATATTATGAAAATATCATTTTGAATCCTTAACTTTTAAATTATGGAAATTTATAAATTATAATTATTTTTTTTCCATTTTCAGTATTATTGATTATTAGTTAAAGAAGTTACTTATACATAATTTCTGTTTTGAGAAATTCTTATAGTTTTATAAATTTTGTTATTTTTATCGTTTAATTCGTGTAATACATGAGAATCTAACCTAATAAACGATAAATCATAAAACTCAACTAGGAATGATATTCATCAAGTACCCAGATTCCGATTATTCATTGACCATGGGTTCACGTGACCTGTTGAACTCATCCTAAAAACTGAATTAAATACTATATCAAATAATTTTAGAAATTTCAAATATTTAATATTTTCAACTTTATAATCTTATTCAGTATATTAGTTATTATATGCGTTAATACTATATCATATATTGAAGTATTTAATTTTATCATATTGGTTTCTCATTATGGTGTGGGAATTAGAAGAATCAACAAGTTTCATATTTAATCCCGCCAAAGGTGGGTCGACAAACGGGCCAGTCCAGAATGGGTTCGTATCCAAATGGGTCCATTTAGAGTATTAATTTGATTTTGATTAAAACAAATTTTGAGCAAAATGGACCCATGTTAAAACCGATTGTTAAAATCGATATATTTATTTTTACGACGACTACATATGTAAAGGTGACAGGGCGTGTCGTCGGTTCACAAAATCGGTGGTTGTGTGGGACAACAGTGGTGGTGACAACAACGATGATGGTAACGGCCCTGGTGGTGGCATGGGTGAATATGGCGACACAGGTTTTAATAATGGTAACGATACTAATTTATTTGGACTCGTTTTAAGTCAGTAACGTGTTTTAATAAATCTTTACATCTATTTATGGAAGAAACCCATGAAATGTTATTGCGATAACATAAAATAAAAATACGGTTAATACACGATGTCCAAAGCCAATGCACTCAGTGTCATTGCCGACTCATTTATCTCTGCTGCAAATTGGTACCCCCAATCGCCATTAATGGAGCATCCACCTCTGTCTCCACCACACATATATACGCAATTTAGGCTTTTTTTTTTTATGGTGGTGATGGGTTGCATATTATTATATTGACAGTAGACAAAACTCCCCGGATTTTGTGGTCGACTTTGGTGTTCTGTTAGTTCGGTTTTGTTGGTATTTAAGGGAAAGAGGGACCGTCCGATCATATTTGATTGTGAGGGTTTGATTTGATGATGAAGGGTTTTGGATTGTGGGTCTTGTTCTTGATGTTTGGAGCATCTCTGATTTGTCTTTGTTCTCCCTCGTTTCCTGGTAATTTCTTTTATTATTCTTAGATGTTTTAACATATATGGTTGGGGGTTAACATATTTAATTGTAGAGAAATGAATTCAGTTTGTTATGGAATCGGTTTTCGGGTTATTCGAATTTGTTTATTTTAAATTAGATTTAGTGACAGAATTTGAAACACAATTAAAAAAGAGGACTTGAATAGTCGAATTCGGGTAGATTCGAACAAACAGGTTGAAGAGAAAAGAAAATTGGCTGATTTGGGTCGGTTCATTTTAAAAACAACCACCTTAACTAGCAAAAACTCCTGTTAATAGTAAAGTTATTGGTAAGGTTGAAGAAAGAGAGAGGGAGAATGGATCATTTGAGAATTGCGAGAACCAGTGTAAAACCAATAAAAACCAACTTTTTTTGTTTTATTAACTTTATTATTAGAATACAACATATAAAAATAAATTTATATATGTAAATTTACATGTATTTGTATATTAAAAAAATAAACACATGTGTAAGTTTTTACCATTACACATGTGTATAAGTTTTTTAAGAATAATTTTGAAAGAAGAGATAAATTAATTAGAAAGATAAAGCATTTTTTTGTAGGGATGAGCATTTGGTACCGAGTACCGATACTGTATCGATAGATTCGGTACCTGCATTGGTACCCACTTTTCCATAAATCCGGTACCTGTACCGTACCGTAGAATTCGATACCTGTATCGGTACCCACTTTTACATAAATTCGGTACCGATACCATCTTGAGATGAACATTTTGTAACGATTACCAGAGTCGTATCGAACCGGTACCATACCGGTATATTCAGTACCAGTACCCACTTTTTCATAAATTTGGTACCGATCTCATTCCTATTTTTTGTTGTATTTTAATAATAAATGAAGTAAAAAAAATAAAAAAAATTGGTTTTGATTGTTTTTACGTGAGTTTTCACGGTTCCCAAGAGATCATATATATATATATATATATTTATTATAGGTTGGTCTAACTTATTTCTCTTTCCTTAGTGTCTATTTCGCCGTAGAGGGTTGGTTCATGGGTACAAACTTTATAACTTCATGGTATACCCGTTATTTGAACTTTGGCCAATTTCTATTTGGAGGGCTGCAATTTCTTAACAACCACAGTTTCTACTCCTGCCAATAGTTATTACTGTGGGGTCCTGAATATGGGTGTACAATCGAATCGAATCGAATCGGTTTATTCGAATCGAATTATTCGAATTTGGAATTTTAAAATATGGATTCGAATTCGAATAAGAATCTTATTCAAATTTGAATCCATTTGAATAAACTGAATTAGAATATTTTTCTTTTTACAAATATTCAAATTTGTAAAATTTTAACAATCTAATTCACACATAAATGCAAAAAATGATCATAAAGAGTGTAACAACTAACATGATAACTAAAAACTAAAGTCCGGTATAGTACCGTACTACCATAGTAGTCAAGAGGTTAGAATAAGAGTGAAAAGTCGATATCATTTTGAAGTTTGAATTGACTTAATGCCCTTAAAAACTAAAAAGTCAAATACTTAAAAGACTTGAAAATTAAAGTCTTGAAGCTCATACGATAAAAAAATGTGTCTGTATAGTTATTTCGAATTCAAGATATTAAAATTGAAATCGATTAGACTTCAAAATTCTTATCCGAATCGAATCCTTATTGAAATTCAAAATTTTTATTCGAATTCGGTTCGGATTGAATTTCGAATTATTCGAGTCCGATTCGAATAATGAACACCCCTAGTCCTGAAGCACAAGGAGATTTACTCGTTGGTGTCAAGTATGTATGTTTATGCAAAAAAAAATCATTAAACTAGTTTTTTCATATGTTTTTGTATAATTTAAAAATAAATAAATTAAAATAGATAACTGAAAATTTTTAGACGAGAAAACAAAAATTTATAAGCTCTAGAATAATGATACGTGGCACATCAAAACATTTATTTATTATAATTGATAGATTTAAAATGTAGGGTATTACATATAATCTCTCTCATTAATATTCTATGATAATTAACAAGTAAATAGATATATTTGGGTATGAATGTCATTAAAAAAAGAAAGAAAAAAGCAGTATATTTTTATCAAGAAATTAGCTAACTTTCTTTTCGTTCCCTTTTTTACTTTTATAATTTGCTTCAGGCTATGGAGATGCAAGAATGAAAGCAAAGGTCCACCATTGTAGAAAACTCAAGGTAGTGATCTATAATTTTCTCCTAACATGTTTTCACATTTAACCAGCTCCAAATACTCGGTAAATACACTAATAAGTATTAGAAAATCCGCACATTCTCTCTCCTCCCCCTCTCATAGAAACAATGGAGTTCTCTCATAGATGGTTGGTGGCGACGGACCTGCATCTCTTCCTTCTCTTCCACACTGACAACTTTCTCTCCTCCACATAGGTGTTCGTGGGGTCGATGGACCCCTATTGCAAATGTTCATGTGTTTATAAAAGCAAGTTACAAAAGTTTGGATGGAAATTTGCATTCAATAAACATTTTCGAGTTAAAAAATACACCTAAAATTGGATTTGTAATTTTCTATAGATACAACCCTTTTTGCGTTAATTATGAAAATGCAATTGGGTAACTTCGTTGTACTTGACCACCTTTGACAACCAATAAGTGTTTCTATTTTTTTAAATGATTTCCAAACTTTTAAAAATTCTCATTTCAACCTGTCCCTATATACATTACATAAAGTGTCGATCCCAAGAACCTATACTCCAATGATTAGGTACAACATCCCTGTATGTCTCAAATTCGTCGCTAAAAGTCGATCGCCAGTCTCAAAATCCACGGTAGTGAGGGATTTTGATCTTTAATTCGTGGCTGAAGCCCAGGGCCGGCCCTGGGGTAGGCCAGTCGGGCCGCCGGCCAGGGCCCGTTTTTTTTTTGGGCCTAAAATTTTTACGGGGTCTGTATATATATATATGTTTTTTTATAAAATTTTAAATACCGGTTTTATATATTTGGTCATTTTTATAAAAACTTAAAAATATATTGGGCCCTTTTTATAGTGGTTGGACCCTTTTAATTTTTATAATGGTTGTGTACTTTTAATCTTTATAATGGTTGAGCCTATTTAAACTTAAAACCCAATATCAATGGTTGTGCAATTTTAATATTTATAATGGTTGGACCTATTTATTAAACCACATTTTGCATGGTCGGTGAGCCTCCTATCGTAGGCCACGTGGCTCATTACTATTGTTCCGGTCAATTTTTTTTTCTTTTTCTGGAAAGCATTAGTGCTTAAATATTTTTATTCTCATATTAAAACCAAAGATTGTGTTAGAGGAGTTGGTAAGTGTTATGGTATTGAAGTTGGAGGTCATTGTTTCCATCCCCCTCCCATACCCATTTTTTTTCCTTTTGACTTTTATTCTATTAAATTATTTTTTTAAATTCTTAAACCATGACGTTTGGGACATAATAATGTATTTTATATATGTTTCAATCTACATAACCGATCCGTTGTAACTTCATACGTTTCTTTTAATCGCACCGCCCCACCTTAACGTGCTGGTACCGTGAAGAATGAGACCGACGCTGACACCGATTGAAAAACATCAATACCGTTATATAACTGTCGTTTATAAATGTTTCGATATCTGCAACCAAGCCGTCGTAACTTCATACATTTCTTTTATGTATTTAACCACAAATCTTTTTTCTTTACTCAGCCACGTTAATGACACCGGCTCAACCATTTAAGGTCCGTCTTTCTCCGCGAATCGCGGGGCAAAATTTCTAGTTTAAACTTAAAACCCAATATCAAAGGCTTTTTTTTAAAGCGAATTGATGTTGTGTTTTTTTTTCTATGTTTATTGCTATATCGTTAATCGTCGTTTAAAAAAAATTTAGTTTATATATTTTGTTCGTATGGGCCTTTTTTTCCGTCTCGGCCGAGGCACTAAAATCTTCAGGAGCCTTTTTCTTTTCTTTTTTCTAGTAGTGATATAGAGTTAGAATAGTTAGAATTAAAAGCTACAAGTATGTACAAGTCATGCATGTCTAACAAATTAAGTTACTTTTTATGTTTAACCCCACAGGAGAACACGATTGTTGCTCATTACAAGGGCAATACAAGCAACCTTGATTTGCTCGATTATCACCAGACTGACCCGGCTCCAAGTTCAAAGACATCAATAAAGCATGGGCCGATTCAACATGACGTTCCTCTTATGCCTTACATCCCCAAGCCACCTCCCCCCGAACCGAAAGGCCACCTACATTAGCCGATCAACCATGTGTCTTCAATTAATGACTATGATCTTGAACCTTGTCACTAATAGAATGTATATATAGTTGGAACCCATATAGTTGCACAACATGGTATGTGTTATATTTTTCTTTGAATAATGTCAAAATAAGAAGAATTTAGGGAGCAATAACATAGGAAATTTTAGAAATAATATAAGTTTGTGACAATGTGTTCCTTCAATAATTTAGAATCTGTCATTAGTTTGATGTGAAATGGAATGAAATTTAAATTTAATTCTTTGATATTGTCATACTTGGTTTGCAAGTTTATTAAAAAATGAAATATAGATAATGATATATGACATAAGTCTTTAATTTTATAAACACATTATTAATCTTTCATTTCGTAAAAGTTTATTTAACCTTTTAATCTTCATAACATTTCTTTTATTTGAAAACACCTTTTTAAACCTTTGTACAATCTCTCCTTGCAAGATAATCATTAACTGTAACAATGTGAACTCCTTTACCGCTTAATGCATTTAAATAAGCTGATCGACCATCGTCTGCTTCAATCTTGACGCTCGCCGCCGCAGTATATCATTGATTTCGTTGGCGCCGATGTCGCTCTTGAATCAAATCTTCAACAGGGGTCTTATTGGTCCAAAATGGTTAGTTAGTTGACCATCTTCCCCAATTCTCAATTTCTATACATTCTGAAGTCGTCTATAGTTGCCAGGCACTCTTCCTTCAAATCCTTTAGTTGACCATTCTGAAGTCGTCTATACATTCTGAAGTCGTCAATTTCTATACATTCTGAAGTCCTTCAAATCCTTTAGTTGACCATCTTCCCCAATTCTCAACAGGGGTCTTATTGGTCCAAAATGGTTAGTTAGTTGCCAGGCACTCTTCCTTCCCATGTTGTTTCGGTTCTGAAGTCGTCTGAATCCGATTTGGTGGTGGTGTTGCCATAAGAAGAAAAACAGGTGTTCAATTTGCAGGTTTAATTGGACCATCTGGTTCAATTTGTAGGTTTATTAAAGGATTTGAAGGTGTATCTATACGAATTGCCATCGAAATTGAGCACATGTTGGATATGAGGGTTGTAATAAGAATGATGGTGAAATCCGAATGATTGAAAAAGGGAAAACAACAATGATGGTGAAGAAGTAATTAAAGGACCCAATTAAGTCTTCGTATTTTCAATGCCCACAAGGTGTTCGCTTAAATGTCTCTGAGAACAAAGGTCCCAGCAAATGTGTCAATTCACCTCTAGGATTAGTCTTGAACAAGATTGAATCTTGGAAATCCATTAACAAAGATTGTTAATTTGTTTCTGCAATTCTAATTTCTAATGGTTTATTGAACCTCTCTCTTTTAAGGCGAACTTCTTGTTCGGCGACGTTTCTTCTCCAACTTTGAAGGTGAACTTCCGGTTTGACCTGATTTTGAATTCTGTTATGTAGTGTCCAACATGTAGTCTCCTCGAATCGGTTGGGTGGAGGGGGAGGGGGGTTAGGGTGGTGGTTTGGTGGTAAGGTTTATATTTAACCTGCTATTGAGTGTTTTTGGGGTTTGTGGTCTGATTTTGGTTTGGTTTCATAGCTCGGGGGTTTTGTCAGGAGCTGTTATTATGTCTGGGATCCGGGATGACAGGGTGGTTCCTCCATTGGAGGTAGGTGTTTGGCTGTGTCCATTTAAAGGTTTCCATTGCTGCCTGGATGGAACGTCGGGATCCAAGGGGTTTCCTCGGTTGGTTGCACATATCAAGCGGCTCCATTTGTCATCGGACGATCGGAAAGGGACCTTGCGGGAAGCGGTCTCCACGGATTATGATTTGTTTGTTTCGGTTGGTGAGGCTTTAAAGGTCTCAGGCTAGTGGCTATGCGGGGTGTGTATGTGCCTTTATGCTCTCAGTCGGGCATGCCACCATGTGGATGGGATAGCCCGTTTCAAACGGGTTGCGGGAGATGCAGAGGAATTTATAGTGGGGATTCCTGAACCGAATGTTGGGAGGGAATTTGTTCCTTTGGGAGGGGTGGTTGTGGATGGGGTTCTCCTTGAACGCGTTTTCCCTCTTCCTATCACGACTGTTAAGAGCATCCCTCATAATTGTTGGATGGCGTTTGCCCAGACATTAACTGTTGCCCTCGGTAAAGTGGCGGCTATGCCAGAATCTGTTGAGGCATGGGTTAGACTTTTGTTGTTACCGCGTTGCACGTTGCGAGTTTCCAGGCCTTCTAACCGTCAGGAGCGCAGGTCTGGTAATAGGAAGTCTTTGCAGTGTCATAGTATTCAACGGTCGCTGGCAGCTTGGCGTGATGGGGATGGTTTTGAGGAGCTCATCCTATCGCTTTTTGCCCAACCTTGGGGGTCGACCTCATGTCGTGTGGAGCTTGTCCCTGGGTCCGATAATTCTATGGCGTGCAACAATGTTAAACAATGTTTGCGGAAAGTTGCGGATGGGCATTTCACTGCTGCGGTCAAAGTATTATGCTCTTCAGGGGTTGCACCTTTCGGTAATGATACTATGAAAGTGTTGGTAGCAAAGCATCCCATCCTGCCCGCTCCGGTTATGCCTGTTTCCTTACTTTCTGAGCCTTCTCTTGTTGCGGATGATGATGTCGTGCTTGAATGCATTAAAGCTTTCCCCAAAGGGACCTCTTGTGGGAGGGACGGATTGAGAGCCCAACATATTTTGGATGCTCTTTATGGAGAGGGGTCTACGATCGCCGTTGAATTGCTCAGTGTTATTTCTGTGGTGGTTAATTTATGTTTCGGGGGGAGATGCCCTAGGGGATTGGCGGAGTTCGTTGCCTCGGCCCCTCTCACACCGCTGCTCAAACCGGACAACGGGATTAGACCTATTGCCGTAGGTGCGATCTGGAGGAAATTGGTCTCTAAGGTGGCCATGAGGGGTGTTGGGAAGGAGATGGCTAAATATCTGTGTGACTTTCAATTTGGGGTGGGAGTTCCCAATGGGGCAGAGGCTGTGCTCCATAGCGCAAACAGGTTCTTAAATGAGTTTCACTCGGATGGATCGTTGGCTATGCTTACCGTCGATTTCTCCAATGCTTTCAACTTAGTGGATAGGACTGCCCTCTTGCAAGAGGTTCGGACCCGATGCCCATCCATTTCTCTATGGGTGAATTTTTTATATGGGCAGCCATCTAGGTTATATGTGGGTGATGACCATATTTGGTCCACCACTGGGGTTCAACAGGGGGACCCTTTAGGGCCTCTCCTTTTTGCCTTAGTTTTGCATCCGCTGGTTCATAAGATCAGGGATTGCTGCAAGCTTCTCTTCCATGCTTGGTACCTAGATGATGGTACGATTATCGGAGACGCTAAAGAGGTGGCTAAAGCCCTAGCTATTATCAGGTCGGAGGGGCCCGGTTTGGGCCTTGAGCTTAACGTCAAGAAAACGGAAGTTTTTTGGCCGTCGTGCAAGGTACAAGATGGATTGTTCCCTTGTGAGATTGGAAGGCCAGTGTTGGGTGTGAAACTCCTTGGGGGCGCCGTTAGCAGAGATGCATGGTTCATCAGTAATTTGGCTGTGAAAAGGGCTTTTTGTGCGGTGGAACTGATGAGCTGTCTCCCACGTTTTCGGGACCCTCAATGCGAGCTCCTTTTGCTCCGCTCGTGTATGGGAGTGGCAAAGCTATTATTCGGCCTTAGAACATGCCAGCCTATGTATGTGGGGGAAGCTGTTTCAATTTTTGACAAGGGCCTCCGGGGTGCGACGAGGATATCGTGGTTTGTGGTGGTGCTTGTTTTGGGGATTTTCAATGGAGGTTGGCATCACTTCCAACCCGTTTTGGGGGTTTGGGTTTATATGCGGTTCAGGATGTATCTGCTTATGCATTTGTGGCCTCGAGGGCACAATCTTGGAGTTTACAGGACCACATTCTTCGGGGTTGTGATATTGATGGGTTAGACTCTGATTATGGGTGTGCGATGGATCGCTTGCGCATGTCCCTTCCTGATTTCGATCTTAGCGGTTTCTCTAATAAGGACACCGCCCCCCTAAAGCCCAACATGCTTTGACGAATGTCTTATTTAGCAGAATCGTCCAGAATTTGGGAGTAAAGTTGATTTATCATCTCGCCAAAAAGCGGTGTTTGAATGTCTCCGGGCTCCTCGGGCTCAAGATTTTCTAACAGTTATCCCCATTGAAGGACTTGGCCAGCATATGTCGGCTGTGGAGTACCTGGCTATCCTTAAGTATCGGCTAATGATCCCCTTGTTTCCATCTGATGAGCCCTGCCCGGTTTGCCGCAAGGCTTGTTTGGATTCTTTTGGCGAGCATGCGGCCCATTGCAAAGAGTTACCCGGGTTTAAATACAGGCATGATTTGGCTAGGGATGTTCTTTGTGATGTTCTCAAACGGGCAGGAATTTCTGCTAAAAAAGAGGCCCACGTGAACTTTCTGACAGATCCGCTTGAAGGGAGGTCTACTCTACGGCCGGCTGATATTCTTGTGTTTGGTTGGGCAGGGGGGAAACACGCTTGTGTGGACCTTACAGGAGTGTCCCCTCTTGTGGGGCTCAGGGACAATGGGGTTGTGGCTGGCCATGCCGCTTTAAAGGCGGAATCATGCAAAGTTGTTAAACACGAGAAAACTTGTTTAGAGAACCAACACGTGTTTATCCCTTTTGCTTTTGATACTTTTGGGTTCCTAGCACCGGAGGCAGTGGAATTCCTAAACAGGGTTCAACGAGTCGTGCATAGTAATATTTCGGCCCCTAAGACTCAAAGCTTTGTTTTTAGTAGGATCGGTTTTGCTATTCAAAAGGGGGTTGCAGCGCAACTTGTTGCTCGTTTACCTGCCACTTTATTGTAATCGTCCTTCTTTTCATTAATGGAATTTCCTTTTAATTATATACTTTTGTATATATTTAGTTCATAACCTTTTGAAAGTGAATTTAGATCATACCCTTAGCTAACTTTTACTTTTAAGGAAATCCAAGCTTATTTGTATGTTCAAGGTAGCATTTCATGTTTAAACATGAATGCTAACCAAAACACTTTCTACAATTATAAAGGGATGTTAAAAATAAGTAGAGTTCTAGTTTTAGTATTTTGATTATTAAAGCTCTCACACGAATTATTATTAATCTGATTTAAAGACCAACTTGTGTGAACAGTGGTTGCCACGTACTTTAGCATACTAAGATCCTTATTTCATATTTTTTACTTTGACTCACACGGGTTATCTGCAATTAACCATTACGTACTTTAGCATACTAACATCCTTATATTCTTATAAAATTACATTACATAAGAATATAAGACATCAATCTCATAAAAATTCTAAGACTTTATATTATACCATTGGTAAATGATACACACCTAAAATAGTTTAACCATGTGAATTTATGTGAGTCAAACCGGTTTTACGATACGAATTAATTCGGGTCGGGTTTTAAACTGGCGTTCAAAAAAAAATTACAAACCTATGTTAAATTTACGGGTTGGATCGAGTTCTAGACCGGTTTAACTTAAACCGGTTTTGTCCTGCACCTGGGTCAGGTTTGAAACCTGTTTGGCGAGCCCAAACTTGTTTTTATACACCTCTAACGTAATGCCTTATTCCCTTGGTTGATCTAATCAATTCATAAGGGCTCCCATCTGTGGAGACTGGCCCATTTCCAACATGGAATCACAATAATACACTATTCCACCATGCCTCCCATGAGATAGCACATTTATGAAAAATAACATATTTTATAAAACTCAGTTTTATACATATTTTTAAGATCTCATTTTAAAAAAAGTGGTTGTTAAAATATAAAAACTATGTAATTCGAATTTAAATCAATTTTAATATCTCATATTTTTGAAAATCGGTACGTACAAACAAACATATCTAGCAAAAAATCTCACTCAAATAATAGGGTATAAGAGCAAACCTTACTTCCATCCCATGGGGTAGAGAGGCTGCACTCAGAGAGACCCCCGACTCGAAAAACATACAAATCATGCATTTAATAAACATCAAATATCCAATGTCAAAAGCATATATAAGAACACGCCATAGAAGTTCGTACCATAAGCATACTGAGAGAGCATCCTGCATAATAGTCCCTAAATCTAAAGTCGTGAGGCATACAGAAAGTATACAAAAACTACATGTACTAAGAATCAAGTAGTCATAACAAATACAAGAAAAATAAGACATGCATAATAAGACATACAAAACTGTGTCACAACCATATAGAAAGACCACTATAATAAGCCTCTAAGGCTAAAGTAGATAAGGCTAAAGGCACTGTAAGACCAAGTGAACTAGCAGTCAAGTGACGAAACCTCCCAATGGCGCAGCCTATAACCGTCCCTAGAAATCCCTAACCTTTATCCGGCATCTCCACGAACCCCTTATCACTGATAATGTCCTCAGAGAGATGCAAGTCTATCAAATTCTGTCGAATTTTCTCATCCCAATTTAGTTTTTTGTCTGCGTCTGCTCCTCTTCCCCTCCACATTAAGTGTCTCCACGCTCCTTACTGGTGCCGTCAACTGTCTCATCCGCACAAAATATACAAATGATATTGTTCACAAAATCCAAACTTAATCAATTTTAAATCCTACTTAATAACATTCCTTTTAATCATAAAATCTTCATTTTATTTTTACATCATATGCACTAAGCATATATGTAACACCTTTAAGTTTCGAAATTTTATGTTATATAATCTATACTAATAAATAAAGGTTTAAGCTAGACACTTGTCACTTGCTCGTACCTACTCACATTAGTTTTTCCGCCTCTCTATCATAATAAATGCGTCTCTATCTTATTAAATAATAATTATATTATTAAAAATAATACTAATTATATTAAATAAGAATATATAATAGGAAATCAAAATATAACTAATTAAAGAAAAATATTAATTTGTTATATACACACACACACTTCCACTTGATATATCTCTAGACGATCTAATAGTCTGAAAAGTTGGGACATATTTTCAAATTTTTAAGTTTTATATTTTTTTAATATACAATGTCGTGTAATACACGGGATTCTAACCTAGATTAGAAATATATACAACATGTTAAAGACTACTAATACCATAAACACTCCGGAGTGTGAGTTCGTCTGAATTCTTCAAATTCAAACATTTGTTAATTAGAAAACTAGGTTAAAACTCATTTTTACATGGGTTGAATAAATACAATTTGTTATAAAACAATATTTTCAATGAAGATTTGTATGTTTGATGTTATTAGTAATCTGTGAAATAAGAAATAATTGAAATTTTCTTATGATTTAGTAATTTTTAATAAAATATTAGATATTTAATTATTTAATATCATCATTATTTAATAGGAGAGAAAGACGAAAAACAAAAGTCTAGATTTTATCAGAAGTCGACACATAGCAAGTATAGTTATTCATTTATTATAATATAGGTTAGAAACCTTGTATATTATACAGGGTGAATAAATGCAGTGTTACAAATTTTAGAAACGTTATATAGTTATTTTTTAATAATGTTTTATAAAAAGAATGAAAGAAATGCTCAAATTATAAAAATGTTTTATGAACAAAGCTATTTCTTTAATTAAAAAATGTTTTATAAAAATCATTATTATTTAATAGAAGAGAAAGGCGGGAAACAAAAATTATAATTTTTTTTATGGAAACTTGTATCATTAAATAGGAGAGAGAGGTGAGAAAAAAATGTTAAAGATGAATATGAGAATGACACGTGACACTCTAAAACCTTTATTTATTAGTATGTATAGGTACAAGTTTTCAAACTACAACTTACTTTAAAAATAGAGGTATACTTGTCCAAAAAGATGACCCAAAAGTATAATTGCAATATATCTCCACTAATTCACATGATAAACTTCACCATAAGTTATAAGTTTTGCTGATTTTAGCTCATTTTAAGGGTTAAGTTTGCAATCGTAAGTCACATGAATGACACGTTGGCTATTTTTTTGATTAAAAACTAACTGATATTAAAGTTAGGGGCTAAAGGCGTAACCAGGTCACAAACTTTTGGGCTAAGTTTGCAATTTTTAAAACCTAAGAACCAAACATGCAGGTTGATCAAACCATATGGACTATTTGTGCAATTAACTCAAAAGATAAGGGAGATATAGTGGTTCGGGTGACATTCACCTTACGTGTACTCTTTGGTATTCCCCCAAAAAATGTTCTTTTGCTATGTATTATCTAAAGGGTGTATGACTTTCTCTACAACTTTTCTCTAATAAGGTACACATCACCGCAATTTCTCCTTTGTTGCACTATTGTGATATTAATAAAAATCAGTTGTAAATGGTGTCATTTGACTAATAAATTAGAAAATTAGTTTTTCTTTAAAATGCAAGACATCTTTCGTTACAACATTAAAAAAAATAATTTGTTTATTCTCAAAAAGTTGGTCAATTCCTCGTTTGACTTAATTTCTTAGACTATACGTAGTGTTGCTCACGTCCCCACCTCCTTCTCATTGGGTCACTTCATCCGCTGCAGAACCTCCCTTCTCAAGCCCGTTACCATACTCACGCTTACCCCCAACCCCCTCCACCTAGCGCGCGGTGTTTCACGCCCCTCACCCCTCCACTTGGCTCACGCCCCCTTCCTCACCCTTCCATTACAGTCTTATTTGAATGGTTTCCTTCAAATAAGATTTCTCCCAAACATTTTTACTTCGACTTAATTATAAGATTTGACAGTTTTACAAAAACATATATTTATTTTATAAAAATCCTTAAAGTCTTGTATTTATTTAATTACTAGTTTGGTTTAGTAGCATATTCAAAGTCTTAAACATGTTTTTAAACACGATGTTTACATAATTTAATTTGAATTTATAAGATTTTTTTATAAATACTTTATTTTTATAAAACTTTAATTGTTTAAGATTTAAATATTTTAGTTAGTGGCGGATCGAGACCAAAAGTTAAGGGGTAGCGGAAATTTATTTTTTGACCGTACTTTCATGTAAATGAAACAAAAATTTTTTTACCGTACTTTCATGTAAATGAAACAAAAAATTTTTTTGACCGTAGTTTCATATAAACAATTTTTTTACGGTAACATGCGACTGGCTAGGCGGAGGACTGGGGTTCAAGATATAAATGATCTCTATATATAATTTAAATTAAATCTTATATATAATAAAACCATAAAAGGAAGGCTAATAGTGTAGTGTAACTAGAATACCAACCTTAAAACACAAACTTACTACTAAATTACTGTAACAAATAATATTTAAAAATAACAAATGTTACCATGATGTAAATAGGATGTTGTTTACAAACATTAAGTTAGTGTATTAAGTTATCAAGAAAACAATTTTTAGTTTATTTTAGGTTTTACGAGAATTATCATTTAATGTATTTTAGTTTTCAAGAAGTACCAGTTAATGTATTTAAACTCTCAAGAAATACTATTTAATGTATATTTAAATTTTTAAACTCTAAAAAAAAATACTATTTAATACTATTATAAGACTTTTTCTTTAACAGCCAAAGGGAACTTCATTCACAAAAGGGGAGCAAAACAAAAACATGAACCTGCATAAAGAGAAACATTATACTTATACCCAGCTTCTTTCCCCTTATTATTCTATCTTCTCATTCTTATTTCTCCACTCCCCTAAGAGAAAATGTTCAACAAATCCGCCGAACCAAAAAGAAGAGCAAAGAAGAAAGGACTTGAAAGGAAGAATTAATATTTACTTCTGGTTCTGTACTTCATAGCTATTTACCATGGGGCGATCACGGGGCTATTACAAAATTTTATGGGGGGCGATCGAAATTTTAAGGTGTATATAGCGCTAAAAAAAATTTCATGGAGTGCGGCTGCCCCCCATTCTCCCTGTGTAGGTCTGCCCTCGGGTAAGTTGAGTTTAAGAATTGAGACTTTGAGATATTGGGTTTTAATAAAACATTTGCGCTGGCTAAACTCGCAAATGTTTTATTATAACTCAATACCTCAAAACCTTTAATAAAATGTGAGGACTTTTTATAAAGTATTAGGTTTTTTTTTAATAAAAATTTGGACTTTTTATGAAGTGTTGAGCTTTCAAAAAAATTGACGGGTAAAGTAATTTTTGTTCAGGGGTAACCGGATACAAAAAACCGTAAAAAAATATCTGCACTGCGCGTAAAAGTTGAGGGGTAGCGGGGGATATCCCTACCCTAAGGGTAGATCCGCCCTTGATTTTAGTTATCCATATTGTGTTTGTCGTATGATACCTGATTTTCCTTGGTCTTGACTTTGTTGATAGTTAGTCTTGGCTATGGTGGCTCTATAGTATAAGCAACTAAAACAAACCGTTTTGCTTTAGGCCCCTAAATTTGAAAGGCCCCAAAAATTGAAAAAATTACTCCAGACTATATTTTAACGTAAAAATGTATGTGATAATTTATCAACTTTTGTGTTTTAGAGGATTGATAATCTATCAATTTTTGTGTTAACATCATACGTTTTCACGCTCCACAAAATTATATTTTAATAGTTTTTATGTATTTAAAAAACATTCATAAAAAGCCACAATTTTGGTGTTTGCTTTAGGCCCTTAAGTATGTTAAGCCGTCCCTGGTCTTGGCGTCGTATATCAAAGTTAATTAACTGTTGAGGAAATTTGTCGATTGCTTAGATGTTCGATCCATAGTCAATCTGTGACATCGATCGTAGACTTATTGCGACCGTAGACTTATTGCGTTGCTTTAGTTCATGTAGGTTTGCATGAACATATGTGTACTTATATTTAAGGATTCAAATATCATTCTTGTGGATAAATGCCCAACACATGCCATCATTTAAAGTTTTGTGATGTGCTCTACTTATAATAACTAACCAACTTTGATAAGAAGTAGCTACCCTAATATATAATAAATTAAGAGAGTGTAACACTATAACTTGTAAGTAGTTGTGCTATTGTTTCAAGCTGGTAATAGAAATGAAACATCCTCTTCTAAACAGGTATTGCCAAGTAGCTTTGTAGGTAGGTATGGACCCTCCCCATGACCCAAAAACATTCTTCAATATCAAGTTATTCTTGATTCCCCTTTCTATCTTTCTATTTTTACCCCTTCTCAACAACCCTTCTTTTGCATCTCTATCATAGTATCATATATCCTCCTAATTTTCTTTAAGAATATTAGACTTATTTTATAATAAAAACATTGTATTGTCATCTCAAAGTTGGAATAATATTGTTATAAATAACTAAATGTAATCTAAAAACAACATATGCGATTATGATATATGTATATGTAGTTTGGGACATTGTTGACCATGGGATTAAGCAATGATCACCAAGATTCATCACTATCAAAAGTAGGTCATCATACTAACAAACACCTCTTACTTTAGTACTAATTATAATATCAAGTAATCTCTAAGTTATCAACTCTTAAATTCATATTTTAATTTTCACTAATCTATTATAATCTCTCTTTGTGTCTATCATGCCTTGTCACTATACTACTATACTCTTATTTTTTTTACTTAATGACTTGTCAAACTGCTTTAACTACAAAAATGATGTATTCTATATTTATAAAAGTTATTATCATGACAAATGCCAGCAAATAATAATAAAGCACATAAAACTTCCATTCATTTTAATAATTATATTATATTTTTTTTCTCAATTCGTAATTAAAGATATCATATATATATACATATATTTTGTAAGATTTAGTGAATTTATATGCTTAGGCTAAGTGTAATGGGCGTGATCCACCTGGCCCGTGAATGGGAGTGGAACACCATCCCCTAGGCATTATTGGGACGTGAATGGGGGGAAGATTCAAATAACGGGCGCGGGGCATGTGTCTCTGTGTGTTATGTATACGTATGTGTGTATAGGCATATGGATAGTGAAACCATTAAATACCTTAATGATTTTAGTGATTGTGTTTAATTCTTGCCCTCCTACTGACGTGACAGAACGATTTCAGTTTTTAATGAAGTCATTACACATAGCCTTCGGTTGACATAAACTAGAATCGATTGAAGTTTGATTGTGATGGGGTTAGTTGGTTTAGTACCCCACAAGTTAATAGAAAAATGGATGATTGTAGCTTAAGATTAACTTAAAGGCAGATTATGTATTTGTGGAGATATAAAAACACAAGGAAATGATACAATTATGAACATCTTTCCTCTAGAAGAGTTGTTGGTGGTTTATTTTGTGTGTTTAGTTGGAGGTTAACACCAATCTAGTGGATTACGCTTTTACATTGTTTTTTCTTAAAATGGTAACAAATTTAACTATTAATAAAAGGTGGAAAAGAAATAGAAAATCACAAAAATAATATTTCTTGGGTATATCATATTACTAGGTTAAAACCCATGTTTTAAATTAGTTGAATAAATATAACTTGTTATAAAACATTATTTATTTTCTATAAATATTTGTATGTTTTGTGTTATTAGTCATCTGTGAAATAAGAAACAATTGAATTTTTTTATGATTTAGTAATTTTTAATAAAATATATTAGAAAAGATATTAGACATTTAATTATTTAACATCATCATTATTTGATAGGAGAGAAAGACGAAAAACAAAAATATAGATTTCATCAGAAGTCGACACGTTGCAAGTATAGTTCTTAATTTATTATAATATAGGTTAGAAACCATGTATATTATACACGGTGAATAAATTCAACGTTATATATACTTAGTAATAAAGATCTAATATTACATATTTTTGACATATTACATAATTTTTAAATACAAATTTTAGAAACGTTATATAGTTATTTTTTAAAAATGTTTTATAAAAAGAGTGAAAGAAATGTTCAAACTATAAAAATGTTTTATGAACAAAGCTATTTTTTTAATTAAAAAATGTTTTATAAAAATAGTTATAAAAATAATTATTATTTAATAGGAGAGAGATGTGGAAAAAAAAATTATAATTTTTTTATAGAAACTTGTATCATTAAATAGGAGAGAGGGGTGGGAAAAAATATTGGTGATGAACATGAGAATAACATGTGGCACACAAAAACCTTTATTTATTAGTATGTACTAGTTTAGATCCCGTGTCTGCACACGGAGTGAAAAATATCAATATATAAAATTTTTAAATCTTTATTTATATATTTTACAGGTGTAAAAATATATTACATATACTAAGCATATAAACAAACACAAAATATGTAAAAATTAATATATAAGTATGCTTCGAAAATACGTTAATTAGTATTTAATTTAATTTGACTTTTATTTACTATTTGATTGAAAAGTACATTCAATTCTATGTACATTCAGTGCTATTCAATTCTAGTTCTCTTGGGCGATGAGTGAAAAGTATAAAGAAACATTTAGGTTTATATAACAAAATTGAATAAAGTTAAAAAAAAAACTATATTTATGAAAAACATTGTTTTCGTATTAAAATAGGAAGAAAACTTGAAAACGATTACTGTTTAAACTAAAAAAAGATATATAACTATAATTAATATTTTCACAATCGTTAAATGTTCAAATAATAATAATATAAAGGAAATTTTTAAATATGGTTTATGTAAAACATAAATTAAGTGCTAGATTTTTTTTGAAATTACTAATTGTTCTATATATACGGGTTTTATGGGCTTTTTTAAAAACCCGTGGGCTTAGCCCGGACCAGAACCATAACCGTTAAGCCATGAAAGGTAGGATCGAAGACCGGACCGGTTACACATATCATGGGTCGGGCCCGGGTTTAACGGGCCGGTCCTGCGGGCTTTCACGGGCCAACCCGTTTAATGCACACGCCTAGTACACAAGTTCTAAGCTAGTTAATAAAATATAGAAGTGTATTAAATAAGAGAGAGAAGCGGGAAAAAACATTATAAGAATAAATATAGAGGCGACACGTGACACTAAAAACCTTTATTTATTATATAGTATAGATAGATATAGATATCAGATAATTTAGTTACTGTGAAATTATTGGAAATGAATTATTCTATTTTTTAGTTTATTCTTTTCTATTGTAATTACCATAGATATAGCCTACTTTTTAGCCTTGTAAACTGGTATATATCCAGGTCATTATTCTCAATGAAAAATACAAGTTTACTTAAAAGGTCTTTGGATGCCTTGCCTATTATCGAAACACTGAAACATGGGGAGATAAGTTACCCTCATGGGGCGAAAGGGTATAAAATCTTTGATATCAAAAACAATAAAATAGTTGTTACCGGGGACGTAAATTTTGTTGAGAGTGTCTTTCCCACTCGGCTCAACAAAAATGAATTTTGGGGATGAGGAATCCAAAATTTTTGAGCTCCCAACTCATTACCAAGAAGATGGGGATTTTGAGGTTGAAAACCATACTACTCAAATTAGAACAGTGGACCCTGAGCATGATAACCCCATCGAGGACTTGCATGTGGTTGATTCATCCATGCAAGGTGATGAACATGGAAATAATGAAGAAAGTGATTTGGGCCAATCAGACACACATGCCCATGAAATAGAAGCCATTGAAAAAGAAATAGAAACCGTTGAAACGACCCATGAAACTGAGACAAATGGGGCTAACGTGGAATATCAGGCACCAACGAGAGAAAAGAGAAATAGATCTCGTCCTGCACATCTCAACGATTATGTCGTTAACCTCCCACCATCCGTAAGTCAAGATTTACCCACTGCCAGTCAAGACTCCTCGATGGTACACTCTATAGGTAACTTTATTTCTTATAAAAAAATTTCTCACTCACATAGGGCTCTCTTAGCGGCCATCGGTTCCAACGATGAGCGCAAAACTTTTAGTCAGGCAGCGCAGGATTCCAACCGGAGAGACGCCACGAAAAAGGAGAAACGTGCCCTTGAAGATAATGGCACTTGGACACTTGAAGAATTGCCGGACGGAAACGAGCCATAGATTCAAAGTGGGTGTATAAAATAAAGTATAGACCAAATGGGGAAATCAAAAGATACAAAGCACGACTGGTTGCTAAGGGTTTTACTCAGATGGAAGGGGTGGACTTCCATGACACATTTGCGCCTGCAGCTAAACTAGTCACTGTACGAACTATTTTAGTTGTGGCAGTTAAAAGAAATTGGTTAATTTTATCAATTAGTCATCAACAATGCTTTTCTATATGGAGAATTGCACGAAGAGGTCTACATGAAGATTCCACAAGGGTTCGAAAAAGGGAAAGAGAACAAGGTGTGTCGTTTGATAAAATCACTCTATGGCCTGAAACAGGCATCTAGAAATTGGTATAAAAAATTCACCCCATCCTTACAAGAGATAGGCTTTCAACAGTCAAAAGCCGATCATTCCTTGTTCATTTTAAGCAAAATAACACCTTCGTGGTAGCTCTAATATACGTTGATGATGTTATCATCTTAGGAAATGATCCAAAGAAGATCCAAGAAACAAAAAACCTTTCTTGATGAGAAATTTAGTATTAAGGACCTGGGTACATTGAAATATATTTTGGGAATTGAAGTCACACGCACCCGAAAGGGCCTTGTTCTCAACCAAATGAAGTACACTATAGATATCCTAGAAGACAGTGGGATGTTGGCCTAGTGCTATTCCTATGGAACAGAACATGAAACTTGGAAAGGAAGATGAAGATGTTTGGGTTGATGCCAATCAATACCGAAGACTCGTAAGGAGACTCCTTTATCTCCAAGCAACCAGACTAGACATCACTTACTCGGTAAACGTTTTTAACCAGTTTGTATCTGATCCACGAGAAGGACACATGGCAGCAACTATTAGGGTCCTACGGTATTTGAAGGCTACACCAAGTCACATTATACTACTTCCGAAGGAGGGTGGTACCAACTTAGTTGCTTACACTGACTCGGACAGGCTCGGGTGTCCTGACACAAGGAGGTCACGAACCGGATACTTAATGTTGTTGGGTGGTGCCCCGATCTCATGGAAATCTAAGAAACAGTCGGTCATTTCACGCTCATCGACAGAAGCTGAGTATCGTGCAATGGCCACTACAGTGAGCTAAGTCTTGTGGCTTCGATGGCTTCTAAGGGAGTTGGAAGTTGAACAGAATACTCCAACTCAATTGTTCTGTGATAACTTGGCAGTTAAACACATCGCTAACTACCCTATCTTTCGAACGAAACACGTAGAGATGGACTGCTACTTTGTGCGAGAGCGTGTTGAATCTGGAGAAGTTGAAGCATTGCATATTGATACTAAGTGTCAAATAGCTGATCTGTTCACAAAGGCTCTAGGCGCTAAACAACTACAATTGTTACTTGACAAGTTGAGTATTTGCAATCTACATGCTTCAACTTGAGGGGGAGTATTGGAAAGGAATTATTCTATTTTTAGTTTATTCTTTTCTATGGTAATTACCATAAATATAGCCTACTTTTTAGCCTTGTAAACTGATATAAATCCCGGTCATTATTCTCAATGAAAAATAAAAGTTCATTCAAATTTTATAGAAATTATTCCACATATCATCAGAAATGCCATATATGGTGCAAACAAAAACAACCTTTCCACATTATTTATTTTATCTTTTTGAACAGAGAATTTCCTTACTCATGTGTTTCAAGTGACTTTGTCTTCGTCACTGGGCCACCAACCCGATTATACATAAAAATTCTAACATTTTTTATATATTTTTTTCATGTATCCTTTTTATTTTTTTTATATATATTTTTTTTCATTTTTACGTAACTACTTTATTTTCTATAAAAAAAAAACATGTTATTTTTGTATATTTTAAGACTTTCATAATAATATGCGATTGTAAAGTGGTTATGTGAAGTTTATTCGTTTATTTCATAGGTATAGAAATAAAATGGTTATGGGTTTAAGTTAAATGCTTACGGGTTTAAATTCTACGAAGTACAGGTGTGGTAATGTTTGAAGTATAGTGGATATAAAGTAGAGAGTGTATATTCGCTGGTAGGGCTGCAAACGTACTGCATGTTCATCGAACCGTTCGTGAACTGTACGTTTATGTTTGTCATTTAATAAACGAACGAACATGAACATGAAATTTCGTTCGCTTAGCTAAATAGATGAACATGAACAGATGTCGTGCTCGTTCATTTATGTCCGTGAACGTTCGGTAATGTGTTCATTTATGTTCCTTCATGTTCGCTTGGTGTTTAATGGTTTTTATATTTTATATATTATCAGTTAAAAATATTTGTTAATTGCGTTTATGATAATTATGTCAAGTATGAATTTTGGTCGTTTGCGTTCATTTGTGTTTATTTACGTTCGTTATATAGAATTATCAGACGAACCCAAACGAATACGAACATGTTCATTTCCTTAATAAACAAACATAAACATGAAATCTCGTTCAATTAGTCTCCGTAAACATGAATTTTTTTTAATAATGAACATGTTCGATTGTGTATCTTGAATTTATATCTATACAGCAGTACTAGCTTAGACCTCGTGTATTACACACGGGGTGAAAAATATCATACATAAAGTAATAAAATCTTTATATGTATTTTTTAGAAGTGTAAAAATGTATTATATATACTTAAGATAAAAAATAAAATTCAAAATATGTAAAAATTAATATATAATTGAGTTTTGAAAATACGTTAATTATTATTTAATATAATTTGACTTTCAATTACTGCTTGATTGAAAATAAAAGTTAAATAATTAGATTTCAAAGTTTTTTATAATAAAAGATAATTCAAATAAATGTGTTTTATTAGTATAATTAGTATTTGTTTTTTAAATATATTATTATTATTATTAAAAGATGGAAATGTATTTAATAGGAGAAAGGGGCGGGAAAAAATGATGAGAGTGAACATGGAGGCGACATGTGGCATGAAAAACCTTTATTTATTAGATAGTATAGATTAATAATAATAATATTATATTAGTAATAATAATAATATTAAGACAACTATATATACCTTAATCACACACAATTCAACAGCATCCCTTTCTCCTTCAAGCCGGCAAACTGCACCTGTCATATCCTCCTTCCGATCACCGGCCAATAGTATCCATATCCACACCATTGTAATTGCCTCCCTATAATTCAGTTTCAAATTGCAATTGGCATAAAATCAAGGTTTTGTTTTGGAGATTTTAGTGAGATCATGTGAGATAATGGTTGCGTCTTCCACCACCACAACACCTAATTCTAAGGTGTTATCGCCATCGCCGGCACCGGCAAATCCTAACCGTGCGCCACTGTTGCCATCGGGGAGTGATAACAATGGCCGTTCTCTGCAACGCCGGCCGAAATCTGTTACTTCACGGTACTTATCTTATACCGCTTCCTCAAAAGTTGTTACAGATACAAAATCATCTTCAAATTCGGTTGGCAGTCCGAGGAAGAGATTTCCGGCTCCGGTTGTTCCGGTGAATAACCGGCGAGATCAATCCGTGGAACGGCGTCGTTCTAGCACGAAAACGTCCGCAAGGAGTTTATCGGTTTCATTTCAAGGTGAATCGTTTGCGCTTCCGGTTAGCAAGGTCGGAAAACCGGAGAATAATGTACTGAGAAGCCGTACACCGGAACGGAAGAAGACTCCGGCGACTCCAGGTATGGTTTCTGAGTACTGGAGGTCACGGCAGGTGAGTTTTATGACGATGAATGCAGATTTAACCGCCGAAAAGATGAAATTAACCGGATCTGAAACCGCCGGTGCTCTTAGGGCAAAATTAGAACATAATAAGCTAGAAACTATATGCGATAATTCCGATCATCCTGTTTCCGATACGGAGAGTATATCCTCCGGAAGCACTCTAGGTAATATCCGAGGAGGAGGTCCTCGTGCGATCGTGGTGCCGGCTAGGTTTTGGCAGGAAACTATCAATCTCCTACGGCGAGTGCAACCGGTTCCTGTTTCACCGCCGTTGTTGAAGAACAATTCGATCTCTGAATGTAAGGTTTTAATCGACGGTTCAAAACTACCGCCGCGAGGATCGCCGTTTTCTCCATCTCCGGTGAGTAATTTGGGAAACACGGCTTCGATTTTGAGTATTTGTGCTGATTCGAAGAGAGGGAAGGTAGGGGAGAAGAAGCTTGTGGATGCGCATGTGTTGAGGCTGTTACATAACAAACATATGCAATGGCGGTTTGCAAATGCTAAAGCGGACGCGGCTATGGTGGTCCAGCGAGCCGGAGCTCAGGTAACGTTTTGTTCCTCTGTTTGAGTTGCTATTCAAAATTGTTATAAAGGTAACGAACTTTAGACGGTTTATTTAAAAATAATATGTTATCATGCCAAAAATGATTACATTTATGGGTGTGAAAAAAACCAAAAACAAAAAATATTTAAAAACAAACCGTATTCATAGCTGAAAAAAAAAACAAACCGAATTGTAAATTTGGTTATTGAATATACCTTTTTGTTAATTCGGTTTGTTCGGTTAGACACATTTCCCAATACATTTCAGTTTATTTCGATATGTTTTTTTTAATTGGTTTATTCGGTTCGGTTAGATACATATCCAATTCGGTTTGGTTAATGGATAATGGTTTAAAAAAAATCAAACTAAATGAACCGATAAACACCCCTGATTACATTCACTCTAAGATTTGTAATGATGATACGTATCTATTAGTAATATCTTTGTCTTAAACGTTACGATTATACAAAGTATCTAAAAGTACAATTTTTTTAAGCATTACAATATGAGTATTACAAGTTGGTTAATTCAGATGATGGTAATTCTTTTATCTTTTTATGTTATTTTGGTGATTTTAGTGTCATTGGATTGACTTGTTGATCAAGTGAATCATAATATACTACATCAAACAAGTCAGGAGGTGCGGAGTGCATGCTTGTTTCCTGACTTGTTTGAGTTTAAGTATTTAGGAATCTCATTGGTTCTTAGGGGCAGCAAGGGGGGGGGGTTTCCAAAAGGGCACCACCCTCTTGGCCGGGGTCAATGGGTAGCGCCCCTGGGAGCGGGATCCAAGGGGCGACAGCCCCTGGATGGGTCGAATGGTGAAACGGACCTGCTTTGACCGCAACCTGACCTGAAATAACTGCCAAAAGGTAGTTCCTGGAAAACTAAATATGCGTTTCTTGTTCATTCTAGGGCACGGAAACAAACATCACATAGAAACAAAAATTCGTTCTTAATTTCTCTTTGAGTCTTATCCGGTTGAAAAATTCTAGAGTACCATCGAATTGTTTCAATCTGAAAGTGCATCACGATTCTCGGAGAAGTCTAAGAAAACGATCCGAATACTACATTTTTCTGCTAACTCATCATGATAAATAATATTAAAGTACAATTTCTCTTTATAAAAGCAATTTGTTTGACCTTAGTTCTTAGAACTATTTTTTAGTTTCTCTTTTATATAATCATAAAAAATTGTTTCAGAAAAGTCTATACAACGCATGGGTGACTATTTCAAAGTTATGGCATTCTGTCATATCCAAACGACAACAGATGCAACAATTGAACCACAATTTGAAGTTGCACTCTCTACTCAAGAAACAGGTAAGAATAGAGGTGTTTACAGTCTAACTCCGTTTGTTTTATGAAAATTCTAGGTTAAACCGATAACTACAGTCAAACAGGTTAAAACGTTTTGATTTTGATGGTTTGAACTGGTTTTTTAATTTTTTTTCAAATTCGTTAGTTTGTATTACGTTTTTAGAAATGATGACCTATTCCAAGTTCTGAACCGTGAATGGGTTTTCAAACCGTAAACGGTATAAATCAAACCGACCGATTTGCTTCTACCTTGAGGGTTCGGTCGGTTTCAACGCTCTATTAATTGCCTTTGTGACATTTATTATTATTTCACAAATGCAGATGTTGTATTTAGACAATTGGGATCAAATTGAAAGAGATTACTCCATCTCCTTAGCTGGGGCTATTGTGGTTCTGGAGTCAAGCTCTCTTTGTCTCCCAGTTTTATGTGGTGCAAAGGTATGAATCTGTTTATATTTATTTTTTAAATTAAAAAAAATGTTCAACATTAATTGGTTTTACAGGCAGATATTCAGAATTTGAAAGATGCAATTTGTTCAGCTGTTGATGTGATGGAGACTATGGCTGTCTCAGTATGCTCTTTAGTAACAAAGGTTAATTGAATTATATATTAAACAAGTATTTTGCATTTAAAAATATGTATCATCTTCAAAACTTCATTTTTATTTCTTTGCTCAAACCATTATATTAAAATATATATTTTTTTTGGTAACAGATGGAAAATGTGAATTCAATGGCAACTGAACTTGCTACTGCTATGAAAACTGAGTGTTCTTTGCTTGATCAGTGCAATGATCTGTTATCAGCTTTGACTCTCTTGGAGGTAAGTCTGCAAGCATCATAAAACGAGTCCACTTATAACTTTTGAGTGTCAGACAGTGTGACCTAAAAAACCAAATAACCGAAGAAATTGAAAAACTAATGGTCGGTTGGTTATTTTTAATAACCGAGTTTTATGGTTTGTTTATGGTTATATACGTATAAATAACCTGACGATAGACCTGCTATTCAGTTATAAATAATATATTATATGTTTCAAGAACTGACACAATTGAAATAAACCAGATGCAGGATTGTAGCCTGAGGACGCACACATTGCAACTCATGCCTCGAGCCACTGCGACACAAACTCGAAAAATGATGTCCTTTTGACCGCGTACTAATATACAAATTACTAACTCGAACCCTACACTGGAAATTCCTACTTTGCCCTTCACCAATGAGCTATCAACAATTTGGTGGAAGATTGTGTAGTAGAGCTGTGTGTTCATAAGGTAGGAATCATAACCCCTTTCGTTGCATATTCCATTTAGATATATACGACCAAATTCTGTATAGGCGAGAAATATGTCTTTAGTTTTCCACTGTATACATATATCGTCTTCTTGTACAAAAATTCTTTTGGTGCTTGTCATGATTTGAAGCGTTACAATATAAAGGATGTCCTATGTATACGCGTATAGTGTAGGTTTTAGGGTTTGGAGTTGTCTAGACATTCTCTTTGAATCATATATTAATCACTTTTAGATTAAAGTATTTTGGTGGTACGTACTCCCAAATCTTTAATAGGATAATTAAAAAAAACCAAGAACGGGTATGTTTATTGTTGGTGATTTTAGTGTCATCAATATCATTTAAGTGTAATTGGATTGAGTTGTTGATTTAGCGAATCATAATAGACATCAAACGATTCAGGAGGTGCGAGTGCACACTTGTATAAGTTTATTTGATTTTGAGTATTTAGGAATCTCATTTATTCTTAGGGGCGCAATGAGGGGTTCCACGGGGATGGTAAAACGAGAAAACTTGAATTTGTAAATTCTCAAATTTACATGAAAATTCGAATGAAAAAACGTGACCAGTTTTGACTCGCGACCCGACCAAAAATAACTGTCAAAGGCAGTTTCTGAAAATCTTAAATACGACGTTTCTGGTTCATTCTAGGTTACGAAATAAAATCACACATGTGTACAAATTCGTTCTTGATTTTCTCTCCGAGTCTTATCTGGTTGAAAATTCTAGAGTACCATCGAATTATTTCAATCTGAAAGTGCATCACGATTCTCAGAGAAGTCCAGGAAAAACGATTTCGATTACTACATTTGTTGTTCTGAAAAAAACGTACCATAAAAATGTGTGAGAAATCATATCAAAGAGCTGCGTCTTATAATTGAGAACGATTTGTTGAAAGACACAACTCTTCTTGAAAGAGTATGTGGTGGTTATTGTAAGGAAAAAAGGTCATTTTTTAATGTAATGATAAAGATGCTCTCTTTATTCGTATAAGAAATATATAGTAAAATACCGTATGCAAAAACAAATTATAAAAATATAAAATGCAATTTTACATAAGCAAAATTTGGTTCTTTGAAGACATCTTCTTGTTGAATCATTTGTCACACTTTTAAAACAGGACAATTATCTGACCAGATTAGTACTCCAACAGAGATGTTTTTAGGAAAGAACGACGTGTCTAGGAGAGATTTATACACCGTCCTTTCCTAGACATAACATTTCGTTTGTCAGATAGCTACATACCGATTAAAAGGTCGCATTCTAGTTACTGTGACGTTCATATCAAAAATACACAGCGGAAGACTAAATCATAACTTCTATTAATATCAAACATTGTATACATCAGTTTTAACAAAAGTTACATCATTCGTTCCTAACAAGGAACAAGTCATTCGGGACTTGTAGTTCCAGGCATGCCCATCATATGGATAGTTCATCTTTTCATTCTAGTCCTGGAAAATGCCTTGTCTAATGACTATGTGTGATGCGTTCAAAACATTTGATAAAACATGGGTCAGCACAAACTTGATGAATTCATATACTAAAATAGTTTATTAAAATAACCCGTCAAAGTATCTCAAACACATTCATGAGTGTAACGAACCAAAATCCAGGTTTCGTTTTAAATAAATAAATATTTCTATTTAATATTATGGCGGAAATAATATTTTAGAAAATAAGTTGAAACAAATGGGTTTCAAGTTGATTTTGGGGGTTATGTTAGTTTTTAATTAGTTTTGGCATGAAAATGGATGATATGAAAGTTGAGGGACTGAAATTACAAATATGGCAAATCTGCCATATTTGACTATTATTGAAGTCAAAATGCAAAACTTTTGGTGTTGGGGTGTGGATGTCGACACACTCAAGAGAAAAAAAGGAGAGAAAGAGTTTTGAAGCAAAATCCTGCAATTGAGGGTTGAATTGTGAAGGTGTTGGCTTGCACATCATCTTCCTAACATCAAGTAAGTGTTAATCACCCATTTTAGTTCACCATTGTTGGGATAGTAGATGGGTTTTGTAGAAATCCGAAAATTATGATGCATGGGGTTAAATTGTTGTTAGATTGTTGATTATCTAGCTAAACTAAAAGAGTGGTGAATAACATCCTAGAACCTTTTAATTTAGCTTATGAGAAATTAGGGTTCATATGGAATGAATTGGGGGTTTTTGAATTATGATGATATGATGTTAAATTAATGATGAATAAGTGTTTAAAAAATGTTAGACACTTGAAAGAACACCAAATTAATCTAATAATAAAGATAGAATGAAAAGTTAGTGTTAAGAAATAGTAATGAAACTCAAATAGGTGAATTTGGGTGGTAAAAGGGTGTTTGGATATGAGTATAACTCAAACGGGTCGGTTTGGGTTGGAAATAGGTGAATGGGTTGAGAACCCAAATAAATGTAATTTTGAAGTATGATAGATTACTAAATTAGGTATATGTGTTTAGGTAATCAAATTTCCCATCGAGAAGGGGAAACGGGATCTTCGAATCCGAAAGGTAAGTGTACTCGCACTTACTTAGTAATGTTGATAAATTATAATTACACGTATTAAATGTTTGCATAACTATCTTATGTGTTATGATTGTTGTATGAATGGTGGCATGAACGCGTGTATGAATGTAGTTATAGTTAATATACTATAATGGAAATGTGGTGAAGTTATGGTCTAAGTATCATAATGGAAATGTGATGGATTTATGATCTAAGTATCATAATGGAAATATGGTGAATTTTATGGTCTAAGTACCATACTGTAAATGTAAAGAAGTTATGGACTTGTGCCATAATGGATATGAAATTTGACCAAATATGGGGTGATTGTTAAGTAAAGAAAGAAACTTGTATGGTGTTATGCAAGTGTTAAATTGGCTAAAGTGAAATTGGTTTGAAACAGGTCAAATGGGTGAAAGGGTGAAAATAAGAATGTTTTAATTTGTTGTTATGTTTTGTCTACATTACTAATGGCGAATAATTATTTGGTTATGTAGGAAAAGCTCCGGTGTAGCCAAGGTCAAGTCGTTGGCAAATGTTGGATTCTCGTATGCACTTTTTGGGTGATTTCGGGTGTAATTAGATGTCCATCGAATGAGCGTAAACCGATATATGAAATTGTAATTTTTGGTACATAAGTATGTTTTTTGAATGTTTGAACCCAATCCTAAGCATTGGGCAAATTTTATGTTAAATGGGAAAAAGTTGGAAAATTTGGTTAAGGGTTGAAAGCTGCAGAAGTTAGAAACTTTCTGTGAATTTAAGTGCCTCGCGGCACGCGAGAACCAGGGGAGGTTCTCTCGCGGTACGCGAGAGACCTGGTTCTCGGACGGGTCATTTGGGCCTCCCTCGCGGTACGCGAAGGGAGGGGGCCTCGCGGTAGAAGAGGACATATTTAAAAAAAATTTCTTTGGGACGAATGCTTCCGCGTGTTTAATGATTAAATAATCGGTGTTTGAAATTAGAGTGTTATAATGGGCTTCAACATCCAAATTCAAAGACGACTATGAACAATCATTCAGTATATAACCAAAGACCGTTCAACGGCTCTTGTCCAACCTGTCGTTCCACGGGCAAGTGATATACAATAAGCGCTTAGAATACATTATATATAAACAATCTGTGTAATCGTTTAAGGATACTCAAAATGTTTTCCTAAATCAATCATGCCAGACAAGGTCATGATTGGGTTCATGCATCACAGTTTAGGAACTCACATCGACAGTATTTCAACTTATCAATTCAGTAATATGGCAAACACCCCGGGCAGAGCTCCTAGAAACGTAAGTACATTACTTAATCATACAAATCTAGCTTAATGGTGTATAACCAAAGCTTAATGGGAACCTTACCTCAGCACCGTCTATGGCAATTTGGAGTCGAAACGCTGGAAACACTCTTGCACGCGAACCGGGGCTCGGGATTTCAACTTCAGAGTGTGTGTGTGATGTGAAGGTGTAATGGTGGTGTGAAATGTCCTGGGCTCGTCCATCTATTTATACGACGGACCGTTACTAGGTCGTGACGGTCCGTCACGCCTTTGCTTGGTGGCTACAGACTTTGGGACCACGTAACGAACCGTTACCAAGTCGTGACGGTCCATCACGAGTGTGAGTCATCTGACACACGTCAAAACTCTAAAACTGCCTCTGATATTTGCGGCACGGATCGTCACCAACCATGACGATCCGTCATAGCCGTAACGGACTGTTACCAGACTATGACGGTTCCTTACAAGGTAATTTTCCAATTTTTCATTTTTGGTCATTGAACTTTGAATATTCTCATTCTAGTCCCTGAACTTATGAATTTTGGCAACTCAAATCCTTTATTTCCTTGGGAGATTTTCAGGGTGTTACATCCTTGACTATTAGAACGAACAAACTACATCGTTGAGATGATGGGCGAGACTTCGTGTTCAACAACGATCCATTAAAACAAAATTTTGTGTCTCCCTAAGAGAACTCGCCTATCTCCTAAGGTATAATAGCCGAAAACATTATGCACAACTGGAGATGGCTCACATAACTGAGATAACACTGTGCTTTTTGGTGTTAAATGTTAACTAGTTTTTACCCCCGCACTTTGCGATGGTGACTCGTTTGCGTGGATAAAACTTACATCGAATCACAAACTCGTTATATCGTACGATACCAAAAAAACACTCTAATTTGAATAGAATTTAGTCTAGAACGTTGACAACTTTTTTTTAAGAAAACAGAACATTTCATTATTTTAAAAAAACTTAACGAACGATAGTTATCATAGAAACTGGTGTCGGGCACATCGTTAATAAAATTTAAACGAAAACGTAGGCGTAGTGGTAAAAATAATGCTAATAAAAGAGAAACATAAAACTAAATAATAGAAGAAAAAAAAATCAAATTTACCTTTTCGGGTCGTCAAAAACCATAAAAGTTAATGCCGATACGGGTTAAGATATTACAAATACCGAAAATGATGTTGTTCGCTCAGAATAGGTTCGGTTCGTCACATTATCACAATAGTAACGGCACTCGCTCTAGGCAACAATAAAAAAACTCGATTTTGAATGCAACTCCGTTTTAAAAAAAAATATTGGAACTTTGACAAAAAAACAAAAAAACAGATGCACCTTCTGTATTTTGGAAAAAGTTAACGAACGAAAGTTATTAAAGGAAAACAAAATTAATAGAAAATGAAACGGGCTAAAATTGTATATTATATATAATATAAGGTTGAAACTGAAAATGTAAAAATGAATAAAGAAATAGAAATAACGTATCTTATCTTACTATTATAACAAAGAAACATCTTTTTTTTTGTCATTTGACATATTCTCACTCACCAATATGCCATGTGGTAAGTATTTAAACCACACAATTAATTATTAATGACAAACATTACCCTTTGAAAATTTTGTTTGGTTAAAAATTAAAAATCATTCTTATTTTGGATAAATTCATCTTTAATTCAATTTTCATTTTAAAATTATAAGAAAATAACTAGGTAATTAATTCAAAATTCTATCACTTGCTATTTTATTACCGGAAATAGTCTAGAGCATGATGGTCATATTATTGTTAGAAGTGTGACTCCTCTGAAGAAACTGACTTATGTAAAAAATATTAGTCTTATACAATCCCGTATAATAATGGGAAGATGATTGAGGTATACCCCTTTCTCTAAGAAAACAATATTATTATAAAGCTCCAACTTATATACTGTTTCAAGTTTTTATCCGCCTTCTACGTGGGACAAGTTTCATCCATTTTTTCCTCAATTTTCGTAACTTCAGTCATTCCAACCACACAAACCTCGATAATCGATATCTCATTTATCTTAGCTACAAAACACAAACGCAATAATAATTACTTTTATAACACACACACACATATAACTATTTGCATCCAAAGTTAGTGAAAAGTCTCATTTTCACTATTTTTTTCAATAGTTATACCAGAAGACTATCAATAGGAACTCATTGAGCATTAACTTAGTTACTGTCGATAATTACCCGTTATTGTTGATTGTCATTGATGACCAGTTACTATCAATCACAATATAACCTGAACCCCGCCAAGAGCTATGTCTCTTGGACCTAACCAGCAAGCTGTCTCAGACATGCCAAAGGGGTAATGCATCCTTTGGGGGTCTTGGTCACCGGGGGGCTCACCCCTCGAACCACATGGTTCAAAGATGTCTTAAATTAGAATAGTAGGTGGTGTTGAAATTCCTTTCTAAATAGTAAGGGTTCAAGTACTTTTATAAATAAATATTATAAATAAAGTGGTGTAATTTAAAATTAGATTAGTTGGTGTATAATTATCTAAAAACATAATAACCAGTCATTTAAAAGAATTTAAAGAATGGTCATAAAATCCAAGAATATTCGCCCATGCGCCAATGGAATCCTAGACACAATTCAATTTCGATTTTCAAAGTCAAACACGGCGGCATCGCATCACCAATTCACCACCCCCCCAACTCCTACCGGTATTTGGGTTCGGTGCATTCGCTTTTCAATCATCCTCCCGGAAATCAACAAATTCCATCCGATCCCCCACCCTTTCATGGATCAATCATCTCTCGCTTCTTCAACAACAATTCGCTTTATTTCCTTCGCTTTTCATCATCGCCCTTGTATTTTCTTCTAACAATTTTATCTACGAGCGATGGGTAAACAACGTGAGTCATATTCTCAATTGGTTAGCGTTTGTTTGATTGAGTAATTGATTACCTAATTTTGAATCTGTGGGGTATTTTAGTTTGCCCTAATTTGATAAAATTTTGACCTAATTTGATAAAAGTTTGCCTTAATTTGATAAAAGTTTGACCTAATGTGATAAAAGTTTGACCTAATGTGATTGGAGTTTGAGATGGTAGGTGTTTGGTGTTGTGTGGGTGTTTTCAGGGCGTGTACAGCGGAAGAATGCTGCAATGCTTGATAATAATGACACAGATAGTGTTAGTTCATCATCAACTAGCAGGTCAGATCTAATGGTGGGGACTGGTGGGGAGGATGTGCAGATTGATAAAGAGAGTGTGCTTGATCAATCTTTAGATGCTTTATTTGAGAAAAGGTGTTTCTTTGCAACCAAATTGTCTGTTAAATTGTCAAAAGAATATTATTATGGTTGTTTTCTTATGAATTGTGAAATGATATTGAGCGATTTGAACGGTTATACTTGTGATTTTTGGACCGACATGGTTTAGTGTTGCTTTTGCATTTTATTAATTTATTGTGAATGATGGTTGGTTTGTGTTTTGAATTTGGTCTAGTTTAAATTGATGTACTTTTTTGTTTTGTTTAAAGGGGGTCAACTAGGGAGAAGGCTTTGGTGGCAATCATAGAGGGTTTTAGTAACAACTTGCCTCATGAATTTGTCGAAAAGAAGTAAGAACATTTGTGCATTTCTGTTTTCTTCATAAGGTTTTTGTGCTTATGTATGAATGGTTTGAACATTTGTGAGATAAATACACCTCAACCACCATACAGGATTTGAACCTCTAACCTTTTGGTTATGGGGTACACCACTTAACCACCAGGATATCCCCTTGGTGTAGATTGTTAAATAATCTTATCTCAGAGATGTTACTGTGAACAAAAACAAGAGGGTTGGAAGTGCTAAATTTATTTTTTCTTTTCTTGTTAGATTTGCAACAATGCTGCATCAGTGTCTGAATTCTATCAAGAAGGGTTCTGCAAAAGAGGTAGCTTTAGCATCACATGCCATGGGTACATATAAATGCTTCCTTTTTTTATAAATACTGATTTTTAATTATTTTGATCGAGTGTTATACAACACAATTTATTTATTCTATTTTTATGTTGACAGGATTACTGGCTCTAACTGCTGGCACTGGTAAGAAAGCTCAAGAAATATTAGAAGAAGCAATTTCTCCCATTTCAGAGGCTCTCAAATCGCGTTCTGAATCATCAAAGATATCATCGGTAGATATGCATATAACCTCACCCTATTTTATGCTTTTTTGTCTGTTTAATCATATGAATTTGATGTTTTATTTATTTTATTTTTGTGGGTCACATTTACTCTAGTTGCTAGAGTGCTTGGCTGTAATCACTTTTGTTGGTGGAAATGAAGCAGAAGAAACTGATAAGTGCATGCAAATAATGTGGCAAGTTGTCCACCCTAAATTGGGTCCCAATGTATGCATGCATCTCTTTGTATGCTCATTAAATTATTGTTTGTTGACTTCATTATGGTATTCTAAAACCATGTAAATTTCAGGTTGTTGCCACTAAACCATCACCGCCAGTAATAACCACCATGGTATCTGCTTGGTCATTTCTTCTCACAACAATGGATGGCTCGACACTTGATCCTAAAAGTTGGCAAGGGTAAACAGATTTTGTCCCGTTTGAAATGAAACACAACCCAAGTCGACCCATTTAAGTTAATTGGTCAAAATTGCAAATTATAATAGAGAACCGTGAGCTAACATTTATGTAATTACACAGGTCAATTTCTTATTTTTCAACCCTTTTAGAGAAAGATGACAGATCTGTTCGTATTGTTGCTGGTGAAGCACTCGCACTTATTTTTGAAATTGGGAATCTTGAAAAATTCTCCGCCCAAGATGTTACACATATTCAAGGTTTGAAAGCTAAAATCTTGAATCAAGTTAGGAATCTTTCTGTTGAAGCAGGTGGGAAGGGTTCTGCAAAAAAGGATCTTAACAACCAGCGGAACACATTCCGGGACATTCTAGAATTTCTTGAGGTATTTTTGTAGCAATAATATCTGAAAAATAGTATTCGTGTAGAATGTTTTTGTTAACAGATTGTTTTTCAATAAATAGGACGGTTATAGTCCAGAAACGTCTGTGAAGATTGGTGGAGAGTCGCTTACCACCACAACATGGTGCCAGTTGGTACAGGTTTGTATAATTTTGCTTGTTGTTAGCAATATGGGCAGGCTGGGTCAGGTCAAACGGGTCGGACTGACCCAAACTTTTTTGTCCAAACCAATATTATTACAACAATCATCTATTGTTTTACAAAAATGATTTGGGAGGTTATATATATTTAAACTAGACTTTGGGCCACTTTCAACTTGTTCCTCTTTTAACTATATTTTGTTAGGTGTGTAGTCTCGTTTAGAGGCGGCCGGCCCTAACTAGGGTTAGCCTAATGGGCCTATCTATACGGTTTGGGCCTAACTTGGAGAACAAGTTAGGAACCCTAGTTTTAATCTATAAATACTCTATGTTGTAATTGTAATCTGTGTGCCCTTGAGCTTAATGAAATAACCTAGTTGCAGCCCGTGGATGTAGGTCCCCCACTGGGACCGAACCACTTAAAATTCTTGTGTCGTTTATTTTTCTGTACCGCATGATTATCGTTTGTGCATGTGTGTGTTGATTCCGCTGCGCCACGTTGTTCCTAACAAGTGGTATCAGAGCTTTGGCTCGTTGTTTACACACGGTCTGCACGGTTTTCGATCGAGAAAAAAGGGTAGAGGCTGATCGAGGGTTGATTCAGATCTGCCGCTACAGTACGCCGCCGCTACAGTACTGTCGCCGTCATGAACAGTGTTTTTTCCGGTATGAACTGTGTTTTCGAATTTTTTTTTTTTTTTTTTCTTTTTTCTGCTGCTGTTCCAGGGCTGATTCGCAGCCTGGTTTCTTGTTTTTTGGGCCGCCGGAATTAGGGTTTTTTCAAATCCTAGGTTGCGCAAAAGGGGAAAGAAAACAGGGCTGTTTTGGAGGAAAACGGGGCTGTTTTGGGAGAAAACAGGGCTGTTCGGGACTGATTTGGAGTGATTTTGCAATTAGAGTTTCTGTTGTGGATCTCTTGGAGTTGCTGGTTTCACTCGGGGTTGCAGGTGAAGCGTCGGGTCGGGTGTTTCGGGTTTGTGTTGTGGGTTAACGGTTTGATTGTTTCGGGTACCGGGTTAAACTCTTTGAAGCCGCCGATTAGGGTTTGGTTATAAAGCTCTTGGATTCGTCGGGTAAAGGTTAGAGTTTTGTTTAGTTCTGTTTGACTGTTTATTATCAACTATTTGGGAACCGGGTTATGTGAAATTCAGTATTCGGGTTTAGATTTGTCTGCGAGGTTTATTGCAGGAGCAGATCGGTTACAACTGTCAAGTTCAGGCCCGTGACATTACTGTGTTTGTTTCACTGTTTCGATATATTTTCTGTGTGCTATTGTTATGGCTGGAGACAGGATGGTTGTTATCGAAAGGTTTGGCGGTTTGGATTTCGGTTGGTTGGTTTGTCAAGTGAACTTGGATGTGGTACTAACGATGGATAAACCGGGAGAAAATGGAACCAGCGGGTGTGCTGGTGATGACATAAGTGAAAAAAGGGAAGTCATGTAATATTTGCTCGGTTGAAAGATTTTTTCGGTTAGGGTTAGATGATCGGGTGTACGATCACAGAATCCTTGGTACCGTTTGCTTTCATGAAAGCTCTGCTGTTGTTATAACCGTTTGCCGGTTAGCTGGTCTAGAACTGTGAAGCGGTTTCTTGTTCGGTGGTGATCAGTGGTACGACATTTGGCATGGGTTGGGATAACAGGGACAGTGGGAGCTGAGCATAGTTGACTTGGTGGAGCTGCATGGAGGTATGTGACATTCTTTTAGAGTCGATGTCAAAGATAGTAAATTCTGCTTCTGAGAATGTGTCTGGGTTGATGCATTGGGACTCAGTGATGGCAGTGGAGACTCTTGGGTTCAAGATTCTGGTATGCTTCATTACTCACTTCTATGAAGCATTGGTGAATCTATTGTTTGAAGACTTTGGGAAGATACAGGATTATGTATCGCTGGAAGAAGGGAACCAACTTCCGAGTATTAAAGTCTTGACTCGCTGCATCGGGTAGAGCTAAGTGGATTCATTTTGCAAGTGTGAATCTTGGAGCCACGGGGATGTCAGCTGAGTGCATTCGGAGGTTTAAACCAGGTCAGGGGTTTTGGGAACAGTGGGAGCATGGGACGTGTTCTGGGTACAGTTCTAAACACCGTTGGGTTTTGAAGACCGGAATTCCGAATGGGAAAATCTCTCCATGGTACTTGCAGGTTTTGGAGAGTGGTGTTTCCTCTGGAAGTCTCTGGAGTCGGTAGTTCGAGTGAGTAGGTGCCGGTTGAGATTGAGGATGAGTCAATGGCGGGTTTTGCCATGGCTGGGTCAGTGATGACTGCTGGGTTGGAGCTAAGGGGAGCTTCAACGGGCCCTTCTGGTAATTGAGGAGTGGGCTGCTGCAACTAGGAGGATTGGATTGAAGTCTTAGCTTGTTTATGGGAACTGAAGGTTTGGAGGACTTCTGTTATTTGAAATCTTAGCTTGTTCTTGGGAGCTGGAGGCTTGGAAACTTCTAATAGTGAAGTGTTAGCTTGTTCTTAGAACTGGAGGCTTGGAGGATTTCTGTTATTGAAGATTACTGGAGTTACTGGTATAGGGTCTGCTTGGATGGTGGATTGAGGATTGCTCGAGCCTCCAAGTGGGAGATTGTTAGGTGTGTAGTCTCGTTTAGAGGCGGCCGGCCCTAACTAGGGTTAGCCTAATGGGCCTATCTATACGGTTTGGGCCTAACTTGGAGAACAAGTTAGGAACCCTAGTTTTAATCTATAAATACTCTATGTTGTAATTGTAATCTGTGTGCCCTTGAGCTTAATGAAATAACCTAGTTGCAGCCCGTGGATGTAGGTCCCCCACCGGGACCGAACCACGTAAAATTCTTGTGTCGTTTATTTTTCTGTACCGCATGATTATCGTTTGTGCATGTGTGTGTGTTGATTCCGCTGCGCCACGTTGTTCCTAACATATTTTTGACCCATTTGTGATGAAATTACAAGCCGAATCGACCCGTTTATAATTTAGCTACCTATGTCACTCATGTAATAGAAGTTTGGTTTATTGACAGCTTAACTTTTTAAAGCGTTTTCTCCGAGGAGGATTCATCAAGCACATGCAGGTTTGATACTTTCATTTTAAAAGTATGTTATTTATTATATCTAAATGAAGAACGACACACCATAGAAACATTTCCCGGTGGCAAGTAATGTTTCATTACTTAATTTGTTTCATTGTGAAGCTCACAATATACAAAAATTGAAACTAATTATGATGGCAATCAGAGAATTTTTATGTTTTTTTCTCAAATTATTGATAATAATGAATGATTCTATCTAAACAGGAAAATGAATTTCTTCATGAGGTGTTTGACTTCATACCAAAGAAAAACCTTCTCTCCGGTGGGGATCGCGTATCTGGGACTGAGAAGGTTTGTTGGTACTAAATTAAACCCTTATTTTATGAATATTTGTTTATATAATTTATTACATGATCTTATAGAAGCATTTGGATGTTGTTTAGTCCAGAATACTTTTCAATAATGGCAAAATATGAAAATCTTGTGTTGCAAAAGCAATTTTTTTTTCTGGGATATTTAAAAATAAACACAATATATTTTATATTTATCTTTTCTCAATCATAAGTTGATTCTTTTCCCATCTGTAATGGTTGCAAACTATTGATAACATTGTTTTGGTCCATAAAATTTAGCCATCTTGTTATTATTGGGAAGATATTTGACTAATAATCAAAAACACTTTGGTGTTAACATGAAACTTCTTGGTTTTTGAATTATTTCGTTCTTAAAAAAAAATCTTTTTCTCTCGGTACAGAGGATGTACAAGTCTCCAAATTCGGCTCTTAACAAAGCGAGGACACAGTATCTGAATAAGCAGCGAATGTTGTCACAGGCAAGTCTTTCCCAGTTTATATTAAGAATTAAACTTGTAGTCTTGTACCATTCAGATTCAAGTTTAAAATAGATATAATTTTGATATCTGACATGTTATCTAAGTGACATTTGAACATCATAAATGTTTACGAGTAGTTTTTTTTTAATAAAAATTGTTTTATTTTACTGTCGGATAACCATTTTTGTCAATATGAAACTAGTTTAATTTTTATTCTTGATGGTATTTTCTTATGCAGGATAAGAACGCCGGTCATTATGCTTCGCGATTTGATGATTAGCGAGAAGCGCAGCATCTGGAACCTTATTTTATCCAAAGATTTTTTATGAAGCAAAGCTTATAGTTTTATTAGTGATACACTGATCCACAAACAATATAATGATAAAGGAATTGGTTAAAAGTTTTTTATGCAAAATTCAAGGCTTCACTTGTATTAAAAATGTTGAGGGCAACTTGTGGTATTAATTATATTGATAGGATGGTAAATGGATTGGATGTCTGTGTTGTCTGCAAAGACTTCAATAACAGCACTAGGCTTTGGTTATTTTACTTGTTTGACCTTTCAAAAATTAGTTGTTCATATTTTATTTTTATTTTCATTTTTGTTATCATATTATAAATAAAGGTTGCACTTTAGGACTTGTCATAATAAAACAGCATTTTAAATATACCATATTTTTTTCATGTGTTTACATAAATAAAGAACCATTGACTTCACTTTCCATTGTCTTTATATGATTTTTTTTAGTAAAATGAACATATCCTTTTTTTAGGGGAAAGTGAATATGGTGCTGTTAGGCACCCAACTTACATGGGAAAACTATCAAAACTACGTCGTTTTGATTAAATATAAACACAAATTAATTTAAATATTATTTTTTTCAAAATTTCATCTTGCCACTTTCATCTTTTCCCAATCGAATCGCAGATCACATCTTTTCCCAAATTGTTCTACAAATCGATGTAAATTAATTAGTTCATGTGTGTAAAAACATTGGAAGAAAACTTGGTCAGTTGTTAATCGGATGAACTATTTAATAGTATTTTATGTAAATGTCCGGTGGGTGCCCATGAAAATTCACTTTGTGATGAGCTTATCTTTAACCTTATGTAAAAAGTTGCAACAGGGCTATTACATCGTGGATCCGGTGAAATAAATTTAACAACTTGTTTTGGAGAAGAACGAAGAAAGGTGCGTGATGCATCAGTTTGATAAAAATGGGAAGAAAAGAATATTTAAATTAATTGTTGTTTAGATTGAATCAAAACGACATAGTTTTAAAAGGTTTCGCATGTAAGTTGGGTGCTTAAGAGCACCATATTCACTTTCCTCTTTTTTTAATCCTATTATATATAATATCATCATTTTATATATCAATGAATAAAGCTTTCACCTGTTTGTAGCTTCATGAAACATTTTAAATGTGTCATTCACATGTAACTTTTGAATAATACCATAGAATTGGATAAACGGTACCCATATTTGAACCCTTAGAGCATGTAACACATGCTTGGTTTGCTATCCGGTTAATATTTGGTAAAAGCAAACAGACATACAAACATTGGAGAAGGGACATTCGGTTTTGTGCATTCGGAAACACGAACGCCTGCAGATGGTTTTAATGGGGCCCCATCTCTCACACAACCATTTTTAATTAATTTTTTTTAATAAAAAAGTGGTTGTTCGAAACAAGATGTAGCGCTGAACTAAAAATGAGTGTTTTTAAGAACGAGTAAAAAATCTAATGTGACACGTTTGTGGTTTTTTTTCCATCCACCATTGTGGATCCTCCTAGATCATATTTAACCGGATGACTTGTACAATCACTTCATGAACTCCATCTTTTATTTCACCCATTCCAAAATCGAAACATAAAACCTGATTAACTATAAAAAAAGACCATTTTACTAACCACGAGAAGATAAAACATGAATACATCAATATTCGTTATTGTATGATATGATATGGTATGATATATGGGTACCATTAACCACCCATTGTAACCAAAATAAAACAGCCACCTGTGTAACCAGTATGCAGACTATCAGCAACATCATACAGTGCAAGCATAAAGAACTATTAATAATATTGTTTCAAAAATGCACTCAAATCCCACCAAGCCCGGAAAAGTGTTTTTTCATCGCTTGGTCTTTTCGGTAGTTATTACTTCTGCCCCCGCCTCTCCTCCCTCCTCTCCCTCTACCTCCTCTACCCCGTTCACCAACAGACCCGTTACTATCCTCTCCTTCATTTGGCTCGGTCACATTTTGTTCTTTTCCAACATTACCCCTACCCCATCCTCTCCCTTTCCCACGCCCACCTCGCTCATCATCCTGCCCCTTGTTTGATTTCACAGGGGCATTAACGTCTTTTTTCTCAATATTTTGTTCACCAGAATATTTTCTTTCATTTACTTCCATCACCTTCTGTGCTGCACCTAACGCGAAATTACCTCCACGCCCCAGCCCGTGAATCAATTCTTTCTGTGCTTGATTAACTATCGATGCTTCGTTGTAATTTGCAGCTGCAACTGAACCCGACACTTTATAACTGTAATTCTTACCATCTTTTACATAAAATTGAGGTTTTTGTCTCGACCCCCATCTAGAAGCTTCCGAAGCTGAAACCTCACTAGAACTTACCTTTTCACTCAAATCATCAAGTCCCGAATCACCGACACTTAAACCAAGATCATCAAATGAATCATCATATTCATCTTCATACTCCAGAACCGATTTAAGAGCAAAAGATTTAGAATTTTCATCTTTAGAGTTGAGAATTTCAGAATCGGGCATGTTTGTTGTAGATTTCCTTACAAATCTTCCATCTGATGAAGATGACGTGGAAGATGGACCCTCGATTTGTGGTTTTCGTGTTGTATGTTCATGTTCGTGTTCAAGTTCAAATTCAACTAACTTCCCTTTTCCTTTATCTTTTTTGCCTACCGGAGGAGTGGCGGTTTTGGGTAGCACCACCGCTAGGGAAGTATCAAGAGATAGAAGCTCATTATCAAGTGTTCCTTCTAGAATCCTCTGAATGACTTCCTCAGGATTATGATCATATACTTCAAGACAAGCAGAAATGAAGCCTTTACCATAATCAGGAAATAAGTCTTTCACTTGACTGATTTTTGATTCAATTATCGCGTTATCTTCATCCATTTCCACAACTTTATTTGATGGCAAATGTAATATACTCGCACTATTAGAAACCGATATGATTCCTGAAAGAAACCGCAACTGTTCATTATCCATTGAGATCCACCCTCGGTTACCTAACGACTCGAGTTTACTAATTAATTGGTAGCTGTTTTCAACACTTTGAAGCAATGACATCGCGTTCCGGCCCTCGTGAACAGTTGAACATTCTTCACTGATTTCCCGAAATGTCTGAACCAAAATGTCTGAACGGATAACCGGGTCTTCTACTTGTGCTGGGAGTATCTTTGAGGCGGATGGAAAATAAACGCCCTCTTTGAAAACTTCTTCACTTAAGTAACTGAAATTCAGTAATTTCCAACTAAATTTAACTATTCTGGATGCTAACATCTTCAGACTGATGATAACTTCTGCTAATTTATCTTTTTGTGATGTAAATATTATTCGGAATCCTTGCTGCAAAGCGGGCAACAAGGAATCATGCAGTCTTGCAAGGATTTTAACCAATTCATCGCTTCCATAACTGCAACAAAAAGTAACAAAATAAAATTAAAAAAATAAAATAAAACTAAATTCGGTTGCGTACAATTCTTGGCAAAAAGTGTGTACGGTGTACCTTAATTCAACAGGGCAAGAAAAGAAGACCGCTGCATGATTGTAAGCAGTAACAAAAGCTTCCAATGATACAACCGCATCATTTATAAAATCCATTACCTAAATATAGAAAGTAATATATACAAATAAAGAAAATTTAAATATATGACAGTCGATAGCAGTAGTTATAAGTTAATTACAGTCTAATTAAAGACAGTTAAGTCACCTCCAGATAGTCTGTGTGAAGTCGAGTGAAACTATTGCCTTGGGCTTCATGAGATGAAAATAGAACCTATACTTCGCCCAACAGATGAAACTTTAAGCTATTTAATAATTAATATGCAGATTTGACGAAATATAAACATGTTTATCAAGAAAAAAATACCTCTAGAGATGTGGTGCAGCGCTCATACATGGTATGAACTATGTTAAGAAAATGAGAAATTGCAGCAGTAAAACTGTCGTGGATCAAAGGCTGGGCGTTTATCGCGTTAGTAACCTGAGAGAAAGAATAAATACGTATAAGACTATTTAATGTTGCATAGCTGATTAGCAATAAATAAGTGGATCAAAAGCAACAGCAATATGAGTTTTCATTAAATACATGGACAGAATATTTATCAAGATTAAGAAGGATGGTAAATCATATTCAAAATAAATAAAACCATAAGGACCCACAAAGCCACACCAATCGTACGAGTCTAATACACCTTATAAATGATCAAAACACTGATCTGTTTAGCCTACCAAGAACATTTCATGACATCATCTTGTTTGTAACCACTTACAATTAATCGGGTCAACTCTTCATTCTCGTGACCATATATGGCACATATATCTAGCAACTTAGGCAAGTCGAGCAACTTTTTTTCCTGCAAAATGACTACATGCATATCTAGTAAACAAGGATGTGATAAGTTAGTAACTAAGGGTGCTCTATTCGAATCGGACTCAAAAAATCTGGAATTCGAATCGAATAGAATTCCAAATTTGATTTTCGAATTTTTGAATCAAATTCAAATTTGTGATTTTCGATCATTTAATGTTTTATTAGTTTCATAGGCTTGTTTTTTTATGGAAAAAAAATTCGATTCGATGCACACCCCAATATTAAAGGTCAATAAATTCATAGCTTTCATGATCAAATGTGACATAAATTGAATACGCTGGCAAACATTTCAACACTAGTTCCCTAGCATATTTTGACCTCTTGTGCCTTACATTTATAACCTCGTATGTAGACTATCATGCATTGCTTCAAAATACATTTTTTTACAACTTTAATACTTTGGTAATGTTGTTCCAACGGAAAGCCAAATACTTATGAGCACAGTTGTCAATAGCGACCATAGCGCTCGCTATAGCGCGCTATGTAGCGAAGCGGCCTATGGTCGCTATATGGTGAATAGCGACCCGATAGCGAATATTCCTTTTTTTATTTTTTTTTTATGTTTTTAACCAGTTTTTTACTTGATTAATATAAATAGGGTTGCTAATAACCCTAATATATGAAGATTTAGATGATTATTGATTATAATTGCTACATATCCTACAATAGTTGAATATAAAATATTTCTAAAACTTTCTACTAGTGTATCGCTAAACGTTAAATAGCGCCCGCTATTTACCGCTATTCGCTACGTAGCGTATAGGTGGCTTGTCGCTATTTACCGCTATTCGCTATTGACAACTATGCTTCTGAGCAAACCAAACCAAATTGGAAAAAAGTAAACAGGTAAACACACCTGCGTGATCTTTCGCACTTAGACTGTCAGAAGCCTTGGCACCAGGATCCCGATTTGAAGACCTTCATAGTAAACATCAAGCAACCATGAAGTAAACAATGTTATCAAAGGTCCAAGACTATGGTTTGGCTTAAAAAACATAAAAAGAAAATAAACATACATGCGATAGAGAACCATAAATACACGTCGGTTTAGCTCATGCTCACCAACAATCACCCCCGCAACTATTCCCTTGGCTCCACGATAAGGAAAGTCATACCATCTACTTCTAAACTTCAAGAAACTTTCAAGAAATGTATGAAGTGAAGTATCACTAGCCACTGAAACCAAAAACAAAAATAAAAACACTCAAACACCCAGAAAGTGATTACTTTAGGTGATCATGTGTTTGCACAAAGCATGATAGACTAGTGCAACATTGTTAAAACCATAGTACTCAAATGCGCAAAAGGCGATCACCTTGGCGCCCAGGCAAGGCGCAGCCATCCCGCTTTGCGTCCATCAAGACGCTAAGGCAAGGATTCCAACCAAAATAGTATTGAACATCTAAAAAAAGGCCTAGAACATGCCTAAAATCCCCTAAAACTGGTTTGTTTATACTCTGCATCTTGCTTAAAATCCCCGCTTTTTAACCACCTCGCCCTTAGGCGACACACACACCTTTGCGACTTGAGCCTTTGACCACTATGGTTAGAACATCATCTCTTATTATCATTCGGCCATTATTTCATTTCGATTATGCTATCCACTTAAACATCAAGCTTATTTAGCAAAAAGATTGCAAGAAAAGCAAGCCAATTACATTAGCAACTATATAACAACTAGATCAAATAACCATTAATCAATATAGTGCACAATTACTAAACTATCATGTATTCTCAAGATCAACCAATGCAATGAACCAAATATAAGAAGTTATTTAAAATATTCAATGAAATCAAGGGTTTGGAAAAACCTTCTCTCCAAAAATCTTTAGGATTTAGCTTCAACAACCGAGAACACTCTCTATTCAACAAATCAACAACTTTCTGAGATTCAACAGGATCCAAACCGCCGTCTTCAGCTCCTAGACCCGCCGCAACAGCCTCGTCCTGTGGCAAGTAATTTAAAAAATTGCCACCGGAACTGCTACTAATACCAGACGAAAACGATTGTTGCTTTCGAAGAGAATCGGAGAGGGTTTGGGATTTAGGTACGAATCTCTGTTGTTGGGTTCTGTTAGGCAAGCCCTTGCTAGAGTATCGTTGATGGTTCGACATTAAGAAGGTGTTTGTGTATTTTGCTAGGGTTTTAGGGGATGAAGAAGATGATGATGATGATGATGATGATGATGATGATGATGATGATGATGATGATTCCGGAAGAAGCGTAGATGTAAAATTTGGGTTGCCAATCTCGATTTCGACGGCGTGTGAATGTCGAAGAAATGGGAGTAAAGAAAAAGGGAACAACGATTACAATTTACAAAACATTACTTGAATTTTACACTAGTTTTTTTCACCAGTGCTTTATTGTGAGAGTTTGGTTCTTTTCCCCCGTGTCACGCGGCAAAAGTTTTATTGTTATCGATTGGGCTCGTAAAAAATCATAAAAAGAATACCGATCACGGTAACGACACTCACTATCGTCTACGGTCCCAAAAAAACTTGATTTTGAATACAACTTTGTTTTAAAAAAAAATTAAAGACATATGTGCACTCCGTTTAAAAAAATCTTAACGAATGAAAGTTATTACTGAAAAATGAAATTATTAGACAATTAAACAAGTTAAAACGTATTTATTCTATATAATAAACAAGTAAAATAGGAGGACACTTGTCATAATTCTCAGCATCCTCATTTTCTCGCTTCTCTCTCATATTAATAATAAACTCCACCATTTTAGACAAATTAATTATTTGTTTCAATTTTTATTTACATATTTTTTAATTTAAAAATGTGTTTATCATCAGTTAATTTGTTTAACCATATTTTTATGAACTCTACAAACTAAAAACAATTTTATAGCCAGGTATGATTCAAATAAAAAGTTTTTACTCATATTGCATATTCACAATGTTTCATTTTGATGAGTGTATGTGTTAAAAGATTATATTATATTTTATTCAATCCATGTAATACACGTGTTTATTCAACCCGTGTATTACACGGGTTGCAAAAACATAAACTTTTTATTACTATGTATTTAATATTACATTTATTCAACTCGTGTAACACACGAGATTCTAACTTATCTATATCTATATTATATAATAAACAAGTAAAATAGAATGACACTTGTCACAATTTTAGGCCTCTCCATTCTTATTTTCCCGTCTCTTTCCCCTATTGATAATCAACTATACTATTTTAGGCAACTAAATTAATTATTTATTTAACCTGTGTTACACGATTTTTTAAAACATAAACTTTTTATTACTATGTATTTAATATTACATTTATTCAACCCGTATAATACACGAGATTCTAACATAGTATTATATATAGTAGAGGGGAAATGAAAATTAGGTAAAAATTTGGTGGAGTTGATATTTAAATTGAAGTTGTACCGATTAAAGTGTTTATTGCAATAAGAAAATTGAGAAAATCTTGTAGACAAAAATAGATAACTCGTATAGAGGATGGTTGGAATTTTGTAAGTTGCTAAACCAAAAAGCTATGGGGGTTAAGATTTGATCCTGTGCCGACGTAAAGTGAAAATAATGAGCCAAAACATTAACCACCACGCCAACACTAATTGTTGATATAGATAGGGAAAACAAAATTTATACTGTATAATAAATAAAGGTTTTGATTTAATACTTGTCACTCTCTCAAATACTTTATGACATATTTGAGGTTGGAGGTTATGGAAGCTAGTTAGCTCGTTATTGTTCATAGAAGGTAAACACTTCCATTTTTGGTGCTCTTTTTTCAAGGAATGACTAATGGAAGATAAACATATGTTTGTTTTAAAAGTCATCCAAGGAGATAAACTATAAACGGTAAGAAAGACTAGCCAACATAAACAAGCCTAGGGAAGGCAATGAAACCCGAACCCGATGGAAAACCCGAAACATTTGGGACGAGTATTGATCTCGTTGTCAAGGTCAATAAAAAACTATAATTAAAACTACTTCTTAGCTACCTTAGACTGTAGACAGAGAAGTATCCCCGATACCCGACGGGTATTTACCGATAGAAACCCGACAGGTTTTGGGCCAGGTATGGTACAAGATTTTATAATTGGGTATGAGGTGGGATTACCTAAACCCGTCCTAAACCCGACTCATTACCATCCCTAAATAAGCCTTAATATTATCTCAAATTAATTCCTCATTAAAACATATACCAAACAATTTCAAGTTATTACCAAAATCCTCTAAACATTAAAATAGAACCTAAGTTTAACGCATATCAACTACATATTCAAATACACACAAACTAAGGGGACGTTCTGCTAACTAGAAATGAAGAGAGAATCGACGGTTCGCAGTGGAGAGAGCCGGCATACGATGGTGGTGGGGCTCGTGGTGATGATGGGGGTTCGCGGTGGTGGTGGTTCATTGTGGAGGTGGACTTTGGTGGTGGTTTGTGGTGGTGAGGAGTAGAAAATAAAAGAAAAAAGAGAAGAAATGAGTGGTAAAGGAGGGGCGAGACTGAATTTTGTCGTAAAATTACAACCGGATTTTTTATCAGTAAATATTAATTATTTAATTGTTATTTATTAATATCGTTATTATTGTTTACCACTTTATCTTATTTCTGGCATTGAATTTATAACGAACCAAAATATATTATTATTTGTCTCAATAATATTATAGGGGTGAAAGTAGAATAAAATAAAGTGGAAGGTTTGTTTTAAATGGTGCATCTTTGGTATCTTTAGAAGTAAGGGTTAAAAACGAAAGTTCAAGGGGCTGAAATATAAATTTAGTAAAATTATGCACTTAGTGAGTTGGGGGGGGGGGAGGAACACACGTTTTTTTAGTATGTGTTTGTGTGTGTGTTACGAGAAGAGCAAGGGGAAGAAAGGAGGATGAGCCAAGAAGCTTGATTTTGGAAATTGGAGTTTAAAGATGATGGATTTGATGATGTTTGAGGTTCAACCAACATGCATGTAAGTTCATCTTCTCCATCTTCATCTCCTACACCTCCATTAATGGTGTTCTTGGTGTGTTTTTGATGAAAACGAATTTAGGGTTGTATTAGGTGAAATTGATGCTAGATAACTTGTTATCTAGCTTAACTAAGGGTGTTGGGAGGTGTTTAACATCCTAGAATCATCTAATTTTGATTATGAAAAATTAGGGTTCTTGAGTAGTAAGTTGGGGGTTTTTGATTTGGAATGTTTGGATGATAAATTGAGGGTGATTAAGTGTTTAGGATGTTAATAGACACATGATTGAGTAAGAAACCTCTTTCAATTTGGTGAATTATAAATTTAAGGTTTTGGGTGGAATTGGGTGAAAACCTAAATGGGTCAAAATGGATAAATGTTGTATAGGGAGGTTTAAAACTTGTTTAAGGTGTAATTAATCACGTTTAGAGCGGGAGAAATCCTTAAGGTCTAGGTTGGGTGTTAGACCTCTATTGGTAAATGGTGAATTGGTGAATATGGGATTTGACTTTAAGGGGTCAAACAGGTCAATATGGGTTGAAAGGTTAAATTGGGTGTTAGAGGTTTGGTCAAGTTTGTGTTAACCAAATTAAGTTAGGGTGTTGATCTTTAGATCATAGGTATGTCATGAATCTCAATGTGGTGAATGAATTGAGATTGTATGATTACTAAATGCAAGTTGATTGCTATGTAATCAAGGCGTTAAAGGAGCTAGCTTGGAAGACCAAGTGGAATCGTCTCTAGCTAAAGGTAAGTGCTTTGCACTTACTTAGTAATGATAGGTGGTAGTAAACACATATAGTGTTATACATGTTGATTTGTTGATTATCATGTGTGTAATTATGCATATGTTGTTTTGGTAAACTTGCATATAGGGAATGTATGCAAGGGGAGGGTGTTTAAGGTGCTTGAGGACCATGAACCTCACATTGTAGTATGGTGATAAAGTCTTTTAATGACTTAGGTGGTTTAGAATCAAACAAGTTAATTAAGTGGTTTATGGTCAAACAAATGTAGTAATTTGGTGAATTTGACTTATGTGGTTTGGGGTCAAACAAATGTGGTAATTTGACTTATGTGGTAAATAGTCAAACTGAATTGTGGGATGTGGTGTATTGGTGTAATTTGACTTATGTAGTAAAGAGTCAAACTAACTTGGGTAATGTGGTGTGTTAGTGTAAATTGACTTATGTGATGAATAGTCAAACTAAATTATGGAATGTGGTGATTTGGTGTAATTTGACTAATATGTGGTAAGAGTCAAAGTAAAATGCAATTGGTGAAATTGAGGTCATGAACCTCAACTATGTCAATGTAGCTTGAAGTCTTTGAACTTCACTAATGTCGTTGTTGCTTGAAGTCTAAGAAACTCACACGAAAGTAATTTGAGGTCACGAACCTCACAAAGTTGTGTTGTGGCGTTTGAGGTCTTTGAAACCTCATGTAGAGGAGTTTGAAGTCTAATAACCTCACATGGTAGTTATTTGCGGCCATGAACTTCACAAGTCGTTTTGTGGTATTTGAAGTCTAAGAACCTCACACGAAAGTTAATTGAGGTCGTGAACTTCACATAGTCGTTTGTGGTGTTTTGAGGTCTTTGGAATCTCACAAGGAAGTATGGTAGGGTTGTTAGGCGTTTAAAATATTCATGAAATGTTGTTGGTTGCTTAAAACGACTGGGGGTCGAAAAGTCTAAAAATTTGCAAAACAATTTGGCTGATTTTGGACCAGAGTAATTTACGGCGGGGCGGAGTAATTTACCACGGGCCGGAGTATTTTACACCCACAAGGGGCTATTTACGGCCACATTTACGCCCAAATTGTTAAAATGTTGTTTTTGGTCGATTATTGTTGTAAGGGTCTGGGGGGCTCACATGAGGGCCGTATATCATTACTAATGGTTGTTTTATGGTGTTTTGTTGTAGGTAAATCTCCGGTTAAAGTCTCGAGTCACGCTTCATGTCAGATGGATTCTCATTTTTTTGTGTGTGGATGTTAACGGGTGGAGTTAGAACTCCGGTTAGGAGTCTTTTGAGTTTTTGTTGTTTTGGAGATGTTGGTTGAATGTGTTAAAACAATTAATATCGTTGTCATTTGTTGTATTTAACATGTGTCGTTTTGTCAAGGGCGTTTATGGGACCTAAATTCCGCATATTTTTAAGGTTTAAATTTGGTTGAAAATTGTGGGTGTTACAACTTGGTATCAGAGCAATGGTTTGAGGAATTCGGGTGTGCAAGACACTGAACTCAAACTTATTTGCTCATGATAAGGTGGGTTTAATGAGAATCCAACGTAGGAATAACCGAGACACGAAGCTAAGGTGGATGTTAGTAATGATATTTGTTGGTAGTTTAATTGGTGTCCAAGATGATTATGTGTGCTGAAACTTGTCTTGGGAGTTATCACACGGGGACAATGAATATACTTAGGCATAGTATATTACTAATCATGTCTGACCAGGATGATCAGTAATGTAACATGTGTATGTCTTTTCATGGTGGCCATATCATAATAACCATCACCAAGGAGTAAGTGAAGGTGATTATATTTGTATTTATATGTATATAGATGTAGATATACTAATATACATATAGGAGTATAGCTAAAGATAGATGCTTGTAGTTATGCTTATACACGTATGACGAGTCGATAGTTTTAACACAGTCGGGGAATGACTGACTGAGACGGATGTTAGTAGGCGGAAATAATAGATGGTAGTTGTCTTAAAGACTCATGTACGAAAGAGTCTACACGTGTATCACCTTGGGAATGGTGAGTAGCAGGGAGTTAGTTGGGAGAATTAGAAAACAACATTCTAGTGGAGGATGGCTAAAGCTTTCTATCTTGTCGTGTTAATCTTCCTTCAAGGAAAATAGGGCTTTTCAAGGCGAGCCTTTGAAAGAAACGTGCAAATCCAAAGGAGTGGAAGGAACAACTTTGGCGAATTAATGAGGAAGAAAACGTTGTTTCCACAAGGGGTTCGTGACGTGCTAACAAAGGAGTTAATTGGTTGTAGTTTATTCGTTGGTTAGTGAACAATGCATCACTATAATGGTATAGCTTCGGAAGCAATCCATTGTGATTGGAGGATAGAGTACGATTCGCGGTGAGTCGACTTTGGGAGAAGGTGGAGAATTGGTTGGGAGTTCTCCGTAAGGAGAAAAGCTTAAGGGCGTGAAGGCAATGCGTCAGGGTTAATTCAAGAGGCATTCTTGGAATGATTCTATCCACAAGTTGTAGTGGACTGTGTATCTGGAGATTTCCTTCACGTATGGTAGTCTGGTGAATTAATTAATATTAAGGGCAAGTTGTATGACTAAGCATAGTCTTGCCTAAATCTTGGAGTGTCAGAAGGAATGGAGAAGATTAAGTTTTCATTGGCGATATAGAGTAGATTCTCCTACATGGTGTACAACTATGGTGGAGTTGATTATTATATGTTGTAGGGAGATCAAATTCAGGAGACAAGTGGAGTGTAAGAAGGAAATTAGAGGTGGCTTCAAGGAAGCCAAATATTCTAGCTAAGCTAGAAACCTTTTATGGAGGCAATACTTATTTTTGTTGTAAGTGGGGAAAGTATCTCAAGTAGAAAATGATGGGACACACTATTCCATAGTGTTATAGTCCTAATATCATGTATTATCATTGTTATAAATCGGGACATATTCTAAGTGAATGTCTCGAGTTGAATATGTCCCGAGTTAAAGCACAAGGGTGATAAAAAAAGAGATATCAGATATTCCAAGGCCTTCAAGTCGGACATTTCTACCTACCAAGGACGAGATTGAAGTTATTTGGTTTTATTGTTGGGAGAGGAGCTATGTCACACCCCAACCGACGGCGGAAACGTCGGGGCGGGACATGTAGACTGTTCATGAGCACAAGGTTCACTAGATTTCAATGTTTAATCATCAATTTCATTTCAAACCATTCAAACACAAATAGCAAAATTCAACAAGTACATAAATAAAAATACAAATTGTTCTTTGAATTTAAATTAACTAAGTCCAAACTTAAGTGTAGCATGTCTTGCTCAAATTCACACGTTAGCACCTGAAACATGAATAAAATAGGGTCAACTAAAAAGTTGGTGAGCATACATAGGTTTGTACATAGATAGTGTATAAATATGAATAAGCAAATCCTTACATGTCATGATAAATAAGGCATTTATGGGGAGCAACTATTGTGTAACTAAAGTACAATCAAACCTTTGTAACTAACATGCAAATTGTGTTGTCGGTAACAATCACCCCAATCTGGGTGGGTTTGTCAGACTCAATAGATCTATCATTGTTAACCGTCGGCTTCAATAGTTAATGATTGCACATAATTCGCACACAAAAGTTAACACACCTAGCACTCAAACATAAAGCTCAAATTTGCACACATGAATGTAAATAGGATTTGTGTTTTTGTAGTTTGTGTAAATGTAAGCTATTGTTTGTATAAAATTCATGAATCACCCCAAAAAGTGTAAAAGAGAAAAGAGGCTATGTAATACTCACTTGGATCAAGGGTGCAGTTAGCACGCGAGACTAGGTAGCAAAATGATTCTTGTAATTCACCACGTTAACCTAGTGTGTAATATATATCAAATTAATAATGTGTACGATAGTCTAGGTCTAAGTCTCGGATTTAATTGAGTGTGTGTATAAAGAGTGGTAGTATGTACAGGAGTGTAGGAAACTGTGGTTTGTTCTTGAATTGGTTTTGTATAAAATGAAAGATTTGAAATGAATAGTTTTAAAATATTTTAATTGGGGTTTGTGTTTGAATAACTAAATAATTTAAATAATTGATGTTTAGTTATTTAGTTATGAAAATAGTGTGTGGATTATCTTAAACATAAATTAAATAAATAATTTTGCCTTATTTATTTGTTTATTTATAAAAATGTGTAAAAATAATATTTGTTTATAAAGATGTGAAAATGATATTTATTAATAAAGATGTGAAAATGATATTTATTTATAATAAATATACCTTTAACCCCCTTTTTTGTAATTTATAATAAATAAATTTATTTATTAATTTATCATTTTAAAAATAAGTATTTGATTTAAATAAAGTTAAAATTTTATAAACTTTATAAAAACAAATATTTTATTTGGAAGTTAATTTCATTTAATTATTTAAATATCTAAATTTTTGTTTTAATTATTTAATATACAATTTGAGCAACGAAATTCATAATATGAATTTATATTGAAAATTTACAAATCTGGTTTTATTCTGTTACAAATATTGTAAGGTTTATAAAAATATTGTTTATAAAATTTCCGGAGCTTTAAAAATCGGTTAAAAAAATATATGCAGCTCACCCGGTTCGAACCCGGGTGGCTGTTGTGTGAGTCTTAGGCCGCAACCACTGGAGCAGGAGTTCATCATGTTATAGAGCCAGTCTGATTTGAATGTAACCCGATCAATACAGGCGGTCGGGTCTGGCTTTGAGGCGCGCGTAAAAAGAACCACCGAGTGTGGGTTTCGAACCCGCGACCACACGTATACGGGTCGCGCGTTTTAACCAGAGGAACTGGGCAGAGGCCTTGAAAGATAACCCACCCGCTATACATAAATAAGCAAACCCAAATCGCCGATTTTCCATGATCATCCCAAACCCAAAACCCGATTTCCTGATCGAAACCCTAGTCGATTATTGGTGAGTTTAATTAACGAAAGGGTTTAGGGTTTCTGATAATCAAAGGATTCCGAATTTAATGATGTAACTTAATTGGATTTCCGTGCTTGTTTGATGTGTGCTTGACCGATTCAAAGAAAACAAACCCTAGATTGTTCTTGAGCAAAATTAGATTAACATTTGATTGTAAAAAGGTTCGGAATCATGGGGCTTTTGAATTGGGTATTAAAACGAAACTATTGGTATAACTATTACCTGAAACAATTACGAATCGAAGACGATTGACGGGATGCAGGGGCACGGTGTTCTTGGAGCTCGCCGGAGTTCCAAAGGTGAATGCCGAGTTTGTAAGTGCTGAGAAGGTTTGCGAAAAGGTTTTGTGAAGATGTGTGAATAATCCAAACTGATCAATTTCGCTTAATTTGCTTGATTTGATTCGGAAGAGTACGGAAACAGCTGTAACACGGTTTACGCGTGAATTAAACAGAAATTTGATGAATTTAGTCGCGATTAGTGTCCCAATTCATAGTAGTAATGATTAAGCGTGATTTACGGATATAAATGGGTTTGAATTTCTTGATTTTGAATTCAATTTGGCTTGGTTTGACTCTGTAAAATCAAACCCATTTGAAATTCGAATTATGTCGCGAAATTTGTTAACTTGATTTGAAAACTGTGTTGGAAAGGGCGGGAATCGTTCAAGCATAACAGGGCAAGTCCATTGAATACGGATTTGACCGATTTCAAGATTGAATTGCAAGATTTGATCTCTGTTGACTTTTAAAAGTCAAAGAGGGATGTTAAGTGTTCAAAACTCTTGGATGGAATCAATTTCGGGTGAACGGTCCAAAATTAAAGACTAAATTTTAAATTGAAGTTTTGTAATAAAATTAGTTTTTATAAAAATTGAAATCAAAACTATTATTTATTTTATCTTGAACTATTTATATAGGAAGTTCCATTTTTATAATATTATGAATTAAGGACGAATTTAATTTATTTGATACCAATGGTTATCTTTATATCTATTATGTATTTATAATTGTATACCCGTGTAAAACCCGTGAATTTGTATTGTGATTTAGGGTTTGATTGTTGGTATGAATGGAATAAATCAGTGTACTAGATTCTGGAATTGAATGCGTTACATTGAATTGGAACTAAAGGTAACAAAATCAGAAATGTTACAGTATCTCCATGTTGAGAGAATTTCGTCCCGAAATTTAGCTAGTTGAGGCGACTGAATCAGTAAAGAGGTGAGGGTACTTGAGCTTCATTTGGCCCTCACGTTCCCAAGTAAATTCAGGACCACGTTTAGATTCCCATCGTACTTTGACAATAGGGATACGGCTTCGCTTGAGTTGCTTGATCTCGCGTCCCATGATCTCCACTGGTCTCTCCACGAAGTGCATCGTTTCGTCAATGCGCACATCGTCAAGAGGTATATGGAGATTCTCATCAGCAAGACATTTCTTTAGGTTGGACACATGAAACGTAGGATGAACATTGCCAAGTGATGGTGGTAGCTCGATTTTGTAAGCCACCTTCCCAATCCTTTCAAGGATCTTGAATGGGCCCACATAACGAGGTGCTAATTTGCCTTTCTTTTCAAAACGGATCACACCCTTCCATGGAGACACCTTTAGAAGAACAAGGTCACCGATTTGGAATTCCAAAGGTTTCTGTTGTTTATCGGCATAACTCTTTTGCCTACTCCTCGCTACTCGAATGTTGTCACGGATTTGAATAATCTCTTCGGATGTTTCTTGGATTAGCTCGGGACCGGTGATTTGTGCTTCACCAATCTCGTTCCAACAGATAGGAGAACGGCACTTACGGCCATAGAGAGCTTCAAATGGGGCCATATTGATACTTGTGTGGTAGCTATTGTTGTAAGAGAATTCAATTAGGGGTAGATGTGAATCCCAATTGCCACCAAAATCAATTACACAAGCTCTAAGCATGTCTTCAAGAGTTTGTATTGTACACTCGGTCTGACCATCAGTTTGGGGATGGTAAGCCGTGCTTAAATCCAATCGTGTACCAAGAGCAGTTTGGAGAGATTGCCAGAACCGGGAGGTGAATCGAGCATCTCTATCGGAGATTATGTTTAAGGGAACACCGTGACGGCTCACAATTTCGTCTATGTAAATTTGGGCCAATTTCCTAAGCCATAGTCTTCACGGATGGGTAAGAAATGGGCAGATTTGGTGAGGCGGTCAATGATCACCCAAATGCTATCATAACCACTTGAGGTGCGAGGGAGTTTGGTAATAAAATCCATAACTAAGTTCTCCCATTTCCACACGGGAATTTCCGGTTGTTCAAGTAAACCGGAAGGACGTTGATGTTCGGCTTTGACTTTGGAGCAAGTTAGACATTTGGCAACATAGAGAGCGATGTCTTTCTTCATACCGGGCCACCTATATTGTTGGCGAAGGTCTTGGTACATTTTATCCGCACCAGGATGGATAGAATAACGAGTCTTGTGGGCCTCGTTCATGAGAAATGTACGGAGATCATCGCGATCGGGAACCCAAATACGGTTCAAGTATTACAATAAGCCATTGGGTTTTGATTCAAGCAGCAGTTCAACACCACACGACATTTCCTAGTACATGTTACCCTCGGTGATTGAGACGTGATGAGCTTCTAAGATGTGGTTTTGAATGTCGGTTTGAATTTGGATACAATGAAGCATGACATGGTCTTTTCGACTCAAAGCGTCGGCTACAACATTCGCTTTGCCGGGATGGTAACGAATCTCGCAGTCATAATCGTTAAGGAGTTCAACCCAACGTCGTTGCCTCATATTGAGTTCTTTTTGGTTGAAGATGTGTTGGAGACTTTTGTGGTCGGTGAACACTACACATTTTGTGCCATAGAGGTAATGTCTCCAAATCTTCAATGCGAATACAACCGCACCCAATTCGAGGTCGTGCGTTGTATAATTCTTTTCGTGAATCTTAAGTTGACTTGATGCATAAGCGATTACTTTACCTCGTTGCATGAGGACACAACCGAGACCTTGGTTGGAAGCATCACAGTAGCAACTAGGTCATCATTCCCGTCGGGGAGAGTCAAAATAGGAGCATCGCACAATTTTTTCTTGAGATTTTGGAAGGCTTCTTCTTGCTTTGGTTCCCATTCATAAGGTTTACCCTTGTGGGTCAAAGCAGTGAGTGGAACAGCAATCTTAGAGAAATTTGAAATGAAACGACGATAATATCCCGCAAGACCAAGAAATGAACGAACTTCGATGGGGGTCTTAGGGGCATTCCAATTCTTAACGGCTTCGATCTTGGCAGGGTCAACATGAATCCCCTTTTCTTTGACGATATGACCCAGGAATTGAACCTCCTTTAGCCAAAATTCACATTTGGAGAACTTGGCATATAGTTTCTCCTTCCTCAAGAGGTCTAAAACCAACCTAAGGTGTTGCTCATGATCGGATTTAGTCTTGGAGTAAATTAAGATATCATCAATGAAGACGATCACGAATTTGTCGAGGTATGGTTTGCACACACGATTCATGAGGTCCATGAAAACCGCGGGTGCATTGGTTAGCCCAAAAGGCATGACTATGAACTCGTAGTGACCATACCTTTTTCGGAAGGCAGTCTTTGGAATATCTTCCTCTTGTACACGGAGTTGGTGATAACCAGATCGAAGATCAATCTTCGAGAAACAAGTACGGTTCTTGATGGTAAGCTTGTTGAGTTCGCGGTAGTCAATACACATGCGGAATGATCCATCATTCTTTTTGATGAATAAGACGGGTGCACCCCACGGTGAATGACTTGGACGGATGAATCCCTTATCGGAGAGCTCTTGGAGTTGACTTGCAAGTTCTTGCATTTCAGAAGGTGCAAGACGGTAAGGAGCTCTAGCCACGGGGTTAGCTCCGGGTATAAGGTCAATGCGAAATTCTACTTGCCGAACGGGTGGAAGACCGGATAAGTCTTCGGGGAATACTTCGGGAAAATCCTGGATGATGGGGATATCTTGAATATTCTTCTCTTTGACATCCTTTCGAACAATATGATAAGAAGGCCACGTACTTCTTTCGTAAGTACTTTTGAGCAGTAATGCATGACATTAAGCTGAGTCCTTTGCAGGGTTTTTCACCAAAGACTCTCAACGTTCCCTCGACGGAAGGGGAATTCGGATGCACTTCTCAAAACAGATTACTTCGGCATGGTGACTTGACAGCCAATCCATGCCTATGATGATATCAAAACTTCCTTGCGGCATTGGCACGAGGTTGATTGGAAATGTATGACCATTGAGTTCTAGAGAACAGTCATGGATAATGGAGTCTATTGTAAGGGAGTCACCATTTGCTACTTCTACAGTGAAGGTTTTCTCTAATTTGGACCGTGTTTTTGCAAGTAAGGGTTCAAAGTTAAGTGACACGAAACTCTTATCTGCACCGGTATCAAATAAAATGGAGGCATATTGACTATTAACAAGGAACGTACCGTTGACCACATCATTCTTGGCTTGAGCTTCATTGGCGTTGATGTTGAAAGCACGCCCACGAGCTCCGCCTTGTCTAGCATTGATAAACTTCGGGCACTGGTCACGAAAGTGGTTTGGATTGCCACATTCATAACAAGCACGCTCATTTGCTATGGCGGGAACACCTTGATTAGTCACTTGTTGATTGGTTTGGGTTGGTGCGTTGGCTTGGCCTGCAAGTGCTTTGGCTCTACAAACATTGACCGTATGGCCATACTTCCCACAGTGAGTGCAAAGGCGACAGGGAATGGTTTGGAAATGGTGATAATTGCATATGGCACAGAGTGGGTAGGTCCCCACATATGGCTTCTTGACTGGTGCTTGAGCCATGGGAGCAACTTGGTTAACAGGCATAGCAGGAGTGAGCACAGCAAAATTTCTAGCCTTTCTTTTTCTATTATTGTGGTAGGGTTCAGTTTTGGCTTCCTTGAAGTGTACGGGAGGGGTTGTGGTGTCGGGAGCCTTCTTGATGCCTTTTCTAGTCAAGGTACCTGCCTTCACATGGTTGTTGGTCAAAGTAGCAGATAATCGGATAGCATCTTCGAGTGTGGCGGGATTTCTCCCTAAGACAGTATCCTGAATCTGCGTAGGTAGTCCACCGATGTACTTTTCAATGCAACGGGATAATGGTGTGACCATGTGGGGCACAAGAAGACTCAGTTCATGAAACCGGGTCGTGTAAGCCAGACTTTCACCACTGTCCTGGGTAAGATCCCAAAACTCAGCTTCCAACTTCCTTACTTCGTTCCGAGGACAGAACTCTTCGGTCATTAGTCTCTTAACCTCATCCCATGGTAAGGCCATGGTTGCCTCCACACCCCTGGTTCTCTTTTCCCCATTCCACCACGTGAGTGCCCGTTTTTGGAAGACACTTGTGGCATGACGGACACGAAGGTCATCGGGGCAGTCACTATTGAGGAAAGTGCCCTCAATACTTTCAAACCATTGAAGGAGTCCCGTAGCTCCTTCGGTACCATAGAACTTGAGAGGGTTACATGAATTGAAGTGCTTAAAGGTACATTGCGGTGGGTTGGCACCACCACCACCATTAGTTCCATGGTTACCGTTTGTGGCACCATTAACTTGAGTGAGTTGAGTTACAAGTTGTGCAAGGATAGCAGCAATATCAGTGTTGTTGTTGGCCACGGTAGCACGACGGGGAGGCATTCTACAGATTTGCACAACCCAAGAAGAGATGTAAGAATTTTATGAAGGTTGATTGAATTCAAAAGATAAGATAACAATTAAAATAGTAAATGATAGTTTGGATTGTACTCAAATAATGATATAATCATTTGAATACTGTGACACATTAAGGTTAATTAAACTCATATAATTTTTCAAGGAGACATGTTTTAGCCTATAAGTAAACACTCACCCCGAGAATTCCCAGGAAAGCATACGGGTCCCTCGGTTGATTGGGTTTTATAAGAAATGCTTTCCTAGACAGAAAACCCAGAATACAGGTGTCACCCTTCCAGATTGCACGTGTTGTCACACCCCGCCCGATGGCGGAATCATCGGGGCGGGACATATAGACTGTTCATAGCACAAGGTTGACTAAATTGAAATATATTAAATGTCAAATTCCATTACAAATATTCAAACACAAACCAAAATCCAAGAAATAAACATAATTGGAATACATAAAATTCTTTATTTAGTTTAACTAAGTCCAAAGCCTATGTGTAGCACATCTTGAACAAAGTCACACATTAGTACCTGAAACATGAATAAAATAAAGTCAACTAAAAAGTTGGTGAGTATAACACAGGTTTGTATATAGATAGCATATAGATGTAAACCAAATCCTTTACATAACATGATAAATAAGGCATTTATGGGGAGTAGCTATTGTGTAACCAAGTACAATCAAACCTTTGTAACTAGCATGCAAAATTGTGTTGTCGGTATCAATCACCCCAATCTGGGTGGGTTTGTCAGACTCAATAGATCTATCATTGAAAACCGTCGGCTTAAATAGTTAATGATTGCACATAAGTGTTCACAAAAGTTAGCACACATAGCACTCGGGCATAAAGCTCAAATTGCACACATGAATGTAAATAGGATTTGTATTTGTGTTGTTTGTGTAAATGTAAACATGTAATTTGATAGAGTTCATGTTTCACCCCAAAAGTGTAAAAGAGTAAAAGGGGCTATGAAATACTCACATAAAGCAAGCAAGGAGAAGGACGGAATGGTGTAGGAAGCTTGAACTCTTGAAATCACCCTTGAAACACCTTGAAACTTCAAAGCTCTAGCTAAACCTCTAGAGGATTTTGTTCTTGAATTTTGAAAGTGCAAAGTGTGTGTGTGTGGCATGCATCAATTTATATAGGGGGAAGAGATGGAGATGGAGTGTTGGTTCCATCTTCATCATCACAAGGTATGGGAGATTTGATGGATTTGACCCCTTTGCTTGACTTACACTTGAAAGGGTATGGTGCATATGACACAAGGGATGGTGATGAGATGGGGTAAGCAAGGTGGGTGGCATGAATAGATTGATTTGATCTTATCTTGATTTACACTTGATTGAGAATGGTTTAACAAGACACTTGCTTGATTTCCACTTGAATGGGAATGGTTCATCATGACACCAAGCATGGAAGATGAGAAGTGTGGTGATGTGTGGGTGGCCCCCACACTTTCGGCCGAGATTGGGGAGTGGGTGGGGGGTTGGGTGTTGTCAAATCTCGTAGTTAGGATCCACTGGTTAGTTAGGTTGGTTCTAGTTAGAATACACCCGGTAGGTGATACCGTGATATAATACTCGGCGTAGGAACTTTTAGTGATTAAAACTTTATATCTATATACCTATATATATATATATACATACATATATATATAATTATTAGTTGAAACGAGGGTTGAGTATAGATCTCAACAAGTCATCATCATTAAGATTTGATGCTGGAGTGGAGTACAAGCAAGGATATAATGATGGTGATGTGATATTTATGTTGCTTGCATCTTTGGTCATAATTATGATGATTATGACGCCTGAGTGTTGTGTAAGCAAAGCAATCATGATGATGATGTGATCTTTATGTTGCTTGCATCTTTGGTCCTAATCATGATGATTATGACGCTTGAGTGTTGTGTAAGCAAAGCAATCATGATGATGATGTGATCTTTAGATGTGGTATAATACCTGAGATTTATACCCGCTTTAATATCTTTATTTATTAAAACGTCTCACTAGACTTTTACTGTCAAGTTCTTGTTAATCACCAACGACCGTACTTTGCGGGTTATCACTGCTTATTTTCCTAGTAATTCTTAAAAATTACTATTTTGATATAATTTCCTTTGTTAGATTACTTGACTTTACTTAGTCAAAATAAAACTTCAGGAAATATATGTTATGGACGTGCATTTATGTAATATGGATATTGACCTGAAATACTGGGTGTCGCAGTATATAACCGAGTAAAACTTGAGTATTTGTATTGAATCATTGTATTTAATTGTATATACGAATAGAACAAATCAGTGCACTAGAATTAGGTTTGAAAAGCGCTATATTGAATCGAAATACGGATACTAAAAATTAGAAATGTTACACGTGTCCTCAAATAATTAACAAAGTTTAAAAGTCTTAACGAGGAAATAAAGAAATTTTTATAGATTTAACTCCATTAAGTTTCCACATGCTATGATGATAATGATCAAGAAGTAGGCAAGAAGGTTATGAGGCTTAGGGTAAGGGTAGGGATATTGTTTTATTTAATTTATTATTTAGGTATAGTCTAATAAGTCATGAACTTTAACAAATAAGGTATCAAAATGAAATAAATATTAATAGAATAAGCATGTAACACATAGCATGTAGCACATAACACATAACACATAATCATGAAGTATGGTATAAGTGGGTGTCCTAAAGTTATAGTCTAGGTCAAGGGTGTCTAATAACCTAGTTCCCTATAACCAAGGCTCTGATACCAATCTGTCACACCCCAACCGACGGCGGAAACGTCGGGGCGGGACATGTAGACTGTTCATGAGCACAAGGTTCACTAGATTTCAATGTTTAATCATCAATTTCATTTCAAACCATTCAAACACAAATAGCAAAATTCAACAAGTACATAAATAAAAATACAAATTGTTCTTTGAATTTAAATTAACTAAGTCCAAACTTAAGTGTAGCATGTCTTGCTCAAATTCACACGTTAGCACCTGAAACATGAATAAAATAGGGTCAACTAAAAAGTTGGTGAGCATACATAGGTTTGTACATAGATAGTGTATAAATATGAATAAGCACATCCTTATGTGTCATGATAAATAAGACATTTATGGGGAGCAGCTATTGTGTAACTAAAGTACAATCAAACCTTTGTAACTAGCATGCAAATTGTGTTGTCGGTAACAATCACCCCAATCTGGGTGGGTTTGTCAGACTCAATAGATCTATCATTGTTAACCGTCGGCTTCAATAGTTAATGATTGCACATAATTCGCACACAAAAGTTAACACACCTAGCACTCAAACATAAAGCTCAAATTTGCACACATGAATGTAAATAGGATTTGTGTTTGTGTAGTTTGTGTAAATGTAAGCTATTGTTTGTATAAAATTCATGAATCACCCCAAAAAGTGTAAAAGAGAAAAGAGGCTAAGTAATACTCACTTGGATCAAGGGTGCAGTTAGCACGCGAGACTAGGTAGCAAAATGATTCTTGTAATTCACCACGTTAACCTAGTGTGTAATATATATCAAATTAATAATGTGTACAATAGTCTAGGCATAAGTCTCGGATTTAATTGAGTGTGTGTACAAAGAGTGGTAGTATGTACAGGAGTGTAGGAAACTGTGGTTTGTTCTTGAATTGGTTTTGTATAAAATGAAAGATTTGAAATGAATAGTTTTAAAATATTTTAATTGGGGTTTGAGTTTGAATAACTAAATAATTTAAATAATTGATGTTTAGTTATTTAGTTATGAAAATAGTGTGTGGATTATCTTAAACATAAATTAAATAAATAATTTTGCCTTATTTATTTATTTATAAAAATGTGTAAAAATAATATTTGTTTATAAAGATGTGAAAATGATATTTATTAATAAAGATGTGAAAATGATATTTATTTATAATAAATATACCTTTAACCCTTTTTTTTTGTAGTTTATAATAAATAAATTTATTTATTTATTTATCATTTTAAAAATAAGTATTTGATTTAAATAAAGTTAAAATTTTATAAACTTTATAAAAACAAATATTTTATTTGGAAGTTAATTTCATTTAATTATTTAAATATCTAAATTTTTGTTTTAATTATTTAATATACAATTTGAGCAACGAAATTCATAATAAAACTGAATTTATATTGAAAATTTACAAATCTGGTTTTATTCTGTTACAAATATTGTAAGGTTTATAAAAATATTGTTTATAAAATTTCCGGAGCTTTAAAAATCAGTTAAAAAAATATATGCAGCTCACCCGGTTCGAACCCGGGTGGCTGTTGTGTGAGTCTTAGGCCGCAACCATTGGACCAGGAGTTCATCATGTTATAGAGCCAGTCTGATTTGAATGTAACCCGATCAATACAGGCGGTCGGGTCTGGCTTTGAGGCGCGCGTAAAAAAAACCACCGAGTGTGGGTTTCGAACCCGCGACCACACGCATACGGGTCGCACGTTTTAACCAGAGGAACTGGGCAGAGGCCTTGAAAGATAACCCACCCGCTATACATAAATAACAAACCCAAATCGCCGATTTGCCATGATCATCCCAAACTAAAAACCCGATTTCCTGATCGAAACCCTAATCGATTATTGGTGAGTTTAATTAGCGAAAGGGTTTAGGGTTTCTGATAATCAAAGGATTCCAAATTTAATGATGTAACTTAATTGGATTTCCGTGCTCGTTTGATGTGTGCTTGACCGATTCAAAGGAAACAAACCCTAGATTATTCTTGAGCAAAATTAGATTAACATTTGATTGTAAAAAGGTTCGGAATCATGGGGCTTTTGAATTGGGTATTAAAACGAAACTATTGGTATAACTATTACCTGAAACGATTACGAATCGAAGACGATTGACGGGATGCAGGGGCTCGGTGTTCTTGGAGCTCGCCGGAGTTCCAAAGGTGAATGCCGAGTTTGTAAGTGCTGAAAAGGTTTGCGAAAAGGTTTTGTGAAGATGTGTGAATAATCCAAACTGATCAATTTCGCTTAATTTGCTTGATTTGATTCGAAAGAGTAGGGAAACAGCTGTAACGCGGTTTACGCGTGAATTAAACAGAAATTTGATGAATTTAGTCGCGATTAGTGTCCCAATTCATAGTAGTAATGACTGAACGTGATTTACGGATATCAATGGGTTTGAATTTCTTGATTTTGAATTCAATTTGGCTTGGTTTGACTCTGTAAAGTCAAACCCATTTGAAATTCAAATTATGTCGCGAAATTTGTTAACTTGATTTGAAAACTGTGTTGGAAAGGGTCGGGAATCGTTCAAACATAACAAGGCAAGTCCATTGAATACGGATTTGACCGATTTCAAGATTGAATTGCAAGATTTGATCTCTGTTGACTTTTAAAAGTCAAAGAGGGATGTTAAGTGTTCAAAACTCTTGGATGGGTTCGATTTCGGGTGAACGGTCCAAAATTAAAGACTAAATTTTAAATTGAAGTTTTGTAATAAAACTAGTTTTTATAAAACTTGAAATCAAAACTATTATTTATTTTATCTTGAACTATTTATATAGGAAGTTCCATTTTTATAATATTATGAATTAAGGACGAATTTAATTTATTTGATACCAATGGTTATCTTTATATCTATTATGTATTTATAATTGTATACCCGTGTAAAACCCGTGAATTTGTACTGTGATTTAGGGTTTGATTGTTGGTATGAATGGAATAAATCAGTGTACTAGATTCTGGAATTGAATGCGTTACATTGAATTGGAACTAAAGGTAATAAAATCAGAAATGTTACAAGCTATGTAGATTAGTGGATTTGGAAGTGGTCAACGTTGGGGGTATCAAAAGTTGATGATTTCATGATTTCATAATGTGGAGGTTGTTGGCGAAACAATTACACTGAATGGAGTCCTACGACTGTAGTGGAACTTGTGTGGTTACTTACTGACCGTACCAATGTCGTGTGTGACTAAAAGGTGACGTGTCGATCTATTCTCATTTGGAGATGGTGAAGTACATGGCGCATGAATTGGTGTATACATGGCTTATGCCATTGACACCAACTAGAGTAATGGAATACTTGATGTTCCAGGAGTAAAGAAGTTCATTAGGGGTTTTATACCCGAGTGTCTCTTCTTGAGTGTAACCATTATTTGTAAAGTTGAGGGATGAAAGAATGCGTTGTCCATCAATTTTCGGGGTTGAACAAGTGACTTAGGTCATAGATTCAACCAATGAATGTATAGGAGGATAATATTCCATAAATGGTTATGAAATCCATTGCGGTGTGTCATTTCGGCTTTGGTGGAAATCCATTTTGGATAAGGTGGAAATTATGAAGGCATATCTATAGACCCATCAAAGATCAAGATAAGCAAGGGGTAAGTTGTGTTTGAAGTCTTAGAACTTCACAAGTGGTGTTTGAAGTCTTAGAACTTCACAAGTGGTGTTTGGAGTCTTAGAACTTCACCAACGGTGTTTTAGAATGAAGTTTCCTAACTTCAAAGGGGGATTGAGTGATTGGGATCCTTGAATCTCAAAGGAGGACTTATGATTAAGTCATTGGAGATACACTGAGCGTTTAGGTCACGGATAAGGAGTTGTTTTTAAAAGTTGCGAAATAGGAATTGGGTAAGGCAATTGTCGTGCCCTTACTTTGAGAAACGGTATGTTTGTCGGTTATTTTGGTGGTAGTTAACACATATAGTGTTATACATGTTGATTTGTTAACTATCATGTGTGTAATTATGCATATGTTGTTTTGGTAAACTTGCATATGAGGAATGTATGCAAAGGGAGGGTGTTTAAGGTGCTTGAGGTTCATGAACCTCACATTATAGTTTGGTGATAAAGTATTTTAATGACTTATGTGGTTTAGAATCAAACAAATTAATTAAGTGGTTTATGGTCAAACAAATGTAGTAATTTGGTGAATTTGACTTATGTGGTTTGGAGTCAAACAAATGTGGTAATTTGACTTATGTGGTAAATATTCAAACTAAATCGCGGGATGTGGTGCATTGGTGTAATTTGACTTATGTAATAAAGAGTCAAACGAAATTAGGTAATGTGGTGTGTTGGTGTAAATTGACTTATGTGCTAAATAATCAAACTAAATTGTGGAATGTGGTGATTTTGTGTAATTTGACTAATATGTGGTAAGATTCAAAGTATAATGCAATTGAGGTCATGAACCTTAACTATGTCAATGTAGCTTGAAGTCTTTGAACTTCACTAATGTCGTTGTTGCTTGAAGTCTAAGAACCTCACACGAAAGTAATTTGAGGTCATGAACTTCACAAAGTTGTGTTGTGGCGTTTGAGGTCTTTAGAACCTCATGTAGAGGAGTTTGAAATCTAATAACCTCACATGGTAGTTATTTGAGGTCATGAACTTCAAAAGTCGTTTTATGGTATTTGAAGTCTACGAACCTCACACGAAAGTTAATTGAGGTCGTGAACTTCACATAGTCGTTTGTGGTGTTTTGAGGTCTTTGGAACCTCACAAGGAAGTATGGTAGGGTTGTTAGGCGTTTAAAAATTCATGAAATGTTGTTGGTTGCTTAAAACGACTATGGGTCGAATCAGGAGGGCCGAAAAGGCTAAAAATTTGCAAAACAATTTGGTTGATTTTGGACCGGAGTAATTTACGGCGGCCCGAAGTATTTTACGCCCACAAGGGGCTGTTTACGGCCACATTTATGCCCAAATTGTTCGTTTTAGGTCGATTATTGTTGTAAGGGTCTAGGGGGCTCACTTGGGGGTCGTATATCATTACTAATGGTTGTTTTATGTTGTTTTCTTGTAGTAAAGCTCCGGTTAAATTCTCGGGTCACGCTTCGTGTCAGATGGATTCTCATTCTTTTTTTGTGTGGATGTTAACGGGTGGAGTTAGAACTCCGGTTAGGAGTCTTTTGACCTGTTGTTGTTTTGGAGATGTTGGTTGAATGTGTTAAAACAATTAATGTCTTTGTCAATTGTTGTATTTAACATGCGTCGTTTTGTCAAGGGCGTTTATGGGACCTAAATTTCGCATATTTTTAAGGTTTACATTTGGTTGAAAATTTTGGGTGTTACAGAATCAATTAGAAGTTACTGATATAACACAAAATCCATCGGTAATTTCGACGAAATTCCGATGGAATGCTTATCAAATTATTTTATTGTGTATTACTACTCAATTTCTCATCAATATCATTTATTGTTCTGTTTTAAGTTACACAAACCCATATAACGTGATAGCAAGTGTTTTTAAGACATGCGTATTTCATTTATACTTCCTTATAATATTACTGCTTTGTTACACAAGTTCGTAACTTCATATAAGATGAACTGCATTAATATCTTTTAAATTCGTACATGTATAACAACTATATATATATCAAAGTATTACATATAAGTTATATTACACTTGTAGATGTTTCATATAAATTACATTACATTTCTTACTGTTATATTTGGAACTTCGTACAATGCGAAGGACTTGTTCTATGTATATTTACTTATAGTGATTAGAAACTTCATGACATATTTGAGGCTGTAGGTCGTGGAAACTTGTTAGCTCGTTTTTGCTTATAGGACGCAAACACTTCCAATTTGAGATGGATCGTAATTAAACTGACAAGCTGGTAGCATTGTTACAAATAAAATACATTATATTTTCAATTTTAGAGATCAAGACGAGAAATGTTAGTTAAGTGAAACTTAGAAATGTGTGCATATGGGAGAATCATGCACACGTGATAACTCGACTCCTGGCACCGCGCTGCATCACATATTAAGAGTTGAGGAATTGTACTGGCTTATTGCGTTGATTCTTAGTTCTTTTTCAATCTACGAGCTTGTCAACAAATGAAAAGCTAGATTGAAATGTATACACGTGGACATTATACAAATTCTGAGACTACCAAATCCAACTAACCCACTAACACCATATTTGTTGTTCAAATGAATAAATACAACATTAGATTCGCAATATTTAACTTCCGAGACTACCGATTCCAAATAAAAGTATGGTATGCGGAGTATATCTTGGCACTTATCAAAGAATATATGTTAGGGGAATTATGGATTTGAAAACGAAAAAATGTGTTCGAAGTCAGTAGGTTCAGTTGTTATGTTATAAACACTAGTTCCGATAGTTTACTGACGGAAGTCTGGCGAAATTTTTTTAAAAACAAATCATGAATCTCTTTTGAAAAATCCTGGTTATGACGAAATGTGGATTTTTGGAAATCGCCCATTTCTTATGGATAACATGTAAGAAAGTATTACCATACAAAATAGCGGGAATATTATTTGAAAAAGTCCGTGCGTGAGAATTATTAGCTGTATGGTATCATCGGATTACCAGTATACTGTAACATCCCAAAAATCTGTAAGTTAGTGGTTCGGGTTAGTGGACGACTAATGTAGGGTTAAATATCCCGTGTATAAGTGTCGGATTTTTATACGTTTTAGTAGTTTAGTTGTGTTTATCGAGTCAGTTTTATGGGTATCTTGTAGTTTGGTGTCTTACAGGATTATTGCGCTTAAAGAGTGGGAGTTTACGAGTCATTGATATGTTCGCGACACGCGAAGAATCAGGTTACGACAAGTTAAACCTAATTCAAATTATAAAGCCATTATGATCCTATTCTCGAATTATCTTCTTCCTTGCCTTCCTAGAGATTTCCCAAGGTGATTCCAGAGTTTTCTAGGCCAATTGTTCTTAGTTTTCCATGCTTGTAAGTTTAAAGTTTAAATCTTTGATGTTTTCGACAATCATGAGCGGGTAAACGCTTTCGTGATCTCTCCGGGTGAACGGTTTCTGCCTGTATTCGTACGATTTTAGTTGATTATCAGTATTGGATTGAAGTTTTGTGAACCTATTAAGTTCTTTGAATTCAATTGTGTGTTTGATTTATGAACAATTGCATGTTTTCAATTTATCGCATCTATCATCGTTTCTTGGTTTTCTTGCATTGGGAATAATCTGATTTTGAGAATGAATTGACTATTGTGTAATCGGGTTAAACTGTTAAACAAGATTATGTCTATGTAATCTCTGATCTGATTTGAAACTGAAATTGTGCGTGTGTTTTGCTAAATCCGAAACCTGGAGTGGTCATTCTTCATCAATTGTTTTTACAAATCAATCTAAGTGCTTTTGATGATTTCAAGTCTTCTATGTAATAAAATTTTAATCTTTAGTAGTAATTGAATCAGTTTAATTTAAATAATATTCTCCACGTGTTCCCTATGGATTCGACCACCCACTGCAGTCTAAGTAACTAAGAAGTACTTTTTATTATTGTTTTTTATTAGCCTTGACACCGCGATCAACGACTCGGATTCATATTTAACGAAAATAAAGAGCAAGGTTGGTCGTGCATGGAGCGTTTTAACGACATTAAATGACATAGTTGTCGTTGAGATCCTAACTTGAGACTCAATATGCGCGGAATAGAACCCAAGGGGCCCGAATGTAACACATCAAGGTTTAAATACCTTGCTAAGGAAAAACCCTAGGCCTTTAACCAAGGTATTGCGTGACAGAAGCAGCAAGAGAGAGAGGAATCCGGAGAGGGAGACGACGCAAGTGACGGTGGTTCCGGGTGGTGTTCGCACGACGAAGACCAATAGCGCGATCAGGTAATTTCGAGTTCTATTCATTTGCGTGTTTGCTGCGGTTTGAATGAGATTATGATTAGGATTGATTAATTTCCGTGATAAGCCAACTAGGAGGTGATTCGGAGGCAATCGGTGAAAGAATGGAGTCAAAACGAGAAATCCGGTGAGGAATCCGGCCACTGTTTGGTCTCTGGCGGCAGATACAGTGGCGGAAGGCGGCGGCGGTGGTAGGAGATGGAAGGTTTTGGCGAAATGGTGACGTGGATATATTATTTGTCAAATTCCGAGTCCGTTTGATAGGGTTTCGAGCAGCGCGAAGACAGACGCGTGAATATGGATGAATCCGGTCACTCTTTTGTTTTCTAGCGATGGAGGCGACGGTTTCCGAAGACTGGTTTGTCTGAAAGGGTTCGGCGATACGAACGCGTGGATATATAATACGCCTAAAACGGAGTTCATTTGGTTCGGTTGAAAGCTACTTGAATATTGACGCACAAAATCGAGCGTGCTGAAACACGAATCCGTGTTCTGGCAGCAGCGGTGGCGGCGGCGGCCGACACCAATATTTTTTTGAGGTCGGGCATGTTGAGTCGAACGCATGGATAGGTGGATCGCGTGAAACGGAGCCTGTATGGTCGGGATATGAGCAAAACAAGTTTTCTTCTTGTACGTAAAGGTATGACCCATTGAACTTTATATTCATTGTTGGAGACCATTTTGGGATATGAGAAAAATGTCGGGAACGACTTTCGGGAACGTTTTTCGGTAACGTTAATTTAAGGGTTTTTGTTCGCGATTGAGCGTACCGGTTGTACGGTTGGGGACGATTTAGACCGAGCTTGTAGCTTGATGGTCCTGAGTAAGTGGGTTAGTGTTATAAAGGTCAGAGTGTTGATCTGGATGATTATTTTGACGACAAGTTCGTGTTGGACTACGCGTTTGTCGGTATGCGACTTACGGAAGAAAAGTTTCGCAACCGGTGAGTTTCTAACCCCCTCTTTTAAATGTTTTTAACGTTTTGAGGCTATCATACATACTTTTGAGACGTGTTTTATTACATTAAATGTATATCGAGTTTTGAGGTTTTTCCCGATGGGCTACGAATTTATATGTTCAAATACGGGGTTAAGGGATTAATTCTTTTCTTTAGAATGTGTCGGCTAGGCAAGGGTTATGATGATTTGTGTGGGTGTCGTGTCATGAGTTAGTCGGGACGAGTCGGGGTATGAGTTAGCCAGGTATGAGTATAAGTAAGATGCGTATTCTTGGGAAATGATGTGTGGTGCATGTTTAGCTAATGAGTCATGTAATTGTTAGTATTTGTTTTGTGTTATGTGTTTGTCGTTTTATGTTTGCATTGTTGTCCTTGCGACTCGGAAAAAGAGATTTGTGAAGGACGGGGTCCTTCGGGAAGTCACCAACGGTGGCATTTATTTAACAGGTTAAGGATGAGATCAGGGTTTGTCGAACGCCTTGACGAGGGTGCACTGATAAGGTATGTGTTTGCATGCTTATATATGTGTTAATTTGCATGCAAGTGATGTGTTATATTTATTGTGCGTGATATAGTATTAATGTGATGTGTAGATGATATTAATGTGGCAAGTAGAGTTAGATTGACCGTTGTGTCAGGATTTTGATGTGGTGTTGATAACTGTTGTGACAGTTGATTGGTAAGAGGCTTGGTCAAGGCTGAGTAAGACGATGTCTAGGGAATTGTTGTGTTAACCAAGTGTCGAGTTAACACATGTATTAGAGTATGAGTTATAAGTGTAGTAAGTTCGATCTATGTCGATGAGACTAAGAGATTATTATTATACTGTGTGATTATTATTATGGGATGAGTCTTGAGTGGTGGAGTGTTATGGGATATCATATGATAACACGGGTTATCTTTATGTTAATGAATTGTGAACCTATTTTATAAGGACCGTTTTAAGTTCAAATTATTTTTGTGACGAGTTGGCTTTTATTTAAATCAAAGTATTAGAACTCACTCAGCGTAGCTGATTTTGTGTGTACGATAGATTCTTTTGCAGGTAAGCGTTGCGTTGACGTATCTTGGCTTGGGAGCGGTGCAACTAGGATTGGTGTGCAAGCATTCATAACATAACTTAATGACATTAAATACTAATTAATGTTTTTATAAAGACTTCCGTTGTAGTTTAATTTATCTAAAATGAGTATTTTCAAGGGAATAACCCTTTATGTGAACCAACTGTAGGATGTCCGGGTCGGGGTCTTACACATACCATCTAACCGTCATATCACCAGCAGGTCTACCAAAATTAAAAAAAAATTAAAAAAAATGGCTTTTGACGAACAAAATATCCGTTGGTGATACGCCAGTTTTAATAGTGTTGATGAAACATCAATACGATCGTCAATCTTTATTATAATAAATGAATAATTTTATATGCCACATGTCGACTGATTTTTATTTCTCGACTCTTTCTCCTATTAAATAATAATGATTTTAGATAATTAAATATCAAAAAATTATTCTATTATTTAATTAAAATTTACTAAATTGTGAGAAGATTTTAATTATATTTTATCTAAAAATATAGTTTTTTCTTTAGAATGTGTGGGCTAGGCAAGGGTTATGATGATTTGTGTGGATGTCATGTCATGGTTAGTCGGGACGAGTAGGGGTATGCGTATAAGTAGGATGCGTATTATTGAGAAATGATGTGTGGTGCATGTTTAGCTAATGAGTCATGTAATTGTTAGTATTTTGTTTTGTGTTATGTTTTTTCTGAGGTCGGGCATGTTGAGACGACTGCCGTAGAAGGATCTTACAGTGAGATAGGGGTGATATTGGCGTTTCTTGCGCCAAGTGTGACTGGAGCTTCGGTCGGAGACATACCGCGTGGAGCGTTGTAGGATCGTGAAAGTACAAGATGGTTCTGTTCTTAGTTGAAATTGGCAGAAACAATAACAACTACACAAGTATAATCGAGTAAACAGAAAGAATACTTTTAAGAACACTGTTGTATTAAGCTTTTGCAAATAAACGATTACAAATGAAAACTCAATCAAAAAGCACACATACAATGAAGTGTTTACACAGTATTTATACTCACTTAGAATCAAGACAGACCCTTGATTCTAAGGATTAGATCTAACACAGACCGTTGATCTTTTGTATATAGCTAACTATTACACGTTTAGTCTAAAACTAGTTAACTTTATTGAAGCGTCTTCTTTATGCATTATTACTTGCATGCTTGGAGAAGAGCATTGTTGTCCGTCATTGCTTGTGCCATTGAGGTTCCTTCTACTTTGAGTGTGTCAGTGGCTTTTGCAGAAAGTTGTCAGTGACGCTTGGCATGGATAGTCAGCTGCAACGATTTATCTTCAAGGCACAGGGCTGTCAGCAGCAAGGATGATGATCAACAGCAAGATGTGACCATCCAAAGCTGCTGATGATTTGCCTATCAGCAACATCAAGTGTTGATGCTGCTGAGAAGCCTATCCGCAACAACTTTGGTCTTTAGCAGATAAGGCTATCCGCAGCAGATTTGTTCTTCAGCAGAAGAACAAGTATCCGCTGCAGATAAGCTTGTCCGCAGCAGTTTGTTGGTCAGCAGCAATTGTACTTAGAGAGTTTTGTAACCATCAGTCTTTATTTCTACAAACTCCCCCTAGACTGATGCTACCAAAACTCTCTTACTGCTTTTGTTCCTGAAGCTTTTGCATGTTGCTGACTATCCTTTCAACCTCATATTCTCTTTGGTCTATGCTGGGATTGTTAAGAGGAAGCTCAGATAGAGTCTTGATGTCTTTGCTTGCCATTTTGAAGATAGCCTTGCTTGAACACCTCATCTTCTGTCCTTTAACATCTGTCAGTGTGAATTCATTCTTTTCAGCATTATAGGACCAGCTGATGAATGGAGAGTGGGATTGGAGAGGTTTGACATCAATGATTTCATCTTTGCTGGGGTTGAAGTAATGTTTGATTACCAGCAATAGATGTCTCTCACCTTCATTCTCAGGCTCATTGGCTTCACCCAGCTCCATCATTCTTCTTAGATCAGAGTCTGGAAGCTGTAGTATCTCATCAACCGATGTATAAATTGATCTTTTAGCTTCTGTCCTCCCCCTGAACACTTTAAACCATTGGTCTTGAGGGCTGTATGACCATCTGATTATTTCTCTTGAGTCTTCTGGTTTGGAAGTAGGTTTGTTCTTCTTTTTGGGAGGTTGTTGATGAGTGGGATTTGGACTTTGAGGGAGGAGAGGAGGGAGGTCTAGGATGGAGAGTGGAAGGTTGTTGGATTGAGGAAGTGTTGGGTGAGAGAGAAGGCTTGGGTTTCTTTGTTTTCCTTTCTTCTTGAATGATTCCCCTTTTCTTGGAGCCTTTCTTCTCCAATCTTTCTTCCTCATCCTTCTTGACTTTAAAATAGAGGGCTTGCTGGTTCATGAAATTCATGGGACCTAGCCTCTTTCCACTCTCTCCTCTAGCCTTAAGGAAGTCAATCATGATCTTCCTTTCTTCATGGGTTCTTTGATTCAGGGCAATGGTCTTTTTGGACTTTTGTTTGGCTTTTTTTCTTCTTCAGCCTTCTTCTTCTTCTTTGCCAATTGACCCTGCTGACCCATGAAGGCTCTGTAGATTTCTTTATTTGATAGTTTCTCAAGGTAGTCTGCATCCTCACCTTGAGAAACTAGAGCCTTTACCCACTCCTCTCTCATTTCTTTGGCTAGTTCAGAATCAGTTATTCTGAACTTAGCCTCTTCGTTCTTCTTCTTCTCTATCTCTTCTTCTTCTTTGTCGAATTGTTCCTGCAGATGAAGAGCAAGAGCTTCATCTTCTTCAATTTGATAAACTGCAGGAATCTTTACTTTGCGCTCATCCAGCTGTTTTGCATACAGCTGGATTTGTTGTTCTCTGAGGAGAATGACTGTGAGTCTATCTTGAGCTTTCTTTGTTTCAGCCATCTCCTCTTCTTCTCTTCTTATTCTTCTTTCTTCCTTTTCTTTCTTCTCTCTTAGCAACCTCTAGTAATAAAAGGATCGCGCGTAACGGAGCCTGTATGGTTGAGATATGAGCAAAAGAAGTTTTCTTCTAGCGTGGTGCTTAGCAGTTTGGTCCAAAACCATTTAGAACGGCTTGTACGCAAAGGTATGACCCAATTGAACTTTATATTCATTGTTGGGGACCATTTTGGGATATGATAAAAATGTTGGGAACGACTTTCGGGAATGTTTTTCGGTAGCGTTAATTTAAGGGTTTTTGTTCGCGATTGAGCGTGCCGTTTGTACGGTTGTAGACGATTTAGAACGAGCTTGTAGCTTGATGGTCCTGAGTAAGTGGGTTAGTGTTATAAAGGTCAGAGTGTTGATCTGGATGATTATTTTGACGACAGGTTCGCGTTGAACTACGTATTTGTGGGTATGCGACTTATAGAAGGAAAGCTTACGGAAGGAAAGCTTACGGAAGGAAAGCTTACGGAAGGAAAGCTTCGTAACTGGTGAGTTTGTAATCCCCTCTTTTAAACGTTTTTGATGTTTTGAGGCTATCGTACATACTTTTAAGACGTGTTTTATTACATTAAATGTATATCGAGTTTTGGGGTTTTACCCGATGGGTTACGAATTTATATGTTCAAATACAGGGTTAAGGGATTGTGTCTTTTCTTTAGAATGTGTGGGATAGGTAAGGGTTATGATGATTTGTGTGGGTGTCGTGTCATGAGTTAGTCGGGACGAGTCGGTGTATGAGTATAAGAAGGATACGTATTCTTGAGAAATGATGTGTGGTGCATGTTTAGCTGATGAGTCAGGTAATTGTTAGTATTTTGTTTTGTGTTATGTGTTTGTCGTTTTAGGTTTGCATTGTTGTCCTTGCGACTCGGCAAACGAGATTTGTGAAGGACGGGGTCCTTCGGGAAGTCACCAACGGTGACATTGATTTAACAGGTTAAGGATGAGCTCAGGGTGTGTCGAACTCCCTGACGAGGGTGCGCTGATAAGGTATGTGTTTGCATGCTTATATATGTGTTAATTTGCATGCAAGTGATGAGTTATATTTATTGTGCGTGAGATAGTATTAATGTGATGTGTAGATGATATTAATGTGGCAAGTAGAGTTAGATTGAACGTTGTGTAAGGATTTTGATGCGGTGTTGATAACTGTTGTGACAGTTAATTGGTAAGAGGCTTAGTCAAGGCTGAGTAAGACGATGTCTAGGGATTTGTTGTGTTAACCAAATGTCGAGTTAACACATGTATTAGAGTATGAGTAATAAGTGTAGTAAGTTCGATCTATGTCGATGAAACTGCGGGATTATTATTATACTACGTGATTATTGTTATGGGATGAGTCTTGGGTGGTGGAGTGTTATGGGATATCATATGATAACAGGGGTTATCTTTATGTCAATGAATTGTGAACCTATTTTATAAGGACCGTTTTAAGTTCAAATTATTTTTGTGACGACTTGACTTTTAATTAAATTAAACTATTAGAACTCACTTAGCGTAGCTGATTTTGTGTGTACGATAGATTGTTTTGTAGGTAAGCGTTGCGTTGACGTATCTTGGCTTGGGAGCGGTGCTACTAGGATTGGTGGGCAAGAATTCGTAAGGTAACTTAATGACATTAAATACTAATTAATGTTTTTATAAAAAACTTCCGCTGTAGTTTAATATATATATCTAAAATGAGTATTTTCAAGGGAATATGAGAATCAACTGTACGATACCCGGGTCGAGGTCTTACACATACCATCTAACCGTCATATCACCAGCAGGTCTACCAAAATTAAAAAAAAAATTAAAAAAATGGCTTTTGACGGATTCCGTCGGTGATCCGTATGCATATTTTTGACGAACAAATTATTCGTCGGTGACACGCCAGTTTTTAATAGGGTTGATGAAATATCAATATGATCGTCAATTCTTATTATAATAAATGAATAGTTTTATATGCCACGTGTCGACTGATTTTTGTTTCTCGACTCTTTCTTCTATTAAATAATAATGATTTTAGATAATTAAATATCTAAATTTATTCTATTATTTAATTAAATTTACTAAATTGTGAAAAGATTTCAATTATATTTTATCTAAAAATATATTTTTATAATTCTTAAATATTTATTATTTGTTATTTATAATTCTTAAATATTCAATATTTCTTTTTTCACTAATAGCTGATGACATACAACATACAAACTTTTATAGAAATATTAGTTTACAATAAGTTAGAGCTAGTCAACTCGTGTAATACATTCGTTAGTTAAAGACTAAATTACAAAAAAACAAACTTTAAGTATATATTAAATTACATCCGCAGACCTTTATCTTCATTAATTACGCTAGACACCTTTTACTTAAATGGTTTGTATCAAATTATAACCTTTAGACTAACAGAGGTTAGATTTTTCAGTTAGTTTTTATAAACGATCAAAATACCCTTTCTATTATTAAAAAAAAATTAAAAATCAATAAATAAATTCAAAAGCATTGTGGCCCCATCCATTATGCCTTCTTCCTAAACAAAAACCCAAAACCTATAAATCAAATTCTCATATTTCAAAAAACTTACATTCAGTTGGTAAAATTCAAATCTAAAATGAAACCGACGGGTGTTTGGCCGGCAGTCAAAATCCAAAATGATCAATAACCCAATTGTTGGGCAAAAATCCAAATCAAAATCCAAAAATACAGAAGCTTCGACCGAAATACATAAGTTTACAATCGACCAATAACCCAAATCGTTTGTAAGCTTCGACCGAAATATAGAAGCTTACAATCGGTGGGAAAAATCCAAATCCAAAATGAAATCGATTCAAATGGAAACCAAATTAGGGTTAGATGTGTTGAGCAGAGGGGAAAGTCAGAGAACAGAGAGGGGAGGCAGAGGGGGTTCTGTTGTTCCGGCCGGCCGACGGTGGGAGGGCGAAGACGATGGAAAGGATAGGGAGAGAGAGAGTAAGAGGAGACGAGGGTAGGAAGAGAGGCTAGAAACTTACCGGTGAAGAGGTGAAGGGGTGGGCGGGTAGCAGTTAATTTGTTAATCCCGGCCGTCGGTTGGTGACTGTGGTGGTGTGGCTTTTACTTATCACAGAGCTTGAGAGAGATATATAGATATACACACACACATATATCTCTCTCTATATATATATTTGTTAATATAAGAATGAAGAGTAAATTAGTCATTTACATGCTATTTAACTGAAAAATCTAACGTCGGTTAGTCTAAAGGTTATAACTTGATACAAACCATATAGATAAAGGGTGTCTAGCATAATTAGTGAAGATAGGTCTGCGGGTGTAATTTGGTATATACCTAAATGTTGTTTTCTGTAATTTAGTCCTAGTTAAATGATAATAAAAATATAAAACCTGATTAATTGGCCTATATGTTTCCTTTGTGCTTGAAGTTTGTCATGTAATTGCTAGATGTGAAATAACAATTAACATTTACAAGCACATCCAACCCATATCCTTGGTTTTAATATTTATATATGCACATATTTATTTAATTAGTAAATATGCTAGTTATAATCAAGCTCTTTGGCCATGATCATGATATGCAGATCATAGATAAACATATTTATTTAGTAAATATGTTATATATAATCAAATCTATTCGACCACCGGATTGAAATATCCCATGGATCTAAAATTAAAGATCACAAACCACCACCAAAATTTATTAGTTAATATTCAATTAATACACCATTTTTTTGATATACATATAAATAAAAAAACCATGAGAATTACTTCTCATGACTAGAAAAAAAATATGAATCTCATAATTACAATTAGTCAGAGCAGAAATATAATATTTTCTTCTTTTTAGTTAACTTATTAATTAATTTACTTGGGAATGAAATAAAAAAAATTATGATTTTAAGATTGTGAAAGCTTCTGGTAGAGACCCATGTCCATTCCATTATAAGCTATGGGAGCATACATCCACATTTCATCAGAGCTCAGTAACTGCATTAGGTTCATGAAAAGATTAATTAATATAAATATATAATTAATTACCCGGCTTATTAATTAATATTATTACTTCTATTTTTTTAACGGGGAACACAGACCCTTTAAAATCTACTCTTTAAATCCACCAATTGCCGCAGATGCCAGTAGGTCATCGGCTATTAATTACTTAATGATGGTGTATAAGCTAGATTAATCATACCTTAATTTGAAGCTGCAAGAACTTCACATATTGGACAGATTCTTCAAGCATTGTGCTTATGTCAACCTTGGTTCCATTTGGTACCAAGTTCTGAAGGACTTTCAGTCTTTCATTTATCCTCTCTCTTCTTTTCTGTAAACCAAACAAAACAAATGTTAATTTCATCATCATTTCATAAGAAGAAAAAAGAAATTAAACATGCAAAAACAACACACCCTTGCATAGAGGCTTTGTGGATCAGTTGCTGCACCTCTACCAGCTCTAGTTTTCCAGTTCGAGTTTATCGCAGTTGTGTCATCCTCGGAACTGCAAGAACTTGAACTCGCGATCGGTGCATTACCTTCTACTTTATTGTTATTAGTATCTTCACCATCAATTCCTTTGACATTTGCTTTATCATCCATCACCTTCAGTTTCTTCTTTGGCTGCACTTTCTTTTTAGTTTTCTGTCCAAAAAAGAAAATTTTATTTATTAAACTTTCTTCAAAGATGTGATTGAAGGTATTAAAAAAATTCCACAACCTCACATTCTCACAATAATGATTATAAAATACTAATTAATACTCACATTATCTCTTGAAACCCTAGCTTTCTTCTTCCGATTCTCATCAAGTTTTTTGCCATTGACTTCATCTTCAACGATATTTGGCGATTCCGGCTTTTCAATCTTCCTCTTGGCGGGCGTATGTTTGAGGTCATCAACCATTGGAACAGACGGCGAATCAACTAAATTTTGAATATTAATATTTTGTCTCAAGCTTAGAAGTTCTTCCATTGAATCATTAGAAAAAACATCTGCTAGTAATGAGGAGTTGTTATTGATTTCTTCATAAAAATCCATGGGCTCATGATCACACACACCATTAGTTGGTAAAGGAATAATATTAGAAGATGTGTAGGGAAAAGAAGGTACACCACCATTAGCAACACACCCATTGTTGCTAGTTTCTTGAGAGAAATTATGGTAGAAATTAGGGTTACCATTTTCATAAGCATAGGAAAAAGCATGACTGTTGATGAAAGATGCATCAACAATGTTGGATGGATCAGTCATTACAGATGAAACAATGGCAGGAGTTTCAAAGTAAAAACCATTGTCTTGCTCATTGGAAAATAAACTGTGGCTGGAGAAGTGGTCGGAATCTTGATCACCGGAGAAGATTCTGCTCAAACTTTCCCATTCTTCATCTAAAAAGCTTCCAAAAGACTCCATCTTCTTGGATTCAAAGGGTTAATTATGTTAGAAAAAGAAGGATTTGAAATGTGGTTTGAGAGTTGGAGATGTTGAGGAACATATTTATACCCTCTATGAAGTATGCTAGTGTGGTTTGACTTGATTAATTAATTGCTAATCATTCGATTAATTATTTGTAGGTCTTTTCTGCATATATGTACTTTAAAATTAAGAGTCCACTGTGGGACATAACTACCAACTAAAGTACAACACACAACGGAAAAATGTTATTATTATTATAAATTTAAATAATACTTTGCCCATGAGCTTTTTATCTATTAAAATTTGGCCATTTGGATTTTGGACAGACCAAGTAAAATGTGGATTGTAAACATCAATAATACATTATATTGTTTCCCATGCCATTAATCTGTCAAAAAACTCAATGGCAATATTATATTTTCTGATGTCAAAATGTAGATAATTGACTTGTATTAGAATATATTAACAAAATTGTAGTGTTAAACTAAAATATTGTTAATCCGTCTGTTTCATTAAAAAAAAAAGGAATATATTATATAACAAACTAAGAAGAAATCATTGATTAATAAGCATCCTTAAACGATCTTTATTAATTTAAAAGAGGATTAAACTTCATATAATATGGATCATGCTACATATAATATATGATTTTGAAGGGTCTTAAGAGTATCAACTACAATCATGAGATGGTGGCTAACACTATAATTTATTGTAAATAATCCCTGATTAACGTATGTAGTATCTATATATATACATACACTCATACATTAATTAAAAAATATCCTTTTAATGGTAAATTGGCGACTAGTAATAATGAAAATTGATTAGCTGATGGTAAGCGAGATTCAAATTTAGTTTTAAAAATGATGCTTAAATCGAGCTGATTATACCAAATGGCTTGTAGTCCAATGTTACCAAGATGTTGATAAATTTTTGTCTCTCCTCAAACAGGTTGAGGGTTCAAGTCCCATAATGAACAAAAAAATATGTATTAATTTGCTGTCGAAAAAAAAAATCGATCTGATGATACAACTATAAATTGATGATTAATCTTGATGTTCAACATAAAATCTCAAAAATGCAAAACTATAACACTAAACCCAAATTTGGCGGACATGAGTTGATCATAACACTAATATATAAACTAGTAGGTTAGAATCCCGTGTAATACATGAGTAATTTGAATACAATGTTATATATTTAGAAATAAAATTTGTATTTATTTAAAACTTGTTATTACAAGGGTTGACTAAACTCGTTTATTATGCGTGTTGAATAAAATGCACTACAAGAATTTTAGGCAGATTTAACGACATGTCGTCGAGAATGCCCCGTCGGCAAAACTTCGTCGAGCCTGCATGAAAAGTCGTCGAGATAGATTACTCTTTTCTCGACGACATGTCGTCGATGTTTCCCCGTCGGTAATAAATTTTAACTTAAAAAAAAGATATAATAAAATTTAAATAGGCAGTCTCGACGACATGTCGTCGAGATTGACCTATTTAAATTTTATTTTATCTTTTTTTATATAAAATCTGGAAACCTCAATCTCGACGACATGTCGTCGATACTGGGTTATTTTAAAAAAATATATAATTTTTTGAATTTTAAAAATTTTCCAGTAATTTAATACACAAAAATTCAGAACCTATCAAACCTGTTATATATTAATACATTTCACACCAATATATTACATAAAACATCTAACAAAAGTATACAAATTGTATAAGTTATTACAAATCGTTCAAATAAAAGTTACAACCAAGTTTATTCATCTTCATCGTCGTCATTTTGGTTGCCGGATTGGTTACAGTCTTGTTGCATCTGTTTCACGGTCTCATTCAGTTCACGAATTTGTTCTTTTAATTCGTTGAATTGAGACTCGGAGAGAGCCGAAACATTAGTGGGCATGTTTCTAACTTTTCTTCCAACTCCTCGGCTCCAACCGCGTCTCTCACCAAGGGCACGTTTTAGGACCTCTTCCTCGTCAACATATCCGCCGACTTATTGCATCCTGGTCAATTCTTCTTGAATTGTATGCTTTAATAAACAAAAAATAAACATATATAAAAAAAATTAAAAATTCGACAGCATAACGACTGCAAAATTGATAGCCAACCTACTTAACAATACTCAATAAACATAATAATTCAACAAAACTTAATAAAAACCTATAATAACACCAACAATAACCAATATGATTAATATTCTAGTGTATTTCCCAAACTAGAAATACAATATACAAACTTATTACTCAAATAATTTCTCAAACTACAATAAAGATATATATACTTACCCAATCGTTTTGTGCCCGATTGTTGACCCATGTGCCGTGAGACGTGTGCATACGTCTTCAACCATCAATCAGGTTGACGGTTCCACCTTGTTGTACCTATAAACAACAAAAATAATGTTACTAATATTTGACTAACTTATGAATTCATTTTTAGAATAATATTAACAACTTTTGTTACCTCCTCATATCGTCGTTGAGCAAATGACTTGCTCCCATTAGTATTGACGTATGGTTGTTTAGCTCGGTTTGAAGAATTTTGATTGCAGCGTGCAATATATGCGGGATCAAGGTACAATATGTCGATGAGGGAATTCCAATTGCCGAAACTGATGGACTCATGAGGATGATTCCTTGCTTCTTCCACATCCTCATAACCACCAACTGATTCAAAATGTCTCTTTAAAACAGATTTGCGGTCACGATATCTACGGGCACAATCATCATGGATGCCCACATATATTTGTGGCCACTGCGGTGCGTTACTCAAGCTTTCTAAATCAAAGTAATTCTGTAAAAAAAAGGTAATTAGGAAACACTTTATAATTATGAATGTTAAAAAATTACATTTTATACTTACATGAAGATTGCGAAATACAGTGCTTTGATGCTCCCTAGGAACAAACTCCCAACCAGAATAGTGTGATGGGATTTTCTCTTGAGCAATAGTTATTTGTCGGACAAACCATCGACCGTTCGGACCGACAAACTTGTATGTCTCATGGGTTGGATCAAGCTCAAGTGGAAGCGGCTTGTGGCCATTTTGGGCGAACGCCTCCGGCATATCAAGGTTTCTACCACGGCCCCTTACTTTTTTCGAGGAACCTGTTACATGAATTTAAGATTCGCAGATGTTACATGAATTTGAAGAATTAGCAAACTAAAACAAGTAACTTACCAGACTCGTAGATGTTACATGAATTTGAAGAATTAGCAAACTAAACAAGTAACTTACAAGACTCACAATCTGTAGGGAGCCTCCTAGAATTCCCCCACGGATCACGACCCCCACTGTCATCACCATGTGAACGAGCATATGTCGCCATATATACCTACATAAATTTGAAGTCAATAAAATTTCAGTGTCTACATACATCAATAAAATATAAGTGTCTACATACATCAATAAAATATAAGTATCTACATACATCAATAAAATAAGTGTCACATACATTACAAGTCAATCAGAATCATCACTAATATCATCGTTGTCGTCCTCATCCGAAGTGTATGTGCCACATTTTTTACACGAGCAATAAATCTTGCCATCTTCGTCAACATAGTTTTTGTCATTATCTATAAACTTTTGAAGACCTTTTATGAAATCCGGATGATTACGATCTCGCAGTGCAATCCAACTCTTATCAATTGTCATAACTGTTTTTTGTTAACGGATAGCACATCAGATGGAATATCTACAGGTGATGGATCCTAACCCACATTTTGAATATTCTATGTCATATGTATACATTTTAACGGGTTGACTATTCAAAAATAAATCGATAGCATTTCCTCTTAACCCTCCAAGTATGTATATGAAACGCAAACTCGAATAGTAGGAGAAATAGCTACAAATTTACTCTTGAATAGTCAATCCGTTAAAACGTATACATATCCTAAACGAGATAGAATATTCAAAAGGCAGTCCCAAACGGGGACAATCCAAAATTTAACTCTATTAGTTAAATTTCGGACTTCTAAAGGATACAATCCATAATTTATCTATGTTAGTAAGTTAAACACGAACCGTTTGTTTTTTATCAGATTTTTCAAAAAATATACTTTATATAATAAATTAAACTGATTACGTATCTTTTGCTAAAATAATAAACCAATTTTCCAAGATATTTGTGTTAACAAAGGATCGTGTTCGACTTCGATATACTAATAAAGTGTTACGTAATCTAAACAATTTTTAGTTTAGTAGAAAAATGTTACATTTTTAATGCAGTCAAAGTCAAGCGGAAAGAGAAAATTAAACAATAAATCCTATAAATTCGTTACAAATGTATTAGATATAAAAAATCTTACAAATATAAAAAAATCAAAACGGATTAAATACATACATACATACATCTATATTGATCATACAAATAATACATTTCACAAAAAATAAAAAACAACAATATATTCTTTTAATTTATACAAATACCTAAAAAAATAATGCATATAAGTATTTGAGTCAAAACAAGTGAAGTGTTCGTGTTCTAATTACTAACATATATACATGCACATATTCATCTATACTCATACAAACCATACATACATAACACCACCAATAATACATCTATACAAATAATACATTTTACAAATACATACAAATACCCAAATAAATAATACATACAAACTATACATTACAAAAAATAAATAACATCATACAATTCATACAAATAATATATACATAACACCACCAATAATAGATCTATACAAACCTATAACTCACTAATTTAAAAAATAATTCATACATTTATATACTTATACATATATATATATATAAACCCATAATTTTCACAAATAAGAATTATTCTAGTGTAAATATCCACTACAAGAAAAGGACCCTGTGCCGACGGAGCCTATACCGACGACACTTGTCGTCGGGATAGGTCACCCTATACCGACGACATGTCGTCGGGATAGGCCAAACCCAAAATTTAATAGGGGAGACCCTATACCGACGACATGTCGTCGGCACAGGGTTGAGGCAGATGGAGGGAAAACATGGCGCCCAATGAAAAATTGGGGAAAACCTGTGCCGACGACATGTCGTCGGTATAGGTTAATTTCCATTTTCTTTTTGTTTTTCTTTTATTTGATAAATATTCGTCGGTCAAATTTTTTTTTTTTAAATTAAAAACAATTATGGGAAAACTCTATACCGACGACATGTCGTCGGTATAGACTTTTTAACTTTATTAACTGGACAAACCTGTACCGACGACATGTCGTCGGGACAAAACCATATTGCGCCGACTTTCGAGCCTATACCGACGACATGTCGTCGGTATAGGTTAATATCCATTTTCTTTTTGTTTTTCTTTTATTTGATAAATATTCGTCGGTCAAATTTTTTTTTTTTAAATTAAAAACAATTATGGGAAAACTCTATACCGACGACATGTCGTCGGTATAGACTTTTTAACTTTATTAACTGGACAAACCTGTACCGACGACATGTCGTCGGGACAAAACCATATTGCGCCGACTTTCGAGCCTATACCGACGACCTGTCGTCGGTATAGGTTAATATCCATTTTCTTTTTGTTTTTCTTTTATTTGATAAATATTCGTCGGTCAAATTTTTTTTTTTTAAATTAAAAACAATTATGGGAAAACTCTATACCGACGACATGTCGTCGGTATAGACTTTTTAACTTTATTAACTGGACAAACCTGTACCGACGACATGTCGTCGGGACAAAACCATATTGCGCCGACTTTCGAGCCTATACCGACGACATGTCGTCGGTATAGGTCTCAGCGAGAATAAACCCAGAAACAGCTTCCTGCTTCCCATTTCCACGAAAAAAACCCCAAAACTCTCTCATCTTCTCTCTTTGGCGATTTCCCGTTTTTGGTGTGTTTTGTGGAGCAATCTTCACCAATCTCTCGGGTTTTGAGGTTAGTTAACATCTATGTTTCAATTTTGACCAAAAAATCAACATTTTTGGGTTTTTACTTAATTTCTTTGATTTTTGTTAGTGTTTGAAGCTTTGACCATTTTTTGAGGATTTCAAGCTATTCGAAGCTAATTTGCAAACTTGGTTAGTAATTTTTCTATAAATTAGGTTTAGATGTATGTTTGTATGTATATTGTTGTGTTTATTTGTATGTATGTATATATGGTTTAGATGAATGATTTTATAAATATTTATGAAATTTTATGATGAAATTAGGTTTAGATGTGAAATTAGGTTTAGATGAAATTTGGGAATTTGGGCATTTATATATGTATGTTTGTATATAATATGTATGTATATATGTGTATGTATGTTTGTATGTATGATTATGTAATTGTATGATTTGTATGTATATAATTGTTTATGTATTTATGTAATTGTGAATGTATGTATATATGTTTGTATATATATGTATGTTTGTATATAATATGTAGGTATATATTTGTGTATGTGTGTTTGTATGAATTTTGATTATGTTTATGTATGGAATTGTGTTTGTGTATGTAATTTGGGAATTTGGGCATTTATGTATGTTTGTATATAATATGTATGTATATATGTGTATGTGTGTTTGTATGTATTTTTATGTATGGAATTGTGATTATGTATGTAATTTGAGAATTTGGGCATTTATTTATGTATGTATATAATATGTATGTATATATGTGTATATGTGTTTGTATGTATTTTTATGTATGGAATTGTGTTTATGTATGTAATTTGAGAATTTGGGCATTTATTTATGTATGTATATAATATGTATGTATATATGTGTATGTGTGTTTGTATGTATTTTTATGTATGGAATTGTGTTTATGTATGTAATTTGAGAATTTGGGCATTTATTTATGTATGTTTGTATATAATATATATGTATATGTGTATGTATGTTTGTATGTATGTTTGTATGTATTTGTATGTATGTTTATGTAATTGTATGATTTGTGGATGTATGTATATATGTTTGTATGTATATGTAACTTTATTTAATTTTGTTGCAAGTTCGGAACTCATTACGGTTGACGAGGTGTGAATAACATCATATTTGTGTTTTATTGAATTTATTTAAGGTATGTATCCCGACTTTTATGCCTTTGTGTATTTAATTTTTAATTTCATTTAGGCTGTAAACGGCTCGTTTATCATAATTTTATAAATACTATTACTTATATATTAAAAAAATATATATTTTATAATTTTATAAAATAAATAAGAAAAAGGCTTACACCCGTAATGTCATTTATGTACGTCTTTGTTTATGTATGTCATGTCTCATATTGTGTACACTAGTATGTTTATTTAGGATAACCCTTTAGAATATACCCGTCCGAAATTTATCTGATAGAGATAAATTTTGGATTGTCCCCTTTGGGACTGCTTTTTGAATATTCTATCTTATTTAGGATATGTATACATTTTAACGGGTTGACATTTAAGAAAAAAATTGGTAGCTATTTCTCTTTACTCCTTCGAGGTTGCGGTTTATCTGCATACTTGAGGAGTTAAGGGGAAATGCTGCTGATTTATTCTTAAATAGTCAACTCGTTAAAATGTATACATATAAGATAGAATATTCAAAAAGTGGGTTAGGATCCACCGCCTTAGAGTACCGATCAAATCACATACATTAAATTATATAATTTATTACATGCATGTATATGTGTATGCTTATAACACAATAGATATGACACTAGATATGGAAATTGATAAAAGTTGGGTTACACTGGGAAATCGGAATTCTCCGGCTTTCTTAAGCGGTCTTCGCAACTTTATAGAGACGGCCAAGAACCATGTCGACGGTCGAGGTAGAGCGTTTTGCCCGTGTAGACGTTGTTGTAATGCGTGTCGACAGGATTTGAAGACGATATATGGCCACATACATGACCGTGGGTTTCTACAATCATATCAGAATTGGATTTATCATGGTGAACAACATCCTCGTGTGGCGGAGATAGCATCATTTTTTGCCCCAAGAACAACACCAACTCCTCCAATAACTATAACAACAAATAATGAGATGTTTGATGCCATAGATGATGTGATGGCAGAGCAAAATACAAACGAGGATAATATAGATGAAGATGGAACTGGTTTAGACCCAGAGTTTGATGCGTTGTTTGAGGAGCTAAATAAGGAGTTATACCCCGGTTGTAGTCAAATGTCTTCCCTAAACTTCATAGCCAAATTGATGCATATCAAAGTTATCAACAAATGGACGAATTGTTCGTTTGACCAACTGTTAGAGCTTCTACAAACTGCATTGCCAAAGGAAAATCACGTTCCAGCATTGGCAAGACGTTGATCAACGTGTGGCTAGTCTTCAACAACAATGTGGTCGTGTGGTGAGTAATCCCACACCGGATGTGTTCGGTACTCCCCCTCCACAACCACATTGGCAAGACGTTGATCAACGTGTGGCTAGTCTTCAACAACAATTCCAAGAACAACAACAACGCGAAGCCCAACGAGAGGAAGAACAACGATTGCAAAATCAACAACTAGAGGAAGAACGTCGTGTGCATAATCAACAAATGCTTGAAATGCAACGACAAATGGATCAAATGCGTCAAATGTGGGAGCGCCGAACTAGTAGCGATGATAACTAGCTTGGAGTTGTTGAGCCTTTGTAGTTGGTGTGGTGTTGTCTTGAACAATTTACATATTTTTGTGTTTTGAATGTTTGATTTGTCGGACAAGTTTGTGGGTCGAACAATTTGTATGCTTGTTTTACGTTTCGGATATTAGTTTTTATTGGATTTGAATGTTTGAATGGTTTATATATAATTATTTGCAGGTTTTTGTTTTTAGAAATTTAATATTTCTGGAAAAATATTAAAAATTAAAAAATTAAAAAAAAACAGAAAGACCTATACCGACGACATGTCGTCGGGATAGGACTTTTTTAAAAAATATTAAAAAAAATGAAAAAAACCTATACCGACGACATGTCGTCGGGATAGGTCTTTTTAAAAATTATTTAAAAAAATGAAAAAAACCCTATACCGACGACATGTCGTCGGTATAGAATTTATTTTTGAATTATTTAATTAGAACCTATACCGACGACATGTCGTCGGTATAGAATTTCTTTTTGAATTATTTAATTAGACCCTATACCGACGACATGTCGTCGGTATAGGCTGACCTATACCGACGACAGCTATACCGACGACAATCTTGGGCTATTGGGACGAAGCAATCCCGACGACACCTATCCCGACGACAAGTCGTCGGGATAGCTTATGCCGACGACAAGTCGTCGCTATAGGGTCAAAAAAAGTCGTCGGTATAGGGTGATATTGTTGTAGTGATCTCATATCGAGGGATTTGAATTTTGATGGTGGAATTCTAATCCAATATTCTCTTTCTAGATTTCAATAGTTGTTTTAAAAGAAAATCTACATTTACTGTTATAGCCATGTGATAAAAGTAAATGAAAATAAACTTGGTTGAATCATATAAACAAAAGATTAAAATCCAAGGGCGGCTTTATTCCAAAAAGTGGGACAGTGTAACCAAAAGAATGGTCTTTGTCCCCCAAGATGCTCTTAAACCTAATCCAATCCTTATGAAGAGATTCCAAATATTTACGACGTGTGTTTTTAAAATTTTTCATTAGTTAACAAAAGGCCTACTTTGACATGAATTGCTAATATATATGTAAATCCACATTAAAAAAGGGTAAACCATCACTCTTTGGTATGGCGTTACATGTTAATATAAGTATTTGTCTGAGATCGATTTCATTCCACATTCGAAAAAGGGTAAAACATCACTCTTTGGTCACAGATAGGTCACAAAGTTCGCAATCGTTTTTATCTATCGCAAATACCTAGTTTTCTAGTAGTGTTGATCACATAGAAAATTTACACATACCGGTCAAGTTCCAGTACATGTTATCGTTTACCAAAAATATAAACAACATGAAACAAGTTGAATGCTTAATTATTTACATTTTATGAGTAAATATTTGGACATATATATATGATTTATACCATTTGATTAAGTAACATAGGTGATAGGAATGTGATCCCTAACAAGATAATAATTAAACAAGATAACCAAATATAAAATAAGCATTATGTTCATTTTACCATCTTATAAACTGGCAAAAGTAATGATAAGTTGACAATTTTAATATATTTCCTTAAATAACTAATAGGAGAAATGATTGGTCGTGAAGATCCAGGGCACTCAGCATATATAGATCGACAACAAGTAGCTGTGATATCTTACTAAAGAAAAAACAAACCCTAATTTCCAACTCCCATTCACAATCATTTTATATTTATTTTATCCAACTAATTAACTATTTCGATCATAAAATTCATACAAAAAATCACATTTCTATCATCTGTTTTAAACCTTAACTCTTCAAACATTCAATCATAATCCTACAAAGTTCATAAAATAAATTCTAATATAAATGGAAACTGTAAAACATGATTACTTGATTACTCAGACACAACTAGTTTAGCTTAGTAGCAAAGATTTATACATAAGACTTTACTAAAATAAGGAGGTCTTGGGTTTAAGTCTCACATGTGACAAAAAAAGGAAGGTCCAGGTTAGGTCAGTGGGTTTTGTCACCTATGTTGGGTTTCCTCTTAAGAGTGGTAGAGATGATCGGTTGGCCAGTGGCCTGTCAGTAATCAAAATTGTCGTTAAAAGAAAGTTGATTACTCAAACATATATCTCATTTTAATCACTTTATCTCTAAATTAACCAGCTTTGTTTTAGTGTTTAGAGATTATGTGAACCTAGCCATGAATTGACCATTCACCCCACCCATTCATTCTACCAATTTCAACGGTTATAATATATTAATAAAATACATGTTTTATGTTTCACATTTGACAGGTTTTGTAGGCCATTGGGAGCTGCACCGCACGATCTCTATCTCCCTCTCTCTCCGTGTCAGCTGTTTTTTTATATTCTACTTCCTACGCAAGGGGAAGCTTAGTGAAGGACCGGGCCTTTTCGCTAATAAATGTTAATTTCTACACTTTTGGTCGAAAATTTTATAAGTATTATGTTCCGGTCCTCCTGATAGGAAAAACAATCCCGTCCTCTCTGTGTTTTTCTCCATTTTAGTATATTGTTTCACAGCTAGAAAAAATGATACGGAAATTTGAGACGTAAAATTTTCCATCGTCATTTACGACATAATTACGACAAAAGTAAAACCTAGTTTATCACAAAAAGAGTCGGAATTTGTGATGTATTTTTGACGCAAACTTTTAATTTCTTATTTTTTTTTGTTAATACATTAATAAGAATGATAATACAAGTTGTGTCGCAAGTGTTGAAATTTGCGACGTAACTCCGATACAAACTTTTAATTTCGTATTTAATTTGTGTTTGTTAGTACGCTAATAAGAATGATAATACAAGTCATATCGTAATTATGTCGGACATTTCCGAAGTAAACTTTTTAATTTTGTATTTAAGTTTCTATAATTCTAATAAGAAACATAATACAAATATGTGGGCAAAGAAACATTGAATTTCAGATTATAAATGATTATTTTTCTTTTCTTTCGGAATGACTCAGGGAAACATTGTTCATAAATTTATGCATTCTATTTCTTTAAACTAAAAGAGATTACACTCTTTAAGGCCAAATTGTTTAACTTATTTTATTTTAGTTATTATAATACAACTAATTTTGCCAAGTTAAAAGGAGTATATGCGGAAAGGCAAGACTTAGAGGAGACAGCTAATCTTGTCTCAAGCTACCAACCATCATTCCAATACAAAAATACACACGTATGTCAAACACCAATATCAGCAACGTGGTTATACAATCTCATGACACGTAGCATTTAATTTAATCAAATTATGTATATGTATATGTTACTAGGTTATATACCCGTCACTACAAGAATTTTAGCCAGTTTCAACGACATATCGTCGATGGACGACATCTCGTCGAGAATCGTCGATATTGCTTCCTTCGGCAAAGATTCGTCAAGACTGCTTAAAATGTCGTCAAGAATTAGTTTCAACGACCCAATCTCGACGACATATCGTTGAGATTGGTATAAATTATAATTTTTTTTTAATTTTAAAAATTTTCCATATTTTTATACAAAACAAAAATTCAAAACCTGTCAAACCTGTTTTATAAATTAAAACATTACACAAAATAATACATAAAACATTTAACAAAAATAAACAAAATGTGTAAGTTATTACAAATCGTTCAAATAAAATGTTACAAAACAATTTAATCATCTTAATCGTCATCATCTTGGTTGCCGGATCGACTGCCGTCCCCTTGCATCTGTTTGACGGTCTCATTTAGTTGCCGGATTTGTTCTTTCAATTCGTTGAATTGAGAGTCGGACAAAGACGAAACATTAGAGGGTATGTTTCTTACTTTTCTTCCAACCCTTCGCCTCCAATCGAGTCTCTCACCAAGGGCACGGCGTAGTACCTCTTCCTCATCAACATTTTCGCCGGTTTGTTGCATTCGGGTAAACTCATATTGAATTGAATTCTGTAATAAACAAAAAATAAACATATATTAAAAATTTTAAAAACATTCGACAGCATAACTACTATAAAATTGACAACCAACCGGTTTAACAATACTCAATAAACATAATAATTCATCAAAACTCAATAAAAACCTATAATAACACCAACAATAATATATTCATATACATATATACATACATACATTCATTTATATTCATACAAATTATACATTTCACAAAAAATAAATAATAACAATATATTCATCTACATTCATACAAATACCCAAGTAAATAATACATACAAATATTCGGGTCAAAACAAGTGAAACGGTTCGTGTTTGAATTACTAACATATATATACATGCATACATTCATCTATTTTCATACAAACCATACATCACAAAAAATAAATAACAACACATACAAATAATACAAACATAACACCACAAATAATACATCTACACAAACCTATAATTCATTAATTTCACAAATAATGCATACATATGTATATTTATACATCTATACAAACCTACAATTTCAAAAATAATACATACACCTATACAAATTAACCATCAATTTCACAAATAATACATACATTTATATATTCTATATTATTCAAATAAATAACAATTAAAACACCTTTACAAAACTAAATTTCATAAATATATACCTATTAGCAAAGTATTACACAAATATAATGCATACATCTATACAAATTAACCAACAATTTCACAAATAATACATACATTTTTATATTCATCTATATTATTCAAATAAATAACAATTAAAACAACTATACAAAACTAAATTTAATAAAAATATACCTATTAGCAAAATATTACACAAATATATTTATATATCTATACATATTAACCATCAATTTCACAATAAAATACATACATTCATATATTCATCTATATTATTCAAATAAATAACAATTAAAACAACTATACAAAACTAAATTTCACACATATATACCTATTAGCAAAGTATTACAAAAATATATTTATACATCCATACAAAACTATATACCCAAATACACTTATTTTCACACAAATATATACATATTACCTTCGAATTTGTAAACGAGATATCATCGGAAAAGTCTCAATCTACCTTCCAATCCGTTCAATTAACCAAAAACCTCACCTACACATGATTTATATTAAAAAATTAAATTATAATGAAAAAATAAATAACAACAATATATTCATCTACATATATACATACACTCATCTATATTCATACAAATTATACATTTTATAAAAGTAAATTTCACAAATATATACCTATTAGCAAAGTATTACAAAAATATAATACATACATCTATACAAATTAACCATCAATTTCACAAATAATACATACATTTATATATTCATCTATATTATTCAAATAAATAACAATTAAAACAACTATACAAAACTAAATTTCACAAATATATACCTATTAGCAAAGTATTACACAAATATAATACACACAACTATACAAATTAACCATCAATTTCACAATTAATACATACATTTATATATTAATCTATATTATTCAAATAAATAACAATTAAAAAAACTATAAAAAACTAAATTTAACACAAATATACCTATAAACCTCAATCTAGCTTTCAATCCGTTCACTTAACCAAAAACCTCACCTACACAAGATTTATATTAAAAAATTTCAATTATAATGGAAAATTACTAAAAAAAAAGTCAAAATAAAGTCTTACCAATTCAAGAAGATGAGAGATGGTGGTGGTGGAGGTGGAACACGGTGGATTTTCAAGTAAATGGTCGGATTTGATAGTGAAAGTCGAGAGAAAGAGTACAGAGAAAAAGGGGGGTGAAATAAGGAGGAAAAATAGTTTCCTGCGTAGATAAGACCAGCTAAGACCAGTTTCGACGACATGTCGTCGAGATTGGGTCTTTTTTAAATTATTTTAGTTAATTTAATTATTAAATAAAAATGATTTTTTAATACACACCTATCTCGACGACATGCCGTCGAGACTAGGTATTTCCTTTACATAAAAAAACAATTAATATTCTACCTAAAAAAAAAAAAGAAAAAATAAAATAAAATGGGCAATTGCGACGACATGTCGTCGAGACTGCCCTGAAATGTCATCGAGACTGCCCTGGGATGTCGCCGATGAGCGCCAAAACTTTCCACCATTTTCCGCTGGACCATCGCCGACGACATTCGTCGAGAAATGGTGAAAATAGTCAAAAAAATTGTCTGGGACCATCGCCGACGACATGTCGCCGTATTTGGGTGCCCTATCTCGACGACACATGTCGTTGAGATTGGCTCGACGAAACTGTTAAGATTTCTTGTAGTGCGTGTACTACACGGGCTGAAGAACAAAAAACTATAAAATTAAAAAAAGTGTAACAATTTTTAATGATTTTAATTACATATTGTTAATCTCACTCAATTAGAAGACAACAATGAACGGGTCGGACCATGTCAAATGGGGTTGAAGTTTCTTGACCATTTGACCCGTTTACTTACAAGCGTTCTTTTATTACAGACATTTAACCCATTAAAAAGTAAATTCGTCCACATGCATTCTTACTATGTAAAAATAAAAGAAGGTTGAAAAGATAAAAATAAGAAAAGCTGGCATAAATTGGTCCATATGCATTTTTTACATTCTTATTATGTAAAAATAAGAAAAGTTGGCAACCAATTGGAGTGGGCATAAAGGCTAACCTGAGCAGGGCTGAACCGTTCCACAGTTGTTGCATGGTTAGCAGCTCCCTAGGATCACAAAAACGACTGCAGACATTAGATTTTTCATCTGAGGGCTCGCCTCTAAGTAACTCAGGAGCCATCAATTCAGATGCTCAATAAAAAGGGCAATTTGATAAATATCAACGGTTTCCATTTGGCAACTATTGATATGTAGTCTGTTAAAGATATCAAAGTTCTTGCAAAGTATAACTGTAGCAAAATTTAGAATTTGAAAGCAGCCTGTTTCATTTTCGGACTTCAAAGCTACTTTTAGGGAGTACTTAGATACAAATGTATAAGATCCTACAAAAAAGATGAAAAATGTGGTTCATTTTGAGGTCAAATTGATCACCAGTTTAGAAAGATAATATGTATATTTGGTTCATTTAATTTAATCAAATTATGTATATGTATATGTTATTAGAAAAAAAAATCTAACTTTTTATCAAATAAATATAGATAACCTATAAGAATTAAAACAATACTAGTGGGTTAGGTCCGCAACTTGGGCCGTATTGGTTTTGAATAATGTCAATATAAAAATATAGAAAAAAATACGAATATCGCAACAGTATTCAGTAAATTCTGGATGACCATCCTGTATATATACAAAATGTTATAAAAGAAAACCAAAATTTGACAAGGCTTGGTATCCAATTTATAAATAAATTATTCAAAAGGTAGACTTTTACTTCTTAATGTGCTTATTGTCCAAATCTGGAAAAACGAAAGAACAACAATAATAATAAAAATAAAAAATAAAAAAGTGAAGTGAAAGTACACATGACAAGTGGTGTGTGGTGGTGATACTATTAATAACGATCCATTTTTTAATAAGATATATATTATTTTATAAAACTTATAATAAATTATAAAATATAAAATACATATTAAATAAACATAAAAGAACTTAAAACATCATCTACAACAGTAAGAAATCGAACATGAAGTCGTCAGTGAACACAATACGCTTACTTTAAAACATATTTCACATATCTATGGATATCTCCTAAGGTAAGACAGTGGGATTAGTAGTTATACCGCTAGAGATGAACTCACCGGTCGAAGTTGCCAAAATGTCTTCTGTCTCCTTCTATGAAAAAAAATAAATAATATTTCCTAGATGTTTGCTAATCACTACAAGAAAAAGAGGCAATAGCGGTGACACTAGGAATGTTGCCGTTTGCTCTTAATCCGTGTTCGATTTTTAATCAAAGATCTGGCAATTACTAGAAAGCAAATCGGACATATATGGTTTTAAGCCCTTTAGCGGCGACATGTTGTAACATTTCTAATTTTTCTCATACAACATTTAAATTCTAGAACAATGTGTGATTTTCTTTAAACAATTTACTCGATACATATATAATCACGTATAAATATATATACACAAGGCTTAATCATAGAATTATTTATGAAACTCACTTTATTCTAAAAAGCATATCTGTACACATATGTTTATATATGTACGTATTTATAAATCAAAGTAAAGTTAGTTCAAACCATCAATATTGAACCCTCACTTACAAACGAACCTTTGACCTAGGTTTCCTTACCTATTCATCAAGTTTTAACCAACCATAACTTTAATTAATTCGAATTGACCGAAATTGACTTTCCAAAATCAAATAGGCCAACTTCCTTGCATTCAAGACCAAACTCAATCAAATCAGGTTACTATGGGCTACCCACCCGTGTAAAATCAATTATTGACCACATCCAGGCCCATCTAAAGTTACAATTCGATCCTAACCCGCGACTAATCTCAAATTCATGCAGGTTTGACTCCTCAAAAGTCAAACAGGCCCAGATCGATGAAATCCAACATACGAAATCGAAAAATCTGTTATGGACTTCACTACGCATGAAATCAATAATCAACCATATCCCGATCCGTATAATATCCCAATTCGACTAATTACGCGGATGATTTCAAATTTTGAATAGTTTGACCTCCTAGAGTCAAACCGCGTTCAAAATGTTTCCAAATCAGAGAATTAAATGCAATTAACACCCATAAATCATTCCCTAACTGATCTCGCATGAATCTAACCCTTTACGTGACCTAGTTCATCCCCAACTGATCCAATTTACGCGTAAACACTGCTATCCATCACCATGCGTAACCCCAAATCAAACCGGGGCCTTTGAAACAGAATCAACCCTTTAACTCATTCCCACACCTTCACACAGACTCGGATAAGCTCTCGCAACCCCAAATTCCATCACATTACGACTCTGGTTATCGATCGAGCATCAAAAGCAGCGTCCCTGTTTCCTCTAGTCCTCGGCTCCGATACTCACCCAACACAAGTAAGATTTGTACCTTCTGTTTCGTAATTGAAAGCATACCAAAAGCCCCTTATCAATTTGTAACAACAGTTTGTATCGGACTCGATTTCAACCTGAGTTCTCGACCTGTTCTTGCGATTTTGATTTAGGGGATTTCGCTTGATCTAAATAACGTTTTTATGTTTTTGGGATTCAAGTTTTACCAGCGAACCCACTCGGTCCAACTGGTTAAGTCACTACACCAATGGACCGAGTGGCGTGGGTTCGAAACCCATACCCAAGGTCTTTTTGCGCTTGTGCCTGCCTTGAACCCGGCCCTTTGCAATATCATGTTAACACAATTTCGAACCAGGTCTTTAGCAGAAATTGTTCCCCTGGTTCAGTGGTGAGACGGGTACCCAACAGAGAACCCACCCGGGTTCGAGCCGGGTGGAGTCCTTTTTGTTTTAAATCATTTTTAACTAGTTTTTAAGTTATGAAAGGATAATTTTATAAAAACTCAATACTTTTAGATCAGTTTTGGGCATTATTGAACCGATTTTGTTTATAAAAGCAATAAACCCTATTTCACAAATGAGGTTGTTTAAAAAAAATAATAATCTCATTTATTTAGATATATTCTAAATAATTAAACAAGTAATTAATTACCTATTTTTGAAAAGATATAAAAAATACATTTTCATAAATCATTTGTTTTTACCTATATAAATATATTAGAACTTACCTTTTCTAATATATATATATATATATATATATATATAATTACATTCTTTATTTAAGTCATATTACGTTAACTATAAATAAATAAATTTATACATTTATAAATTCAATTAGAGTTTTTCTTTAAATTGTATTAATATATTTTGACACATTGTCGTAAATAAATAAATAAATAGATTTATTTATTCTAAATATACAAAATCACATTACGTTTAACAAAACTTATTATTTTTAAATAAATAAAAAGAATTTTATTTGTTTAACTATGAACTTTAAAGACAAATAATATTTTCATATAACACTTTGAACTTATAAGTTTATATCGAACTTTTGACAACTTATTCGTCTACACAAAATGATACAATCTCTATGCAAATTCACCCATAACAAGACCCGATGACCATTAGACCTAACCTTAGACCTTGTGCATATTATTAATTCAAGATCATACTTCCCACACTAGGTTAACTAGATTTGAGAATCACTTGTGGTTCATATTGCTCATGCTATCCACACAACATATATAGGTGAATATTACATAACCCTTTTTCACACTTTTACACTTTTTGGGGTGAAACATGAACTCCATTCATACAATTGTTTACATTTACACAAACTTCACAAACACAAATCCTCTTTACATTCATGTGTACAAATTTGAGCTTTATGTTTGAGTACTAGGTGTGTTAACTACTTTGTTTGCAATTACATGTGCAATCATTAACTATACAAGCCGACGGTTAACAATGATAGATCTCTTGAGTCTGACAAACCCACCCAGATTGGGGTGATTGTTACCGACAACACAATTTGCATGCTAGTTACATAGATTTGATTGTACTTTGGTTACACAATAGTTGCTCCCCATAAATGCCTTATTTTATCATGTTATGTAAGGATTTGATTATTTACATCTATACACTATCTATATGTATAAACCTGTGTATGCTCACCAACTTTTTAGTTGACCTTATTTTACTCATGTTTCAGGTGCTAATGTGTGATTTTGATCAAGACTTGCTACACATAAGTTTTGGACCTAGTTAATTTTAATGAAGGATTTATGTATTTAGTTTGATTTTGGTTCGTCTTGAATCTATGCAATGAATTTGAATGATTAATATATTTCAATTTAGTCAACTTTGTGCTCATGAACAGTCTACATGTCCCGCCCCGACATTTCCGCCGTCGGTTGGGGTGTGACTGATTGGTATCAGAGCATTGGTTATAGGGAATTAGGTTATTAGACACTCTTGACCTAGTCTATAACCTTAGGACACCCATACTATGCCATGCTACTACATGATATATGATTATTTCTTATGTGAATAATTTTACATGTTATACTAAATAATTACATCATATGATACAGTACTTAATAGTCTATGTGTCACATTATCTGCTAACTTTTGTCTCCTATTTATTGCTACCTATTTGATTTATTTAAAGTGTTATCCTAAGTTTTTCACACACACTCATACACACTTAGTTCTTCATGCACGCCTAATCTCACACACAAAATATCACCATCCCTTGTGATCAAAATCTAGACTATTAGGCCTAATTGGGCCTAATGCCCATTAATAATAAACTAAGAATCCACTTACCCAACAAGAAGAATAAGCCCGCTACAATAAATAAACCTCACTTTCGGGCCTCAAAGCCCAGTCCACAACAATTCTCATAATGACCATGAGCCCAATCATAGTGATATTAATACATGATGGCTGGAAGAGTGTGTAGGCCCATGAGGGATTCTGGCTAAGGAAAGACAGGGTACTTAAGTGTGTCTTAGTGACCCACCCCTCTTTCCTGGGAATTCTCCTCAGGGATGCATTGCTTATAGGTCAAGTGTATTTCTAAAATATTATTGTGAAGACTCGGTGTTATGACTAGTCAAACTCTAAACCTATGAGAACTCCTATATTTGACACTCAATGTTTCATTATCACTTACAACCTTTTCATTGTTTTCTGCTAGACATGGACTCCTACTCTCCTTCCTCCCCGGTTTACCGTCCTGGAGCAGAGTCTGATTGGGAAGAAGACATCGGGACACCCGTGTATCGGTCACCAACTGTGACACCCGACATTTCAGGTCAATATCCGTACACATTATGAACAAGTTTACATTACAATAAACGAGTTTACATTATAATTATTTTTGTGATTTACGTAATTTCACAAACAAGGACATTAAGGTCCATCAAAAACCGTACATGGTCTCACTTCATATTTGGTAATTCTAGGAGTTACCGGATCACGTGTCATATAACCCGACTAATACGAACAATAGTGGATAAATTAAATATTCAGGCGTATACGTTACACAAATTTTTCGTTGGTCAATAATTTATTTTTAGAATAAATCATACAGTATACGTAAAAGTAAACTAACGAACTCTTTCGAAAACGCTATTGGGTAGCGTCACTTTTAGGTACTTATACCTACAAATAATCACCTCAACGGATTATACAATCCAAGATTTCAATGTTTTGCTTTAACGAGCCATAAACTTGTTAAATTTATAATACCGTGAGAAACCTAAACCGAATTATATTACCCCTTTAAAACTCTAATTGATATTAATACCATAAATAAAGTAGTAGTAAAATCTAATTATTACTCAAAAATTAACCCAATCCAACGCACTTACCCTTGACTTTCTCGGCCGAAGCCAGAGAAAAGCCATCCCACTCTCACGTCCCCATTTACCTCACATTCAAATTTTTTATTCCAAAACCCATATCTCCTACTTGCGAGAATTCAGATATAACCCATACCCCTTTCAATCAAAACTCTCACAAACCATTTTATCACTCATTTTCTTACGGCAATCTCCCCATTTCTCTTCAAAATTGAAGTCAAGTTTTAAGGAAAAACCTACCACAATTCGGTGTTTTAAGAAGATTTCAAGTGTTTCTAAAGAAAAGTTAGCAAAAGATTCAAGATCATCTCTGTTTTCTCTCATCATCATCGTCACTGTTTTAAGGTAAAAACTCAAAATTTTCTACTTTATTTTCTTTAAAAACCGTATCTAAGCATACAAAATGTTCAATCGCAAGTAAGGTAACAAGAAACGTGTGTCAAATTCAAGTTTTAAAAAAATAATAAATGTGCAGGACTAATTCTGTCAAACAGAAGTCCAGTAATCGAAACTAGAAGTTTCGATACCAGTTAACTCAATCGAAACTATAGTTTCGATACCTGTCTACTCAATCGAAACTAGGAAGTTTCGATACCTATTGCCCAATCGAAACTAAGTAGTTTCGATGCATATTGCTCAAATCGAAACTAGGAAGTTTCGATATCTAATCTGCACAATCGAAACTAGGAAGTTTCGAAAACTGTCCTACTCAATCGAAACTGGATAGTTTCGATACCCAACTACTCAATCGAAACTATGAAGTTTCGATACCTGTGTCAGTCCCCTTTTGGGCAGTAACTAAGATCAATTTTTATAACGAAACAAGTGTTGAACAACTAAGAGGATATTTTAAACAAAAGCAACCAGATTTACAAGGTCGGTGAACAATTTGCAATATAAGACGTTTGGTCTTAACACAATTTACCCTTGGTATCTAGGGTACGAATAGTCAAGGTTGACTACAACAAGTATCATACAAGTATACACAAACTCAAGGTAAGTTTCACGGCCCCTTTTTACTGTTTTCTAATATTTGGGGGAAGAACATACTTCAACTATTTTATGGGATAACAAGAGAATAAGACACGACTTTATGTTTACATGGGATGAGAACAACACATTGGAGGCCGCTAAAGTCCCCTGGAACAACATAGTAACCATTAACTGTAGCCTAGGGTCCTATGAATAGTACTATGGAGAGTGACGTCTCCCGGTCATGGTTAGTCGCGCTAACCACAATCTGGAGGATTTATGGCCGCATAGAACCTGATAACGCTTATTAGGGGCTCACACATGTCATGGTTTGGTTACGCCTCATGTATGAACATATTATTTGTATTCCTAGATAATTTACAAATGGGTCAACAATTCTTATTCTGTTTATCACATACAACTGAACTATTTATGAACAATCGAAGTTTACAAAGAACTATTTGATTAAACCTGTGAACTCACCAACCTCGTGTTGACGATTTTAAGTATGTTTTTCAGGAAATTGACGTGATCGCAAGGTTAGCAATGTAGATTACATGCATGCACAATGGATACTACTCAAGGAGGATTTCTCTTGTATAACTCATTGAATTGAGTCATATTTGTGAAATCTTAACTTTTTGTAAACTCATATTACGTTTTGGAATGTAAAACATTAAACTTATTTATGTATCCATTTATCATGTATGTGTTTGCGGTAATCATATGCTTTGGAAACCATGAACGTCGTGCCTCGCGTTTCCGCCTTGGCGGGGTGTGACACCAACACCCCCAGCTGCTAGACCAAGGTTTGATGTAAGGGTAGATTGGATTAGGAACACCGGCCCAAGACTTCGAACATCTGGATCACCCGCACCCAGGAACCCGTATCAGACACCCCATCTCCACAATCAGTTACCACCCCCATTAAGAGACCCATATCTAAAGCCCGACTCGTACCATCCTAACCCTTGGGTAAGGCATACCACGACACCCACTAGTGTTATGGGAATTCCAACCAATGACATTCACCAATATGTAAGGACCTCAGAATTTGAGAAGCAAAGGATGGAGCAGGGGGTAATGCACGACTTGCAAGGACAAAGAATGGATAGCCTAGCAAACCAATTAGGGTACCAAAAGGAGTTAATCTCCATCCTTGAAAAAGAAATACTGGAGCATCGCACGGAGACATCTAAAACTAAAGCCAGATCGACTACCCGAGTGACCATAGCAGTACTCGTCTTGGGAATTATCTTCCTTCTAGTGGAAAGCTACAAGAGACGTTAACAAGATTATTTTCCGTTATTTATCGTCTTTAAATTTTCAGATTGAGAACCATTTCCCTATGTTTTAAATAACGGTTAACATTTCAACATTTAATAAATTTTATATTCTAATGTTATTGTTCATTGATTTGACACGTTTGAGTGTGAACTACACCCATCATATTTTCATCAAAATTTCTCAAGTATCACCTTCTTCATTCAATACGATTTAGTACACTACCGACAATCTCCTTCGTAAACAATTCATCCTATTAGATTTAAACAACCTCGTTATTTTCAAACCAAACGTTTATCAAACTTTTAGAGAGTATCAGAAATATAAATTTTTCCATAAGCATTTTTCACTATGAAGGGGAACTTAATACAACCTATTTTATAAAAATATTATTTCGAATTGCTAAATAAATATAATTTTCCCCATTAAAGTATTTATTTCTAAACTCTATCTAAATTAATATACAACTACTTGTTTAGCCAATAATTTCTCTAAAAAATTATTCTCTTATTAATAATTAAAAGATTTTTCGTATAAACTGTCTATTTATTTAGATTATTTAACTCAATAGTTTTATTACTTTATATATCTACGACCAAGAACAATTTATAATTTCCTATTTTCAAACAAAGATCAGTTATTTGTAAACATATTTCCCCTGAGTGTTTTCAAAACCCCCTCGTTACCTTTCACTTGCCGCTTCAGGAGACGATCCATATCGCGTAGACGTTAACCATCCCCATCAACCTCAACGAAATTTAAAGAGCTAGAACCTAACTACCACATTTTACATGAACGCCAAACAACACGCTTCTCTGCAACAGTTGATCACATATAAAACACGATAGTATATGTCACACACGAAATTCAATAACTTGCGTTTGCACGTTCACAAGATACACAACACAATCACATAATACATGAAACTTAGTTATTTTCAATATACCTAATGTTACACCGACTGCATAATACATGAAACTTAATTATTTGCAATACACATTCTACTGGATTGATTACGTAATACATGAAACGTAGTGGGTTTTAATATACCAAATTGATCACATAATACATAACAATCGTTGTTTGGTACATAATACTAGATTAACCACATTAAAGCATGAGACTTATTTGATTACACAATACATAATACTAAGTTGATAACACCATACATGAAATACATTTCTTGCAATACACCTGATACTACGTTGTTTACATTACACATGAAAGCTTATTGATTTACAAAATACATGATGCTAAGTTGTTCACATTACACATGAAACCTATTTGACTACAAGCTACATGACACTAGACCATACATGGGACTTCGGTGTTACATGATACACGAAACTAAATTTCTTAAAATTGTTGCAAGTGATTGATCACATTATATACAAGGCATGGTCATACACTTTGTCCACCAAAGTTGAAAACCATAAACACATTGAAATAACTTGGTGTTTGACGTATTCTTGTTCAAACATGAGTAAACTAAGAAACTTTAAGTTATACTGCCTTATTACTCTTTAGTTGTGAACTGACCTGCTTAAGGACATAGTTACTTTTTAGCAACTTTTATGTAAAAACAATAGACATGAACGGAGTGAAATTGTGCCCTTCTTGACCCGCACACAACGGAATGATCTATACGGACCATACGATGATTTGAGTAATTACGAGTGCACACGGAATTATAAAAATCAGCGTATGAAAAACATAGTAAATTTTGTCGTGTGTTGTGACCTAAAACTTATCATGACCTGTAACAACGAAATTGATGTGATATGACAAGGGCATGGTGGATACGCCGATGGTACTTCCTATATATAAGTGCTCTATCATATTATCCGAAGTAGCGTTGTTCGTGTCACGTGAAGTTTTATGTTATCTTGACCTAGACCAATGTTTGTGAAACCCTTTATTTACCGGCAAGTCTTGAGCATATTAGACTACATCTTAAACAAACCATGATCACCAAGTTTCCCATCGCTCCTATTTCAAGTAATACATTTCACCTTTAGAATCTAAATTATTATTTAATAGTTTATCTCCTTAATACTCTTCAAACTCAATCCACTACCATATTTGGGTATGACATGATAACTTGAGCTGACTTTGAGAATCCAACCTGAATCTTTTTGGAGAACCTAAACTCATTTCTTTCCTAATCCCGGTAGAACAAACTCATTTCTTTCAATTTCGGGACGAAATTCCCTCAACGTGGGGATACTGTAACATTTCTAATTTTTCTCATACAACATTTAAATTCTAGAACAATGTGTGATTTTCTTTAAACAATTTACTCCATACATATATAATCACGTATAAATATATATACACAAGGCTTAATCATAGAATTATTTATGAAACCCACTTTATTCTAAAAAGCATATCTGTACACATATGTTTATATATGTACGTATTTATAAATCAAAGTAAAGTTAGTTCAAACCACCAATATTGAACCCTCTCTTACAAATGAACCTTTGACCTAGGTTTCCTTACCTATTCATCAAGTTTTAACCAACCATAACTTTAATTAATTCGAATTGATCGAAATTGACCTTCCAAAGTCAAATGGGCCAACTTCCTTGCATTCAAGACCAAACTCAATCAAATCAGGTTACTATGGGCTGCCCACTCGTGTAAAATCAATTATTGACCACATCCAGGCCCATCTAAAGTTACAATTCGATCCTAACCCGCGGCTAATCTCAAATTCGTGCAGGTTTGACTCCTCAAAAGTCAAACAAGCCCAGATCGATGAAATCCAACATACGAAATCAAAAAATCTGTTGTTATGGACTTCACTACACACGAAATCAATAATCGACCATATCCCAATCCGTATAATAGCCCAATTCGACTAATTACACGGATGATTTCAAATTTTGAATAATTTGACCTCCTGGAGTCAAACCGCGTTCAAATCGTTTCCAAATTAGAGAATTAAATGCAATTAACACCCATAAATCATTCCCTGACTGATCTCGCATGAATCTAACCCTTTACGTGACCTAGTTCATCCCCAACTGATCCAATTTACACGTAAACACTGCTATCCATCACCATGCGTAACCCCAAATCAAATCGGGGCCTTTGAAACAGAATCAACCTTTTAACTCATTCACACACCTTCACACAGACTCGGATAAGCTCTCGCAACCCCAAATTCCATCACATTACGACTCTGGCTATCGATCGAGCATCAAAAGCAGCGTCCCTGTTTCCTCTAGTCCTCGGCTCCGATACTCACCCAACACAAGTAAGATTTGTACCTTCTGTTTCGTAATTGAATGCATACCAAAAGCCCCTTATCAATTTGTAACAACAGTTTGTATCGGACTCGATTTCAACCTGAGTTCTCGACCTGTTCTTGCGATTTTGATTTAGGGGATTTCGCTTGATCTAAATAACGTTTTTATGTTTTTGGGATTCAAGTTTTACCAGCGAACCCACTCGGTCCAACTGGTTAAGTCACTACACCAATGGACCGAGTGGCGTGGGTTCGAAACCCATACCCAAGGTCTTTTTGCGCTTGTGCCTGCCTTGAACCCGGCCCTTTGCAATATCATGTTAACACAATTTCGAACCAGGTCTTTAGCAGAAATTGTTCCCCTGGTTCAGTGGTGAGACGGGTACCCAACAGAGAACCCACCCGGGTTCGAGCCGGGTGGAGTCCTTTTTGTTTTAAATCATTTTTAACTAGTTTTTAAGTTATAAAAGGATTATTTTATAAAAACTCAATACTTTTAGATCAGTTTTGGGCATTATTGAATCGATTTTGTTTATAAAAGCAATAAACCCTATTTCACAAATGAGGTTGTTTAAAAAAAAATAATAATCTCATTTTAAATTATTTAGATATATTCTAAATAATTAAACAAGTAATTAATTACCTATTTTTGAAAAGATATAAAAAAATACATTTTTATAAATCATTTGTTTTTACCTATATAAATATATTAGAACTTACCTTTTTAATATATATGTAGGTCCTGAGCAGAACTGTAGACACAGATCTGCGGAGAAATTCTTCAAACATTCCGCTCTGATACCAACTGTAGGTCCTGAGCAGAACTATAGACTCATATCTGCGGAGAAATTCTTCAAGCAGTCCGGATCGAGAGGCGGAATCTCTGGATCCGGTATCACTCTCGAATCAGAAATGGTAGAGACAGGTGCGGGAATCATAAACACGAACAGAAATATATAAAAATGAAAAGAACAGATAATTGGAGCATAAAACGTATGATTGTTTGATTGATATGAAAATTAAAAGGCTCCTCACACACTCTACAAATATCTCACCCCAGTGTGAGCTCCCCCTAGGGTGGTGATTCCCTCTACAGACACACACTCACTCCTAGGGCATAATCTGCTATATATAGGAGGCCAAGCACACGCGCCTTGTTTTCCAAGCCACCGCCCAATGGGCCTGAAAAACAGGTATCGAAACTACCTAGTTTCGATTGAACAAATGTTCAACCGAAACTAGGAGTTTCGATAGTGTAATTTCGATTGACAGCATCAGTCTCAAAACTATACCCAACAATATATATATATATATATATATATATATTTACATTCTTTATTTAAGTCATATTAAGTTAACTATAAATAAATAAATTTATACATTTATAAATTCAATTAGAGTTTTTCTTTAAATTGTATTAATATATTTTGACACGTTGTCGTAAATAAATAAATAAATAAATAGATTTATTTATTCTAAATATACAAAATCATATTACGTTTAACAAAACTTATTATTTTTAAATAAATAAAAAGAATTTTATTTGTTTAACTATGAACTTTAAAGACAAATAATATTTTCATATAACACTTTGAACTTACAAGTTTATATCGAACTTTTGACAACTTATTCGTCTACACAAAATGATACAATCTCTATGCAAATTCACCCATAACAAGACCCGATGACCATTAGACCTTACCTTAGACCATTAGACCTTGTGCATATTATTAATTCAAGATCATACTTCCCACACTAGGTTAACTGGATTTGAGAATCACTTGTGGTTCATATTGCTCGTCTTATCCACACAACATATACAGGTGAGTATTAAATAGCCCATTTTCACACTTTTACACTTTTTGGGGTGAAACATGAACTCCATTCATACAATTGTTTACATTTACACAAACTACACAAACACAAATCCTCTTTACATTCATGTGTGCAAATTTGAGCTTTATGTTTGAGTACTAGGTGTGTTAACTACTTTGTTTGCAATTACATGTGCAATCATTAACTATATAAGCCGACGGTTAACAATGATAGATCTATTGTGTCTGATAAACCCACCCAGATTGGGGTGATTGTTACCGACAACACAATTTGCATGCTAGTAACAAAGGTTTGATTGTACTTTGGTTACACAATAGTTGCTCCCATAAATGCCTTATTTTATCATGTTGTGTAAGGATTTGATTATTTACATCTATACACTATCTATGTATAAACCTGTGTATGCTCACCAACTTTTTAGTTAACCTTATTTTATTCATGTTTCAGGTGCTAATGTGTGATTTTGATCAAGACTTGCTACACATAAGTTTTGGACCTAGTTAATTTTAATGAAGGATTTATGTATTTCATTTTATGTACTTGGTTTGATTTTGGTTCGTCTTGAATCTATGCAATGAATTTGAATGATTAATATATTTCAATTTAGTCAACCTTGTGCTCATGAATAGTTTACATGTCCCGCCCCGACGTTTCCGCCGTCGATTGGGGTATGACACATGTCGCCGCTAATTCCCTTATACAAATCTGGCAATTACTTGAAAGCTAATCGGACGGATATGGTATTTACCCTCCACCGACGACATCACTTCTACTCCTCCCCCCAAAATACACACTTTTGCTCTCCCAAAATCGATGAGCTTTGGCCCTTTACAACGCCACCACTTGCAACCACCACCACCTCGCCGCACCACCACCTGCAACCTACTGCATCCCCTTTTTCGTTTCAAATCTTACTTTAGATGAGAATCAGGTACAAATGGTTCTGCTCTAGTTTTCCTTTCAAACCGTTCATCATTTTCTTGTATAATGGAACATAAATCTTCTGGTACAAATGGTTCAGCACCACCTCCACCGCCATAATTCAGCGTCGCCGTCCCAAACCCCCAATTTAAACTGAAATTCAATCCCCTACTTGTCAAACAATTTTCGGTTAGTCTTATGTTTAATTTGTTTAATTGCTGATTAGTTTAGGTATAACGGTTAATTAGGCAAACCCCCAATTGTAATTTTTTTTTGCTTGATTTTGTATATATGTGTGAATGTATATGTATGTGTGTGTAGGTATGTAGGTATATATGTATATGTATGTGTGTATGGATGTGTTTATGTATATATGATTTTGTGTGTATATGTATATATGATTTTGTGATTTTACCTTTTCGATTATAGTTCTTATTTGGTGCCCTAGTTCTTATAATTTTATTTTCTTTGCAATTTAGAACTTTAAATATTTTCTCATTGAATCTATACATACTAATAAATAAAGGTTTTGAGAAGAACACTTGTCACTTCCTCATGCCTTCTCACATTAGTTTTCTCGCCTCTCTCTCCTAATAAGAACACAATCTTATTAAATAATAAGGATATTATAAATATATTATTAAAGAAAAAATACTAATTATATTAAATAACAATATATATATATATATAATATGAAAATCAAAATATAATTAATTAAAGAAAAAATACTAATCTATATTATATAATAAATAAATGTTTTTTAGTGCCACATGTCGTTTTCATAAGCATTCTCATCATTTTTTTTCGCATCTCTCTCTTATTTATTACACTTCTATCTTTAAATAATAATATATATTTAAAGAAAATATTAATTATACTAATAAAACACATTTATTTTAAATTATCTCTTCTTATGAGAAACTTTAAAATTTAATTATGTAACTTTTATTTCAATCAAATAGTAATTGAAAGTCAAATTACATTAAATAGTAATTAACGTATTTTTTAAACCCATTTATATATTAATTTTTACATATTTTGAGTTTGTTTATATCTATAGTATATGTAATATATTTTTCACCCCGTGTGTAGACACGGGATCTAAACTAGTTGAAACAATATAATTGGTTTTGAGAATTGGGTGTTGTTGACTGAACTAAACCCGTGTGTGAACTATAACCTTTAGCTTCTTATAATACATGTTAGGCTTCTGTACTAGCATCATTTTTGGATACACAGGTTGTTTGAAGTGATCAATTTGTTGAAGGCCCAACACACTTTTGTTCACATTTAGTTCTAATAATATTAGTTTTATCTCAATTACGTTCCTCAACCGTTCATTTATAATGTTATGAATGACATGTTTTTAAATTCTAATCGAGTAAGTCATGAATGACATGCTTTTTAAATTCCAAAGTCATTTCTTTGTTCGTATTTCTGTTCTCTATTTTGTTTATTCTAATCTACATTTTTGCAAGTCGAAGGAATGATCAAATAAGAAGTGGATTTTGCCTAAATAGCTTAAGAAAGATTTTTAAAAATTAAATATCCGGCTCATACGAACTCCGATTGAACTCATTCCAGCGTCATTTGAACCGTCTCGTCGAGCTTTGCCATATTAGTTTTTAGGATTTAGCTTTTAGGGTTTAACTTTAGGTTTTACCATTTATTGTTTAGTTTTTTAGGATTTGGCTTTAAGATTTAGTTTTTGGGTTTAGCTTTAGGGTTTAGGGTTTAGCTTTATGTTTTAGCGTTTTTAGCTTTTATGGTTTAGATTTTCACTACTAGAAAACATATATATTTGTTACAAAAGTTTCTGATAAAAGAAATTTCCCACAAGTTAGCGACAAATTTCCGACAAAACAAAAACAAAAAAGTAACTATACGATTTCCTACAATTTTCCGACAAATTTATTAAATAAGTTAACTTATTTATTTACTATAATCGTCGGAAATTACCGACTAAAGACTTTTGTCGGTAATTCGTCAGAAAATTAGTCGGGACTTTGTCGGAAAAAACATTTCCTATGGGGTTTTTTCCAACAAACATTTTTTTGTCGAAAACTTGTCGCTAACGACCAATTCCAAACACCCCTTTACTACAAGAACTTTTACTTTTTTTTGTATGGGTCAAACAAGTAGATCCTTTAACTTACGGGAAAAATACCAAAATGGACATTTTGTCCATCTAAAAAAAACTCGAAGGCTAATCCTTTTGATTTCAAAGGCTTAGCCGGCAAGACCTAAAGCCGGCTTCGAACAGGCTAAATGTCCATTTTAGTATTTTTAAGAGAACTATGTCCATTTTAGTATTTTTCCCTTAACTTAAACCATTTTTAAATGCCTTTTTTTTTCATTCAATCTCTTCACAGGAACTTAATACATGAGGCTGTAGCATTCCTCTTGGATGTCCTGAAAGCCCAATCCGTATGAACATGCTCACCTGCATCCTTTAGAAGTTAGGTTGTTAAGTTGCTTCATTTGATACTGTTCGTTTTAGGTCAAAGAATTCGACTATGATGAGTGTCTGTCGTCATTCTTTATTTGGTATTAAGTCATAAACTGTTTTGACAATAGGGTAGTGAATCCTACTACATTGGTTTAAGTAGTAATGCAATGATAATGGATCAAATTTGAATTTGATTTATTTTAGGCCTTCCACCTCCTTGCCACACGACGACACTAACTTCTCGAGTTCCATCTCCAAGGGAAAACATCCTCCCGATTTTCATCATCTCCTTTCCTAAATCACCTGGTAACTCTCCTTTCGCTCACTTAATCAATTGTTACAAAAATGTTAGAGTTAATTACTATTTGAGTCCCTTACATTTGACCATTTTAACTATTTAAGTCCCTTATGTTTAAATTCGTCTCTTTTAACCCTGACGTTTTATTTTTGCTTCTATTTGAGTCCAGATTACCAACTCTGTTTAGATTTTCTGTTAATTTTTTCAAAAAAAGACTAAAATACCCCTCAAGGACTCAATCAGTTAAAAAAACATTTTGAGCTATCTCGTCTCGCAGCATACCATCTGTTCTTAGGTCAAATCGAACCATTTAGAGCTACAATCCGATCTCGAAACCCTGACCTGTTCTCCGATCTCGAAACCCTGACCTAGGTCGTTCCATCATTTAGGGATTTTGTGTAACAGTGAAATTGGGGATGATGAAGATCAAACAACCGCCAGAAAGATGATGAAATTGGAGACGATGAAGATCGAAGGATCCGTACAGTTTTCTTAGCGCTGTAACCAGCGTCACCATCGTCGGGTTTCTTTCTGCAGAGGACACTGGTAGGTGGAACGGTGGTGTTTGACCGATTCTCTAGCAATCGGTGGTGGAGGAAGACGGTGGTGATTAGGGTGGAACGGTGGTGATGGTGCTTACGAAGCGACGACGATTAGCTCATTGTTATCTGTGGAGGAAGACAGCGACATCAGTGGTGGAGGAAGACGGCGGCGGTGGTGGAGGAACACGGCGGCGGCGATGGAGGAACACATCGGCGGTGGTAGCAGCCAGGGTGGTGATGGGGGCTTGATCAAATCTGTATGAAGTTATCTGGGCTTGTGTCTAGGGTTTTAATTTAAAAGGAGGATGGGGACAGAATTTACACCTCAACTACTAAGGGTGTTTTAGTCATTTCAAAAAAAGTTAACTATTAAATCTAACGACATTAGTCATTTGGATTCAAATGGAGTAAAAAATGAAACGTCATGGTTAAAAGAGATGGATTTAAACATAAAAGACGCAAATAATTAAAATGGTCAAACGTCAGGGACTCAAACAGTAATTTACTCAAAAAGTTATGTTAATACATAACAGGTGAAAAAAAACAATACATAAAATTCTTAAATCTTTATGTATATATTTTACATGTGTAAAAATGTATTAAATATACTAAGGATAGAAATTTTTTTTTCAAAATATGTAAAAATTCTTATGTAATTGGGTTTCGAAAATATGTTATTTACTATTTAATATAATTTTACTTTCATTACTATTTGATTAAAAATAGAATTTTCTTATAATAAAGGATAATTTAAAATAAATGTATTTTATTAGTATAAATAGTATTTTTTTAATCTATACTATATAATAAATAAAGGTTTTGGTTGTACGTTTTCCCGCCTCTCTCTCCTATTTAATGATGATATTAAACTAATACATTTTTAAATATTTAATATAATTCTATTTATGGATACTTATTCACCAAATAAAGTTAATATAAATTAACATTTATCAATTACATAAAAAAATTAATACCCAGTTAAAAAAAATATTTTATAAATTAACTTAATGTAATTTATAATTGTCACGTCAAAGTACATTTTTTTAAAAACATATTTTGGGGAGTGTATGTGTTAACATATTACATTTTATTCAATACGTATAATAAACGAGTTTATTCAACCCGTGTGACAACATGTTTTAAACAAATATAGTTTTTATTTCTAAGTATAGAACATTATATTCAAATTACTCGTGTATTACACGAGATTCTAACCTGGTGTATTAATATATTAAAACTCATGTATTACATCGGTTGAATAAATACAACTTGATATAAAACAACACTTTCTATGAAGATCTGTATGTTCGATGTTATCAGTCATTGATGAATAAGAAAATAATGAAGATTTAATAGTTATAAGATTGTATTTTAAGGTAAGATATAATTGAAGTTTTCTTATGATCTAGTAATTTTTAATAAAATATTAGAATAAATTTTAGATATTTAATTATTTAACAACGTTTTTATTTAATAGGAGAGAGAGAGAGACGAGAAACAAAAATCTAGATTTCACCAGAAGTCGACATGTAGCAAATATAGATATTCATTTATTAAAATATAGGTTAGAAACCCGCTATATTACACATGTTGAATAAATGCAATGTTATATATACTTAGTAATAAAGATTTACATATTACATATTTATGACATATTACATAGTTTTTTAATACAAATTCTCTAGGGCTGAATTGGATAAATAACAATCAAACAATCTCACAAGGTATTGAAGTTGGCTTCGATTAAGTGAAGAAGTTGATCGCTGGAAGACGAGATCAACACAAGGATGAGGCAGGATGAATCCTGAAGTCGTACGGTGAGAGGAATGAAGATAACGGCTCAAAACCAAAACCTTAGGATATTGGTTGATACCATGTGAGAATGGGTGAGAATGGGTAAACTTACCACAACTGTGATACTTACTTGTGTTTATATTAACAATGTTACAATATAAATACATGAGATATGAATAACTACATAAAGTATGGTAAACTTTTATTTAGTTCTAATATACTTTAATCCCCTTCCTCATACCTAATCTGCGTCGGTGAAGGCATGCAAGTGAAGTGGAGATTTATTCCATAGTAAACGATCATGATGTGAGGAGCCCTGTAAGTACCGTAGTAGCCTTTTTAAGGCTTGCCAATGTAGAGAGGATGGTGCATGCATAAAATGAGATAATCGATTGACAATGAAGGCTATATCCAGGTGAGTAAGAGATAAATATTGCAATGCTCCTATAAGGGTCTGGTAATCGGTGGGAGAAGAATGGGGTGTGCCGTCATGCAATGTGAGCGTGTCAGAACTTGAGATAGACGTTGATGTTGGCTACAATCACTCATTTTAGCTCTATGTATTATAACAAGGATGTATTTCTTTTGAAAGAGAAGGAGGCCGTGAGGATGAGGAATGACTTCCAAACCCTAGAAGTAAGACAAAGGACTAAGATCTTTAAGTGAAAACTTGGTTGCCAGGAGGTTCATGAACCGATAGATAAGGGTCGAAGAGGAACAGGTGATAATGATATCATCGACGTATACAAGAATGAAAAGTGGGGAGGGGCCGGTGGTGTGAGTAAAAAAAGAGGAATCAGAGATAGTGGGTTTGAATTTGTCAGATATAAGATACGATTTCAGCTCGTTGTACCAGGATGAAGGTGCTTGTTTAAGGCCATAGATTGCTTTGTTTAACTTGCAGACATGATTTGGAAAGGAAGGATGTAAGGAGCCGGATTATGGAGCCATGAAGACATCTTCATTGAGAGTCCCTTGGAGAAATGCATTGTTAATGTCCAGTTGGCGTAGAGACCAAGCATGAGCTACCGCCAAGGGAAGAACAAGTCTAAGGGTGGGAGGCTTGAGGACCGGACTGAAGGTTTCGGTGTAGTCGATAACGGGTCTTTGGGTGAACCCTTTGGCAACTAACCGGGCTTTTAGATGGTCAATATAACCATCTGGGTTGTATTTCGTACGGAATACCCACTTGTAGCCAATAAGGTTTAGAGCAAGAGTAGGAGGAACGAGAGACCAAGTGTGATTCCGTTCAAGAGCATCAAACTCAAATTGCATGGCTTTGCGCCATGAAGGGTGTTTATGTTGGGAATCATGGTACCCGTTTTAACTTTTAAAACAATAAATATTTAAACCTTTTAAATAAACAAATCAGATATATTTTAGCAGAAGTAATTTATTAGTACCATTACCAGATCAGATTTGGATTCCTTTCAGTGATCAGATTATACACGTATAAACAATATGAAATAACCAACCATAGGATATTCAGATTTATATCTTGACGATAACCAGATCTGTAACACTTTAGTACAACGAACGTCACGCTAGTTGACACATACAGGAAAAACTGCAGGAAAACGTCAAACGCTTGTGCGGAGAGGAGGCCGACCACGGCGGTGGTCAGCGACGGTAAAGGCCGGCGCGGCGGCGGCGCACATCGGCAGGTGGTGGTGGCTCGGCGTCGATCTCGCAAGGCGGGGAGGGCACCGATTTGGGTTGGAGGTTGATTAGTTTTAGGGTTTGATTATAATGGTATATTTATAACCATTATATTTACACACTGATTCCTATGGTATTAACATTTAATACCCTAGTAATATTTAATCTTTAATTATTATAACCTTGTATTTACTAATCATAATATAATTAGTAAAATCTAATCCATAAATGTTTAACTGATTAAACATTTATTCCCTATATATAATTAATTAATCAGATAATTAATTATCACAATTTCTGACAAATATTTTTCTAAATATTTACTCACCATTCCGTCTTTCGTGAATAATATTTAGCAATTAAATATTATATATTTATTCGTTCCTAAAGTGTAACTCTTTGGATCGTACCTTAATAGTAACGCTGACTTAATTAACGATCAGATCATATATCCAATAGTTTAAGGGCTTGGGCAATGGTGAGGGATTCGGTAGGACCAGAGAGGATGTTGGTGTAAAGAAAAAAGTCAGAATTGTGGTAACTTGGGTTGGGTTTGGGCTTGGGACTGGTAGAAGGTTTTGATGTAGGGAAAGAACTTGAAATGGGAGTAGTAGGAGTTGGGGAGGGGTTTGGTGATGTAGGGGACGCATGCATGTATGTAAGGGGTTAGAAGTGGGAGGAGATAAAGGGGATGAAGTAGGTGTAAGGGATGGGGATTGGGTAGGTGTATTGGAGGGAGTGGTGTCAGTGGTATTTGGTGAGATAGAGGGTATGGACGTGAGTGACAGAGAATAAGGGACTCAATCTTCAAGATTTATATGGGTGTTTGAGGTAGGGTTTGACTAAGTAAGCTTGGCATATGGAAATTCTTGTTCTACAAAAACAGTGTGTCTAGAGAATCAAAAGTATAATAGGCACTTTGAGTAGGAGAGTAGCAAACAAAAATACAAGTTGTTGATCTATTTAATAGTTTATTTTGGGAGTAGGGCCTAAGCAAAGGGTAACATAAACAGCCAAAGCTGCGTAGTTTGAGATAATTTGGCTGGTTTTGAAAAAAGACAGTAGAAAGGAGATGTGTTGTTTAAGGTAGGTGTGTATACGATTTATAAGATAGGCAACAGTGGTAAAAGCGAATTATGTAATTGGCAATGTAGCATGGGATAAAAGGGCTAACCCAGTTTCGACTATATGCCGATGATGACGTTCAGCGTAGCCATTATGTTATGGTGTGTGAGGTGATGAAGTAAGGTGAGAGTTTCCACAAGAGGATAGATGGGAGTAAAGCTTTAAGTATTCACCTCCATTGTTAGAAAATAATTGTTTGAATTTTTTACTAAAATAATTTTCCACTAGATTTTGAAATCTAATGAAATGGAGAGTGAATGGATTTTCTTTTTAAAGGATAAAGCCAATTATATTTAGTAAAGTGATCAAAGAAAATAATGTAATATTTTTAGTCGTCAAAAGAATCTCAGGTGAACACCAAACATTAGAAAAAATAAGTTCAAATGGTGCATTGGATATAAGAGATGAATTAGAAAAAGGCAAACAATGACTTTTATTAATTTGACATGAATTACAATTATCATGAGAACTAGGATTGAAGAAAATAACAGAAGAGAAAAGCATAAAGACTTTATTGTGCGGGTGACCAAGGTGGTGGTGCCACGTCCTTGAGTCAGTCTTTTGCAAAGAAAAAAAATGGATGGTGGTGTCAACAGGGAGGATTTCAGCTCATATAGTCCCTTTGTTGTTTTGCCTTGGAGTAACAGAAGATTGGTGTCGCCCTTGATAACAAAAACAAAAGAGTAGAACTGAATGAGAAAATTGTTGTCAATACATAAACGAGATATAGAAATGATGTTCTTAGATAAAGCAGGGACACATAGTATGTTTTTAAGAATGATTGGAGTATGAGAAGTTTTAATAATAAGAGAGCCAATATGAGTTATTTTAAGACAAGAACCATCGCCTATGACAAGTTCTTCCGTTCCATCGTATGGTGCGTGTAGGGATAGGTTGTTTAGGTCATTTGTAACATGATGAGATACTCCACTATCAAAGAGCCAATTAGTTTGAGCATTTCCAGTGTTAGTGGCCATGATGTATACCTGTGCATGTTTACCCTGCAAATTACGAGTAAAAGAGGGAATATGAATTGTAGGGTGTAGTTTCTTAAAAGTTGGGCAAGAAGTCAGTGAATGACCCCTTTGGGAGTATCTCTGGCGTGTATCGCATCCAGCATGGGTTTGTAAGCTGCTTGGTCCAGGCCACTGAGCATGGGTTTGTAAGCTGCTTGGTCTAGGCCACTGAGGATGGTGTCCACTACATCTTCATCATCCATTTCCTTGTCTATTGGTCCATGGTATGCTTCCATAATTGTTCCTATTTTAAGCATAAAACACATAAGCAGGTTGATGAATACCTTGAGTACCGATTTGCTGGGCTATGGATAACTCATGATTAATGAGTTTTTCATGTAGTTCATTGAAAGAGATGGGAGTATCTCTGGCGTGTATCGCATCTAGCATGACATTTCCCTAGAAAGGTCTTTGTCCACTAGTAGGGGTAGGTAATAGGCCTGTTGCACATGTTGATTTTCCTTGTTGCCGATAAGATTAAACATTAGGCCCGTTACTTTCATTTCCTTGTCTATTGGTCCATGGTATGCTTCCATAATTGTTCCTATTTTAAGCATAAAACACAGAAGTAGGTTGATGAATACCTTGAGTACCGGTTTGCTGGGGTATGGATAACTCATGATTAGTGAGTTTTTCATGTAGTTCATTGAAAGAGATGGGAGTATCTCTGGCGTGTATCGTGTCCAGCATGGGTTTGTAAGCTACTTGGTCAAGGCCACTGAGGATGGTGTCCACTACATCTTCATCATCCATTTTCTCGCCTAGAATGGCGAGTTCATCAACTATAGTCTTGATATTTTGCATGTATTCGGTGTTGGATTGTGTAGGAGTTTTGGAAGTTTGTTTGAGTCGGTGTTTCAATTGTTTGATGTGGCCTCTGCTGGGTGATGCATAAGTTTTGGCTAGGGTTTGCCATGCATCATAAGAAGATGTTGCACCGGTGATTAAAGGTACAATCTGGGGTGAAAGGCTTCCCACAAGTGCACCAAAGAGCAACCGGTCTTGGCGAAACCATTGGGAGTAATCTTTGTGAGGTTGTGGAATGCCGTCGTCAGTGACTGCTACAGGTTGAGGGGCGGTATGATCCGTCAATGAATTTATACAGATCTAGACCATAGAGCAATTCTTCAACCTGGGTTTTCCAGGCTAGGTAGTTTGAAGAGGTGAGTTTAAGAGTGGCCGGTAGGGTTACAACCGTAAGGTTCTTCATAGAGGGGTTGATCAGAAAAGATGATGTTAGAATTAGAAGGAGACGAAGATAGAGATGGGGTTGGAGATGTATGACTTGAACCGAGCTCTGATACCATATGAAGGTACATAGAGAGAGGAAGATGATTGGAATTTGAGTGCTTTATTATGCCATCCAACATCTGTATATATACAGGTTTACATGGCTTGAATGTAGGAGATAAGTATTCTAAACTTATTTCAGTCTCAGATATTATGTATTTGAAACTGATATATCAATCCCTAATACTTTAGTCTCTAGTGATCACTTTTTTTTTGTAGTGACTAACTAGTTTGACAAATTTATACATTTGAATTAATCTATATCTTGAATATATAAAATGGCGCCATTACTTAACATAATCCACCTTCTTCATATTCGTCCCTTTTCGGTTGTTAAAGTGGTAACTTATACAAATGTAAACTAGGCACATTATCCCATGACTCATTCTTTAATTTCTAGGTATTTCTTGGTTAAACACCTTAAATTTGTATGAAACATGTATACAAATTATCTCCATTGTCATGAAATATCTTGATTGCACCATGATTATTTCATTTTTCTAAAACTTAAGTAATTAAATAATGTGTGGTTTACACTCGCATGGAGCTCAAACTAGAATATTTAACGGTTAATGTATAATGGGCACTTGACCCGTACTTGTTGGTTATAATTTCCAAGTCAAATACTAATTTATGGACTTTCATATGTGCAATTCAAAGAATATTTGAAAATCACAAAAGGTCAACTGTATATTCCAATACAATGATATAATCTTCTTGAAATTGTCAAAATCACACCCCAATCTCCAAAAGTCAAAGGTAGTAAATTAAATATTAATATATAAATGTTGACTTTGTATAATTGTATATGGTTACATCTTGCATTGGTCAATTTCGACTTTTGTGGTTTAGTTGTACAAGATTTTGGTGCAATGTCAAGTGTTAGGAGATAGCATGGAACATTTCATTGGCATATTATTATACTACATTATTTTGAATATAATAGCTACTTGCATTCATTTTAACACACACCAACAGATTTAGGATATCTACCAAAGAGTTGGAGGCAAGGAAGAAACAAGCACCATTACAAAAAAACACATGTATGATTCCATTGATTGAAAAAGTGTTTATGGTTTAGAATGTTCGATGTTTATTACATTGATATGAACCTTCTAAACAGGGTGAAGATATAGAGAAACTCTAATGGGAATAGACTATACATAATAGGTCTGAACTATAGATAAATACAATATTTAATATTCCCCCGCAGTTGGAGCGGGAGCAGGGTGAACGCTCAAACTGGATCTAAAGTTCTAGAATAGATGATAAGCCTTTGGTGAATATGTCTGCATAATGTAACGATCATGGACTATGTAACACTTGAATATGAAGAATACGATCTTTCTCCCAAAAAAGTGGATACATATTTTCGACCAGGGTCGTTCCTGAGGGTTTAAGTACCCCAGCTGAGCTGGAAAAAAAGGCCCATTCGGACAAAATATATAAACTAAATTTTTTTAAAACGACGATTAGGGTTCAACCATTATCAAGTTTAAAGAGGGCCCAACCACAAAAAATTTTTTGGGACCTTTTTTTTAATTCGACTTTTTATTTATTTATTAAAGATTAGGTCTCAAACATTATGAAGATTAAATAGGGCTCAACCATAACGTTATAAAGATTAAATAGGGCACAACCATAACATTATAAAGATTAATTAGGGCACAACCATTATAAAGATTAAAGAGGCTCCAACCATTATAAAAAAAGGTCCAATATATTTTTATGTTTTTTTTATAAAAAAGATCCCAATATATAAAACGGTATACAAAATTTTATAAAAAAACATATATATATATATAGGGGAGGGTTCCAGAGAAAACCACAAGTTAGGCGAAAACTGAGAAAACCACTAAAAAAACCAATTTTACCCAATCATATAATAATATTAATTTTTTGTATTATTTTATTTTTATTTATTTATAAGAGTATCAATGTAATATTAAACATTTTTACCAAAAAATATTTTTACACATAGTGTTACGTATACGTAAACATAAAACAAAAAAATTGTGGTTACATATACGTAAATCAAAAAAATAATTTTTGGATACGTATACGTAAATAAAATTGCCTGAAATGATGTGGTTTTCTCGGTTTTCGCCTAACTTTGTGTATATATATATATATATATATATTGGGGTGAGTTCACTAGAAAACTCATTTTCATGAGAAAACCAAAAAACTCCTACTGCATATGTGTAGTACACAAAAAAAAACAACCAACCCTCGAAAATCTAAACCCTCCCACCCCACCCACCCCCCAAAAACCTAAACCCCCTACCCCATACTTCCAAAAACCTAAACTAAACCCAAAAACTAAACCAAAAAGCATAATCCACTCCCAAAAACCTAAACCCCCACCGCACCCCCACCCAAAAACCTAACCCCACCACACCTACCCCCTCACACAACCCCCAAAAACCTAAAACCCCCACTCACCCTCCAAAAACCTAAACCCCCCACCCCACCCCTCCAAAAACCTAACCTAAAAGCTAAACTAAACTCAAAAGCTAAACCCACTAGTTTTTGATTTTTTTTGAACGAGAACAACGTGGGAAACAAGGTCTCCGAAACAGTTTTTAAATTTCTGATTTGTTTTTTGAGTTATGATTTTGTTATTATTTTTTTTACCTTAAATAATTAGTTTTTTGGTTTTCTAATGTACATTGAGTTTTCTTATGATTATTCCCATATATATATATATATATATATATATATATATATATGGGGAGGGATCAAGAGAAAACCACAAAGTTAGGCGAAAACTGAGAAAACCACATCATTTTAAGCAATTTTTTTTTATTTACGTATACGTATCCAAAAACAATTTTTTTGATTTACGTATACGTAACCATAATTTTTTTGTTTTATGTTTACGTATACGTAACACTATGTGTAAAAATGTTTTTTGGTAAAAATGTTTAATATTACATTAATAATCTTATAAATAAATAAAAATAAAATAAAACAAACAAAAAATATTATTATATGATTGGGTAAAATTGGTTTTTTAGTGGTTTTCTCGGTTTTCGCCTAACTTATGGTTTTCTCTGGAACACTCCCCATATATATATATATATATATATATATATATATATATATATATATATATATATATATATATATATATATATATATATATATATATATATATATATATATATATATATATATATATATAGGGGAAGTATCAATAGAAAACCACAAAGTTAGGAGAAAACCAAGAAAACTACTAAAATAGTGTGTAATACTATGGGTTACGTATACGTAACCGCAAATTTTTGGTTTTCTGTTTACTTATACGTAACATTATGGGTTACGTATACGTAAGTCAATATTTAAATGATGTTTTTGGTAAAAATATGTAATATTATATTGATACTTTTATAAAAAATAAAAATAAAATGAAATAAAAAATAAATATTATTATATTATTGGTTAAAATTGGTTTTTTTAGTGGTTTTCTCGATTTTTACCTAAGTATGTGGTTTTCTCTGGAACCCTCCCATATATATATATATATATAAATTTTTAGGACCCCTAAAAAAATGGACCTTGGCCGACGGCCCGACTCGACCTACCCTAGGGCCGGCCCTGATTTAGACGTGCTTTGTACGTTGTTGCTGAACCGAATTGTCTGACAAGTAAACCGCCGATACATTGTCATAAACTACCACTACTAGAAAACATGTATATTTTCTAAAAAAGTTTCTGATAAGTTAACAACAAAAGAAATTTCTCACAAGTTTGCGAGAAAACAAAAACAAAAAAGTAATCACAAGATTTCCTACAATTTTCCTTCAAATGTATTAAATCAGTTAACTTATTTATTTAATATAATCGCAGAATATTGTCGAAAATTACCGACGAAAGGCTTTTTTCGCTAATTCGTCGGAAAATTAGCCGAAACTTTGTCGGAAATTACATTTCCTATGAGGTTTTTTCCAACAAACACTTTTTGTCGGAAACTTGTTGGTAACAGTCAATTTCGACAAATTTCCCACACAACTGCTGTCGCGATATTTTCGTTTTTTTAGTAGTGTACCATGGTTGCTTTTCGCAAAGGAACGTGCAACTCAAGTATCAAGTTACGCAACCATGAAGTTTCTACGACAGCGTTAGCCACCCCACGGTATTCAACCTCTACAGTTGACCGGGAGACCACTGGTTGCCGCTTAGATGACCAGAAAATGAGATTATCACCTACGAACACACAATACACTGACGTGGATCGTCTAGAATCTGGACACCAGCTCCGGTCGGCATCTGAATATGCAGTCAATGAGTGATCCAGAGATGGGGTAATGCGGAAACCATAGTGTAATGTACACTGTAAATACGAAGAATATGTTTCAAGAAGCCATGTGTGGCTGTCTAGGGGCATGTATGGAGTGGTACACCTGCTAAAGTGCATAAGTTATATCTGGGCTGGTGAATGTGAGGTACTGAAGAGCACCTACCAAACTGTGATATAAGGTTCCATTTGAAAGAGCACCTACCAAACTGCGATATAAGGTTCCATTTGAAAGAGGGGAACTGTTAGTAGCATTGAGTTTGAATGAAAGGTCCACCGGAGTAGGGCACGACTTACAAGTAGACATGGCAGCTCTATGTATAATTTCACGAGCATAGTTCTACTCTGATAAGAATAAACACTGCTTGTCACGTCTAGTAGTGATGCCTAGAAAATGATGTAATGACACTAGATCTGTCATAGAAAACTCTCGTGAGAGCGTGGAGATTATGTGTTTGAGAAAACCATCATCAGAAGATTTGAGAATGATGTCATCAACGTAAAGAAGCAAGTATGTCGTATGGGCCTTTTATGAGTTTATGATTTAGAGTGTTTGATGTCTATACCATTGATATGAACCCTTTAAATAGGGAGAAGATACATAGAAACCCTAATGGTACATAAACTAGAATTGATTTTCCCAAACAGTTGATGAGGAAGGTATTTGGTGAATTTGTATGCATATTGTAACGATGATGGAGTATGTAGCACTCGAATATGACATATATAAACTCTCTCCCAAACAAAGTGGATATCAATTTCGACGATCTTTGTACGTTGATGTTGAACCAGATTGTGTGACAAGTAAACCGTTGATACATTGTCACAAAATACCATGGTGGATTCCCAAAAAGGAACGTATAACTCAAGTAGTAAGTTGCGTAATGATGAAGCTTCTCCGACAGTGTTAGCTATCACACGGTATTAACCCCTAGGAACACGCAATAGCCTGGTTGCCACTTAGATAACCAGGAAATGAGATTATCCCCTAGGAACACGCAATAGCCTGAGGTGGAGCTTCTAGAATCTAGACAAACGTGCAGTCATCAATTGAATAGGCAGTTAACGAGTCAGCCCGGGACGGGGTAATGCGGAGACCATAGTCTAATGTACCCTTAAAATACCACATCATACGTTTCCAGAAGGCCATTTGTGGTTCTCTACGGGCATGCATGAAGAGGCACACTTGTTGCATTACACAATATGTTTGGTGAATGTGAGGTACTGAAGAGCATATGCCAAGATATTATATAAGGTTCCATATGAAAGAGGGGAACCAACAATAGCATTGAGTTTAGACAAAAGATCCACCCGAGTAGTGCCCAACATGGAAGCTCTTTGTAAAATGTCACAAGCATACTTCAACTGTAAAAAGAATAAATCCTACTTGTCACATGTAGCTGTGATGCCTAGAAATGATGTAATGGCCCCATATCAGTCATAGTAAACTCTCGTGAGAGCATGAAGATGGTGCGCTTGAAAAAAGCATCATCATAAGTTGTGAGAATGATGTCGTCCACATAAAAAGCAAGTATGTTGAATGACACGTTTGCAATACACAAATATTGATGTATCCCAAAAAGTTGATGTGAAAACCATGAAAGATAATGTAATATGAAAATCGATTATACCACACACTAGGGGCTTGTTTAAGCCCATATATTCACTTCCTTAACTAATAATTGTGGCTAGGATAAGTGCAATCAATAAACCCGGGCGGTTGTTGCATATTGTTTCCTAACATTCACCATGTATAAAAGCGTTCTTGACATCCAACTAATGAATGGACCAAGAACAAGAAACAACAGTAGGTAATACCATACGCAAAGTTGTTGGTTTTACTACAGGGTTAAAGGTCTCTTTACAATCGATAACTACCATACGAGATTTCCCATTAACCACTATACATGCCTTATATCGTTCCTAATATCCGTCATATTTAAACTTATCTCAAAATAACCACATGCCCTGGATAATTAGTCTTTCTAATGGAAGTGGAACAATTTCCCATGTTTCACCTTCCTGCAAAGCATAAAATTCAATTTTCATATCATGTAACCAATTAGTACCCATTAGATTTTTCGCACAAGAAGTGGAAACATGAGAAATGGTGGTCGTGTGAAGGTTTAGTTTGTTAATGGGTTTATGGATACCGTGTTTGGCATGAGTAGTCATAGGGCACTAGTTTACAGGCATGGGTTGTGTAGGGATGTCAGTAGGGGGTAGGGCGACCGCTGTTTACAGCGAGGGTGGAGTAAGGATCGGCGATGTCGGTTGTCGCACCGCTTGATAGGTAGCTCATCGTCTATGAATCGATAAAAAGGTATATAAATTGGTTCATTGAACGAAAAGGTGTTAACGTCAAAGATAATATGATGAGATAGGATAACTCTGTCCATTGTGGGATCTAAACATCGGTATCCCCGATAGTTTGGTGGATATCCGAGAAAGATGCAACAAATGGATCGAGGATGGAGTTTATGAGGTTGTGTAGCCCAAGTGTTATGATAGCACACACACCCGAACATTCGTAAGTGATCGTATGTAGGGTGGCGAAGATACATGGCAAATGTAGGAGTGTAAAATTAAGATCCTTAATTGGAAGGATTTTTAATTCAGTTCGCGGTTGTTACGTTCAAACTCAATTCAACAGAAAAATTAAATCATGTTAGTGTGATTTTTCTGTTAAATTGAGTTTGCAATTATTGTTATAAAAATCGCTACCCTATTCCCCCTATTGGGTATGTCCCAAGCGTTGGTTGATAAGCTTTTCCTAGTCTTGTCATCCATCGAAATAAACTAAACAACCGCGAACTAAATTGAGGCAAATCCGAAAAAGTCATTGAAAAGAAAAACGAAAACACTCAGACTGAGATTTCGAGCAAGCCTGGCAAATCTGACGGCGGAAGCAGAATGTTTTAGTGGCGCGTTAGGGTGTGTGCCAAGGTAGATCGACGACGAATTTTGGTGGCATGATGATCGGATGAGGTCAGTTTTGATGGCGGATGTGGTGAGAGGTACGGATGCCTAAGAAAAGATTTAGGTTTATGTTCGGAGAGTCGTGGTTCTAATAGCATAAAAGTGTTTGTGGTGTTAACAAATGAACATGATAGAGAAAAGATGGATCTCTATATTACACAAATGAAAATTACCTTACTAATGTACCCTTAAAATACCACATCATACGTTTCCAAAAGGCCATTTGTGGTTCTTTACGGGCATGCATGAAGAGGCACACTTGTTGCATTACATAATATGTTTGGTGAATGTGAGGTACTGAAGGGCATATGCCAAGATATTGTATAAGGTTCCATATGAAATAGGGGAACAACAGTAGCATTGAGTTTAGACAAAAGATCCACCCGAGTAGTGCCCAACATGGAAGCTCTATGTAAAATGTCACAAGCATACTTCAACTGTAAAAAGAATAAATCCTGCTTGTCACATGTAGCTGTGATGCCTAGAAATGATGTAATGGCCCCATATCAGTCATAGTAAACTCTCGTGAGAGCATGAAGATGGTGCGCTTGAAAAAAGCATCATCATAAGTTGTGAGAATGATGTCGTCCACATAAAAAGCAAGTATGTTGAATGACACGTTTGCAATACACAATTATTGATGTATCCCAAAAAGTTGATGTGAAAACCATGAAAGATAATGTAATATGAAAATCGATTATACCACACACTAGGGGCTTGTTTAAGCCCATATATTCACTTCCTTAATTAATAATTGTGGCTAGGATAAGTGCAATCAATAAACCCGGGCGGTTGTTGCATATTGTTTCCTAACATTCACCATGTATAAAAGCGTTCTTGACATCCAACTAATGAATGGACCAAGAACAAGAAACAACAGTAGGTAATACCATACGCAAAGTTGTTGGTTTTACTACAGGGTTAAAGGTCTCTTTACAATCGATAACTACCATATGAGATTTCCCATTAACCACTATACATGCCTTATATCGTTCCAAAGATCCGTCATATTTAAACTTATCTCAAAATAACCACATGCCCTGGATAATTAGTCTTTCTAATGGAAGTGGAACAATTTCCCATGTTTCACCTTCATGCAAAGCATAAAATTCGATTTTCATATCATGTAACCAATTAGTACCCGTTAGATTTTTCGCACAAGAAGTGGAAACATGAGAAATGGTGGTCGTGTGAAGGTTTAGTTTGTTAATGGGTTTATGGATACCGTGTTTGGCATGAGTAGTCATAGGGCACTAGTTTACAGGCATGGGTTGTGTAGGGATGTCAGTAGGGGGTAAGGCGACCGCTGTTTACGGCGAGGGTGGAGTAAGGATCGGTCGGTTGTGGCACCGCTTGATAGGTAGCTCATCGTCTATGAATCGATAAAAAGGTATATAAATTGGTTCATTGAACGAAAAGGTGTTAACGTCAAAGATAATATGATGAGATAGGATAACTCTGTCCATTGTGGGATCTAAACATCGGTATCCCCGATAGTTTGGTGGATATCCGAGAAAGATGCAACAAATGGATCGAGGATGGAGTTTATGAGGTTGTGCAGCCCAAGTGTTAGGATAGCACACACACCCGAACATTCGTAAGTGATCATATGTAGGGTGGCGAAGATACATGGCAAATGTAGGAGTGTAAAATTAAGATCCTTAATTGGAAGGATTTTTAATTCAGTTCGCGGTTGTTACGTTCAAACTCAATTCAATAGAAAAATTAAACCATGTTAGTGTGATTTTTCTGTTAAATTGAGTTTGAAATTATTGTTATAAAAATCGCTACCCTATTCGCCCCGTTGTGTATGTCCCAGGCGTTGGTTGATAAGCTTTTCCTAGTCTTGGCATCCATCGAAATAAACTAAACAACCGCGAACTGAATTGATGCAAATCCGAAAAAGTCATTGAAAAGAAAAACAAAAACACTCAGACTGAGATTTCGAGTAAGCCTGGCAAATCTGACGGCGGAAGCAGAATGTTTCAGTGGCGCGTTAGGGTGTGTGCCAAGGTAGATCGACGACGAATTTTGGTGGCATGATGATTGGATGAGGTCAGTTTAATGGCAGATGTGGTGAGAGGTACGGATGCCTAAGAAAAGATTTAGGTTTATGTTCGGAGAGTCATGGTTCTGATAGCATAAAAGTGTTTGTGGTGTTAACAAATGAACATGACAGAGAAAAGATGGATCTCTGTATTACACAAATGAAAATTACCTTACAAATGAACTCAAAGCAAACATTAAATAGAAAACTAAATGGGCTAAATGGGCTAAAGCCCATATCAGACTTATTATGCTAACATCTCCCCTCAAACTCACAATGCAATAGCAATAAACATTGAGGCTTGGTGAACACATCTGCAATCCGCAAGGTTGATGGAACAAAAGGAAGTGAGAAGGGCCCGAGCTGAAGATGATGACGAGTAAAATGACAATCTATCTCAATATGTTTTGTCTGTTCATGAAAGACAGATTTCTTAGCGATCTGCATAGCACTTTGATTATCACAATGTAATGGGGTAGGCGAGGAAACAACAAACCCCATGTCTGCCAGAAGCCATCGTAACAAAAAAATTTCACATGTAGTCACAGCCATAGCACGGTATTCAGCCACAGTGGAGGACCTAGAAACAACATCTTGTTTCTTGCTTTTTCGTGAGATTAAGGAATCACCAAGGAAAGTACAGAAACCAGTAGTGGATTTACGATCATTAGGATCACTATCCCAATCAGCATCACTATAGGCACGCAATTCCAGATAAGATGTAGAGGGGAACATAAGACTTTGAAACTGAGTGCCACGAAGATATCTCAAAATACTAAGAACAGCTCCCTAGTGTACAGAAGTAGGAGCGGTAACAAACTGTCTAACCACATGAACAGCATGAGCGATATCAGGGCGAGTAACTGTAAGATAAACAAAATTGCCTACAATGGTACGATATAGACTCGGATCAGATAGAGGAACACCATCAGTGGGAGAGTAACGTGCATTGGTTTCAAGGGGAGTGTCTGCAATTCTGTTAATAGAAAGTCTTGCACGCTGAAACATATCAGAAATGTACTTCGTCTGAGAGAGAAGATATCCCTTTTTAGATTGAGCTACCTCAATCCCCAAAAAATACCGTAATAACCCCAAATCTTTCATAGCAAAACGATGGGCCAAGTCACGTTTCAAGGATTCAATGCCATCATAATCATCGCCTGTAATAATCATGTCATCCACATATAAAGACAAGAGAATGTGTCCAACATTCGTACATTGAACAAATAATGCCGAATCATGATTGCTAGGAAGAAAACCAAGGGAAGTGATGACTGTAGAGAATTTTTCAAACCAGGCACGAGGGGCTTGTTTGAGTCCATATAAAGCTTTTCGAAGCTGACAAACTTCACCGGGATGATGAGCTATTCCCGGAGGTGGAATCATGTAAACCTCTTCATGAAGATCACCATTCAGAAAAGCATTTTTGACATCCATTTGACAGATCTTCCATTGTCGAATGGATGCAACAACAATTAAAGTACGAACTATTGTCATTTTTGCCACAGGGGCAAAGGTCTCCTCGTAATCCATACCACACGTTTGCGAATATCCTTTTGCCACAAGTCTGGCCTTGTACCGTTCAACAGAGCCATCAGACATTGTCTTAATCTTATAAACCCAACGACAACCAACCTTATGTTTACCTGGTGGTAGAGAAACCATATCCCAGGTGTGAGTCTGATGAAGAGCAGTGAGCTCTTCAGCCATAGCATTCTACCATAGAGGGTCACAGACAACCTCTTTATATCATTATGGTTTAGACAGATGATGAATGCCCACGATAAACGAACTAAACGAAGCAAAATATGCAGAGTATGCAAAATCTGGTAGTTGAGTAGGCTTACATGCACGAGTAGACTTTCTCAGAGGTGGAGGAGAATCAACATTGGTGCCAGATGACGTGGAAGGTTCATGAACTGGCAAATCATGTGCAACAGAAGTATTTGGAGCAGGCATATTAGGATCAACAGACCAATCGGGAGCATTAGAGGTTGGGATATCAGTGTCGCTAGCAAAAGGATCAATGTTCTGAAGATCTCACTTTGTTACATCATGTGACTTAACTGGAATCGAATAGAAGGGAATATGTTCAAGAAATGTAACATGTCTTGATACATATAACTTTTGACTTACAGGATCAAAACAACGATATCCTTTCTGTCCCCTGCCATATCCTTTGGGACCACTGGCATAGCCTAAGAAAACACATAATGCTGACTTATTTGTCAATTTGTCTCGTTCAACATGAGGACGGAGAGCAAAGCATGTACATCCAAAAACCCGTAACTCACCATAATCCGGGCGTTCACCGAAAAGACTTTCAAATGGAGACATCCTATCATTGTGAGAAGTAGGGATCCTATTAATCACATGTTGGGCGGTCAGGAGTGCTTCTCCCCAAAAGACACTAGGTACCTCAGCAGATAAAAGGAATGAGCGAGCGGTTTCCATAAGATAGCGATGTTTCCTTTCAGCAACACCATTATGTTGAGGAGTGTCAGTACAAGACGATTGGTGTATGGTACCATCTGATGCAAGCAACTGAGTAAAATCATTAGAGGTGTATTCACCCCCTAAGTCACACCTGAAACAATTTATCACAGCATAATGTTGCGTTTGAACATAAGCCCTAAGGTTTTATAAATGTCAAAGAACTCAGACCGACGTTTCATAAGGTACACCCAGGTAAAACGAGTGTAATCATCAATAAAGGAAACATAATAACGTGAACCACCCTTAGTGGATACTGGTGATAGTCCCCACACATCAGAATGAACAATATCAAATGGTGCAACAGAATGAGAAATACTTTTATCAAAAGGTAAAGTAGAAAATTTAGCAAGTTCGCAACCACTACAATCAGAAATGTCACAAGTTTGCAAATGACCCAAAGCACCTGAAGAAACCAAAAATTTTAAACGAGATACGGACACATGTCCCAAACGAGAATGCCAAATATAAAATTCAAACGACAAAGGACTTAAACGAAAAGAAGATAAATCAACACCGGAGGCAGCAACACCAGGTGCAGGCACTTTGAGTTCTTCTAAGATATATAAATCTCCCACCCTACGACCGATCCTAATCACCTTCTGAGTGTGTTGATCCTGCACGACACAAATAGTGTCACAAAAGAAAACCCAAATTCTAGACTTACACAACTGACTGACTGAAACAAGATTTAAGGCAAGCTTCGGAATATAATAGACATCATTGAGAAACACATGAGGGGTAGACACAGATCCAACACCCTCTACCAACATGGATGTAGCACTAGCAGACATGACAGAAACAGGCGAAACAGGAGACAAAGAAAGAAACGAAGACAGATAGGGAGACATATGACGTGAGGCACCAGAATCCAAAATCCATAATGATTACGAAATACCTGAGGTACCAGATGAAGACAGTCCCGCAACAGACATAGCGGTAGGGTTAGCGGCAAAGAACTGTATGAACTGTTCAAATACTTGCGGATCCAGAGCAGATGGTGGTTTGTTCATTTATACAGATGGTGGTGTAGCAATAGCAGTAAACGGAGGTGGTTTAGATGTCCATGAAGATGGACCAGATGAACCAGCAGAAGTGGATGTGCGAGATGAAAATTGTCCACCTGATCTGTTATGTTGTGGGGGCTTCTACAAGGTAGAATTCCTTCTGCCAAGTAATAATGGACATTGAGACTTCCAATGATTTTTCCCTTTGCAGAATGCACATTCATCAAATGAAACTTTAGCACCTTGTCTAGGCTGATTAGGGGGAACGACAAACACAGCTGGAGTAGTAGTTACTTTAGGACCTTTATCAACCTGAGATTTTAAACGAGTTTCTTCTGCAAGCAACTCGTGAACAACCGAATCAACTGTTGGAAGAGGGGAACGATGAAGAATCATTCCACGCAGTCCTTCAAAATCTGAACGTAATGCCATCAAAAATTGTACCAAACGTTGTTCCTCACTTCGAATAATATAAGGTTTAAACCCCTTCAATGTTGCAGATTCCGTAAGTGCCAATTGATCCCATAAATCTGACATAGCTCCTCAGAAATCTTGAATGCTCATCTCATTATGTTGAAGAGCACGGATATCAAACTCCAACTGGTACTGTTTAGCAAAGTTAGACTGAGTATATAGCTTTTCCAAATGATCCCAAACTTCCTTAGCTGTGTCATATTTAGCCAACTGAATACCAATGGATTGACCTACAGAGTTGTTGATCCAAGTTATAACTTTAGAGTTATCCGTTTCCCATGTATCGAGAGCTAAGGCATATTCAGTAGCCTTAGACTTATCAGTAGGCTTTCCCTTAGTACCTGTGACATAACCCAACATATTTTTCCCTCGAAGAAAGTTTTTCATTACGTAACTCCAGTAAGTGTAGTTTTTACCATCCAGACGAGTACTAATAGACTGAAGAGAGTCATCTTTCGTAGCCATATTATCAAAACAGAATAACCGCAAAATTGAATTACCGCAAACTTCAAATTACCGCAAACCTCAAACACCGCAAACCTCAATACCGCAAACTTTGTAACCGCAAACTTCGTAATACCGCAAACTTGGTAAAACCGCAAACTTTGTAACCGCAACTTGGTAAAACCGCAAACTTCATGGAACCGCGAACTTCGTGAAACCGCAAACTTCGTGAATAAACCGCAAACTTCGTAAAACGCGACAGAAACAAGGTCCAAACTTGTCAATCTATCCAAAAGCTCTTCCAAATACACAAGTCAGTTCAAATAAAATAGAATCCGTAACTTTGATACCTCACGAGTCAACGAAAACCGTTGTAAGCTGATTAGACGTGACAACGAGCAAAAACAACCCTTCAACAACGAACAAACAAAACAACGAATCAACAACGGAGCGGAAGCGACAATAAAAATCTTCAATCAAGCATGAATCGAGTAGGCTCTGATACCATGTTAACAAATGAACATGACAGAGAAAAGATGGAGTCTCTATATTACACAAATGAAGATTACCTTACAAATGAACTCAAAGCAAACGTTAAATAGAAAGCTAAATGGGCTAAGGCCCATATCAAACTTATTATGCTAACATATGGTTTAGATTATTCAAAGTCTATTTCATTTATATGAACCCTTTAAAAAGGGAGAAGATAAAGAGAAACCCTAATGGGCCTAGACTATACATAAATAGAATATTTGCAATATTTAATAGATTGGTGGGGTCTCGTGAGGTTTTAGAAACGGTTCTCGCGGTTAAAAGAAAAAAAGCCATACTAGGATTAGTACCTGTTTGGTATCCGAATATAAATTACATTTTTTGGCTAGCAAGAAAAACCATAAAAACTATCAATTACATCAAAAAACCATTAACATTCAATCCCTACTATCAATACAAAATGAAGACGAAGACGGTGGTTGGACCGGTGGTGATGATGCCGACGGTGACCGACCGGTGATGATGGTAGACGGTGGTGACCGGTGATGATTCGAGTAGAGACTTCCGATTTTTTGGGTGTGTTCTTCTAATACTCAAATGAAAAATCAATGGAGTAAACTTGAGATAAAGGGTAGGGTTGGGTTCTTGTTTGTTGGGAATGAGGAGAAGAAAAAGACGGTTCATTACTAATGTAAAGGTGGGTCTTGGAAATTGGGTTTTGAAAAGTAGGGTCACCATATAATAATTATGGTGTATTTAATTAATAATTTTCTATAAAAAAAGACCTTCATATTTCAGTATTTTCGGGACTTAACGTGATTTTTCGGTAAAATACAGGTACCGGTACCGAGTAGTACCGATACCAAAATCAGTGAAAATCAAGTCCCGGTACCGGTACCCGTTTTAGTTTTTCGGTACCGGTTGTGTACGGGTACCGGTACGGTACGGGTACCGGTACGGTACGGGTACCGGTACAGGTACTGAGTACCAAAAGCTCATCCCTAAGTAACACAACACCTGGACATAGTCGATAAAACATATAGTATTACACACGAAAATAACCACAGGTCCATTCATTTATTTTGAACGTGTTACATTAATGTCGTCAAAAGGACATACACGCTAATATCCAAAGGAACACATGGTGATCGCAAACAAAAGAGCACTCAAGATCAGTCAAAGAAAAGAACATGCCTGTAAATATAGAAATTACTCCTCATGTATGATTCTAAAAAATATTATACATGAACAGAAACTGTTTCTCACATCGCAGTGAGGTCTTGAAATGAATCCAAGTTACCTAACTAATAGTTTTCTTTCTTGTTTGAAGTTAACACGTGCTAAGCATATTTTTCAACTCGTGACTTTCAGGTACATACCACTCAACCACGTTAGATTTTTTCGCATCTAAAAGTTGGTTAACTTGCAAGAAACCCATAAAACCTTTTTAATTTAGTTACACAACTTCTAGGATAGAGAAAGTGATAAGTTTATATATTAGATTTTCAAGACTCTATAAAGTTATAGTAAATAAAAATGTGGGAATACAAAGTAATTACTGTTAAACGAAGATAATCATCTGCAAAAATTTCATTTTTTTTCCGTTCACTTACTATTTGCTGGAATCTCGTGAGCCCCCCTCTAAAGTCTAAAGGGTCGTAAACTCGTAATGATATCCATTGGCTTCAGGCACATCGGCCCATTGCTACCGCAAGTAAATCTCATCGTAAATTTGGATTATGTATCAACCATTCAACCTTGGGATCGATTTACCAACAAATAAAATTATCATTTTCCATGAACTTCTCAGCTTTGAATCATGGAGAGCCAACATTCCTCCAACACTAGATAATCGTACAAACTAAGAAATACTGTGAATTTAATGCAATGTTTTAAAAAGGGGACCATTTGTTAAAACGTACCGTGAATTTAATGCAATGTTTTGAAAAGGGGACCATTTGTTGAACCGGTCACTTTAGAGGTTTATTGATCGACCGGTTCAACCGTTTTTCTTTTAAACCAGATGATATTATAATTAATTTTGACACACTAGTACATAATATAGCTAATGATGCGGTTAATTTAGTCAAATGATGCGGTTCAAGGACCGCATCATTTGCTATAGCATCAAATGCCTCGCACCCGCATCAAATAGCCTAGCCCTAGCCTAGCATCAAAAAGTCCTTGCCCGCATCAAATCAGAACCGCATTAAAAGCCTTATTTCATAAAAAAAATATTAAAATATTTCAGCTAATTCCCAGGAAATACAATACTCATTTCCCAATATAAACAAATATAAATGCACAGAAATGACAATAATAATAAAAAAGTTTCAAATATTTCATAGTACCACAAATATATATATATATATATATGTGTGTGTGTGTGTGTGTGTTTAAAAATGAACGTAAATATACAATAACTTCTTAATCGACGTCTTCATTCTTGAAACCCAAAGTAACGTCTTCATACTTGCATCCCGAACCAATGTCTTCATTCTTGCAACCCGAACAGTAGAAATTGCACATTTTTCTCAACGTGTTTTAGTTGGATTGATACCAAACAATACTACAAATAAGCTGTGAAATACAACATTAGGAGAATGTACAACAAAAATTCTAATAGTGTAACAATTCAAAGAAAAATGTCACGGAGTTGTGTTTGGATGTGACAATTATACTAAAATGCAATGAAACCAAACCAAGAATCATGTTGGACCCTGCACAACCCTACCAAACTACTGCATCTAATTATTACCTTGCATCCAAACACACCCTAACTTCCAAACACCCAAACACAAAAAGAGTACAACTAGGTTTCAAAAGACATACACATATATTTACATATAATTATACTACATACTCGTACAAAAGCGAGTTTTTATACCTAAAGGAGAATATATTACTTCATCTAAAGAAAGGCATAAGGCGAAAAAAAAGAAACCATTAGATACGTGTAGATCTAAATCAACTTCAGGCCAACCTCTACAGTCTACACAATCATATTTGGATACCTTTGGATGTCAATTCTTAGCTATCATATCATTAATCATGCCATTGACTCATAGATAATATACATAATATTAAAGTGCCTTGCTTCGATCCGGTAAAAGCATAAAACGAAGATACCATGTTATATAGGATAAACAACTATTATATTCAAATATAACTAAATGAATCCAGAATATGTTCTACTTAGTTGAAAGAAAATGTTGCACTCCAATTGAATGATATAAACCCATTAGATATATATGAACATTAAATTGTAGAATTTGGCTAACCTTGTGACGCCTTTACAAAGTTCATGTTCGGCCCTCAAACATCAAACACCTTCGTAATCCAATGCTTCATTAATTCTACGATCATAATCTCAAGTTCTTCATGCGAAGTAATCTCGTTTGTATTCCATAACTAAAACAAATAAACAAAGTATCTAAATGTAACAAATAAATAGAAAAGTTAATATTTTAAATATATGCAAAACACTTACGGTTTTAATAAAATCATGTTGAATTGTCTCAACAAACTCCCGCATATGTTTGATCACCATAAAACCGCACTCCCATCCCTTTCATTGTTGGTTGCACTGCATTTAATTCACAATTAATTACTTTAAACGCCCGAAAATAAATTAAAAAAACTTACATTTGTCACTATCCAAATAAATTCTCTCTCGAAACCACAAGCAACTAGATCCGAAATAGTGTAACTATCCTTGCTCTTTCCCTTTTTTAGAGAATCAACAATGTACGTGCTTCTCGTGCTCGGTTGAAAGATTAAAAGTGTCCGGTGATCGCTAAAACATAGAAATTATAGAACAATTAAATACGTGTGTGTGTGTGTATGTGTATGTGTATATGTATATGTATGTATTGTGGAAATGTATAATTTACGTGGCAATATATGGTGCAAGAATATATCTTTTGTTAGCATGATGCTTGTGTATTTCTTTAATGTGTTGTACCACAGCATCCGGTTCTCTTACGCATGCTGAACCTTTAATGCGGTTCGGATCAAGGAATGCGCATTTGGATTTTGGCGAGAGAAAAAAGTACCTTAAATATATATATATATATATATATATATATATATATATATATATATATATATATATATATATATATATGATAAAGTTAGTAAAATTAAAGTATATCTAAAAATGTTATATATATGATAAAGTTAGTAAATGTTATTGTACCATAATAAAACAATAATAACTTACATATATATGATAAAATTAGTAAAATCAAATTATATCTAAAAATGTTATTGTACCATAATAAAACAATAATAACTTACATCTCAAATGAATGCATTACACTGACATCAAGCCAATCCCTTGAAAATAACCTTAACAACTCCGAATATGGGATTGGATTTGCAACTGATTTGGGATACATCCCTTGGGGTGAAGAAGTACAAATGTAATGGCGCGTCCCAACGACTCTGTGTAATTGATCCAACATGACTTGAATGATACCAGTTTTATTTTGTACTTTCTTCAAGGCCGATGGAAATGTAGGATCTTTCCATGTATCTTGTTCGGGAGCATTTGTTAGTGTTATTTGTGGTTCGGGTACGGGTACGGGATCATTCGTAGCGTTTTGTTGTTGCTCCATAGATAATAACTAAAAACAATTATAAGAGCATTAGTACTTAGATATTATACATATAATGAGTTGATTATTGAATGAAAGGCTTGTCATGTTAAGAATATTACATGGCTTATATAAGCCGATTACAACACAAGGATTACAATGGAAAGGAGATCATCTACGCTGTAATTACGGTGGTCCACATCAATCACAATCCTGTCTAAACATACAGATTACTTTAAATGGAAAACAACTAATTAACATTATTATTATCCTTAATAATACACACACATATATAAACGTATATGAAAAATATATATATACATATACGGATTGTTATATCAACAAGTTTTTGAAAACTAACCATATCTAAAAAATCGCTTTGAAAAAGATCATGACTTTCTAAAAGTTGGTTGTCATTGTTTTCATCAACCTAAAATAACAAACAAATTGTTAGAGTAAATGACAAATCAAACTAAATTAACAAAAAAATATAAGAGTAAATGGGTCGACTACCGATCAATAACATGAACTACTCGAGACGTTTTCTCCATGGAATTGTGGTGAGGCACGAGGCACTTCATAAGCCTAAAATAACAAACAAATTGTTATAATATGAACAAATCAAACTAAATTAAAAAAATATATATTAGAGTAAATGGGTCGACTTTTTCTGCACGATAACTTGAAGTGTTTGCGGTGACATCGTCATGTAATTGTGGCGAGACGCCTCTATGATCTGTGACCCACTACTCGAGTCCACTCTCAAGGGACTAGATGTGACACCCAACAAATTTCGGGTAACAATGTTAACTCAAACTCCGTTATCTCACACGAACTCAGTTAGTCCAGTTAACCTTGTTACAAACCTCAGGGACTAAACTTGTCATATTTCAAACTCAAATACACATAAACTACAAGGAATAGTTGTGTAATTACTCAAAACTCATTCTGTTGACTTTATTGAGTCAAAATTGAATGTATTCCTTCTGTTGACTTTGTAAAGTCAACTACAATTGTTCTTAATTCAAATTCGTAATCCATAACAGAAACCTGTCCAAATTCGTAACGGGAATACATGTTAATGACAATGTCGATCATCATTATGGCATTCAACATCATCATTACGTGTGAATTAATCATATTAACTACCTCAAACCCGTAACCGTCTAACATTGTAACTAAACAAGCGAATTCGAACATTTGGTGTGTTATTCTCGCAATCAAACGCTCCAAACACTCTAGTCGCACTCCTTTGAACCTTTTGCACCGGTTAACACGGCCGGAAGCGTAGCCGGAGACGCCGAAGATCGAGCTTTTGGACTCGCGACTGGGTTTTAGCCGATCTCCATCGATTCAACATCAATCCAGGTAATTGAACATCCATATAGCTTCGCTTTTATGTGTAGAACGAAAGCCCTATGCTAATTCAAACTTATAACATCAAATCGATGACGAACAGATACCTAGGGTTCTTCGTATGGACTTTTATTAGAATCCCTATCTACACTCGATTTAAATTCGATTAAACCACATGGCTAGACTCGCAATCGCTCACTCATTGAAACCCCCATGATTTCAACAGCTTTAAATATCAAAACTTAGCAAATCGATTTTGATTTCATATTCTAGGGTTTCTGTTTTTCAAATCAAGAATTAACCATCCTAACCACGATGTTTTTGCAATTAAACTCGTACACAGATTCGCAATACACTGATGAACAAAACCCCTGAACGTTTGTAGCAAATCATTGTCGAGATCGATGGATTTGGGATTTGATTGGGATCGGTCACGAATGGGGGGAGGACACAGGGCTGTGATTGATTAAAACTATATTGGATTCGAAATTGTTGCGAAACCCTAGCTGGCTGAGTTGGTTAAGTCGTGTGGCTTACTCACAGGAGACCCGGGTTCGAATCCGGTCTCCTGCGATATTTGTTTTGGGACTTTTTGCTTAATTAATCTTTTCAAAATAAATTTGTATGGTATGATAATATTATATTAAAATGTTTTGACACCCGAAAATACCCGTATGCTCGGTATTAAATTTATAAAACATTTCAGATATTATTTGCACACTTTAAACAATATAATTTATTGTTCCCTAAACTATTATTAAAATTCATAAAAACACGCTAACAGTGATTTTATATTAATATTCGGGTTTGGATTTTATTTGCACACTTTAAACAATATAATTTATTGTTCCCTAAACTATTATTAAAATTCATAAAAACACGCTAACAGTAATTTTATATTAATATTCGGGTTTGGATTTTATAACTCGTGTTAATTATTATTCTCATGTTTTAAAATGATATAATTGTTTATATTATTACTCATGTTTATTATCTCGAATAAAAATAATACATTTATTATTTTCGTCACGAAATGATTATTGTATATTTTTATACGAGTTCAAAAATAATATATTATTATATTATTTACCTAGACATTATATTAATGGAGCAAAACGCACGAATACTTATTAATTAATATTATTCGTTATTAACATTCGACATGTAACGCACTCATCTTATTTGTTTAGAAATCTATATTCCCGTAGACACGTTCGTCTACTCATTGATCCTTACAATATTTTAAGACGTTCTAATCTTCCGTGTCGTCGTCACAAATCCTATATGTCCCTAACTTATGTGTTTATGATTCTAGGGCATATGTAAGCCGTGCAGGCTAACATTTGAGGTTCTAAATCTCATACTTGTGTGATACTACCTACTACACAACATAGGTGAGTTTCACGACCCCTTTTTACTTGTTTTCCTATTGGGGGAGAAACATGCTTACAAACAAACATCATTTTACTTGTTTTCCCGTTGAGGAGAAACATGCATACTCACAAACATTATTTTACTTGTTTTCCCGTTGGGGAGAAACATGCATACACACAAACGGTATTTAACTTGTTTTCCCGTTGGAGAGAAACATGTGTACAAATAAACATCATTTTACTTGTTTTCCCGTTGGGGAGAAACATGCGTACGAACAGACATCCGTTACTTGTCTTCCAGCCAGGGAGAGACACACACAAACGGACAGGGATCACATAGTATTTTACTACCACTTGTGTACTTAAGCGTAAACTCTATCATGAAAGTCCTCACATCGAGCCATTTAAATATGAAGAATAGCGAGGTATGTTGAGTAGTATTACTGGGTTTGACAAACCCTACCCGCGTTAGTCGCGCTAACTCGATTGGAGGTCGAACAGGTGTAATATTGAACTAAAACATGCACAATGGTTGATAGACCTGGTGGGAGGCATTCAAACATAATGTCACACCCCCAAATTCCACTAACGGAGTTTTACCGTTTTGGAAGGTGACAACCAGGATCTCAGACATCAGTTATGTCACACCCCCAAAATCCACTAACGGAGTTTTACCGTTAGGAATGTGACACACCAGGATCTCAGTCATTAGTTACATCAAATGACACTATATGGGACTTGAAATGTCATAACATAAAATTTCAGAGTTAAATGCGAAAGCGTAAACATTAATAGAAAATCAAAAGTAATTACATGCAACAAACGTCAATTAATGTAAATAAGTAAAACTGTTTAAAATGAATGATATGAAAGTAGGACTCCATGCATGTCCTAAGTTTGCAACCTGTGCCAAGGTGACATGAGAAACATGTAAGAAAAAGTGTCAACACGAGGTTGGTGAGTTCACAGGTTTCAAGTTTGTAATAAGAGAGTGTTTGCCAGATTATGTACATTCAATACGCATATCTATAGGTAGCTAGCCTATGTTCATGTTTTACTAAAGCGCTCGCAAGCGAAGCTGACTGTTTGTGTATTTGCCTCCTGCCAGGTCTATCAACTCTGGTAAATGTGAGTAGGCTAACATTTCACCTGTTCGATCTCCAATCGAGTTAACGCGACTAACGCGGGTGGGATTTGTCAAACCCAGTAGTACTACTAAACATTACCTCACTAAGATCCATATTAACGGTTCGATGTATGATGAGGACTTTCTGTGATAGTGTGTCACGCTTAGCCTCAACAGTAATAACATATGAATTACAATAATCTAAAATAGTTGTGTCATGTTTTCTCCCCCAACAGTAAAAACATGTAACATAATGTTTGTCTGCGTACCTGTTTCTCCCCCACGGGGAAAACAAGTAAAAGTATGATAGTTTGTGTTCATGTTTGTTTCTCCTCAACAGGAAAACAAGTAAAATATGTTTGTGTGTAAGCATATTTCTCCCCTAATAGTAAAACAAGTAAAAAGGGGCCGTGAAACTCACATGCGTTGCGTTGTAGGTAGTATCACACAAGTAAGAGATTTGGAACCTTAAGTGTTAGCCTGCACGGCTTACGTATGCCCTAGAATTACAAACACATAAGTTAGGACATATGGGATATGTGACGACGACACAGAAGATTAGAACGTCTTAAAACATTCTAAGAATTAACGGGTAGACAAACGCGTCTACGGGAAAATAGATTTCATAATAGAATTAGAATAACTAAATTTCGTGTTGAACGTTACGAATAATATTATATATGTATAATACTTGTGTGTTTGGGTCATTCAAAAATGTTTAAGAAAATAATATATATACCATATATTATTTTTAAGTTCGAAGGATTAATAAACGTTTGCGTGGAAAAATAATAAATATATTATTTTTAATTGAGTATAAAACGTGGATCAATGATATAAATAATTATATTATTTAATAGTTTGAAATAATCCAATAGATTCATACACGAGATGCGAATAATATATATATATATATATATATATTATTTATAATTTTTGAGTCACAAGTTGAAAATAATAATAGTATATTATTTTATCCGCAGTTAATAAAAAAGAGAGTAAATAATACACATAAATATATTATTTATAAATCTTAAACGTCTTCATAACGTTTATAATTGTGGAAAAAATAATATAAAAATATTATTTTTAATTGAGGTCACGATGCTAAAATAATACTAAAAATATTATTTCATTTTAAGTTGTGATTTGAAAATAATATATAAAAATATATTATTTTATGAGTAGAAATAGGTTATAATTTTAAAACCGAGCCTACGGGTAATATATGAGGCTAAAACGTCATAATATATTATTATAATAACATGGGGTAAGTTTTTATATTAAAAATAATAGTTTAAAATTGTTTTAAAAAGAAAAGGGGGGTGGAGGGATCGAACCCGGGTCTCCTCCCCCACACACCAAAGCCTTAACCACTACGCCCGCTAGGGTCATCGCGTTAGAACCCGGATCAAATTTGTTTTAATCTTCCAATCCACTGTGTTCTTCCCCTTTTGTGCGATCCGAACCAAAATCAACCCTTAATCTCTTGAAATCGATCGCGATTGACCAAGAGATCATAGGGGTTTTGTTCATCAGGGAATTTCGGGTCTGTGAGTGAATTTAATTGCAAAAATCATTGCGTTTTAAGATCGTTAATTTCTACTTTGAAAAGCCGAAAATCCTAAGTTTAACATGGGGTCAATTTGACTAAAACTGATATGATTAGAGGTTGTATTCATAGGGTTTTCACTATAAAGATGATTGCGAAGCTAATGACACAATTTAGTTTGATTGAGGTTAAGTCTAGATCATGGTTCGATTAAACCCGACATATGATGAACCCTAGAATTGGTAATTCGTTGATATAAGCCTCAATTAGCTTAAAGCTTTTGTTCTACATATGGAAACGAGTCTGAGGGTGTGATTGGGTACCTTGAATGACAACGAACTGATGGAGATCGGCTAGACCATAGTTGCGGCTTCGACGTGATGGTTCCTGACGTCTCCGGAGAAATTTATGTGTGCAATTGGCTCAGAGGAATGCTACTAGAGTGTGCAGGTGTTTGATTATGAGGATAATGATCGGGTTGGTCGGATTTGATAGGTTCACGATAAGGAGTCGACGGTTACGAGTTTGGGGCCATAATTTGCAATCATAAACGATGATAAATGGTTAGAAACGGCCACTTAAGGGTCGAAATTATCAATGTAGCGAGTATCAGTTACTAATTCGGACGGTTTTGCAGTTTATGGTCCCGAATTTGAATCAAGAACAAAAGTGGTTTGACTTTTAAAAGTCAACAGTTACATACACACATGATTTTTGACTTCACCAAGTCAACATAATTAAGTTTTGAGTAAATACACAACTAGTCCTCGTAGTTTATGTGTATTAGGGTTTGAATAATGATAAGTTTAGTCCTTGTGGTTTGAAATTAGTTAACAGGGTTAAGAGATAACGAAATTCGAGTTAACGGGGTTAACCCGAAATAGTCGGATGTCACAAGTTACTTCAAACGACTCTACATGGGACTTGAAATGTAATAACATAGAAGATCAAGGTTCAGAGTGTATATGCGGAAGCGTTAAACGAAAGTAAATGCGCAAAACTAGGCGCCCAAATCCAAATACAAACGAAACATAAAGATTATTCAATAGATAATTATTTCAATTGTAGTCCAAGACACATGCATGACTTAACATGATCCTGAGTGCCAACCTGAGAAAACATGTAAGAAAACGAGTCAACACTAGGTTGGTGAGTTCACAGGTTTCAATCATTTCAAATAAAGCATTTGCGGATTATATACATTCAATATGTATATCAATAGGTTGCATGCCTATATTCATGTTTTGCTAAAGCGCTCGTAACCGAAACTGACAGTGTGTTTGTTTGTTTGCCTCCAGTCAGGTCTATCAACTCTGACTAATGTGTTAAGGTCAATATAACACCCGTTCGACCTCCAATCGAGTTAGCGCGACAAACGCGGGTGGGGTTTTTCAAACCCAGTAGTACTACCAAAATTACCTCGCTCATACCATATTAACGGTCCGATGTGTGTGAGGACTTTTCATGATAGTGTGTTACGCTTAGCCTCAACGGTGATATCATATGAATTACAATAACCCAAAAGGGTTGTGACATGTTTTCTCCCCCAAATAAAAACAGTAAAAGGGGCCGTGAAACTCACCTGCGTTGCGTAGTAGTTATCTCACACAAGTAAGTGATTTGGTACACAAGTGTCAGCCTGCACGGCTTACGTATGCCCTAGAGATACAAATATAACAGTTAGGGACACATTGAGATTTGTGACGACGACACGGGAGATTGAACGTCTTAACGCATTCTAAGGATTAAAGAGTAGACGACCGTGTCTACGGAAATATATATATATATTTCTTAACATACTAATTAAGGATCAAAGTGTTACGAGTCGAACGTTAATAACGACTAATATTAAATAAATAAATAAATTCATAAAATAATATAATTTAATATATTATTTTTAGGTTCGAAGGATTTAAACAAATAATCATTTGCGCGGAGAAATAATAAATATAATATTTTAATCGATATAATAAACACGAGTAAATAATATAACAATTATATTATTAAATAGTTTAAAACGTCACACGAGGTATAAAACGATACGAAATAATATAAATATATCTTATTTAATAACATTAGTCACGGGTTGAAAATAATATAAACATATTATTTTATACGAAGTTACGGTTTGAAAATAATATAAACATATTATTTTTATTTGATAATAACATAAATATCTTATTTATAAAAGTGAAAATAATATAAAAATAGGTTAATAATTCAAACCCGAGCCTACGGGTTGTTTCCCGGGCTAAAACACATTTATATAATAATATAATATTATAGGGTTTGATTTTTATATTAAAATAATACAAGAAAAAATGTTTAAAAATAAAACAGTGTAGAGAGACTCGAACCCGGGTCTCTCCCACACAAGCACACACACTTAACCAGTCCCGCCCGCTAGGGTCATCGCATTAGGATCCGGATTCAAATGGTTTTATCAATCAGTTCAACAGGTTCCCCTCCCCACACCATCGATCGATCCTAGTCCCAAACACAAAAATCTGATAACGACCGATCCGATTGACATAGGGGTTTTGTTACTTACAGAATTCCGAACCTGGGATGAGTTTTAATTTGAAAAACATCAAGACTATATCGTTTTAATTTGAGATCGAAGGGCAGAAACCCTAGATTTGAAACACAAAATCGATTTGATCAATTTGTATGTTATGAGTGACTGGAATCATAGGGCTATCAATGATTATATGATTGCGAGTCTAATCCAGTAGTTTAATTTCATTTAAATCGAATGTAGGTAGAGGTTTGATTAAAAAGAAATCGTATGAACCCTAGGTTCTGGATCTTGAAGAACTTGGTGTTAAGGAATCAAATTAACATGGGGTTTTTACTGAGTACATGTTTGCGAATCTATCCATATAGTTTAATTTGATTTTGAATGTGTTTAAGATCAAAAACCTTAAATCCGATTATGAAGGAACCCTAGTCTCCGGATCATGAACCATTCAATGATACGAGATTAAATTATCATAGGGTTATCAATATACAGGGTATTGCGAAACTAATGGTGTCGGTTAATTGAATTTAAATAGAGTTTGATGTAGAGTTCGATCAAACCGGTTTCACATGAACCCTAGGATCTGGTTCATGTGAAATTCGATATTGTAAGCCTCAATCGTCATAGGGATTTTATTCTAAAGATGGAAACGAAACTCTAGGTGTGATTTGTTACCTCAATTGGGATCGAATTGACAGAGATCGACTAGGTGGGTTTCCGACTTCGAGGGGTTAGTTCTCCGGCGACCTTGACTGCTTCTTCGACGCAATTGGTGTAGGCAAAAGCTTATGGGGGATTCGAACAAGGTTTGCAGTGCTTTTATTTTCGAGAATGACAGAACAAATGATCGAATTGATCGATTTTTGTTATAGGTTCGACGGTTATAACTCGCATGACCATAATGAGGTTTAATTCAAATCAATGCCGGGTTTATTGAGTTAATAATGGCCGTAAATGATCATGATCGTTCAGTTTCAGTTACAACTCCAACGGAATTCGATTTAGGCATGAGAATTGAACTCAAGAACAACTAGGTTGACTTTCAAAAGTCAACAGAATCGTAAATGGTCTAATTACAGATCTGGTCCCTCAGATTTTCATGTAATTGAGTTTAGGATTTAGCAGAACAAGTCCTTGTGGTATGGGTTGGGTTAAGACTTGTTAGTTTGACTATACTAAAGTCAACGGGATTTAAATCATGGATTTTGACTTTACAAAGTCAAACAGAATTAGGTTTAGACTAATTACATATTTAGTCTTTCGGTAGACGATAGGCGGTTCTCCCAAGGCGACATTAGGTGGTGTGGAGCTGCGAACTGGTATTCGATTTTTGGGACGCGAGGCGGAAAGTTCCTCGTTTGATTCAGGGTTAGACACGGGGTTAGAGTGTGAATGTGACGACATGCTTGTGACTACAATATCCATATAACATGATGACTGGTTATGCAATGCTTATGCAGTGAAAACATTTTAGTCAGTCATTTAGATTATAGACTAGGTTCCATTGTAGACTCCTAGTTCACTATAATCAATGGCTCTGATACCAAGTCTGTCACACCCCGCCAAGGCGGAAACGCGAGGCGTGACGTTCATGGTTTCCAAAGCATATGATTACCGCAAACACATACATGATAAATGGATACATAAACAAGTTTAAAGTTTTACATTCCAAAATGTAAATTGAGTTTATAAAAAGTGAAGATTTCGCAAATATGACTCTATTACAGTGAGTTATACAAGAGAAATCCCCCAAAAGTTGTATCCATCGTGCTTGCATGTAATCTACATTGCTAACCTTGCGATCACATTCAATTTCCTGAAAAACATACTTAAAATTGTCAACACTAGGTTGGTGAGTTCACAGGTTTAAATCAAATAGATTCTTTGTAAAATTCAATTGTTCGTAAATAGTTTCGGGTGTATGTGATAAACAGAATAAGAATTGTTGACCCATTTGTAAACTAGCTAGGAATACAAATAATATGTTCATACATGAGGCGTAACCAAACCATGACAATTGTACACGCCCCTAATTTCGTTATCCGGTTCTATGCGGCCATAAATCCTCCGGATTGTGGTTAGCGCGACTAACCATGACCGGGAGATGTCACTCTCCATAGTACTATTCATAGGACCCTAGGCTACAGTTAATGGTTACTACGTTGTTCCAGGGGACTTTAGCGGCCTCAAATTGTTGTTCTCATCTCATGTAAACATAAAAGTCGTGCCTTATTCTCTTGTTATCCCATAAAATAGTTGTAAGTATGTTTCTCCCCCAAATATAGAAAACAGTAAAAAGGGGCCGTGAAACTGACCTTGAGTTTGTGTATACTTGAAATGATATTTGTTCTAGTCAACCTTGACTATTTGTACCCTAAATACCAAAGGGTAATCGTGTTAATACCGAACGTCTCATATTGCAAATTGTTCACCGACTTTGTAAATCTGATTGCTTTTGTTTGAATATCTTCTTAGTTTTTCAATACTTGTTTCGTTACAAAACTGTTCTAAGTTACTGTCCAAATGGACCTGACACAGGTATCGAAACTACCTAGTTTCGATTGAACAGGACAGATGTCGAAACTACCTAGTTTCGATTGAGAAACTGGGTATCGAAACTACCTAGTTTCGATTGAGAAACTAGGTATCGAAACTACCTAGTTTCGATTGACAAGAAGGTATCGAAACTAACTAGTTTCGATTGGGCAATAGATATCGAAACTACCTAGTTTCGATTGATCAACAGGTATCGAAACTCCCAGTTTCGATTACTGAGATTTTGACAGAATCAGTCCTGCATATTTTTATGTTTTAAATATTGAATTTGACACACTTTTCTTGTTATCTTACTTGCGTTTGAACATTTTGTATGTTTAGTTACGGTTTTAAAGAAAATAAAGTAGATAGTATTGAGTTTTTACCTTAAAACTGAGATAAAGATGATGAAAGAAAACAGAGAATGATCTTGAATCTTTTGCTAAACTTTCTTCAAAAACACTTGAGATTCTTCTTAAAACACCGAATTATGGTAGGTTTTGCCTTAGAACTTGACTTCGATTTGGAGAGAAATGGGGAAAAATTGCCGTATGAAATGAGAAATATGACAGAGATTGTGAGGTTGAGACTGAGAAGGTATGGGTTTTTCTAAATATGAGTGAAGTAGGAAGTGGGAGGGATGGTCTCTTCTGAATTTCGGCCAAAAGTCAAGGGAGTGGTTTGTTTAATAATAATTAGATTTATGATTTAAGTATTATTTTATTAATGGTATTATTATCCATTAGAGTTTTAAAAGGGGTAATTTAATTCGGTTTAGATTCTTCACGGCATTGTAAATTTAGCAAGTTTATGGCTCGTTGATGAAAAATATTTAAATCTTAGATTGTATAATTCGTTGAGGTGATTATTTGTAGGTGTAAATACCTAACGGTGACTATACGTGGTAACGTCTTCGAAAGGGTTCGTTGTTTTACTTTTACTTATACCGTATGTTTTAGTCTAAAAATAAATTATTGACCAACGTAAAGTTTATGTAATATATATGTATATATATTTTTCTGGTTATTTAATTCAACCACTAACGTTCGTATTTAGTCGGTTTATACGGGTATGTGAACCGGTAACTCCCAGAATTACCAAAAATATAAAATGAGACAATGTGCGGTCTTTGTTAGACCTTAATATACTTGTTTGTGAAATTAAATAAATCACAAAAATAATTATAATGTAAACTTGTTTAATACATGTACGGATATTGACCTGAAATGTCGGGTGTCACATTCTCCCCATGTTAAAAGAATTTCGTCTTGAAATTCAATTCGTGTCATCTTAAACTGGTGTATCCTTAAATAAGGAGGGGTATTTTGTTTTCATTTGGTCCTCCTGTTCCCATGTATATTCAGGACCACATTTTGCGTTCCAACGTACCTTAACCAGTTTGATTCGACTGCGTCTCAGCCTTTGAACTTTCCAATCTGAAATCTCAATCGGTTCCTTGATGAAATGCAACCTGTCGTCTATGTGAATCTCGTCAGGCGGTATAATTAACGTCTCGTCTGATAAACACTTCTTGAGATTTGATACATGAAACGTATCATGTACATTGCTTAGTTCTTGTGGCAACTTGAGCTTGTAAGCTACAGGGCCAACCCTAGCCAGTATTTCAAACGGTCCAACGTATCTAGGGTTGAGCTTACCACGGTTACCAAACCTCGCAACGCCTTTCCATGGTGAGACTTTTAACATCACTCGGTCACCAATTTGAAATTCTAATGGTTTCCGTCTGTTATCAGCATAGCTCTTTTGTCTGTCTCGGGCACCTTTCAGATGGTCCTTAACTTTGAAGATCTTATCAGTGGTTTCCTGGACAATCTCAGGGTCTGTCAAATGTTTTTCACCAACTTCCGCCCAACATAACGATGAGCGGCATTTTCGACCATATAAAGCTTCAAACGGAGCTGCCTTAATGCTCGTGTGGTAGCTGTTATTATAGGAAAACTCTGCCAACGGTAAATGAGTATCCCAATTACCTCCGAAATCAATTACACACGCACGCAGCATATCCTCTAAAGTTTGAATGGTCCTTTCGCTTTGACCATCTGTTTGTGGGTGATATGCCGTGCTCATGTCAAGACGTGTGCCCATGGCTTCTTGTAATGATTTCCAGATTCTAGACACGAATCTGCTGTCTCTATCAGAGATAATAGAAATTGGCACTCCATGCCTAGCCACAATTTCCTTGATATAAAGCTTTGCAAGTTTCTCGGTCTTATCCGTTTCTTTGATAGGTAGAAAATGAGCAGATTTCGTTAAACGGTCGACAATTACCCATATGGTATCATAACCACTAGACGTCTTGGGTAATTTCATGATAAAATCCATAGAAATTTGTTCCCATTTCCATTGGGGAATTTCAGGTTGTTGTAACAAGCCAGACGGTTTCTGATGTTCGGCTTTTACTTTTGAACACGTTAAGCATTTACTGACATATGTGGCAATATCTCCTTTCATATTGGGCCACCAATATAATTCTTTTAGATCCTTATACATCTTATCTGATCCTGGGTGAATGGAGTACCTGGACTTGTGGGCTTCGTCCATAACCAACTCCCGTAAGTTACCAAAACATGGCACCCAAATTCTATTCATGAAGTATAAAGTGTCATCTGACTTTGGCTCCAACTGCTTTATCATTCCTCGTAAAGCTTCATTCTGAACGTTTTCTTCTTTGATTGCCTCTTGTTGGGCCATCCGGATTTGAGTCATGAGACTCGTATGAATTGTCAATTCTAGGGCACGAACACGGAGTGTTTTAACTCGTTCTTTGCGACTTAAGGCGTCTGCCACGACATTGGCTTTCCCGGGATGGTACTTGATATCACAATCATAGTCGTTTAGTAGTTCTACCCAACGACGTTGTCTCATGTTAAGTTCCTTTTGATCGAAGATATGTTGAAGACTCTTGTGATCAGTAAAGATAGTGCATCTTGTACCGTAAAGATAATGTCTCCAAATCTTGAGTGCAAACACAACTGCGCCCAACTCCAAGTCGTGGGTCGTATAATTCTTTTCGTGCACTTTTAGTTGTCGTGAGGCATATGCGATGACTTTGTCTCTTTGCATTAACACGCAACCAAGTCCTTGGTGTGATGCATCGCAGTATACGACAAAATTGTCGATTCCCTCAGGAAGGGATAAGATCGGTGCACTACACAGCTTCTGCTTCAGTAATTGAAAAGCTGACTCTTGCTTGTCACTCCAATCGTACTTATTTTCTTTCTGGGTTAATGTGGTTAAAGGCAAGGCTATTTTTGAAAAATTCTCGATGAATAGTCTGTAATAGCCGGCCAAGCCTAAAAATTGACATACTTCTGTCGGAGTCTTTGGTGCTTCCCAGTTTTTGATCGCTTCAATTTTTGATGGATCGACGTGAATTCCTTCCTTGTTGATGACATGTCCAAGAAAATGCACTTCTCGGATCCAAAACTCACACTTAGAGAATTTAGCGTAAAGTTTCTCGTTCCTGAGTAGTTCTAAGATTAATTTCAGATGATGTTCATGATCCTCCTTGGTTCGTGAATATATCAATATGTCATCGATAAAGACAATCACGAATTTATCCAAGTATGGCTTGCACACGCGGTTCATGAGATCCATGAAGACAGCTGGTGCGTTCGTCAAACCAAACGACATAACTAGGAATTCATAGTGGCCATAACGAGTCCTAAATGCTGTCTTTGGTACATCTTCTTCTTGGATTCTTAGTTGATGATACCCTGAACGTAGATCGATCTTAGAGTAGAAGCTAGAACCTTGTAGTTGATCGAACAAATCGTCTATTCGAGGGAGTGGGTATCGGTTTTTGATTGTAAGCTTGTTTAATTCTCGGTAATCAATACACATTCTAAAGGTTCCATCCTTTTTCTTTACGAATAGGACCGGAGCTCCCCAAGGTGAGAAACTCGGTCTTATGAAACCTTTATCAAGCAACTCTTGAAGTTGATTTGATAATTCCTGCATTTCAGAAGGTGCTAATCGATACGGTGATCGCGCAACTGGTGCGGCTCTTGGTACCAAATCGATTCGAAATTCGACTTGTCTCGGTGGTGGTAATCCAGGTAAGTCTTCAGGAAAAACTTCAGGATAATCCTTAACGATTTGTATATCCTCAAGTCGACGTTCCTCGGATTTCTTCTCGACGACGTGAGCCAGGAATACGCAATAGCCTTTACGTAGATACTTACGAGCTTTCATGCAGTTTATCATTCTTAATGTTACTCCACTCTTCTCACCTTGAATCGAAAGAACTTCTCCGTTTGGGAGTGGAATATGAACGATCTTCTCAAAACAGACAATTTCGGCATGATTCTTTGACAACCAATCCATGCCAATAACAATGTCAAAACTTCCTAAATCAACGGGTAACAGGTCTATACTAAATGTGTGGTTTTTAAAACATAGGTTACAACCTTGAATGACTTCTCCGGTATTAATTAATTTTCCATTTGCTAATTCAATTGTATAATTTTGATCTAGTTTGCTGGGCTTAATACCGAGTAGGGACTTAAAGTCATTTGACACAAAGCTCATATCAGCACCCGTATCGAAAAGTATAGAGGCATAGTGATTATTTATCGGGAACGTACCAGTGACAATGTTCGGATCTTGTCGCGCGTCACCTGCCCCCATCACAAATGCTCTTCCACGGGTCTGATTGTCGTTTCGGCTCTTCAACTTTGGACACTCCTTTCTAAAGTGCTTTGGATCTCCACACTCAAAGCATCCCTGATTCATCCTTCCTGTTCCCGGTTTGACCTTTCCGGCTACTTGATTAATCTTATTAGGATTTGTATTGCTCCAACAGTTATGGGCCATATGCCCATACTTTTTACATTTTCCACATTGGATACACTTTTCACTGTGATGGTATCCACACTTGTCACACTTCGGCCGTGTTCCAAGATATCCATTTTGTCCTTCAATGTTGGCAGCATAGGCTTTCATAGTTTCAGGTCTCTTGTAAGCCTGATTCTTGTGTTGATTACTTGGTTTTCCAAACCATTTCCTCTTTTCTCCAGATTTTCCTTCCTCAGTCCCCTTCTTTCCGAACAAACCATCACGCACAGCATTATCCCTTAGCTTGAATGCTAGAGTTATGGCGCTCTTGGCATCCAAAGGGTTCGATGAAGTCACCAGGCTTCGGATTTGAGGTGCAAGACCCCACAAATATCTTTCAACCTTCTTGTATTCTGGGGTAACCATGTGTGGAACCAAGATTGCCAACTCATTGAGTCGGTCAGTGTAGCCAGCAACATCATCTCCTATCATCTGTAAATTCCACATTTCAGATTCGATCTTTTGCAACTTATTTCGAGGACAGTACTCCTCGATCATCATGGCTTTTAGGTCTTCCCATGACAACTCATATGCTGTCTGCCTTCCCAAAGTCTTTACTTGTGAATTCCACCAAGTTAAAGCTTTATCAGTGAGTGAGCATGTAGAATACTTTACCATGCAGTCAGCGGTGCATTCGCTAATATCAATCACCGACTCCATATTTTCTATCCATCTCATTAGACCTACTGCACCCTCGGTGCCATTGAAGTTACGGGGTTTGCAAGATAGAAAGGCCTTGTAGGTGCACTTCCTATTTGGAGCATCTGTAGAATTACAAGTCATAACGTCATTAATTTGGATCATGACTATGTGTTACGGCTTATTTATTCTATTACCTCCGGAACCTCCGGCTGTACCGCTACCTCCTGCACCTCCTCCGCCGGTACCACTGTCGTTTCCTCCTCCACTATTTTGATTTGCCTCATATTGCTCCATAGCAGCAGCCACTCGCTGTGCTATGAGTTGTTCCACGTTTGGGGAAATCGCCTCGTTGTTGTCACCGGTAGTGTTACGGGTTGTCCTACGCTTAGGTGCCATGACGTTCTTTCTAATCATGTCAATTAAAAAGAAACAACATTATATAAAAATAATGATAGATCATGACATAAGGATACAACAACATCAAATGTAAACAACCATCATTACAACATAAACCATTACATACATAGTTAAAACATACATAGTACATTGTTCCAAAAGACGAGGATACAAAAGGGATGGGTTCTCATGACCACATCAGTACCAAAGTTTTAAACTACATAATGTACTACGGGCATAACCCGCCCGTACTAGGTTTAAAAGAAGAAGTGGGAGTATAATCCAATCATCATGGCAAGTCCCGCCATGACAAAGCTAGCTCTCGCCACAAATTCTGCAGCCAAAGTCCTTTCTTCCAGTGCCTCCACCATGTCTCGGACCGTGACAGTGAACTGCCGGTCCATGTCAGCTCTCAACTCTAGATAGTCAGTGGCACCCTGTATGTCTCGGGTGCTGTCCTCCAGAGTCTGAACTCGAGATACGTGCCCTTGACGTAAGCGCATGGCTGCATCCCCATGTGCCCGAATATCATCTAGGAGATCATCAAGACGCTCTTCGTGCGTACGAACGCGTGCTACTAATGTAGGCACTGTGAGTTCCATGGCTTCCCCAGTGTGGGGTAGGGGTGTTGGGGAGTTGGAAGACTCTCCAAGCTCAAAGGTAGATGGAATGCTCTCCATCTCCCTCCATCGTGCCAGAGTACAAGGCATCCAACGGATAGTTCCCACAGTAGGGTGGTAGCAGGGTCATTGCTTAGGTGGTTCTTCACCGGTCTCCAAGCCTTTTGGGTCACGGGCAGCTAGAGTCCTTTTGCGGGGAAGTCGAACCTTCTTCCTAGCACTTTGCACCTTAACTGGTCCTCCGCTTTTCTTTCGGTAGACGATAGGCGGTTCTCCCAAGGCGACATTAGGTGGTGTGGAGCTGCGAACTGGTATTCGATTTTTGGGATGCGAGGCGGAAAGTTCCTCGTTTGATTCAGGGTCAGAGACGGGGTTAGAGTGTGAATGTGACGACATGCTTGTGACTATAATATCCATATAACATGATGACTGGTTATGCAATGCTTATGCAATGAAAACATTTTAGTCAGTCATTTAGATTATAGACTAGGTTCCATTGTAGACTCCTAGTTCACTATAATCAATGGCTCTGATACCAAGTCTGTCACACCCCGCCAAGGCGGAAACGCGAGGCGCGACGTTCATGGTTTCCAAAGCATATGATTACCGCAAACACATACATGATAAATGGATACATAAACAAGTTTAAAGTTTTACATTCCAAAATGTAAATTGAGTTTATAAAAAGTGAAGATTTCGCAAATATGACTCTATTACAGTGAGTTATACAAGAGAAATCCCCCAAAAGTTGTATCCATCATGCATGCATGTAATCTACATTGCTAACCTTGCGATCACGTTCAATTTCCTGAAAAACATACTTAAATTGTCAACACTAGGTTGGTGAGTTCACAGGTTTAAATCAAATAGATTCTTTGTAAAATTCAATTGTTCGTAAATAGTTTCGGGTGTATGTGATAAACAGAATAAGAATTGTTGACCCATTTGTAAACTAGCTAGGAATACAAATAATATGTTCATACATGAGGCGTAACCAAACCATGACCATTGTACACGCCCCTAATTTCGTTATCCGGTTCTATGCGGCCATAAATCCTCCAGATTGTGGTTAGCGCGACTAACCATGACCGGGAGACGTCACTCTCCATAGTACTATTCATAGGACCCTAGGCTACAGTTAATGGTTACTACGTTGTTCCAGTGGACTTTAGCGGCCTCAAATTGTTGTTCTAATCTCATGTAAACATAAAAGTTGTGCCTTATTCTCTTGTTATCCCATAAAATAGTTGTAAGTATGTTTCTCCCCCAAATATAGAAAACAGTAAAAAGGGGCCGTGAAACTCACCTTGAGTTTGTGTATACTTGAAATGATATTTGTTCTAGTCAACCTTGACTATTTGTACCCTAAATACCAAAGGGTAATCGTGTTAAGACCGAACGTCTCATATTGCAAATTGTTCACCGACTTTGTAAATCTGATTGCTTTTGTTTGAATATCTTCTTAGTTTTTCAATACTTGTTTCGTTACAAAATTGTTCTAAGTTACTGTCCAAATGGACCTAACACAGGTATCGAAACTACCTAGTTTCGATTGAACATGACAGATGTCGAAACTACCTAGTTTCGATTGAGAAACTGGGTATCAAAACTACCTAGTTTCGATTGAGAAACTAGGTATCGAAACTACCTAGTTTCGATTGACAAGAAGGTATCGAAACTAACTAGTTTCGATTGGGCAATAGATATCGAAACTACCTAGTTTCGATTGATCAACAGGTATCGAAACTCCCAGTTTCGATTACTGAGATTTTGACAGAATCAGTCCTGCATATTTTTATGTTTTAAATCTTGAATTTGGCACTTTTCTTGTTATCTTACTTGCGTTTGAACATTTTGTATGTTTAGTTACGGTTTTAAAGAAAATAAAGTAGATAGTATTGAGTTTTTACCTTAAAACTGAGATAATGATGATGAAAGAAAACAGAGAATGATCTTGAATCTTTTGCTAAACTTTCTTCAAAAACACTTGAGATTCTTCTTAAAACACCGAATTATGGTAGGTTTTGCCTTAGAACTTGACTTCGATTTGGAGAGAAACGGGGAAAAATTGCCGTATGAAATGAGAAATATGACAGAGATTGTGAGGTTGAGACTGAGAAGGTATGGGTTTTTCTAAATATGAGTGAAGTAGGAAGTGGGAGGGATGGTCTCTTCTGAATTTCGGCCAAAAGTCAAGGGAGTGGTTTGTTTAATAATAATTAGATTTATGATTTAAGTATTATTTTATTAATGGTATTATTATCCATTAGAGTTTTAAAAGGGGTAATTTAATTCGGTTTAGATTCTTCACGGCATTGTAAATTTAGCAAGTTTATGGCTCGTTGATGAAAAATATTTAAATCTTAGATTGTATAATTCGTTGAGGTGATTATTTGTAGGTGTAAATACCTAACGGTGACTATACGTGGTAACGTCTTCGAAAGGGTTCGTTGTTTTACTTTTACTTATACCGTATGTTTTAGTCTAAAAATAAATTATTGACCAACGTAAAGTTTATGTAATATATATGTATATATATTTTTCTGGTTATTTAATTCAACCACTAACGTTCGTATTTAGTCGGTTTATACGGGTATGTGAACCGGTAACTCCCAGAATTACCAAAAATATAAAATGAGACAATGTGCGGTCTTTGTTAGACCTTAATGTACTTGTTTGTGAAATTAAATAAATCACAAAAATAATTATAATGTAAACTTGTTTAATACATGTACGGATATTGACCTGAAATGTCGGGTGTCACAATGGAGTCCTACTGTCATATCATTCATTTCAAACATTTTAAACAGTTTTACTTATTTACATTAATTGACGCTTGTTGCGTGTAATTACTTTTGATTTCATTCTAACGTTTACGTTTCCGCATTTAACTCTGAACATATATGTTATGGCTTTTTAAGTCTCATATAGTGTCGTTTGATGTAACCAATGACTGAGATCATGGTATGTCACCTTCCAAATGGTAAAACTCTGTTAGTGGAATTTGGGGTTGTGACAGATTGGTATCAGAGCCATTGGTTATAGAGAACTAGGATTACATACTAGAGTATAACCGCACACATGCATTAGTTACATGACACAGACACTCATACATGATATCCATACTTACATTGCAGGCATGATGACAACATCCGTATCACCCTCTTCTGACGAGGAACACGTCATTCTCACTATATCCTCATTCCCGGTGGTGACGCTCGGGGAGTCATCAGAACAACATCCACTCCCGTCCGTGGGCAGTGAGACGAAGCCTTCGGAGGAGTCACTCACACCACCATCATCTGCACCTTTATTACATCATCAGCGCCGAAGATGACACCGACTTGAGCCTATCGAGGACACAATCAGGGAATGGTGGGTCTTCTCAAGTTCATATTGTGGATGACACACAGCACTAGCACATGTCTCTATGGGGGTTGGAATTGTCGGAGGCGAGTCCCTACCGTACCCACTAGCGACGATACGCCGTGTGAAGGCAGACTGTTGCACGTATCATTGCAGAATCCATTAACACGTAGATGTCATTACTTTCCCGATCCGTGGGCTCGCGCTTTGGTCGATATTCTTTGAAGAAAGACTGAACACAAGGATGAGAACACCTTACTCATTGCATACTCAAACCCTATCCTGACTCAGTTGGAAGGACGACTACTTTGCCTTTTCCAGTAACACATTCATGAACTAGTTTCGCTCATCGAAGCAATTTTTCATGTACATGTTTGTTTCATGTACAAGTTCCCATCTACAATCCATCGGATTGAACTCTCGTATTATGTTCTAACTCGAGTGAATACTCGGATCAAACAAATCCCGACTACTCATCCTGATATTAGTTCTAATTGATCAATTTATGGTTGATAACTAAGCCTTCCGATGACTTATCATATCTGACAACACTCTGTACTCGACAATAAAATTTGACGGACATTTTGACACAGGACAGGGAGAAACTAGGGTGAACATGCAAAGCAAATTATCATTACGGGTACACACGTAATAGTAATTTGAGGTGCATGTAAGTCCTGGTGAAACCTAGTGTGTGGATAAATGGTCCTAATCTTTGAGTTACAGACTTAAGTTTCCATTGTCCGTAGAAATTCTCGTAACCCACTCAACGACTAGTTGGTATCATTAAACCTATCTAACAGTTGATAGACGTGACTATCATGTTGAAGGTATTTACGAACACACTGAACTATCATCTATAGGATCCACAATTTGATTTCACTCATGTAAGGGCCTTAGTGAACTTAAGACTCTCATCCAGACTTGATCAATGAAACCACCTCGATTGAAACCCTAGTAGTACCTCATGGTAAGCTCACCGACTCCAGCTACGTAAGCAGAATTTGAGGAATTCTTTCTAAGCTAACACGTTATTCCTTACACTCCAACAATAGATTCCATTTGACCCTGTTACCTCATCCTATGACCAATATTTAGTTTATTTTGATTTATACCACAGGATATCCAACTCTGTAAACGGGCTTATCTCTTCACAAAATGATCCAGTTGTTCTAATGACATTAGAAAACGAGGATTTAATCTAACCAACCATCGGTTGAACGCGACTACTTAAACAGACATCCTATCCCTTATGTTACTGAAATCTGTATTTCATTAAATTTCTTCCTTGCATGTGAACCTCTTCCCTTAGCCTTTGCATTGACCGACGCTTACCCTATAAGTGCGGGTCTCACTATAAGCCTCAGCATGACTTCACAAACTTCATGTTGGTTCGGTCGTACTCCAACTCTATCAGACTTTAGGTATACCATAGAGATAGCAGACGGTCAGATAATTGAAGCGACTCACGTTCTTATAGGATGTAAACTCGGATTAGCTGGTCATAAGCTTGACATTGACCTCATGTCAGTCACGCTTGGCAGTTTTGACATGATTGTCAGTTTGAATTGGTTATCTAAGAACTAGCCAAAATCATTGTCGTGACAAAATTGTTCGCATTCCTCTCCCGAGTGGAGAAACCCTTCTGTCCAAGGTGAAAGGATTGGTGTTGTCGTAGGCATCATATCCTTCATGAAAGCACATAAGTACTTACGTAAAAGGCATACTGCTATTCTGACTCTTGTCACCAAGCAACCATCCGAAGAAAAGAAGATTGATGACATTCTGATCATTCGTAACTTTCCGGAAGTAATTCCTGAATACCTTCATGGTCTTTCACCTCACCGTCAAATAAAATTCCAAATCGACCTAGCACCCGGAGCAGCGCCAATTGCTCGGGCACCGTACATACTTGTACCTAGTGAGATACAACAGGTATCTACACAACTGCCAGAGTTGTTAGATAAGAGGTTTATCAGACCTAGCTCATCGCCATAGGGAGCTCCAGTCTTATTCGTCAGGAAGAAAGATGGAACTTTCCGTATGTGCATCGATTACCGTGAGCTGAACAAAGTAACTATCAGGAATCATTACCCTCTACTTCGTACCAACGCACCCGCAGTGTTCATAGACCTCATGAACCGTGTGTGTAAACCTACCTTGATCATTTCGTCATCGTTTTTCAATGATGACATCCTCATCTATACCAAGAATAAGGAAGAACATGAGGAACACCTATGCTTAATCCTTGAATTGCTGAAACAAGAGCAATTGTATGCCAAATTCTCTAAGTGCGAATTCTGGATTCGTGAAGTACAGTTCTTAGGACATGTAGTCGACAAGAACGGAATACACGTCTATCCATCTAAAATAGAAGCCATCAAGAATTGGGCGACACTGATGACTCCAACAGAAGTGCGACAATTTCTGGGATTGGTTGTCTATTATCGTCGATTCATCGAGGGATTCTCCAAGATCGCCCAACCTTTCATTGCTTTAACCCAGAAGGGTAAAGCCTATAACTGGGGCGACACCCAGGAATCATCTCCTTAAGCAGAAACTTTGCAGTGCACCCATCCTATATCTTCCCGAGGGAACGGATGACTTCGTAGTGTATTGCGATGCCTCCATTCAAGGTCTTAGTTGTGTACTAATGCAACGCGAAAAGGTTATCGCATATACTTCCCAACAATTGAAAATTCATGAGAAAAACTACACAACCCATGATTTGGAATTGGGAGCTGTAGTATTTGCACTGAAAATCTGGAGACATTACTTGTACAGTACCTAATGCACTGTCTACACCGATCACAAGAGTCTTCAGCACATCTTCGAAAAGAAGGAGTTGAACATCCGACAACGTCATTGGTTCGAACTTTTGAACGACTATGACTGTGCTATCAAGTATCATCCGGGCAAGGCTAACGTAGTAGCCGATGCCCTAAGCCGAAAAGAAATTAAGCCCAGATGAGTTCGATCATTACAACTCAACATTCCACCACGGATTACCTGATCAGATCCGTAGTGCTCAACTCGAAGCCCTGAAAGAGGGAAAACCTACCGTTGGAATCCACACATGGTATGGAAAACCAACTGGATGTTAAATCAGACGGTATTCGCTACTTCACGGAGCGAATATGGGTTCCAAAGCACGGGAACATAAGGGAACTTGTAATGGATGAATCTCACGAATCGCGCTATTCTATTCATCCTAGTTCCAATAAGATGTATCATGACCTAAAGGTTCCCTATTGGTAGCTGAACATGAAAGCTGATATGGCCACCTATGTTAGCAAGTGCCTGACCTGCTAGAAGGTCAAAGTCGAGTACTAAGAACCTTCTGGGTTGCTTCATTAACCGGAAATTCTGATATGGAAATGGGAGTAGATTTCAATGAATTTTATTACCAAACTACCCCTAACTTCTAACGGATGCGACACAATTTGGGTGAATGTAGATCGTTTGACTAAAATCCGCTCACTCGTGCTTATCTTAAAAAGGTCGTCTCTTGGCATGGAGTGCCAATCTCAATCATCTTGGATCGTGACGCCCGATTCACTTCAAGTTTCTGTCAATCTTTACAAAAAGCTCTAGGCACGCGTCTAGACATGAGCACAACATACCATCCATAAACTAATGTCCAGACGGAACGTACCATTCAAACCTTAGAGGACATGCTATGAGATTGCGTGATTAATTTCAGTAACAGTTGGAAAACTCACTTGCCTTTAGTGGAGTTCTCCTACAATAACAGTTATCACACTAGTATCAAGGCAACACCATTCGAGGCATTATATAGACGGAAATGCCGAACTCCTATCTATTTGGCTGAAGTTGGGGATAGCCAACTTACGGGTCCTGAACTAGTATTGGAAACTTCTGAAAAGATCATTCAAATCCGAAACCGTATGGCGGCAGCTCGCGATCGTCAAAAGAGCTATGCCGACAAGTGTCGTAAACCGTTAGAGTTTCAAGTAGGCGATATGGTTCTATTGAAAGTTTCACCTTGGAAAGGTGTAATCCGCTTCGAAAAAAAATGAGGCAAACTGAATCCTCCTTATGTTGGACCGTTCAAGTTAGTGAAGAGAATTGGCCCAGTAGCGTATCAACTGGACCTACCTGAAGGACTTAGTGGTGTACACAATGTCTTTCATGTCTCGAACTTGAAGAAATGTCTAGCAGAAGAGACACTCGTGGTTCCTCTTGAGGAACTACAAATCAATGAACAATTACGCTTCGTTGAAGAACTAATAGAAATCAAGGATAGGGAAGTCAAAACACTCAAACACAGCAAAATCCTATCGTTAGAGTTTGTTGGAACTCGAAACGCGGACCAAAATTAACTTGGGAGCGCGAGAATCAGATGATGCGCCAGTATCCTCATCTGTTCAAGCACTCTACGTCAAAAACCTAAGGTACTATTCTAATTTTTGGGACGAAAATTCTTTCAACTATGGGATGATGTGACACCAAGAAATTTTTTTATTTTTAATTTTTGGGACGAAAATTATTTCAACTAGGGGATGATGTGACACCCGACAAATTTTGGTTAACAATGTTAACTAAAACTCCGTTATCTCTCACGAACTCAGTTAGTCCAGTTAACCTTGTTACAAACCTCAGGGACTAAACTTGTCATATTTCAAACTCAAATACACATAAACTACAAGGACTAGTTGTGTAATTACTCAAAACTCATTATGTTGACTTTATTGAGTCAAAATTGAATGTATTCCTTCCTGTTGACTTTGTACAGTCAACTACAATTGTTCTTAATTCAAATTCGCAATCCATAACAGAAACCTGTCCAAATTCGTAACGGGAATACCTGTTAAAGACAATGTCGATCATCATTGTAGCATTCAACATCATCATTACGTGTGAATTAATCATATTAACTGCCTCAAACCCGTAACCGTCGAACACTATAACTAAACAACCGAATTCGAACATTTGGTGTGTTATTCTCGCAATCAAACGCTCCAAACACTCTAGTCGCCTCCTCTAAACCTTTTGCACCAATTAACGCGGCCGGAAGCATAGCCGGAGACGCCTAAGATCGAGCTTTCGGACTCGCGACTGGGTTTTAGCCGATCTCCATCGATTCAACATCAATCCAGGTAATTGAACATCCATATAGCTTTGCTTTTATGTGTAGAATGAAAGCCCTATGCTAATTCAAACTTATAATATCAAATCGATGACGAAAAGATACCTAGGGTTCTTCGTATGGACTTTTAATCGAATCCCTATCTACATTCGATTTAAATTCGATTGAACCACATGGCTAGACTCGTAATATCTCACTCATTGAAACCCCCATGATTTCAACAGCTTTAAATATCAAAACTTAGAAAATCGATTTTGATTTCATATTCTTGGGTTTTGGTTTTTCGAATCAAGAATTAACCATCCTAACCATGATGTTTTTACAATTAAACTCGTACACGGATTCGCAATACCCTGCTGAACAAAACCCCTGAACTTTTGTAGCAAATCATTGTCGAGATCGATGGATTTGGGATTGGATTGGGATCGGTCGCGAATGGGGGAAGACACAGGGCTGTGATTGATTAAAACTATATTGGATTCAAAATTGTTGCGAAACCCTAGCTGGCTGAGTTGGTTAAGTCGTGTGGCTTACTCACAGGAGACCAGGGTTCGAATGCGGTCTCCTGCGATATTTGTTTTGGGACTTTTTGCTTAATTAATATTTTCAAAATAATTTCTATTGTATGATAATATTATATTAAAATGTTTTGACACCCGAAAATACCCGTATGCTCGGTATTAAATTTATGAAACATTTTAGATATTACTTACACACTTTAAACAATATAATTTATTGTTCCCTAAACTATTATTAAAATTCATAAAAACACGCTAACAGTGATTTTATATTAATATCTGGGTTTGGATTTTATAACTCGTGTTAATTATTATTCTCATGTTTTCAAATGATATAATTGTTTACATTATTACTAACGTTTAATATCTCGAATAAAAATAATACATTTATTATTTTCGTCACGAAATGATTATCGTATATTTTTCTACGAGTTCAAAAATAATATATTATATTATTTTCCTAGCCATTATATTAATGGAACAAAACACACGAATACTTATTAATTAATATTATTCGTTATTAACGTTCGACACGTAACGCACTCATCTTATTTATTTAGAAATCTATATTCCCGTAGACACGTTCGTCTACTCATTGATCCTTAGAATGTTTTAAGACGTTCTAATCTTCCGTGTCGTCATCACAAATCTCATATGTCCCTAACTTATGTGTTTATGATTCTTGGGCATATGTAAGTAGTGCAGGCTAACACTTGAGGTTCTAAATCTCATACTTGTGTGATACTACCTACTACGCAACGCAGGTGTCACGGCCCCTTTTTACTTATTTTCCTATTGGGGGAGAAACATGCTTACAAACAAACATCATTTTACTTGTTTTCCTGTTGAGAAGAAACATGCATACTCACAAACATTATTTTACTTGTTTTCCCGTTGGGGAGAAACATGCATACACAAACGGTATTTTACTTGTTTTCCCGTTGGGGAGAAAAATGTGCACAAACAAACATCATTTTACTTGTTTCCCGTTGGGGAGAAACATGCGTACGAACAGACATTCGTTACTTGTCTTCCAGCCAGGGAGAGACACACACAAACGGACAGGGATCACATAGTATTTCACTACCACTTGTGTACTTAAGCGTAAACTCTATCATGAAAGTCCTCACATTGAACCGTTTAAATATGAAGAATAGCGAGGTATGTTGAGTAGTACTACTGGGTTTGACAAACCCCACCCGCGTTAGTCGCACTAACTCGATTGGAGGTTGAACGGGTGTAATATTGACCTAAAAATGCACCATGGTTGATAGACCTGGTGGGAGGTATTCAAACATAAACTGTCAGTCTATGGTTGTGAGCGCTTAGAGTAACTTATACATTGTCTAACTAGCAATAGGTGTGGCTTACGTATGTGGAACCAGCAACACTCAAACAGTTTATTTACATACAAACCTGTGAACTCACCAACCTCGTGTTGACACTTTTTCTTACATGTTTCTCAGGTCACTTTGGCACAGGTTGCAAACTTAGGTCATGCATGGAGTCCTACTGTCATATCATTCATTTCAAACATTTTAAACAGTTTTACTTATTTACATTAATTGACGCTTGTTGAGTGTAATTACTTTTGACTTCATTCTAATGTTTACGTTTTTGCAATTAACTCTTAACATTTTTGTTATGGCTTTTTAAGTCTCATATAGAGTCATTTGATGTAACCAATGACTGAGATCCTGGTGTGTCACCTTCCAAACGGTAAAACTCCATTAGTGGAATTTGGGGGTGTGACACTAGGTGACTTGCTCGGTGTCCCTTTGTTCGCAAGCTACAATTTAACAAAATAATATGGTTGTAAATATTGATATACTAAAATATATTATAATATATAAACAAAAATATACCCTTATTGCGTATCTTGGCCACTAAACGATTTGATGAAACAAATGTTTAACCAATTGAACTTCACTCGTTTTTGTTACATTGTAGAGGTCCAAGTTCATATGTATATCAATGATACCATTCACCGAAACCTTCACACAACCCTCCATTATTGGGATACAATGTAGAACCGCACCCGTGCTTGGCCATGCCACACCGTCAGCCACCTTCACTAGCGAGTCACCCACATTTATTAGCAACTCACATTGGGTGTAAATTTGCAAAACCATTCATCAAACTATAAATCCGCTAACTATATATATATAACATTTTTTAGCAAACTATATATATATATATATTACCTTGATAGGTGGATAGTCGACCGGTCCATCAGACCTCGTGTCTACCTGTGGTACCGAGTTTGTATCATGGTTCACATTTTTAAACAATCCTCTATGAACCTTAGTATAACCTGTAAACTCAATATGACCACCAAGTCAATTACAATAACTCATGATATATACATATATACATATATACATTGTCATTACCTATGATCCCGGATGCAGTCCGTGATCGCCCCCCATGCTCGGGTCCATCAACTCGAACTATCGGGTCTTCCTTATATTTAGAATAACTCCCATAGGCTATCATACTTTTCTCCGTATGTGTCACAACCCATTCGGCGACGGAATCACCGAACGTGACGTGTAGGATTGTTCAAAGGCATCGTGGCACTATTGTTGAAATATAAATTTAACTGATTTCATTAAACTAAGAATTTCAAATACAATTGTTTCAATTAAAGGAAATACATTGATAAACAAAAGACAAAAATATTTAAATTTGATATCTAAGGCAAAGTCCCTAGATTTTGTTTCCATGGTAGCATCAAACATCTCCTGAAAACATGTAAAATAATATTTGATCAACAATAAAGTTGGTGAGTTCATACAAGTTTCATACATATAATAATCATGTTTAAAGCAACAATTCACATGCATAGACATACTTTACTAATGTTCATACAATTTGTAATGATATAGTTCAAACCTATTGTTGACATAGCATACCTAGCATCCAAAGAATACTAGTCGAATAAATAACATAACAAGATCGGGGGCTCCATAAAGGTAACGAAAAGCCGACGGGTGTCAATCCTATAGCGCTACACTTGTTAAGTGCGGTTTTGCAAGAATTAATGAACTATTGTATTAACAAGTTGTATTTAAGCATGTAGTCAAGTTGTTGTCACATGAGCATGTTAATGAATTGTGTTTGAATAAAGTGTGAATCTTGTAGTGTATGGGTTTTGAATATGTACATGTTTTCAAGTCCCAAAGTGCAAAAATGTAAAAGGGGCAAGTATGAAACTCACGGTTTGGCGTGGTAACGAAAGGATGAACGGGAAGGTGAAGAGTCGGGAATGCCGGTTAACCTAAAAGGTAACGTAGGCATAAGTTCGATGGAGAAGAAATAATAAATAATATATATGTATAATAGTATCAAGTTGGTCATGCATCGCCGACGGCGGACCGAAACACAAACCCCTAACTTAGTTAGGAATTCGGATGGTCAAAAGTTAGTATAGTTAGTAATATACCACTTGAAGTGGCCAAGAGAAAGGTTGGGAAATCCACAAACCTTGTTAGATTTATTTATAATATTTATGTATAGGATTTGAACACCTTGTGGCTATTGGATGTCTTATGGTAGATGAACCTATGTTCATCTACTTCATCCAAATACCTTAGCACAAGGCTTCCATCATAGAATTTTGATGGAGGCTTGGTTTGGTTTTACCACAACTAGATGTAAAATATCCAAACAAGAACATGAAGAAGAAGAAATGTTAGTTGAAAGACCACAACTTGGACCTCAAATGGTGACTTATCTTAGATGTTTACCAAGGTAAACAAATGATAAGATGCTAGAGGTTTATCCAAGAGGGTGAAGGAAGAATTGTTAAGAAAAAAAAAAGGAAGCAACTTGAAGAAAAATAAGGTTTTTACCTTATAAAATTCTGCCAAAAATCTTGGAAGAAATGGAGCACTTGGAGAGATTTGTGAGAGAATTTGGAGGGTGTAAGGGTGGAGGAGTGAAAGGGAGTGGGTATTTATAAGTGTGGATTAGGGTTTGGGGTATTAAATGAGTTAGTTGGGAGTTAGTGGTTGAAAGGGAGGTGATTCTTTTTTTTTAAAAGAAAAAAATGAAATAATAATAATAATAATAGTACTAATGATAATAATGATAATAATACTACTACTAATAATAATAATAATAAACCGAGCGTGTATGAACGTGAAACGAGAATATAAATGTAAAAAAAGTAAAACGCGTGTTTGTAATATATAATTTTGTAATATTGCACGTATGATGTTGTCTTGCGTATGTATAAATGTAATGTATGTTGTAAACATGTAATTGAATAAATCCAATAAATTCATTGATCATAAGTCTCGGGTTACAATGGATTCAAAAATGAAAGTACAAGGGTACAGAATGTAAATAAACGATGATGTGGAAAGTACGGATATTACGGTCTCCCCGACTTTAGAAAATTTCGTCCCGAAATTTCTTTCATGCGGAAGACTCTGAAAAAAGATGCGGGTACTTGGCTTTCATTTGGTCTTCACGTTCCCAAGTGAATTCTGCACCACATTTTCCTTCCCAACGTACCTTAATGATTGGAATACGACTACGCTTGAGTTGTTTGACTTCACGGTCCATTATCTCAACAGGTTTCTCGACAAAGTGCATTGTTGGGTCGATCTGAACGTCTTCAAGTGGAACTTGGAGATCTTCATTTGATAAGCACTTTCTCAAGTTAGAGACGTGGAAGGTGGGGTGGATGTTGCTAAGCTCGGTAGGGAGATCAAGTTTGTATGCAACATAACCGACTTTCTCGAAAATCTTGAAAGGACCAACATAACGTGGGGATAGTTTTCCTCGCTTCCCGAAGCGAAATACTCCTTTCCAAGGTGAAACCTTAAGGAAAACGAAATCTCCGACTTCGAAAGTAACCGCGTTGCGCTTTCGGTCGGCGTAACTCTTTTGTCGACTCCGAGCGGTACGTAGGTTGTCACGAATTTTGAGGATCTTGTCTGTGGTCTCTTGGATTAACTCGGGTATGGTAATTTGTGTTTCGCCGATCTCGGTCCAACAAACGGGTGACCGACATTTTCGACCATAAAGTGCCTCAAATGGAGCCATGCCGATGCTGGTATGGTAACTATTGTTGTAAGAGAACTCGATCAAAGGCAAGTGCACGTCCCAATTACCACCGAAATCAATGACACACGATCGAAGCATATCCTCGAGAGTTTGGATAGTACGTTCAGTCTGACCATCCGTTTGAGGGTGGTAAGCCGTACAAAGATTGAGTTGAGTACTCATGGCTTCATTTAAGGATTCCCAAAAACGGGAGGTGAAACGACTGTCACGATCGGATATGATGTCCAAAGGAACACCATGACGACTAACGATTTCCGCGATGTAGATTTGAGCTAGCCTTGCAACGGGGTAGCTCTCGCGGATGGGAATGAAGTGAGCAGATTTGGTGAGACGATCGATGATAACCCAAACGGAATCATGACGAGAGGATGTCAATGGGAGTTTGGTAATGAAATCCATAGCAATGCTCTCCCATTTCCGAACTGGAATCTCCGGTTGCACGAGCAAACCGGATGGGCGTTGGTGCTCGGCTTTCACTCTAGCGCAAGTATTACACTTCGACACGTAGAGCGCGATATCCTTTTTCATACCGGGCCACCAGTAGATAGAACGCAGATCCCTGTACATTTTGTCTGTACCAGGGTGGACCGAATACCGAGACTTGTGAGCCTCATGCATGATGGAAGAACGAAGATCGGAACGATTGGGAACCCAAACACGATTCATGAAATAAAGTAAACCGTTGGGTTTGGTCTCGAGTTGGTGTTCGACACCACAAGACATTTCGTTGTACATGTCGCCTTCGGTGACCGAAAGATGTTGGGATTCACAAATACGAACATGGATGTCGGGTTGCATACGAGCACAAAGGAACTTCACATGGTGCTTTCGGCTGAGGGCATCGGCAACGACGCTCGCTTTACCGGGATGATAGCGAATTTCGCATTCGTAATCTTTGATTGTTTCAATCCCTCGGCGTTGGCGCATGTTTAGATCCTTTTGGTTATGAAGATGTTGGAGACTCTTGTGATCTGTGAAGACCACGCATTTGGTACAGTAAAGGTAGTGTCTCCAAAGCTTGAGAGCAAAGACGACGGCGGTGAGTTCAAGATCATGAGTCGTGTAATTCTTCTCATGGATCTTGAGTTGACGGGATGCGTAAGCGATGACCTTGCCTCGTTGCATGAGAACACAACCGAGACCAATGTTAGAGGCGTCGTAATACACCACGAAGTCATCGTTTCCGTCGGGAAGAGTAAGGATCGGAGCATTGCAAAGCTTATCCTTAAGTGTTTGGAAAGCTTCCTCTTCATTAGGGCCCCACTCGTAGGGTTTCCCTTTTTGAGTTAATGCGGTGAGAGGAACGGAGATCTTGGAAAAGTTGGCGATGAAACGACGGTAATAGCCCGCAAGACCAAGGAATGAGCGGACTTCGGTAGCAGATTTCGGAGTAATCCAGTTCTTGACTGCTTCGATTTTGGCTGGATCCACATGGATACCCTTATCACTAATAATGTGTCCCAAAAATTGGACTTCATTAAGCCAAAATTCACACTTGGAGAATTTGGCGTAAAGTTGTTCTTTTCTTAGTAACTCCAATATTAAGCGAAGGTGTTCCTCGTGGGCGGATCGGGATTTGGAATAGATGAGAATGTCATCAATGAAGACGATTACGCATTTGTCCAAATACGGTTTGCACACTTAGTTCATGAGATCCATGAAAACCGCGGGTGCATTGGTTAGCCGGAAAGGCATCACCATAAATTCGTAGTGTCCGTATCGGGTTCAAAATGCGGTTTTGGGAATGTCGTCCTCATGAACACGAAGTTGATGATATCCCGAACGGAGATCGATCTTGGAAAAACAAGACGCACCTTGGAGTTGGTCGAAAAGATCGTCGATGCGAGGCAAAGGATACCGATTCTTGATAGTGAGTTTGTTAAGCTCACGATAATTGATGCACATGCGGAACGATCCGTCTTTCTTTTTAACGAATAAAACGGGAGCGCCCCACGGGGATGAACTCGGACGAATGAAACCCTTGTCGGCTAACTCTTGAAGTTGACCGGCAAGTTCTTGCATCTCGGAGGGTGCAAGGCGGTAAGGAGCTTTGGCAATCGGAGTCGTACCGGGCATGAGATCAATTCGGAATTCGACCTCACGGGATGGAGGAAGACCGGGTAGGTCCTCGGGAAAGACTTCGGGGAAATCACAAATGATGGGAATGTCTTTTACACCTTTGCCCTTTTCTTTCTTTTTCACTACTTGGGCCAAAAAGGCCACATAGTTCTTTAGTAAATATTTTTGGGCTTTGGTGCAGGACATGAGTTTGAGTCCACCGGATGGCCTTTCGCCATGGATTTGCAAAACTTGACCGGATGGAAGGGGAATACGGATGAATTTCTCAAAGCAAACGACTTCGGCATGGTTCTTGGCAAGCCAATCCATGCCTACTATGACATCAAAACTCCCCAATTGCATGGGTATGAGATCGATCGAGAAGGGATGACCATTAAGGTCGAGAGTACAATCGAGGATAATCATGTCACAAAAGGTGGATTTTTCGTCCGCGATTTCGATAGTGAAGGAGTTCTCTAACTTAGATCGGGTCTTAGCTAACATAAGTTCAAATTCTAGCGATACGAAACTTTTATCCGCACCGGTATCAAATAAAACAGAAGCATACCGACCTTTGATAGGAAACATACCGTTCACCACGTCGTTATCAGTTTGTGCCTGCGCCGCATTGATGTTGTAAGCACGGCCTCTTGGGTTTGTGGGTTGGTTTTGGTTGGGTGGTTGGTTGCGGTTGTTGTTGTTGGTGGGGTTGTTGTTGTGGTGGTGTTGGTTTTGGTTTTGTGGGCATTGTGGGCTTATGTGGTTTGGATCACCACAACGGTAGCAAGCCCGACCATTTGTGATGGCCGGTGGGTTTCGGTTTGGTGGGGGAGCTTGGGTGTTTTGGGGTTGTTGTGGGTTGCGGCATAGGTTGGCAAGGTGTCCGAATTTGCCACACGAGGTGCATTTTCGGCATGGGAGGTTGTTTGGGTGGTGGTATTGGCAAGTGTTGCATAATGGGTAAGATCCACCATACGGTTTCTTTTGGGGTGTCGGGTCTTGGTTCATCGGCACTTGGTTAACGGGGGTGACAACCGCATAGTTCCGGGCTTGGGACTTGCGCTTTTTGTTGTTTTGGTGAGTAGGGGTTTTGGCGGGTTTTGGTTCGGTGACTTTGGGTTCGGTGGGCTCAACGGTGGCTTGGGTGGCGTGCTTCTTGGTGCCCCGAATGGTTAAAGTACCATCCTGAACACGGTTTCGGGAGAAAGCGGCCGTAAGGCGCATGGCCTTGGCGAGGTTGGTGGGTTCGGCGGCGGCGACCGTGTCCTTGATGACGGACGGGAGGCCTTGTATGTACTTGGCCACGGATCGCTCTATGGTGTCAACTTGGCGAGGCGCAAGGACGGAGAGTTGTTGGAAGCGGAGGTTGTAGGCAGCATTGTCACCGCTGTCCTGTTTGAGGGTGAAAAACTCCTCCTCGAGTGCTTGCAACTCGTGGGGAGGGCAGTACTCCTCGTGCATAAACGCTTTGAGTTCCTTCCAAGACAGGGTGACGATCTCCTCATCGAGCTCCTTCTCGCTATCCCACCAAGCGAGGGCTTGCTCTTTGAAGAGGCTAGCGGCGTAGCGAGTCCGGAGGTGGTCCGGGGTCTCGCTTACCGAGAAGGTGTTTTCCATGCTCGCAAACCAGCTAAGGAGCTTGGTTGCACCTTCGAGTCCCGTGAAAGATTCGGGACGACAAGCAAGGAAGGTTCGGTAGTGTTGGGCGTGGGAGTTGGGAGTTTCGGTGTTGGATTCGACCGATCCGTTGGGGGTGAGGTTGTGGATGAGGCCAGGGATGACTTGGGCCATTTGCTTGGCCACGAGTGCGGCCAAACGCTTGTCCCTCTTGTTGTTCCTGGCGGTAGCAGAGTGGCGAGATGAAGACATCTACAAAAGGGGGTTGTGAGACTTAGATCAATGGTTTTGCATAAAAATTGTTGTCATATGAGTATGTAAATTTCACGTATGGCACAAGTAATCAAGTAATTTCATGTAATAGCACGTTTGGTCATGGGAATCATGTATGGAAATGGTGTATATAACAAACATGTGACGATGAAAGAGCATAAATTTAATTGGTTCTCGAATGTATTAGCGTTTTGAAGTTAGTAAGGCGAGTAGCGAAAAGCGAACGTCCACGAGATCGAACCGAGTTAGTATAATAATAGTAGTGAAAATAGTTTATATATAAAAGAGAGGCTTGTTTGTAAAAAGTTGGAGTGTCTCGTTAGCTCGGCTCTTGAATTAACGAAAACGTCGACTAACCCAAGTGGTCAAACCTTCTATTGAGTTCGGGAAACACGTTTTGGCCTAATAGATAAAATACTCTCGCCGGTAATTCGGTTAACGGTATTTTACCCTTCCGGTTACTACGTGTCCCTAGTCAATAGCAAAGCCAAGACTTTGGCGAGATTGAAAATTTTAAGAGTGGAACTAATCACCAAATTATGGGTTTCACTCCTAGTTTGGTGGTGTCGTTCCGTTTTGTATAGGGTTGGTGCCTTAACCGTTTGAGATAGGAAATCACTCCTAACTTTAACGGTCAGGTTTCTCAAGAGTGTTTGTGAGTGGAATTCTTTTACCGTCAAGGTGAGGTTTTCACACCTAACTTGATGGTAAATTCCTAAGTCTTAGGCGGAGTGAAACTTATCACCGAATGAGGAATTACCCTCTTTTGGTGAGTTCGTTTCTTTGGTGAAATATGAGTGTCTTGATGTCTTGAAATCCATGACGGTGTATTTAGTCCAAAGAATAAGTAAGAAGTAAAGGTGGTAGAACAAGCGTATTAAGAGTCATAAGGAATGGTCTAAAACGGGTCCTTAGTTATAGGCTAGGTCAAATAAGCAATTTTCCTAATTCCCTATAACCACGGCTCTGATACCAATCTGTCACAACCCATTCGGCGGCGGAATCACCGAACGTGACGTGTAGGATTGTTCAAAGGCATCGTGGCACTATTGTTGAAATATAAATTTAACTGATTTCATTAAACTAAGAATTTCAAATACAATTGTTTCAATTAAATGAAATACATTGATAAACAAAAGACAAAAATATTTAAATTTGATATCTAAGGCAAAGTCCCTAGATTCCGTTTCCATGGTAGCATCAAACATCTCCTGAAAACATGTAAAATAATATTTGATCAACAATAAAGTTGGTGAGTTCATACAAGTTTCATACATATAATAATCATGTTTAAAGCAACAATTCACATGCATAGACATACTTTACTAATGTTCATACAATTTGTAATGATATAGTTCAAACCTATTGTTGACATAGCATACCTAGCATCCAAAGAATACTAGTCGAATAAATAACATAACAAGATCGGGGGCTCCATAAAGGTAACGAAAAGCCGACGGGTGTCAATCCTATAGCGCTACACTTGTTAAGTGCGGTTTTACAAGAATTAATGAACTATTGTATTAACAAGTTGTATTTAAGCATGTAGTCAAGTTGTTGTCACATGAGCATGTTAATGAATTGTGTTTGAATAAAGTGTGAATCTTGTAGTGTATGGGTTTTGAATATGTACATGTTTTCAAGTCCCGAAGTGCAAAAATGTAAAAGGGGCAAGTATGAAACTCACGGTTTGGCGTGGTAACGAAAGGATGAATGGGAAGGTGAAGAGTCGGGAATGCCGGTTAACCTAAAAGGTAACGTAGGCATAAGTTCGATGGAGAAGAAATAATAAATAATATATATGTATAATAGTATCAAGTTGGTCATGCATCGCCGACGGCGGACCGAAACACAAACCCCTAACTTAGTTAGGAATTCGGATGGTCAAAAGTTAGTATAGTTAGTAATATACCACTTGAAGTGGCCAAGAGAAAGGTTGGGAAATCCACAAACCTTATTAGATTTATTTATAATATTTATGTATAGGATTTGAACACCTTGTGGCTATTGGATGTCTTATGGTAGATGAACCTATGTTCATCTACTTCATCCAAATACCTTAGCACAAGGCTTCCATCATAGAATTTTGATGGAGGCTTGGTTTGGTTTTACCACAACTAGATGTAAAATATCCAAACAAGAACATGAAGAAGAAGAAATGTTAGTTGAAAGACCACAACTTGGACCCCAAATGGTGACTTATCTTAGATGTTTACCAAGGTAAACAAATGATAAGATCCTAGAGGTTTATCCAAGAGGGTGAAGGAAGAATTGTTAAGAAAAAAAAAAGAAAGAAACTTGAAGAAAAATAAGGTTTTTACCTTATAAAATTCTGCCAAAAATCTTGGAAGAAATGGAGCACTTGGAGAGATTTGTGAGAGAATTTGGAGGGTGTAAGGGTGGAGGAGTGAAAGTGAGTGGGTATTTATAAGTGTGGATTAGGGTTTAGGGTATTAAATGAGTTAGTTGGGAGTTGGTGGTTGAAAGGGAGGTGATTCTTTTTTTTTTAAAGAAAAAAATGAAATAATAATAATAATAGTACTAATGATAATAATGATAATAATACTACTACTAATAATAATAATAATAAACCGAGCGTGTATGGACGTGAAACGAGAATATAAATGTAAAAAAAGTAAAACGCGTGTTTGTAATATATAATTTTGTAATATTGCACGTATGATGTTGTCTTGCATATGTATAAATGTAATGTATATTGTAAACATGTAATTGAATAAATCCAATAAATTCATTGATCATAAGTCTCGGGTTACAATGGATTCAAAAATGAAAGTACAAGGGTACAAAATGTAAATAAACGATGATGTGGAAAGTACGGATATTACAGTATGGTACTATAAAAAGTATTTGTTAAAACATTCGACTATAATATTAACAAATCAATCTAAACTATACATAATTATATAACACAATCATTTACCAAAGCACCACCCTTCTGAAATGTATCATCATCAAGTTCATACATCTTGGTTTCTTTGTTTATTTTGGCATAGCCCATTAAATATAGCTTAGAACGTGGGTTTTGTAGACCTTTAAGTTCTTCGTAGCTTGATTCAAGTTGAGGCCATATAAAACCTTTCTTTCATTTCAAACCACTACACCCATCTCGTCCTAGACAGAGCACATGTTTCCTCTTGGCACTGCTACCTTTTGCTTTCTCCCTTTTTGCCTTCACACAAATCAGCAAACTATTACTAATTATTTGGAAACATATACATATAATAATAATAAACAATTAAAAAATATCTTAAATTCCTCGCTAGTCCTTTGTTTGACAAACTCTTCCCAATGTTCACATTCGATAAATGGATATTTTTCCCAAGCTTTCTGGCCATTGGGCTTTGGATTATATATATATTTTGTAGGAAGCCTAGATCTAAAGTCTGTGCCAAGTTTTACAGCCCACTTCTTCATATACGCTTTCGAGGCATCAGTCTCAATTATCCAAAATTTCTAAAATTATAAAACACTAAGTTAGAAATAATAATTAATTTATAAGTAGTTTATATTTCTAATAAGTTTAAATATAATATGTACCTTTATTTCTAACCATAGATCATCAAAATCCGTGTCCTCAAATTTGCACATCTGAATATTACATTGAAATGTATGTTGAACCATCATCTTATAGTATGAGTTAAAATAGGCAACTATTTTCGGTTCACTAAACGGCTGATTATTTTCATCGAATTTAATATTTTTCTTGTCCTCAGGAATCTTCTTTGAAAAAACACCAATCCCGTGTTTGGCTTTGTCCGACATACTTTTTCCCGACATACTTGTACCTATGGTGAGTGAAAGTCAAATACACATATACCTACTACATCAGCCCTAACAACAATAAGCATAATCCACCAAAACAAACAATTCAGATCACACTTTTAACTCAATATAAATGCACAAAAAAGAGTAAAATCAAAACTAAATAGCCATTGATTAATATCATAATTAACTTTTTCTTGAATGAAAACACAATTCAGTTGTACATTAAAGCCAATACCAGCATACAAGACTAAATACCCACATGAAAGTTGGGTCCTATCTATTTAAAGTTTCTAACATGTTTTTCTTACTTTGATTGTGGATATGGTGACAATATTGGAAGCTCAGATTGTGGACATGATTTCCACACTGATTGCATCAAACAATTGCTGTCACAGAAAATATCTGCCCCATTTGCAAGATGACTAGTTTGGCTCCTTACAATTTAATAATACACTAAATAATGAAATCTAACATATAATAATCATAATCCGACAAACTAAACTTTTATATCAAGGACCACATTCACAATAAACAACATTTGGGACCACAATCCATAAAGACATCCGGGGCCACATGGTGCAAACATATATATAGAATCATGAAACTAAAAGCATAAATTAAACATCACCTTGCAATGGTGATGAAGAGGAGGGGGTTTGGGGCTTGTGGTGGAGAGGACAGATGCGATTGGTGAAGAAGAGGAGGGGGCAGCGGCTGTAGTGAGGAGGGTGGGGTTGAGGTGGGTTTAGAGGCGACGGAGTAGAGGGGGTAGAGGAGGGGACAGAGAAGAGGGGGTGGAGGAGGAGATGTTGAAGAAGAGGATGGTGGTTATGGTGAATGGTGAATGTGTCGATGTTTTTGGATTTTGGGATTAGGGTTGTGTTGGAGTGGTGAAAATTTTAGGGGGGAAATTGAAACAGGTGGAGGGAACTATTAAAGGTGAAATTTTTGGTGTGAAAGACCCATTTACAAACCGTAGCAGCCCACCACACTTCAAAATTGACATTTATGGTCAAAGAAGTCAATCCGGGAATGTAAATTGACACAGAACTAGGTAAAGAATCAAATGAAAAATGGGATGCTATAAATGAACCTACAATAGCAACAAAAACTATTATAAAAATTGTTTTTACTTCATCTTGGTTTGAGGAATGACTTGTTTGACCATGGAAGTCAAATCACCTGGTAAAATAAATAAAATAAAATTATTTTACACTAGGTAAAATAAAATTATATTAATAAATTAACTATTATATTTAAAAAAAATAAGAATACATTATATTAGAGGTGTTTACGGTTCGGTTTAAAACCGTGAAACCGGTCGTCATCATGATCGGTTTTTTTATTAACTTTCTGTCGGTCGGTTTTCAAAATTTTTTATTAACTTTCGGTCGGTTTGACAAAAAACGATCAAAACCGGACCGTGAACACCCCTACGTTATATTAATAAATTGACTATATCAAACCTTAATCAACATAAATCCCATCGATGTCATCACGTAAGTATGCGGTGCGCTTAATGTTGTCATAATTAACCGGTTCAATATGAAACGAAAATGGAGGTAGATCATCAAAGTGGTCGTATTCCTCCTCGTTAATTACATTATCAACACCCATAATACGTCGTTTACCTTGTAATACAATGTGGTATCTTGGTTTGCTCGGATTTTTGACAAAGAAAACTTGTGTGGCATGTTTTGCCAAAACGAATGGTTCAGATTTATAACCATCAGTTGTAAGGTCGACAAGTGTAAAACCATATTTGTCAACCTGTACTCCTGTAGTGTTATTCACCCACTTACATTTGAACAAAGGAATAGTGAAATCACGATAGTCCATTTCCCAAATTTATTGAATAACACCGTAATAAGAATCTTTGGCAATTTTTATCATTCTATCATGACGTCGTCTGTTGAACTCGGTCGTTGATGCTATTACTGTAACTCCACTATTTTGCACGGCACTTTTTTTATCTTGATCGCTAGTGTAAAATGTATAACCATTAATGTCGTACCCTTGAGAAGATTTAACTCTATAATCTGGACCTCGTCCTAACCTTTTCACAGTTTAATCAACATTAGTTTTTGTTACCTTCATTTTCATCCACTTCGATAGCTCTTTGTTTTGAGTGTTTATGTACCACACATCCTCCTTACCCGGGTATGTCGACCGTAACATATCCATGTGTTCATTAACATATGGAGCAAGACATGTCATGTGTTTTAGGACCACTAAATGTGCATGTTGTACGTTTTCACGAGATGGCATGAATGTTTTGATACCAACTACTGCATGACCCTCAAGTCGACCCGAATGACGAGTTTTAGGAACACCAACGCTTTCGAAACCCTCCATATAGCTTGTGAAAAAGAAATTGTTATATTGTAAGTTAACACTAATATATGTAATATTATTGATATCATTACCTTGGCAGAACTCAATCACCTCTTCTGAAGTATACCCTTCAACAATACTTCCCTCAGGTCGATTACGGTTTCTTACATAACCTTTCAAGACACCCATATATCTTTCAAAAGGGTACATGTATCGTAAGAATACAGGACCGCAAGCCTTAATCTCTTGTACGATATGAGATACTAGGTGAACCATTATATCAAAAAATGATGGTGGAAAGTACATCTCTAGCTCACAAAGGGTAACATGAATGTCTTTCTGCCATTGTTCCAACTCTTCTACATCTATAACCTTTGAGTGAATGTTGTTAAAAAACAAACAAAGCTTTGTGATTGTTTGTCAAACGTTATCCGGTAACAATCCATGAATTGCGATAGGAATCATATGTGTCATCAAAATATGACAATCATGAGACTTCATTCCAAGAAATTTACAATCTGTCATCGACACCAATCTTTTAATGTTTGCAGAATAAGTTGATGGAACCTTAATATCATGTAAACATTGACAAAACTGCCTTTTTTCTTCTTTTGTTGTATTATAAAAGCATGTGGTAGATAAATACGGTCGCCACTTTGTTCTGGTGCAAGATCTTTACGTATATTCAAAAGTACCATGTCTTTTCGGACATTAATTCCATCTTTAGTTTTACCCGTAATATTTAGTAATAAGCCTAACAAGCTGTCGCATACATTTCTTTCTATATGCATAACATCTAGACAATGCCTAACATGTAAATTTCTCCAGTAAGGTAAATCCCAAAATATTGATTTTTTTTCCAGATGGCTCCTTTCTCAACACGAGATCTTTTTCCTAACACAGTATTTATATTTTCAACTCATGAAAATGCATCGAACCTTGTCCTCACCGTTCCGGTCTCGATCTCTCCGTTAAAATCATCCTTTTTCTTCCTAAAATTGTGACCCTTCGGAAGGAATCTTCGATGTCCCATGTATACCGTTTTTTTGCAATTTTTCAACCATATCGAGCTTGTCTCATCTTCACAAACAGGACAAGCTTTCTTACCCTTCGTACTGTATCCTGACAAGCTACCATATGCCGGAAAATCATTTATATTACAGAAAATCATGGCATGCAATTGAAAGTGTTCTCTCTCATAAGCATCGTATACGTTTACACCCGAATCCCAAAGTGTTTTTAAGTCATCAATCAAAGGAGATAAGTACACATCAATATTATTACCAGGTTGTCTCGAACCTTGAATCAATAATGACATCATAATGTATTTCCGTTTCATGCATAACCACGGTGTAATATTGTAGATGCATAAAATAACTGGCCATGTACTATGACGACTGCTCATGTTCCCGAAAGGATTGATCCCGTTTGAACTAAGCCCAAATCGTATGTTTCTTGTCTCCTTCCCGAATTCAGGATACTTGTTATCAATGGTTCTCCCTGGGGTGAATCTGCCACATGTCTTAGTTTTCCGTCAACTACACGTTCATCTGAATGCCAACGTAATAACTTTGCTTCTTTTCCGTTTGAAAATAACCTTTTTAGTCTTGGTATAATAGGGAGATACCACAATATTTTAGCCGGCGGTCGATTTTTTGTCACCTCATCAACTTCATTCGAATCTTTTATCTGTTTATACCTCGATGCACCGCACACAACACACTTATGTTCATTTTCATATTTCTTTCTATACAATATACAATCATTCGGACATGCATGTATTCTTTCGACTTCCAATCCCATCGGACACATCAACTTTTTTGCTTGGTATGTCGAAATTGATAATTCATTGTCTTCTCGAAGCATGTCATGCAAAAGCACTAATAGATTTGTGAAACTTTTATTTCTCCATCCATTTTTTTGACTTTAAGTTAAACAACTTCAACACTGCATCAAGTTTCTTAAATCTAGAACCGGTATATAACGGTTTTTCAGCATCTTCAAATAGGTGTTGTAAATTTTCTTTTTCGACATCACCCATATTAGTCTCTATGTCATGTAACATTTCATTTAAATTATCAGTGGGATCATTTGAATGGTCATCATTGTCATCATGGTATAATGGTTCGTTGTTGTATGTACCATCATTAGTGGTCGACGACGTGCTAAAATCAGCTAGTGATTCTCCATGCCTTGACCAACAATTGTATCTAGGCATAAAACCATTTTCGAACAAATGTAACTCCATTTCATCGGTACCTTTATAATATCTAAAGTTTTGACATACGGAACAAGGACAACAAACCGACCGACGTCCTTTGTTCACGCGATTTGATTCGGCAGCCGTAATAAAACTTCGAACACCCACCGCATAAGTTTCGGATACACGCGAAGTTTTGTACATCCAATTATCACGATCCATCTGGAAATTAAAATAAACAAACAATTGATGTTAATGTTGTAAACCGGTGCTGTAAGGCGGTGGATCCTAACCCACTTTTTGAATATTCTATCTCATATATATACATTTTAATATGTTAACTGTTTAAGGAAAAATTGACAGCATTTCCTCTTAACTCCCCAAGTATGCGTATATAAAACACAAACTCGAAGGAGTACGAGGAAAAAACTACTGATTTTCTCTTAAATAGTCAACTTGTTAAAATGTATACACGTCCTAATGAGATAAAATATTCAAAAAGTAGTCCCAAAGGGGACAATCCAAAATTTATACCTATTAGATAAATTTTAGACGGGTATTCTCTAAAGAACTATCCTAAATGTATATGTATATAGATATATAATACCTATATATATATATATATATATCACCCATACACACACACACACACATATATATATATATACATATATTATATTATTATATACATACATGATCATACATATATTTATCATATGTAAATATAGAAACACACACATCATACATACAAATATTAATATAAAGAAATAAAAAAATTAATGTAATTGATTAAAATTTTCATACCTTTGTTTGATAATTGAATGAAATATCAAAAAAAGCTTGAATACTTCAACCTTCAATGGAAAAATTGTGATAACTTTGAGATTAATGAAAGTTTTTTAAAACTTGAATGTTAATGTTAAAGGAAGAAGAAGAAGGTTAGAGAGGAAGAAAGAAGATAGATACATTTGAATTGGTCGTATGTATCTGTTAGGATACTAAATGGTCGTATGTATCTGTTAGGATAGTTACGTCAAAAAGGCAACAAAACCGCATCAAATGATAACCGCATCAAATGGCAGTCAAATGATGCGGTTTTCATAACCGCCTCAAATTGTAACCGCATCAAATGGCTTTACCAAGCCAACCGCACCTTTTGCTTTTTATTGAACCGCATCACTAGGAGACTTCTGTACTAGTGACATTAAAATATACAAGTAAAGAATGTTTTTAGAAAAACTTAATTTATATATAATTACCACCTATACAAATTTAAAATAAATATTGATTTTTACTAGCCTACAAAAAAAACTTTTTGCCGGTCTCATTATAAAGACCCATATGAACCTAGAATTAGGTTTCCGGGTTAGTTTTGCCACCATAGGTCTGCGTAGATTAGATTCTAGGCAAATTTTACCATCATTTTGGATTAGGTTAGAGCATCCCTAGCTAATAGGGATGTTTTAGATCGTTCGTAAGGGACTTGACACCAACGTGCAGAAGAGAGCGAGCGGAGAGAATGGAGGACATCGCTTCCCAAACATGCCCTTGGCCGAATCATGTGAGGGGAGAAGACAGGGAGGACGAAAAGACGGGTACGTTTTTGGTTATGAGAGCACATAATCCGAACAAGGATAACGTGCGAATTGTTTTGTCAAATTGGTGTAGATATGTAAACCTATTTGGTTTCTAGGTATTTTTAAACTGCTTTGGATTTTGGGGAGTCCGCTTCTCCTAAAAGCGGACTCTGACTTTTTAAAGTTTGAGACTGTTCCTCTCACAAGCGGATTTAAGGAAACTGACTTATGTGGTGATCGGAGATTGGAGAACGATGGAGCCCTCCTCAAGTCCGCTTGTGGAAGGAGTGACTCAAACTTGAAAAGTTAGAGTCCGTTTGTGGAAGCAGCGGACTACCCATAAACCAAAATAACTATTAAAAAAAAAGTAAACCCAGAAATCAAGTGGATTTACATATTTACACCACTTTAACAAAAAAAAATTTGACTAGCTTTGTTTTCTAGGGCTTCCGGAACCTCTTAGAACTTTAGACCATTTTACGTTTTAAACAGCCATTTAAAGCCCATTTGGATCCCTTTTGCTTAGAAAATAACATGTTGCACATGTGAAATAAGTTAGCTTTTATATGCAATAATCCCTAAACAATAATTAATATACGAAGTGTAACAAAAACAACAAATAGAAACTATAACACACTCCTGCGATTTTTTATTATATTAATCAATGCCCTGATCAAAATGCTGGTTCGATCAAGTTACACGATTGTAATAAATTATTTTGTGGTCTAAACATTTTCTTACCAAACACAAAAACAACAAAACTCATTCCTTATTATGATGAGAAACCCCAAACCCATTTGAAAGTGCATGAACACTTGGGTTGAAGGCTGAACTTCCTAGAATACCTTGTTTATATGGCAAGAATGTTTTCTTCTTCATCTCATTTGCAACCGCCCGATTAACCTTATAATGTAACTCGTGAGCCGATACTGTCCCCTTCTTCTTTGACCCCGACCCTGACTCTGACACATGTATTTTGGGCTCAACGGCTGAGTATTTCTTAAAGGGGTCGCGGTCCATGGCCCGTCCATCTGAAGCACTTCTAAACAAAAATAAGTTCCTAAAGCTCCATTTTCTTGATCCTTTAGTAGATGAAGAAGCCGAAAGTGTTGAAACCGATGAATCCAACTTAGGTTCTATGTTCTTGGTTGTTGGTGATTGTTGTTTTTCCTTTTCTTCCGGTTCTTCCCACGGGAACTCCCATCCCCTATGCGTAGAAAAAGATTGTGTTCTTCTACTTCTAGACGAAGAAAACGATGATGAACAAGTTTTTATCTCCAAAAGCTTGATTACACCGCCATCGAATAACTCTTCAGCCGGAAGTGGATCGCTAGTGAACTCTCCGCTAACATCGAATGCGAAATCTTGTTCAAGAAACTTATAAAGTGGATTGGGAACACCGGGTTTGTCCTCCCAAGCGAATGGTACCGTCACTGTTGATATGACTTCCATGGTTTTGTGTCAATGAGGAAATTAAAGAGATATGGTGGTTATTGTTATAAGGATACAGGGATGAAGGAGGGGTTGGACCGGGTCCAAGAAATCAGCCGGCTTGTTGTTTAAGTCTCTCAACAACATTAATCTTTTGCCAACAACATGTGTTGATGTCAATGATTAAACTGCTCTCAATGTCTTTTGTTGTAGACTTGCCTTTTTGGCTGTTTTGAATTTTGTCTGATTAAATGTGGAGTTTATAAATAAGTACATTTGAATCAAACAAAGTTTATATTAAAAAATATTTAAAATAGTTCATTGTAAAATTAAACATGAAGTGTCAAACTCATCACCATACTATGAATTATTTGAATAAATAAATACATTTGAATTAAACAAAGTTTATAATAAAAAAAATATTTAAAATAGTTCATTGTAAAATTAAACATGAAGTGTCAAACTCATCACCATACTTGAATTATTTGAATGGTCATGAGGATATGCATGTTGATCACTATTTTTGATATCATATAGGCATTAACTTTTACTCCTTCATATCCTATACATCTATAATCCGGCACCTATATAGTCCACACACTTATAATCCGACACATTTACAGCACACACGCCATAATCCAACACCTACGGAACCTACACTTCATAAATCCGACACCTTAACGGCCCACTAAAAAGTCAGTGCCAATCGGGCTACTTCACAGCCCGCACTCCATAAATTCGACATCTTCACAGCCCACAATCCCACAACCTGATACCTTAGTAGCCCAGACACCGATAAACCGGTACATCCATAGCACACTTAAAAGGCAATGCCCATTTTATAAAAACATTCAGTTAACTTACCTATTCTCCTGATTTTTCCTATTTGAATTACTTCGATGGAAAATCATTTACATTTAAATGATAATTTACATTTAAATGATAACTTTGACTAGCAAAAAAATGTTTAAATAGTAACCAAGTTGACTTAAAAATGCCAAGCGATCGGAAGATAACATGTGACTTAAAAAACATGAAATCACGTCTTTGAGCTTGCTTGTTAAAAGTTTAGAGGTACCAATTAATTGACATGAATACATATTCATTAAGTATTTTTTAAATTTGAGAATCCCAATAAATCCCTAATTTTATTGTATTTTTTTTATTCTATACATAATAAAAATACAAACCATAATACAAACGAGGCTTCAACTACTCTGTTTAATCTAGAATAGAACCTTAAATCTATAGAATTGTAGAAGTGAAGATTAGTTTTTTTATCATTCAATGAACATCTTGTATTTCATAAAAATTGGGATAATCCTTATGTAAAGGGCATCCTATCCAACTTTGAGGCATTAAGATACGTTTCAAACGTGGATGATTATCATAAGAGATTCCCAACATATCATAAGATTCCCGTTCTTGAAAATCCACACTTTTCCAAACCCAGAAAACAGACGGAATTCTAGGATTCCTCCTCGGGGAAAATACTTTAATCACACCTCTTCTGGTTGATCCACGTACGAACAATGATGGAATCTACTTAATGATGTCACGTTTCCAAACAATTACATAATTTATGTCAAGAAGAGACAACGTAAGTGTCAACGAAAACAAGGCTAAAACGTGTGAATTTTAGAACACGTATCATATTTTGATTGAATAGTCTTTTTTAGGTTATGGTGTAGATTTTATTAAGGGTAAGAGAAGTAATTTAAAAAATAACAATAATCAAAAGAGCATTAAGCGTTTGAAAATTCGTTCAGTCAAACTGAATATTTACATGATTTTCCCTTATTTGGAAATTAACATGTGGTTTACAAGACCAACAAGATTCACAAAGGCTTTGACGAAGGTGGGAGACAAGATTATATACAATTATGTATCATCTATCATGTCTTCTAAACCGTCTTTTTGCTTTTTGTTAGGATTGTTAGTTTTTCTTATTAACTTTCTATATAAACAATTTTTTTTTTCTAAATTACAAGTTATGGAATAAATTAAGTTTTGATAATTGAAAAAATCATTTTATTACATTATTTAAATTAATTTTTGAGTAAATTACAGATTATGTCCTTTAGGTATATAATAAATTGCAGGTTGTGTGTTTTGACTTCATTAATTACACTGAGTGTCATATTTTTAAAATTTTTGCACGTTTTATGTCCTTTCTATTAACTACGGTTATCTTTTTCTGTTAGATGGGTAGAAAATTACGTCAATTTTTTTGAAACTTTTGCGAGTTTTATGTCCTTTTTCTGTTAAATGCAAATATGAGTATTATGTTTTTAATTTTGTAATAATATTGAGTATTAAGACTAGGTTCCGTTAGTTTTTTCTATTAAGTTGAAGGGTAACTAAGTCATTTCACATATATGAGCTAATTATATAAGTTTTCATATATGAGGAACCATTGGTGTAATTAAGTCTAATTAATATAAAAAAAAACAAACCAACACCCCACTCCCCACCATTGTCTCCTTCATCCATCATCACCTGAACCCACCACTATCCGCTAGCTGCCACCTCCTCACCACCATTTCCCCTTCTCCTTCTCTCTTAAACCTCCGCCATCCACCACCACCTCGTCTGAACTCTGTCGCTGCCACTGCCACCACCCCCTTCATCATTTCTGAACTCCGTCACTGCCAACACCCCACCCATCATCTGCTCGAGAGCACGTGAAAATCCAAACCCTAATGTTTCACAAACCACATGGACTAACAATGTAATTAACTCTTAAAATATGGTTTCTAGTTATTTGATTTTCTCAATTAAACCTCACTTTATACATATTTAAAGTATTCGATTTAAAATATGTCTAATTCATCAAATATTATTTTATATAGAATTAGATATAGCATATCTTTTAGTCATGGAATCATTTTTTCTTCAACGAGACGACACTTCATGGCCTCTAAAGGGTACATGGTCTTAATTTGGCCATGACACCGATCTTTAATGGGGAAAAATCATAGAATAATAATCAAGTTTGAGAAGTTTTTCAATTAAGTCACTCTAACTTTTTTTATACCTCAAAAACCATTTAACTTTTAACTTGTGTTCCAATCTTGTGAAAAATGGAATCTTTTATAGGTTAGTGACGATGTGCCATTTTTTAAATTTTTTTTAGTTAAATACAATATGACATGGAAATTAAAAGTGATTAGGTGGTTTTTAACTTATAAAAAAATATAAAAAAGCCATAATATTTGAAAAGGAAAAAAAATCTTAAATTGAAAAAAGAACGACAATCATTATATATTTTTTTATTTTTTATTAAAAAATAAAAAATCAATAGAATTCATAATTGAAACAAGCCAACTAAAGGTGGGATTAGATTTTATTTTGAATTTTTTTTTATGTAAAAGAAATAAAAACCATTCTGATGTGATCCAAAATTACGTCTAAGAAAATGGTATAACCAACCCCACTTATGCATTTTTCGAGTTCAACAAAGAAATGGGTTTAACCAAAATAAAAAAAATTCCAGCATCAAAATAGAAAAAAATAGCAGGCATTCTTTAGTTTTTGTCAACATTAAAATAAGAAAAAAAGGTTAAAACCAATATTTTTCTTGTAAGTTAAAAGCCACCTAATCACTTTTAATTTCCATGTCATATTGTATTTAATTAAAAAAAACATGACATATCATCACTAACCTATAAAAGATTCCATTTTTCACAAGATTGGAACACAAGTTAAAGTTAAGTGGTTTTTAGGTAAAAAAAAAGTTAGAATGACTTAATTGAAACACTTATCAAACTTGGTTACTATTTTATGATTTTTTCCTATCTTTAATTATATGTTTTACTATATTTAAAGAACAATCATTGATGTTTTAAAATAGGCATGTCCGTTAAGTTATATTATATGTTGAGGCTTCATTATGTGACGGGGGTGTCACTTTATTCGACAGTTGCCGTTCAAAAAATAAAACAAATATATATATATATATATAGGGGAGAGTTTCAGAGAAAACCACATAGTTAGGCGAAAACTGAGAAAACCACTAAAAAATCAATTTTAACCAATAATATAATAATATTTATTTTTATTTATTTTTTTATCAGAGTATCAATATAATATTACATATTTTACCAAAAAATCATTTAAATATTGGCTTACGTATACGTAACCCATAGTGTTACGTATACGTAAACAGAAAATAAAAAAATTGCAGTTACGTAGACGTAACCCAAAGTATTACACATTGTTTTAGTGGTTTTCTCGGTTTTCTCCTAGCTTTATGGTTTTCTCTTGATCCCTCCCCTATATATATATATATATATATATATATATATACTAGGTTAAAATCCCGTGTATTACACGGGTTGATAAAATATAATATTATATACTTAGTAATAAAAAAGTTTTATTTTAAAAAACTCATGTATTATATAGGTTGATAAAATATAATATTATATACTAAGTAATAAAAAGTTTATATCTTTAAAAACCTTTATATTACACGGTTTGAATACACTAATTTTCATTTATATATATATATATATGTGTGTGTGTGTGTGGGAAGGATCAAGAGAAAACCACAAAGTTAGGCGAAAACCAAGAAAACCACTAAAACAATGTGTAATACTATGAGTTACGTATACCTAACCGCAATTTTTTTGTTTTCTGTTTACGTATACGTAACATTATGGGTTACGTATATGTAAGCTAATATTTAAATGATTTTTTGGTATAAATGTGTAATATTACATTGATACTTTTATAAAAAAATAAAAATAAAATTAAATAAAAAAATATATTATTATATTATTGGTTAAAATTGGTTTTTTTTGTTGGTTTTCTCGGATTCGCCTAACTATGTGGTTTTCTCTGGAACCCTCCCCTATATATATATATATATATAAGGCTAAAACCATAAAATTCAAACGTAAAATCTAAAACTTAAAAAGCTAAACCCTAAAAGCTAAGATGGTAGAGTTCGACGAGGCAGTTCCAACGCCGCTGAAATGAGCTCAATCGGAGTTCGTTTGATATCGTTTCTAAGCGTTTTGGACATTTCTTAAATTTATTAGCGAAAACCTACTTCTTATTTGAACATCCTCATATATATATATATATATATATATATAATTAGACTTATATCACTATTTAGTTAAAAACAAAAGTTACATAATGAGAAGAGATGTGTACGCGACACGTGCCATGAATGATTTTTATTTAGGGGTAACTTTAAATGATTTTTATTATATAGTATACATATAGATATAGATAAACTAAGCATCCTTATTCTAATAAATGATTTTAAAGAATGCCACATGTCGTCACCATATTTTTTCTCACCAAAATCTTTTAATTTTCTTTATTTTAAGTAAGTTTCAATTTTAAAATTTAATTATGTTAATGTTTTTATTTTTCAAAAAAAATAATATAAAATTTGAATTATAATTGTTACTTAATTAAGGAAACAACGAATTTTTTTTTGTTTTACACATTATTTTAACCTTTTTACACATTATTGTACTTTTATTTTTTCTATTAAATAACGTCATGTAATACATGGGTATATAACCTAGTTTAATAATAAAGTAAACATTTTTAAGTGAGTTATACTCTGTGACTATGCCAATAATTTCACACAGATAGTTATGAGATATATGAATATTTAATCGAATATCTATTTTCACTTGCTTGATATCTAAATATTTTTGTTATGTACGTAAATTGTACTGGTCGTGTTCGGATTGACCGACACAAATAGATTTACACATAACATGACTTAAAGGACTTTTACATTAATAGTGTCACGTAAGTTTCCTATTCATTGCATTTTAATCTATTTGTTTTACTATTTGATCGTGACATTGGTTTACATTTATTATTACAAGACTAAAGAAAATTTTTATACTACAAGCCCGTGTAGCACACGGGTCTCTAGCCTGGTGTTTAATTTACGAATTTGATAAAGAATGAAGATGAAGAGAAGAATTTAGAAATTTAATAAAAAGGACTAACTTTAGAGAAAATGATTGGAAGACCATAATTAATTAAAGATTATTAAACAATATAGGTTAAATATATGAAAACTTTCAAAATAAAGTCACAAAAATCTTTATCAGTTTTTTAATGATTCCGTGAAATTGGAATCTCACACACAAAATAGAAAGTACGATAATGTTATTAATTGTGTGTTTATCAAATTGAAAAACGAATTTGAAATTCAAAATTGACTCATATGACAAACTTGAAGGAAATTACAAGTAATGAGTTTTAAATTTGGAAAATGTTACTGAAGAGACGTAAAAGCTCCACTTTGATAATAATTCCCGAATTCAATCAAGTATAAGTTTCTGGATCCCTTTCATCTATGAGATCACCTTCTATTTATAGAGTTTTACATTCTCTTTCCCCTAACCGTATGATAGTGACAGCCTCTTTCTCATTGGTTCCTTCTTCTTGTGGGCCCTCATGGTGGTTAAGGAGTTTAGATTTCTTTCGTTTAGGCCCCTTATGTATGATCTTTTCATCATACGTCGTCAAGTCCCCTTAGTCAATTTGATTTTTCTTTATTTCTTCACAAAAAAAAAATTAAGTTGACTATAAAGGCTTTTTTTCAAAAATGAAGGGACTTAATACGTGCGGGCCACGCTTCTTTCAAACCTTCCGCACGTCCCATCCATCAGTCTCATAGCCCTTCCTAGGGCGCCGCCATCCGTCCGCCTGTCTTCTCTTCCCGTCTATAAAGGGGGGGGGGGCAGGACATTGTTGCCTTTTACTCGTCTTCCATCTTACCTTCTTGATTTCTCCTATAACCTTGTTTCTTTAATTCCTTCCGATCCTATTTAAATCTTCCGACGAATGGGTGATAACACCGACGTAGCTTTGATCCCTATCAATTGGAGCGTGGAGCGCTTCGAGAGATTGAAAACTTTATACGGAATTCCTAATAATGTGGAACCCGAGTACCCCTCTCGAGGAGGCACGGCGACCAAACCTCCTCCTGGCAAGATTACTTTATATGCTGACTTTTTCTCAGAGGCTAATTTCAGAGTTCCTATCATCTCTTTTGTTATTTATCTCCTTCAGTTCTATAAAATTCACCTTTCCCAAGTTCACCCTCTTGGTATGTGCCGTATTAGGCATTTCGAGTTCTGTTGTATCGCCTTGAAACAGGACCCTTCGGTCGCTATTTTTCATCATTTCTACAAGCTATATTTGAAAGATAGCTTGTTTTCTTTTTCTAAACGCCCCGGAGTGATTCCTCATGCCAAAGAGACCCATCAGGGATTCCGGGGTTGGAAAGAAAAGTTTTTCTATGTAAGTGCCCGGATAGCTCCTGCCAGCATGCAGATCCGGTCACTTCGATTGGCCGTGGTGGACATTCCCCCAAATCTGGATGCTTTTAAGAAAACTCCTGTTTTCTCTCTGTTGACCTCCCGTCCTGCTGACATTCAAGAGATTCCGGAACATGCCCTGGTCGGTGTTGGTATGAGCCGGAACTGGGGAAGACTTGATCGTCTCCCGATTTATTCTGTGGGCAAAGAACGTAAGTGTATGTTGCCCTACATTTCTCTTTGATATATGGCGCTTTCTCTTCTGTCGTCTTCGGCCATGGGGATCTGATGATAGCCTTTGTAAGCGTCAGTTACAATATATGGATTTAAAAATCTGGTAATTCTAGCTAACCATTTTGGCTTACTTTTAGCTAATCAGTTTAGTTAATCATTTTGGATTAATTATGTAATTAAAATTAAAATTAACAATATGAATAAATTCATATAGCTTAATTTAAAATTAAAAATTGTTATCTAAATATAAAGGGGTTAAAATTATTATAAGTATTTATACTTAATAGTTATTACTTATTAATTAAGGTTAGTTTTTTCTATTTTATATAAAAGAAAAAAAGTTACTATTATTATGACATGAGATGTGAAGAATATAATGTTTTATTATTAAGTTGAAAAATAAATTTTACTTCTCCATGAATTTCTAATTAAATGATAAATACACTAAATTTATAACATGATTGAAATAAAAATGACATCATAATAAATAATAATAATAATTCCAAACTCCAAAATTTAACAAAAAAGAAGTTTTAAATTATTTTATATAATGAAATGGGTATCTAGGAGATAAAAGATCTATGAGAATAGTAAATGAGTATAAGTGATATTTGAAGGGAAAAATAAGTAAGGATGCACCACAAATTGACAAGTGTCCCCTCAAAGTATTCTTTTATTAGATAATAAAGATTATACGTATTTTTAGTTTTTAAACTTTGTTTCATTTTTATAATAACTAGGTGGTTATACTCGCGCTTCGCGGCGGGTGTCAGGTCGATCGTTAATAAAATTTAAATGAAAACGTAGACACAACGGTAAAAATAATGTCATAAAAAAGAAACATAAAACTAAATAATAGAAAAGGAAAAAAAATTAAATATTACTGGTTCGGGTCATCGAAAACTATAAAACCGAATATAGAAACGAGTTCCGATAATACCGATACGAGCAATAATGTTATTCACTCATAATACGTTCGGCTCGTCATGGTACCACAACGGTACCGACACTCGCTATAGGCTGCGATACCAAAAGAAAAACTCGATTTCGAATACAACTCCGTTTAAAAAAATTTACCGTAATGTTGACAAAAAAAATGTAAGCAAACGCACCCTCCGTTTTTTGAAAAACGTTAACGAACGAAAATAAAATTATTAGAAAATGAAACTGGTTTAAAACGTATATTATATATATATTATGTACTTATTAATATAAAATTTGTATTTTAAAAAACTCATGGGTTACACGGGTTGATAAAATATAATTTTATATACTCGATAATAAAAAGTTTGTATTTTTAAAAACATCTATAAAAAGTCACTTTTTATGATAAGCAATATATTTCACATGTCAAACAAATTGGGTTCAACTAAAAATATTAATAAAAAGTCTTTGTAACTGTCGTTTTTTCTACAAATCATATCTTTTCTATAGTACACAAAATTATTTCACATACGAACTTCACATACATCACCATTTTTGTTTTCCCAATAGCTATTTGCATGAATTTCACACGTAAATTGTTTGAATTCAAAGTACTCCATCTTATTTTCTGTGCTACATATGCATTACCGGGGCCGGCCATGAGAATATGCGAGGTGGGCGACCGTTCATGGCCCGATTTTTTCGAGGGCCCAAAATTATAAATTATAAATTATATATATTATATATAAAAATATATTTAATATAAACTGAGATTAAAAAAGAAATTACAATTAACAATTAACTTCTGGGTTTTAACAATTACTCTATCATTTGGCCATGTTCAATTTAACAATTTTACCTAATAAAAAAATATATGGCAAAATTCAATCGGATGAATTCAATAAATGTAGGTTTTTGAATTGATTTTTTTTTAAGAAAAATCAAATCTAGTGTTGTTACAATTTTCATCATATTATTGATTTTTTTTCATATATTTAACTTTATATTTTAGATTTTTAGGGGCCCATTTTCTTTAGTGGCACAGGGCCTCTGAAATCTCAGGGACGGCTATGTGCATTACTTCTTTACTTCATGTGCAACGACATACATGAATTTCACATATGAAATCTTTTGAATTTTCAATGTACTTCATCTTCTTTATTACAACTACACGTACATCACAATATTTACATCCCATGTAACGATTTGCATGAAATTTCACATTTGATTTTTTTTAATTTTCTATGTACAAGAATAGTATAAGAATCAATTGTTTCTATTTACTTAATGTAGCGCATTCAATCATATCGGTTTTTAGGTTCTAAGCTAGCGTTGATTGGATCTGATAGGTTACCAAATGACATTTAATTGATACTAATTAGATTTAGTTTCACTAAAGTTTGTCTTCCACAGGAGGGATTCATGATGAAAAAACTTTAATTAGGTTTCGGGGCAAAGAAAGAAAGACAACTGCATCTGAGCTCGGTTACAAGCATCAATCGCGATCATCAGACTATAAATCCCTTACGAAACAATCACTATCAATGCTCTAAGAAGGTAACATTCAATGAAAGTGATGTTTTAAGATATATAACCCAAAATTATTTCATCTATCTATGCCTTGTATGTTTGGGAAGTGGCCAAATCATAAGAAGAATCAAAATTCTGTCACAAAACATATATGTAATTAATTTGTCAATTGGGATCATATACAGATTTGTATTTTCTATACAGATTTGCATCTCAGAAAACCTATAAAAAACTTTTACAACCTGATCATAATAACAATTGCCAAATAAGTATTATTTGTATAACAGGAACCTGAAATGGAACTCGTAAGGGCTAATCTGGACACGATATGAAAGTGGTTCGCTCGTTTCTCTTTCAAGACACTTCATTGCTACTTTCCCAACTTCACTAGGCAATTGAAGGCATACCCAGTCAAGAAAAGACTCCATGTCTTTAGCAAAATCAAACATATACCAATCCAACAGTTTTGGTATCATTCGCAGTTTCTTTGTGGTTGAAATCCCAACTGCAGCCTGTAAATACTCTCTTTTCGCAACTTCAAGTTCATGTTCAACTTCAGAAGCAGTGTACACTCTTACCTTCATTCCAAAATGTTTTCAGTTATTATACAAAATGATTCAAAAGAGAGCAATAATATTAGAAATGTGTCTATTCCCAGGTTCTATAGTGTTTAGGGGTGTAAACGAGCTAATTAAGCTGCTTCTGAGCTACTCAAAACTGACTTGCTAAATCTTGAATCAAAACGAGCTCAAACCTAAATTGGGTCTCATTTGATAAACAAGCTTGAGCACGAGCTTCATATACCGAGCTTAACTAGGCTCGCGGGTCTAACCGAGTTTACTATTTATATGTATATAATTTCTTTTCATTTTATTTTAATGATACATATATATATCAGAATTTGGAGATTATTCACCACAATATTTTCCTACAATACTTTCCTAGTCTATCTCCTATTTCTTTGCTATGTATTTGTGGTTGATTGTGTTTCATTTTGCTCCTATGATTCTCGTGTATTTATATAGGGGTGTTGTCTCTTGTTTTAATATAATAATAACAATTCATCTTGGCTGTCTTTGGTACCATCGATTCGTATATGGTATCAGAACGGTTAATCTCGCTCTAAGAAACGGAACCCTAATAATCACCAGTCGGCTCTCATGGCAGGTGATGAAGGTGACAAAAGCAAAGGCGGATCAAGCAAGAACGATGGTGGGCCTGATGTCAATTCGCCACTGTACATCCACCCATCGGACTACCCCAAACAACTTCATGTAAACGATTTTCTCAATGACCACAACTACACAGATTGGTCACAGGAGATGTTAAACTTTCTATTTGCAAAAAATAAAGTCGGTTTCATCGATGGGACTATGAAAAAATCTGAGAAGACACCGGCTGAGTACATGCCTTGGATGCGCTGTGACGCCATGCTAAAAGGGTGGCTCACTACGGCTATGGAGAAAGAGATAATAAGAAGCGTAAAGTACGCCGACTCAGCTTTAGAGATATGGTCGGATCTCCTTGAGAGATTTGGAAAGGAGAGCGCGCCCGGGGCTTATGGGCTCAAGCAAGCCTTGACCACAATACAACAGTCAGGAACCTGTGTCAGCCTACTACACGAGGCTACGCAGCCTTTGGGACGAAATCGCTTCTGTTATGCCAACACCAAAATGCACTTGTGAGAGATGTGGTTGTAACATGGGAAAAAAAGATAAGCGAAGCAAAGGAGAAAGAAAGACTCTATGAATTTCTCATGGATCTAGACAACGAGTTTTCTGTTATTAAAACACAGATCCTGGCTTCAAAACCAATCCCTAGTTTGAGCAATGCTTATCACCTAGTTGCAGAGGATGAGAGACAAAGAACCATCTCGCATGACAAGAAACGCGTGACAGAAGCCGTTGCCTTTAAAGCCTCACTTCCCAACCGCCGTGAAGGTAATCCAAGTCGAGAAACAACAAAACGCGACAAAGTCGTGGCCAAAGATGTGAAACGCAACGATATTGTGGAACATTGTACCTTCTTTGGAAGGGATGGCCACAACAAAGATGGGTGTTTTAAGAGGACCGGTTACCCGGATTGGTGGCCGGGAAATAAAAGGAAGCAAGAAGGGACGAAAGCGGTGTTTGTTGAAGCAAATACCAGCCCCATCTCGGGTCTCTCAAAGGAGCAATACCAGTTGTTTTTAAATACTTTTGGGAAGGAAGATGAAAATAAAAAAGAAAAGAATCCACGTATGGCAAATATCGCAGGTAAAGAGGAAGGAGTCGATGATTGGGTGGTCGATTCGGGAGCCACCGAACACATCACTCATGACCCTGACTTCATCTTTAACAAAACAAAAAATGATTTTGAAGCTCCTGTCATCATAGCTGACGGGACAAAGGTTCCCGTTAAAGGGAGAGGTGATTTCACCCTCAAAGGGGGCACTAAGATTAAAGGAGTCCTTTATGTTTCGGATTTTAAATGCAATCTCTTATCTGTTGGGCAACTCGCCAATGACTTACAATGTGTAGTCTCATTTTTTCCTGATTTTTGTGTAATGCAAAAACTCCACACGAGGAGCTTGATTGGTGCGGGTAGACGCGAAAAGGGATTGTATCGGATGGGGATGGTCAGAGATGAAAGGAAGGCAATGGTGGTGAGTAATGATACTTGACACAAAAGATTGGGACACGCTTCTGCTGAAAAAACTCAAAGATATTAGTTTTCTTAAAAATGTTAAGTTTGATACTTTATGTGATTCTTGTTCTAAGACAAAACACACAAGAAACCCTTTTTCGGATAGTATTACGAAATCTATTGAATGTTTTGATTTGATACATTGTGATGTTTGGGGTAGATATCGGTCACCCTCTTTTACAGGGGCAAATTATTTCTTAACTATTGTCGATGATTTTAGTCGGGCAGTATGGTTATTCCTTTTAAAGTTCAAACATGAAGCAGGTAGTTGTCTAAAGAATTTTCATAAAATGGTGAAAACACAGTTTGGAAAAGATGTTAAAAGGATTAGATGTGATAATGGTGGGAATTTTCACGTCTAATGAAATGTTATCCTTTTATAGAGAAAATAGAATTTTACTAGAAACCACGTGCCCGCACACACCTCAACAAAACGGTGTCGTTGAAAAAAAACATCGACACCTCTTAGAAACGGCGCGAGCCTTAAGATTTGAGGCAAATTTACCTAAGAGGTTTTGGGGAGAGTGTGTGTTAACCGCTGCTTATGTTATCAATCTACTACCTTCTAGTTTAATTGGTAATAAATCTCCTTTTGAGTTGCTACACAACCAAAAACCCGACTATGATTTTATGCGGGTTTTCGGTTGCTTGGTATATCATAGAAATACCACTACCGGAGGGGATAAGTTCGAAATGAGGGGGAGACCTGGGGTTTTTCTAGGATATCCTCCTGGTACGAAAGGGTATAAAATATATGATCTTGAGAACAAAAAAATAGTAGTGTCAATAGACATTAGATTTCATGAAGAACATTTCCCTTTTAGTGAAGTCACAGTTGAGTATCAAAGAGATGATTTTCTTGAAAGGGTTGATGAACCCTTTGGTCAAGTTTTACAAGGAGAAGATAGTGCAACACAAGTTGAAGAACATGAACCTTCAGAGTTGAACAACCCAACACCCACTTTCGAGGTTGGGTCTGATCAACCACATAGCCTACCACCATAATCTGATCCAAATAATAAGCCCAGTTCACAATCAGATATATGGTGCAGCAAACAGAGGCCCAAGAAGCTATTATTGGGCCAGGACGAGAAAAAAGAGTCCGAACGCAGCCGGCTAGATTAAAAGATTATCATGTGAAACTTCCCCCATCCGTCAATCCCGCGCTACACACTTCCAATCAAGGCTCCTCAATGGTACATCCTTTTTCAAATTTTGTTTCTTATAATAATCTCTCTAACAAGCATAAGGCTTTCTTGGCGGCCACCAGTTCAAATGATGAGCCGAAAATTTTCCATCAAGCTATGCAGGATGAAAGGTGGAAAGAGGCTATGAAAAAGGAGATTCGTCCCTTGGAAGATAACGGTACGTGGTCTCTCGAGAGTCTACCCGAAGGAAAACGCGCCATAGACTCGAAGTGGGTATACAAGATTAAATACAAGCCAAATGGAGAAGTTGAGCGTTACAAAGCTCGGATTGTAGTAGAGGGTTTTACACAACAAGAAGGAATCGATTACCATGATACCTTTGCTCCTGTTGCCAAACTTGTCACCGTCAGAACGCTACTCGCAGTGGCAGCTAAGAAAAACTGGATCATCAATCAACTGGATGTGGAGATTTGGAAGAAGATGTCTATATGAAAATACCATAAGGCTTTACTAAAGAATGAGAAACCCGAGTTTGCAAGCTAAAAAGGTTGTTATACGGTTTAAAGCAGGCTTCACGGAATTGGTATCAAAAGTTCACCATTTTTCTCATTGACCTTGGTTTTCAGCAATGCAAGGCAGATTACTCTCTTTTTACCTATAAGAAAGGAGATAAGTTTGTGGTGAACCTTATATATGTTGATGACGTTATCGTGGTTGGAAATGACCAACATCATATTCAGACTATGAAGGATGAACTCGATAAACGCTTCAGTATCAAAGATTTGGGAAATCTCAAATATTTCTTTGGTATTGAGGTGGCTCGAACCACTAAAGGCTTGGTGTTGAGTCACAGGAAATATACACTTGATATTCTTGAAGATTGCGGGATGGGAGGATGTCGTCCTAGCACTTTTCCTATAGAGCCAAATTTAAAACTTGATAAAGCTAGCGACCAGCCAAAAGTAGTTGAACACCAGTACCGTTGAATGGTGGGTCATCTTCTATACCTGCAGGCCACACGACCGAACATCACATATGCGATCAATGTTTTAAGCCAGTTTGTTTTCGACCCACGACAACCTCATCTAGATGCAACACTTCGGGTGCTTCGTTACTTAAAGAATACTCTAGGTCAAGGTATACTTCTCCCTCGTGATGGTGGCTACGATCTCTCAGCATATTGTGATGCAGATTGGCTCGGTTGTCCGTTCACAAGACGTTCCCGCACAAGTTATGTTCTTGTTTTAGGGGGTGCCCCGATATCATGGAAGACAAAGAAACAAATGGTGGTTTCTCGTTCTTCTGCTGAGGCAAAATACCGTTCTATGGCCAATACCGTCAGCGAAGGTTTATGGACGCGTTGGCTTCTGCATGTCTTAGGTGTGCCTTTTGAAGGGCCCACTCCTTTGTTTTGTGATAACCAGGCAGCGAGGCATATTGCAAACAATCCAGTTTTTCACGAAAGGACAAAGCACGTAGAAAAGGATTGTTACTTTGTTCGTGAACGAGTTGAAAGCCACGAGATTACCCCTACCTATATTGACTCCAAGATGCAGATAGCAGATCTTTTCACAAAGGGATTAGGAGCACCGCAACTACAATTCCTTCTTGGCAAGTTGGATGTTATCAACTTACACACTCCAACTTGAGGGGGAGTATCGGAATTTGGAGATTATTCACCACAATATTTTCCTATAATATTTTCCTAGTCTAACTCCTATTTCTTTGCTATGGATTTGTGGTTGATTGTGTTTCCTTTTGCTCCTATGATTCTCGTGTATTTATATAGGGGTGTTGTCTCTTGTTTTAATATAATAATAACAATTCATCTTGGCTGTCTTTGGTACCATCGATTTGTATAATATAATTAAACAATAACATTAATACTGATATATTTATAATAAAAATAGCAAAATAATCTATATTTTTTATACATTAAATTATAAATTATAAATATATATATATATATATACACACACATAGTTACACATGTATATAAACATATTTAAATAATAACAAACGAGCTGAGCCTGAACACAGCTCGAGCTTACAGAAAATATTGATAACTTACAGCGGGAGAGGACCAGCTTCCGCATGATAATGCAAATGTTACTAGTGGTTCAGACAACTCCAACCCAAACAAGCTTCTTGCGGTTAATTCATCGCTCTTAAAACCCTTTAGGGAAGTCTTCAGCATTAATGACAAATCATGTACTTAATTATAGATGTCATTGTTTCTGGATTAAGGAAATAGAAGACTAAGAGGCATTTCACTCACATATTTTGTGTGACAGGGGAGTCGCAAAATGAAATGTTCGATGCTAAATGCAGTTAAAAGATGACCCCCAACATTTATGTTTGCCTGATGAGTAAGAACAAGGATACAATCATTATATATCATTTACTTAATGGGTCTTTCCGGGTTTTGCTTTATCTCGAACGGGTCAAATCCAAAAGAGTATAGACAGAACACATAGAAACGGGTCAAATGGGTTAAAAGTTATTCAAAGGCTATTTTTAATACATACAACTTCATAGATCATTTTATTTCATACTTTAAATAATCATTGCAATAACATTGTTTTTGTAATCATAATAAAACATTCAGATTGTTTTTGCACTCATAATAAACACATTAAGTATTTATAACTTTCTTTAACGACAAGAAAGTGTTTGCGGGTCAAACCATCCCGACCAGTACTAGAAACAACACATCTATCATGTTACCCAATCAGCCCATCTTTCCACCTCGAAATTGTTGGTAACCGGCTTTGCAAAATCACAGGTTTATGACCAAACTTGCAGAATTTATTGAAGAAATCGTTCATACATCTACATACAATTGATCCAATTTCATACGGTTGTGGGGGTGTATTTATAACCCTAGAACCGGTACATCAAAACGACGCAACGTTTCTTTCCTAAGACCGGTTATTGACTTTCTAATATACACACATACCCCTTGACTTTACATAAATACAATCTTGACTCTAAAACTTAACTTTCTAATATATACACTTTTGACCCAAACTACTATTAGGTTAATACTTTCAATAGAAATTCAAAATAAAAGTGTGTGTGGCATTACCTCCTGCATTAACTCAACGACTCTCTCAGGCGTCTCTGGTATTCCATGTTCAAGATACGCCTGATACCGTCACCCAAGATATCATCACTTTAATCTAATACATAACCAACAAATGAAAATAAAATATTCAGAAGATTAATCATACTTTCATCATGCACGAATTATATATATTGATCCAGAAAGCAATCTTCTCTTGATGTGTAAGGCTTGTTAAGCTAACCAATGCAAGTTTTCCTAACAGGATCCTGCAAAATCAAAAAAACAACATCAAATATATAAAAAAACAAGAAGAAATTATATAACCATCAAGCACTTACTTCAGTCGTTGCGCTAAGAACACAGAGATTGTTGTTCGGTTTTTGTTAATAGCGGCTGCCTCAACTTCGTATAAGTACTTATATGGACCAATATCTGTGTTCTCAAATTCATAAAAGATATCATAAGGATCCTTGAAATCCATCGCCCATGGATTCTCACACGACGCTAGTGAAGGTAGCATTTCTGTCATTTTCAAGGCCGAATTTGAGCTCATTCGTGAAAATACAAACATTAAGCATTTCAAGATACTTTCTGAAATCTTATTCGGACCACCATCTACTGAAAATCCCTTTTCAAACTGCAAAAAGAATATACTATGAGCAGTTAATTAACTACCACTAAGTTTTTGCCAAAGACATAGGATCAACGTGTACCTGTAGTTTTCGTGTATCTAGACATTTTTCTGCTGCCATATAGTCGATTTGAGATCTTTTCGATAATGTTTTAACCATTTGGATTTTTGGATCTGGGGATTGATTATTGTTGGTTGTTGGATTTGTGTTTTCTGAAACTTTTGTAGGATGATTTTCTTGAAAATCAGAGGAATTTTCAAGATTCCTGTTAAAGAAGGAAATGTAGATAGCTTCTTCATATTGGTTTTGCCTAAGATTAACCACTTGTTCTTCTAGCTTAACAATTTCTTCTTCCAAAACAGCCACTTCAGCTAGGAGTTCCAATATCTGTCCATACACAGAATTAGATAACAATTTGGGAATGTTAGGACAGTTTATGTAATGTGGCATGACTATGTGTTGGTACGCAATATTACGTTTATAACCCAGAAGTTATGCTTGATTACTGATTGGTCCCTAAAGAATCTCGACAGACAAATCTACTGCACTTGATACATTTTAAGTTAGTGATAGGGGTAAATGCAGAAAATAATCAAATGCCAAGAGTTAATCCTAACTATAGCATCAACATAAGGCATTAAGGTGGTTGTTTGATACTTTGATTCCTACATGATTGATTTAACTACAATGGCATCAACACGAGGCTTCACCAAATTGAAGTTTTTTTATTTTTTAGTAACCATGTGAACCCGTTACCAGAAAACTGCCAATACCCTACTAACCAGCGGGATTAGGTAAATTTGCAGCTTGCGCGATGGCCTGCAAAAGGATATGGCAGGAAACCTATCTCTTGAAAATCCAGACTTTTGTAATCATAAATAATTTCATTCAATATTAATAAAGGTAGTAAGTTACCAATATGATTCATATCAGAAAGTATGCATTTTAAGTCACGGATTCAAATATTTAAGAGCATGATCTAACACATAAAAATGAACATATCGCAAACCGATCTTGAAAACAGAGAAAACAACCAAATAGTGACTCAAATGTAACGCAACTAACTATGAAGGGAACCAGCGTCCTACCACCGGAGGAAGATAAGGAGGAAGCCGAGGAAGATCCCCTAACGGTCTGGTCAAGGCCCGTTCTAAAGCTCTATGGACATTCTCTTCGTGCATAAGCTGATTTTTAAGTTTTTCAACCTGAAAACAGAATTGCAAAACAAATTTACTACAATTTCAATGACTAATAGATTTTCAAAACACAAATAAAAAGGGTACTACATCTTCTTGCAAAGCCATTTTTCTATCTTTCCCAGAACATCCTGTGCTTGTGTTAGTCTTCTCAGCCTCTATTTGTATTTCCATATCTACCTTTTTCTGTATCCATCAAAGTCAATTACATAGAATGCCATAACAAAAGAGACACAAACATTTTCATCAACCACTTGCATAAGAGTAACATGTTCTTCGTCTTAAAGCTAGGGGTCAGAATCAAAACCCCACAGTGAAATTTACACGGATTGAGAATGAGTGTTTTTGGAACTTGACCGGACCGGTCGTACTGGGAAATGGAATCGAACCAGCCAGGTTATGCCTCTTTGAACCGGTCGGACAGGTGTACCGGGTAAACCGGATCGGGGATTTCCATTTTTTAATTTTTTTTATTACTTATTCCTTCAAAATCTCATATCTTATTAATATTCTAAAGTTTCATATTTATTAATGTAGCTTTTTAAAGTTTCATATTTTATTTATTTAAGCTTTCATATGTCAGCAAAATTTAAAATTAAAAATTCACGTACTTTTATATTTCTTATTTACCTATATAGTTTTATCTTTTATATTATTTATAACGTCATCCGAATCATAAATCCGGTCAGACAGGGGAGTAAACCAGTTCGATGTCCGGTCCGATTCTGAAAACACAGATCATAAAAGTCAAAAGGGACTAAACGCAATGGCGGATCTACATAGAGGACATGCAGGCGGCTCCATGAAAAAAAAAATTTAGTGTTATGTACGCGTTAAAATCCGGATCGCTCCCTATAAAATTTTGCAATAGTCCCCGATCGCCCCGTTAAATTTTTAGTGTTATATACGTGTTATATAACGTTAGTCAACCGACTCCAATATTTCCGGCCCCATACAAAAAATTTCTGGGTCCGCCACCGACTAAAAACCGTATTTGGAAAACCTTGAAAAAATCGAATTACCTTAGAATCTTTGAACGAAGTCCTCCTCGACTGTAAATTTCTCATTACTCTGCTATTCATCTTCACAGATGCTTACATCAATTTGACACATATGAACACTGAAAATTGGATCAAATAAAAAGGATCACACAACACATCAATTTTTATACGAAGAGAGTGTTTCTCGGGCGTCATCGTTGTTTCTCTTTATAATGCAAGCATCACCTTCTATGACAGAACAATAAATATATGTATTATTATATATCTTGATTGAGTGAAGACATTAACATGTTGTACCATGATGCGGAACGATATTAAAGGAGGATATGCACGTATAGTGGAGGTGCACAAATCGGGTATTTTCAAAAACTGATTCCGGTTTTGGAACTGGTTCTGGCTCCAGATCCGGTTCTTGGTTGAAAAACCGGACCCTATGTACCCGGTTCTGGGTATTCAAGAACCGGTTCCGGTAATCCAAGGCAGGTATTTCAAGAACATATTTCCGGGTATTTCCGTGTTGATTCTCTACACAAGCTTTCTCGTTTGGTTTGCTATTAGCCAAGGCGGAAGTAGTAGCCGATTCGGAAGCCATTTTTTTAGTGTTTTTTTTAGATTTTGATCGTTTTCGAGTGTGGTAACTAAACCTAAACATCTACCAACTATTTTTTCTAAGTTAGGGCCAATTAAAGGTCAAAAAAATACCTAAAAAGAGGGTATAACAGCTATATTACTGTGATAAAACGGTCAAAAAGGTCAAAGAACCGGTTTTATGAAGAACCGGTTTTGGGTATTTTTAGAACCTGTTTTGACTAGAAATATTGGAACCTATCCGGACCTTACGGTAGAGTCGGTTCCGGTTCGGGTCCGAAAGAACGGTTCCTTGGGCGGTTCTCGTTCTGGTTTTTTTGTTCACCTCTAACGTATACCTACTAAAAATAGAAAAAAACTAGAGTTAGTTACATTAATTATTCTAACGATTTTATATTATTACTAGATTAGAATCTCGAGCATTACACGGGTTAAATAAATATAATATTATATATACTTAGTAATAAAGAATTTATATCTTTAAAAACATTTGTATTACACGAGTTGAATAAAATATAATTGAATTTGTTAACACATACACATGTCAACCGGGTATTAATTTTTTTGATGTAATTGATAAATGTTAATTCCCATTAAGTTCATTTGGTTAATGATATAATAAGTATCCATAATTAAATAATATGTATCCATAATTAGATTTATATTAAATATTTAAAAAGATATTATGTTAATATCATTATTTAATAGAAGAGACAGTTTGGAAAAACATGTTTAGGATGCTAGGCCTATGAATCGGTGGTTTCTTGGTCATGACCAGCTAAAGTTAAAGTTCCATTAAAGAGCGTTTCCACAGGGTAGAACCTACTCATGGAATATAAGGTTTTCATGAGGTTGATCTTGAGCCGCCATCTAAGCACGAATACCTTCGTTTAAGAGAACATTTTTGGTGTAGAAAGTCTCAAATTCAAGATCTTTCGTCGCACGAATTTCTTGAGAAATGAAGTCATAGGCCCGTATGTTCAAGGCCAGGCCGACTACTCTAAGGACACTCATCCATAAACTAGCAGTGACCAACGTTTATTGGATAAAGCAACCCAAAAGATTTGGGACCAAAAGCAATTAGCAGTGACTATTGAATAAGTTTCTTCAGCTTGAGTTAGGTTATAAGCATGGAATATGTTTGCACCATCACCGACTTCAAATAAAGTATTTTCCACGGTAGCACCGTGAATAGCGCGAAACAAAGCAGCGCCCAATACAACGGATACTCCCATCATATGAAATGGGTTCAATATCCAGTTATGAAATCCTTGAAAAAAAAGGATAATTCAAAATAATCGTTCTACACCAAAACTAAGCGCAAAGAACCAACTAGACTGACCTAGTGGATAAACCAGGAATACAAGAACAAAAATGATAATTGGACTAGAGAATGTGATTGCGTTATAAGGTCACAATTGAACAGGTTGAGCAAGTTCGAATTGACGTAACATGAAATCTATTAGTCTGAAAGCCGCGTGATACGTTGAAGTATATTCCCGATCCATGGATACTAGAGTGGTTGTGGTGTCCATCGACAAAGTTGTGAGTGTTGGTGATTGACATGTTGTAACGTACACATCCGGGATCACCCCAAGATATTGGTCACTTGTAGGATTTACTCATGAATATATAGTATACAGAGATATTACACAATGGAAGGCTTAAAATATTATTTTATTTCATAACTTGTTTATGTACAATCTAAAAGAAATTACAAATACATTCGATTATCTAGGCCTTCAGATGATGTCAGATAGCTTGCACATGATGCCTCTATTCTAGCTCATTGCCTTTACTACATGAAGCTATGCTTTAACCTGTTATACATGCTCAAGTGTATCGCTGTGAGTTCTAAGTTTTGGCCAAAAATGTTTTCGACCTTTGTCTCATGCATAAATGGTTTCATATGACACGTTTTCAAAACATCATGTTAACTTCTTGCCCGAACATAATATTTACCATTGCACATTCATTTGGTTGAGGTCACGTTAACCTCTATGTGGTCATCACCACTTAATCATACCTTTGTACAAAGTGTCCCTACTACACCCCACAAAGGAATGTAGCATCTCTGTCTCTTAAGTTGCAAGATATTATATTACATTTGGCCAGACATGGCAAAATCATTCCTTCTAGACTATCATGGTCAAAACATTCTTTCTATGTCAAGACATCTTTCCAGTCAAGATACTTCACAACCATGACTCATATCTATAACACTTATCATGGTTAACCATGACCAGTTCTAAAAATTTTACATGTCAAACTATTTTCTTTCCCAAAACCTTTTGCTATGGCAAATCATGCCAAAAAGTATCTTTCCTTTCAAATCATCCTTCTTTATCCTAAATCCCTGTAAGGTTTCTCTATGATGTATCAAAAAAGTTTATATATAGGGTGTACGAGCGACGTACCCACTACCTCTTTGATACTTCGTGAATACTCTGTTATATGGTTTTAAGATTTAGACAATGTTTATAATCATAATCTCTTGCAAAAAAATGGATACCGTCCCAAAGTATTTAAATCAAGGAGCATAAAGTATTCATATAAAATCTTTCATAACATGCATATTTTGCCCAAAACATTTAAAATTGGATATCATAGAACGCACCTCTAACTCTTTCTCTTTTCTGATAACTTTATCTTGTTATATGAAATAACATGATTATTCGGCTCAAGGTCTTAAGCCATTATAACATTACTTTGACACACGTTCCTAGCTTAGTGGTAATAACCAAGTCATAGAAAAGTAGTCGAAATCTTACTTCAGAACTATCTACCGAGTATTGGGGATAAAAGGCTGGAAACTGAACTTCTTTGATACTTCGTGAGTACTCCGTTATATATAGGGTGTACCAACAGCGTACCCACCACCCCTTTAATACTTCGTGAATACTTCGTTACATGGTTTTAAGATTTAGACAATGTTTATAATCATAATCACTTGCAACAACATGGATACCCGCCCAAAGTATTTAAATCAAGGAGCATAAAGTATTCATGTAAAATCTTTCATAACATGCATATTTTGGCCAAACATTTAAAAGTGAGCATCATAGAACTCACCTCTAACTCTTTCTCTTTCATGATAACTTTATCTTGCTATATGAAATAACATGATTACTTGGCTCAACATCCTAAGCCATTATAACAATACTTAGACGCACGTTCCTAGTTTAGTGGTAATAACTAAGTCATAGGAAACTAGTCGAAATCTTACATTGGAACTATATACTTCATATTAGGGATGAAAAGTAGAAACCGAACTTCTATAAGTGAACCGGATTTTGGGAACTGAACTTAGATCTTAACTGTGTGTTTTTGGATGTGTAATGGTAGGTTTGGTTGTGAAGTATGGGCTAACACAACCAATCTATTTATAAGAAAAAAATCTTAGCCGTGACAGACCGTTACAGGGGGTGACAATGTGTCAACCAATTCTTGGTGGCCATGCATTTTTTGCCCACGTAATGGACTGTTACACCCCGTGACAGTCCGCCACGGGTCTATATCACCGGCCACGTGTTGGCTTCTAGTTGAGCGGCTTAATTTTGTGGCGTCGAAGGACCGTTACACCATGTGACGGTCTGTTACAGGGTTTCTACGCGTCAAATTTGGACTGCTAGTCAGCAGACACATGTCACATTCATGATTGTTTTCTTGTTGAGCTCGTAACGGACCGTTATGTCTCGTGACAGTCTATCATTGCCCGCAATGGACCAATACCTCCGGTGACGATTCGTCACAGTCTTAAACCTTGGACTTTGTTCTTTGTATTCTTCTAGCCCTCATGGTTTTACTTAATGACCATTTCAGTCCTTCTAATATTTGGCTTGTAAAAATTGGGGTGTTCAAGTGGTGGTGGTTTCGATATACAGAGGAGGAGAAGAAGTGGGGGTGGTGAGTCCTATTCTATTTTATTTTAAACTTTTTATTTAACTTAGGGGTATTTTAGTCCTTTTTTTAAACTAACAAAAAACGTTAACAACCATCCAAGGCGGGGGCGTTTGTTGTTAAGTTTTTGAAAACTAATCGACAGACTTTGTAGTTTCTCAAACTAAGGCCCGAAGGTGCAATATGGCCATACCACAAGCTCCCTCATAATTAACTCTTAACCAAAATACCTAATTACTTATTTCCCCAATTAACCTAATTACCTAAATAAAAAAACAATCTATAGTATAACACATCGGGAGAGTAGTGGTTGTAACACATCGAAAACGATAAGTGATTGGGGAAGTGACGATTGGCGAACCAAATTCCGAAGTCAGACACTAGAGACCAGTGATGAGACCATCGTCTCACTGTGAGGCCATTTTCAGACATCAATGAACCAACTAGGTTTGTGTCTTTTTCTTTTTCTTCAAAAATCAAATGACAAAATTATATGTGTTTATGTGAATTTTGATGTTGAATGGATAGTTTTTAAAAAACATGAAAACTCGTAGAGAGTAACTATAAAGAGTATTTTTTTTATATTTCAATTGACATTATATTTTTTAGGATTATTGGATTTTGATAATCCCACCTGAGTTTATTCCCTCCATTGGTCCCTACTTTTGAACTATTTTTTTTTCAATGGGCCTCCGTCAAGTTCATCCTAACGCCGTTTGTTTTCATTTGATGTGGATGACTGACTGTGCATTTGGGTGAGTGCACTTTAAAACCTTTTAACCATTTTGTCAGTTTTAACCCTTTTAATCATTTTTACACTTTTTACCCATTTGACAACTTTTCACTTTTACCCTTTTAAAACCTCACGCCACCACAGAACTCCATACCACCTCCGGCCACCATCAGATTTCGACAACCGTCACCCAACCATCTTTGTTTTTACAACCTGCTTGAGATCCCCACCAACCCAATGCCGACAAGTTCTTAATTTTTGAAAAATTAGGGTTTAAAATTGAAACCCATATGATTTTCCGGTGATAGGACGAAGAAGATGAACGGGTCGGTTTCCGATGACAGATTTGCGACTATAGCCGATGAACATGGTGAATATGGGTCGTCGGTTTCTAAATCTACATAGGTGAAGATGGTTTGGAAGCTGATGGTTTGACACTAGCTTGGTTTGTTCTTGGTGGTGTTTCAGATCTCGCAACCGGTATTCTCTCCAAGTATCATTTTCCGGCGAGGGAGGATGAGGGGTTTGCCGGAGATGGGCATACAGTGGATATAGGACGAAGAAGATGATGAACGGGTCGGTTTCCTTAGCGATGCATGCATGATTAGGGGGGGTGAGGGGTACCAGAAGTAGAGGTGAAGTGGGGTTGTGTTGGTCGACGGTTGTCAAAGTTCCTTATCTGAATACAGGGCCGGAGAAGATAACCCACTTGTAGGGGACAAAGAGGTTAATTGGGTTAAATTTGGAAGAAAAAAAATATTAAAGGGGTTTAAAAGGTTAAAAATGACAAAAATATTAAAAGATTTTAAAGTGGACCCACCTAATTACCTAGTCAGCCATCCACGTCAGATGAAAATAAATGGCGTTAGGACGAACTTAACAGGGGTCCATTGAAAAAAAATAGTTTAAAAGTATGGACCGGTGGAGGGAATAAACTCAGGTGGGACTGTAGCCGATGAACATGGTGAATATGGGTCGTCGGTTTCTAAATCTACATAGGTGAAGATGGTTTGGAAGCTGATGTTCTTGGTGTTGTTTCAGATCTCGCAACCGGTATTCTCTCCAAGTATCGTTTTCCGGGGAGGCAAGATGAGGGGTTTGCCGGAGATGGGCATACAGTGGATATAGGACGAAGAAGATGATGAACGAGTCGGTTTCCTTAGCGATGTAAGCATGATTAGGGGGGGGGGGGGGCTTGAGGGGTACCAGAAGTAGAGTTGAAGTGGGGTTGTGTTGGTCGACGGTTGTCAAAGTTCCTTATCTGAATATAGTGTCGGAGAAGATAACCCACTTGTAGGGGATAAAGAGGTTAATTGGGTTAAATTTGGAAGAAAAAAAATTAAAGGGGTTTAAAGGGTTAAAAATGACAAAAATGTTAAAAGATTTTAAAGTGGACCCACCTAATTACCTAGTCAGCCATCCACGTCAGATGAAAATAAACGGCGTTAGGAATAACTTAACGAGGGTCCATTGAAAAAAAAATAGTTCAAAAGTATGGACCGGTGGAGGGAATAAACTCAGGTAGAATTATTATCGGCCAACCGGTTAAATGTGAGATTATTAAAATCCAATAATTCTATTTTTTATTGTGCCTTTTTTCTGTTGAAATTTAATTTTATAATGGTATTGTCTTTATTATGTGACTCTGCCGATCCGAAAATTACGACGTTGAGTTGATAGAAAATTCAAGTATCGAAAAATACCGACCTTGTTGGAAAAAATTCGGACTTCGCCATTGGTTACAACCATGAAAGAAATGTTTAGGAATTTAAGCCTATTCACAGACTCATATTAGTAAATATAAGGATCGATATGGTTGTATAATCAACTTAACGTTAATTGGGTTTTGGCATTCTGGTTAATTCGAGTCGGTGTAATAGGTGACAGGGTTACTAATTGGGCTAATAAATGGACTGCTAAAATGTTTTTTTTTTAAGTTAAGTACACAGATGGTCCCTAAGTTATGTTTAAGTTTTGAATTTGGTCCATAAGTTTGAAAAATTACACTAAAAGTCAAAATTATGCATAAATGTAACATGTTTGGTCTTTGAAGTAGATGACAGTTAACTTTTCTGTTAAATATTTAAAAAATGACCAAAATATCGCTAGATTAAAAAATTAAAAAATTAGAAATTAAAAAAAACATATATTTATGCCCTTAGTTCTCAAGCGACACCACCACTTTTTTTAAAACCTATTTTTTTTTATTTTAACCTAGGGGTATTTTGGTCATTTTCAAAATACTTAATTGAAAAGTTAAATGTCATCGACTCTAGGAACCAAACATATTACGTTTACGCATAATTTGAGCCGGATGATATAATTTTTCTAACGTAGAGAATAAATCTAAAATTTGAAGAAAATTGTACTTAACTCATGTTTTTTTTATATTAGGTTACTAAATGGGCTAAACAGCTCAGGTAGCATGGGCTCATGCATGGAATAAAATTTTGGAGTAGACTTAAAAATGTGTTACACGCAATGTTTTAAAAACCGGTTTTTAAACCTTATTGAATTGAGTTCAGAAATGGTTCAACCGGTTGTACCGGGTTGTATCGGGGGGGTTCAACCGGGTTGACTAGTTAACCCTATAATTTTATAAAAATACAACTTAAACTCAAAAAATAATCTAAAATTACATGATTTTATAATAAAAGATAATCTAAAGTTAATCCATAATAAAAAAAATAATCCAAAATCAATCAATTTCCAACAAAGTTTTTTTTTAATGTGTGTAATTTTATTTTCTAAAATGGGTCTTAGGTAACCGAGCAATTATTTAACCGCAAGCCGATGTATGATGGTTAGACAATTTTTTTTTTCTAAATTGGGTCGTTAACTTTTTTTTAAATGGAATTGAACAAATTTTTTTTTGTTTTAAAGTTCAAACTTAAAACCGTTACAACGGTATAATCCGGTAATGCCGGCGGTACAACTTACAAACCGTTTTTACAATTTACCGGGCTCAAACTTACCGGGCTAATGACCAAAACCCGGTTCAACCGGTATTACCGGCCGGTTTGAACCGGTATTTAAAACATTGGTTACACGTGTTTAAACCAACTAATTACCTTTTCTGTTGTACATGACTAGTAATTGGAGATGAGAATTCAGAAGGTACATATTGATCGTAGAGACTTATTGTAATCTATAAACTGCCAAAGTCAGTTGGACCTATATAAAATTAACTATAATCACACAACTTTAAATTAATTCGAACCTTGATGGAGGGTGTCAAAACCGTAGATTGATGGACCAGGTGTAGGTGGAATGATCGAGGGTGACGAAGCTGCGGATTCGTTGCATGGAATGTAGATGAATGTCGGGATTAAAACTTGATGGACCGGTTGTTGATTGAAACTAGTTAGAATGTAGACGATTGGTTGTAGGGAAGTCAACAGTCGAACAGCGAAATCAAAAGGTTTAAATAGTAATCAGGTTATTCGGGTTAACCCAAATCTTAGACAATTAATTCGATTACCTAACCAAGAGGGCAAGCTGGGTTTGGTTTTAATTGTTAATCGGGTTCAGTAATTCAGATTCCTTCTTGATCGGGTTTGGATAAATTCGGTTCTCGTTAAGTTTAAAACGCCACACCTAGTTTGTAACACCATTAGAGATGACATTGAGCATATTTATGCCATTAATTTTTTATTTTGATTTATTTAGATTAGGGTGAGCGTTATACCAATGTTGCTAGTGCAACAATGGTGATGTGGCGCCTGCGGCGTTAGCGGCAACACACGCCCCACTCTCTATGTCACCGCACAAAAGCCTCATTGTGGTGCTTGATCACCGTTGTCTCTCTCTTCCTTGTCGCACCATTATTTGAACGTTTAGAGAAAACAAAATGTCCGTTGTTAAACGGCTAGTTCAATAAAAAAAAACTAAGTTAAATTTTACCTATAAATACCATTAAACCCTTAAACAAGTTTTATACGTTTCTTTTTTTTATAAAATCTCATCAACGTCACTAAAAAATGAATATATCCAAACGGGCCAAATAATCCATTCAACCAAGGTAATCTCTATCACCCCTACTTGATCTAACCCAATTTCCACCAAGTCCCCACCTCATATATCCCCAAATACCGCAACTAGGATTTGCCAAGTGGTCCAACAAAATTTTCAAGGTTTCCAACTCAATACCCAACATAATCCGTAACCCATTTCCTTACCCAACTCACAACTTGACTCCGTCTCAAAACCCAACCTAGTGGTTCACGGGCCAAATGGAAAGAGCTATAAAAAAATCCTTCGGTACATGAAGTATGGATGCTGCATCGGTTCAACCATGGTCTATTGAGGAGGAAACAACTTTGGCTAGTGGTTGGATTGATGTTTCGGAGGACCTAATCACCGGTAATATTTTATTGTTTCTAAATTTTAAGATTTTATTTCCACACTAACTTTAGTTTATATTTTCACATTTTTTAGGTAGCACACCAACGAATAGCCATTTTTGGAGGAAAGTTACAAAAATTTTTTTCACATAGCTATGAAATGTGACGAATATCTATCTCACCATCAACTTAACTCAAAATGGCCGGCTATGTGACGAAGGTAGTCGACGTTTAATGGCATCTACAACAATCTCTACAGTCAATGGAAAGTGGTCAAACTAATTCGAGCATTTTGAAAGTGGTGACTAGCGTTTCTTATGAGCATACTAATGGCCAAGCATTCAACCTAATAGATGCATGGAAAATTGTAAGGCGTTCTCCTAAGTGGATAGTGGTTCCCGATGTAAGTGATACAAGTCGTTCATCTAAACGGACGAAAACGTCTGAGTCTAGCACAACCGCCGATTTTGATGTACCAAAAGGCCAATTGACATCAACAATGAAGATGACGAGGATATCCCTCCAGAACCACCCTGACCCACTGGGAAAAATAAAGCAAAACGACCGGCATCTTTATCTCAATCGGCATACAATGCTTTATCGGATAGGTCGACACAATTTAACAAAATACAAATGGAAAAGGCTTTGCTTGAAGAGGGAAGCGAACAAGAGGGAAGATTTAAACTCGTTGACGAGACCAACTGATCATCTAAACAGAAAGGCTTAGGCTGCAGCTGAAAAATTGATCGAGCGAATTGCAAACAAATATGCTAATGTTTTCAATATGTTTTTTGTAAAATATTATGTAACTTAAATTGGTTCGAGTGGCTTAAAAACCAACGTTTATGTTTATAATTTTGTATTTCTAGCTTCTTGCTAGTTTGTTAGTGAAATCGTTGTTGTTCAAAAAAATATATTATGTAACTAAAACATTTGCCCCGCGCTCCGCGGCGGCGAGAGTCGGACCTTAAACGGTTGAGGCGGTGACATTAACATGGCTAAACACAAAAAGAAACGTGGTTAAATACATAGAAAAAAATATTTGAAGTTACGGTGACTCGGTTGTGGAAATCGAAACATATATAAAAGACAGTTATATAACGGAACCGATGTTTTTTAGTCGGTGTCGGTCTCATTATTCAAGGTTCCAGCACGTTACTCTTACTCGATATGACCCACGACACCTAAAAAGGTAGCCTACAATGAATACGACTCAGTTTTTAACGAAGTTTATACTGGGACGTTAAGAAAAAGTTAATTAACGAACGAAAGTTACTGAGGAAAAATCAGATTATATAGGGGGTAAATGTAAAACTTTAAAAACTTAAGGGATCAAAGTGTAAGTTTACAAAGTTGAGGGTGAATTATTTCATTTCCTCAAAGTGGGAGGGGGAGTGGTCGGTGGCTAAAAACCACCGACACTTTCGTTTAAGATTTACTATAATGTTATTTTATTCTTTGAATTGATGTGTTTTTAATTTTATGTTTTTAAAAATTATTATTTATTTTTAATTGCTATAAATATTAATATTATTTTTATCATATAATATTATTTTATTAATTACATTAAAAAACTAATAAAAAAGAGGTAAAGTGAAGCATGGGTATTAAATAGATGAAAGGTGAACTGAAAGATATTTATGTGGCGTTGAGGTGACGCTAATTGCTGAAAAGTGAAGTAAATTTATAACACATAGCCTGATCAGAAAAATCTTGGAGCATGTCAAATCCGATTTAACTAGTTAGCTATTGGTATACCCGATGAGAAAACATCTCTCATTTCATGCAAAATTTAGTAAAATACCCTTTCATCCTCCGGTTCCTCGGAGATCATCCTCATCATTACATTTAAAACGCCAGTTTAAAGAATATGAATTTTGCAATTCGCAATTAGTTTTTGTTTCCCCAACGATAGTTGCTCGATGTGGTTTATTTAAGTTGTTGACTGCCCCGAAGATCCATAGATTTAAGAGTACAGATGATCATTAATAGAATTTCATAACATACACTCACCGGTGGATCGAAATTTTTGGGTTTGATTATATTAAAGAGATCTACTATCTTGAATCGACGACACTGACATTTTGTTGGAACATTATGTGTGACAACCAACTTTGTAATAGATTAGGTCTTTATGTTTAATGTTTTCTATGTTTTTGTTAAGTTTTATAACATGCGAACTTGGTATAATTGTGGCAAACTTGATAAGTTCGCCTGTGATAGTGTGTTGTCTATAAATAGTGCTTAGTTTGTTCTCATTTGTACTTCTGTGATTTACAACTTGTAACCACTTTCATCAGAGCAATGCAACAGAGAATTATTGGCAATCTTATCTTTGTGTATGTTCTATTGTATTCGTATCTGTTCGAGACGCGCATATTCGTTAGGATTCCGCACTACGAGTGCGTGTTGCATGTTATACGTCTGAGATCGATCCGTAGACCCGCTGGGACCTACACATTTAAACCATTTGGGTGTGGAACAAAGCTTTCCAGGGCCATTATTGGGGCGTGAAGGGCACTGAGGGTGGACAAATCATGAGCGTGGGACACATTCCAACCAATAAAGAGTTGTTGGCTTGGTTAAAAATAAAACAAGTGGATAGTGAAACCATTACACACATTAGTGGTTCAGGTTAGTGGTTTCACTTCTGTCTTTGTGACACGACGTTTTTCACTTTTTTAATAAAATCATTACATAGAGCTTTAGAGGGGTGGGGTTAGTGTGCTTTTTTTTTTTTGGTTTTATAATTAGTAGGGTAAATGTGATATTTTATATCAACTTAACATTAATTTTTTATGTCTATTTATGACAGGAACCAAACGGTAGAGACATATGAGTAATTTCTAAAAGTAAAGGTTGAAGGTGAAATTTTGGCATAGCATATGGATGATCCATGTAATTAATTTACTCTTGAATATATAAAGAAAATGCATATAAGAACATGTCACTGTGATGAGTTTGGGATGAGTATTCGTAATCTAGTCTCACACTCAATTGTAAAACTGTGTTTCATATCTGTCTGGTACCATTTACTAATTAAACATACACCATTGATTTGTTAAAAATTAACCGTTGGAAATCTCAAGTATATTTCTTACTATTTTTAATTTATATAATTTTATTTCCCAAGGATTTAGAAATAAATTAATCGGTGGGTTAGTAGATTACTCTATTACCTAAGTACACAATAAAATAAAGATAATAAGAAAATACTTACAGGTATTGTTATGAGAAACTTGTATGTATTAGGTAATAGGGTCGAGTATCACTTAATTCCCATGCTAACGAAAACTTTTAAACTAATCACTTGCTCAAATACCACTAGCATTACCCGTCAAAATGGTTCTAGTTTCACCCTGATGTTCGGGTGTGTTTGTCATCTCTAGATACATAAGTCGTAGAGTATTTGAGCTTTTATGAATATTGTTACCAAGTGCTATTTTGCCTCAGTACGCACTAAGCATTCTATTTTTTCAATTGCTTTACAAAGAAACTATAACTCAGCTTTTATGAATATTGTTACAATAATATAAATATAGAGTTGTTGTCGTGTGTTATATATTATGTACTAGGTTAAAATCCCGTGTATTACACGGTTTGAATAAATATAATATTATATATTAAGTAATAAAAAATTTATTTGTTAAAAATTCATGTTTTACACGGATTGAATAAACCCGTGGAATACAATATAATCTCTAAACACATACATTCGTCAAAATATGTCAGGAGATTTATTAATATAAACATTAGTACTTTCTTTAAAAATATATTACTTTTAAAAGAAAAGATTGAGATGTATTTAATAAGAGAGAGAGGCGGGAAAAAAATGATGAGAATGAATATGGAGGCGACACGTGTCATGAAAAACCTTTATTTATTATATAGTATAGATTCATCTTTTATTTTAAAGTGTATAAATCGTTTTTAGTAATTGTATAAACAAAGAGTTAGTGGCAATGGCTCTTGTATTTTCATCAAATTGTACGTTTGGCTTCATGTTTTAAAAAATGCAAACTCAATCCAAACTTTTGTGACCTGGTTGTATCTTTAGCCCCTGACGTTAACACCAGTTAGTTTTTAACGAAAATTTAGCCCGCGTTCCATCCACGTGACTTACGATTGCAAACTTAACCCTAAAAATCACTTATTTTCTTTTTTACTAATTTTAACTAATTTTTAGGTGTTAAGTTTGCAATCGTAAGTCAGTGGATGACACGTAGACTAATTTTCCATTAAAAACTAACTAGTGTTAACGTCGGGGGTTAAAGGCGCAACCAGGTTACAAAAGTTTGAACTAAGTTTATAATTTTTAAAACCTTTGTATCAAACGTGCAACTTAATCAAACCATAGCGCCATTTTTGCAATTAACTCATAAACAATTATACAAAAACATATACACTTGATCCAAATTTGTATAACATGTCTTCAGGGAAATGAAGTTTCAAAAGAACAATAATTGTGGGTGTTCTTCCTTTTTGTGATGAAAAACATGTGCATCGTTATATAGCATCTACAAGTCCAATTTGTTTTTCCTCTCCCCTTCACCATATGATGAAATACGCATGTACTTTATTTCCCTTATTTTGGCAAAATTGAAAGAAAACGTTCACGAAAGGTTTAAGGAGTGAACCCAGATATAGAAATGAGACAAATTCAATGGCTCCAATATCAACACTATCAGAAAAAGAACGCATAGTTCAGTCGCAGGCATGTGCAGGGTGGGCGAACGCTTGGGGCTCGGTTCTTTTGGGGCCCAAAATTATAAATTATATATTTTATAAAAATATATTTAATATAAACTGAATTTAAAAAATAAATTAACTAATGGCCCATGTAAAAATTACAATTAACAATTAACTTAAGGGTCATATAAACTGAGTTTAAAACCCATTAACAATTACTTTATCATGGGTCATGTCCAAATTAACAATTTTACGTGATAAAAAAGGGAAAATGCCACAGAATAGTAATAAACTTTCAAAAGTGGTCGATGTCTTCTGCCTTTTAAATTAAATCGGATGAATTCAAAAAGAGGTTTTTGAATTGATTTTTTTTAAGAAAAATCAAAACTAGTGTTGTTACAATTTTCTTATTAATGAATTTTTTTTTTCATATATTTAACTTTATATTTTAGATTTTTAGGGCCCATTTTTTTAGTCACACCCGAAATCTCAGGGACGGCCATGTTCAGTCGGTCAATGTGTTCATACCTCCATGACAAAAATAGACACTTTATTCAAACATACATATACGTGAGGGGTTTTATTTCAAGTATTAGATTCAAATAAAAAAAAAACTTTTAAATCTAAAAAGGGTGACAAAAATTTAGGAACATTAGATATATTTTTAACGGTTGAGATCAAATTATGGTACTTAGGGTGGAGGGGTGGAAGGAACCCCTCTTAAACTACTCTAAAGATTAGCCAATCAAAACACGACATATCATATCACGTCATTTTTACCTTAAACAACCCTAAACTACCCTATCATTTTTTTTAAATATAATTTAAAAACACAATTTCATTAGGTTTTTTTTTAAATAAAACTTACAAGCACAATTTAAAAAAAAGTAGTTAAATAAAAATTAAAATACTTTTTAATTAGTTAAACACGAATTTAATTTTCAAGTCTTTGTTTAAGATTACATAATTAAAATAATCTTATTTTTAATAATCAATTCTACTTAATGTCATGTGTCAACATTATACTTTTTCTCAATAAAATCTTCTAATTTTCTCTATTTTAAATAAGTTTGAATTTTAATATCTAATTATGTTAATGTTTATTTAAATCAAATCATGTGTCCGTCACTTGAGAGCCATTAGTTTCTTTTTAGCTTTTTTTATTAGACTTTTAAATAAATAAAAAGATCTCCCATTCTCTACTCACACACCCACTCTCTCATGAACCAGATCCCTAACACCATCTTTCACCTTTAAACCTTCAATCTTTTTCTCGTAAACCCACAATTACTCTATTAAATAAAATAAAAAATATATAAATATGTAGGGCTGAGCACGGGTCGGTTCGGTGCGGTTATGGGCATTTCCAAAACCGAAACCGAAATTTCGGTTATGCTAATTTCCAAAACCGATACTTCAGTTATGGTGGGTTCGGTTAACCAACGGTTATAGATCGGTTATCGGTTAATTCGGTTAATTAACCGCTATAGCCTAAAAAAATTAAACTCAAAATAAATAGGCTAAATTTCTATTTAAAACCTTTAACAAATGGCCCAAAAAAATCCAAGTTTGCTTTCACTTGGTGTCTCTTTTTATTTTTAATAATAATAGGTCAGTGATTCTTTATTTTATAAGTTAAGAGGGTGTTTGAGAGTATGGTGAAAAATTGCTTATAATTTATTGGCTTTTTCAAAAAACCGATAAGTAAAAAAATTAGCATTTTTTTTTCTGAAAAACTAAATAAGTCATTCTCCAAAGCCAAGAAATGCTTTTAAAAATGAATTATTGGCTTTTTAGCTTTTTGAAAAACCCAATAAGTCAATAAACACTTTCAAAAAGCACTCCCAAACACCCCCTAAGTATACCTCAACCTTTCTTACAGGCAGCGATGTGGGACTGAGATCCCTTTTGAGTATCTCCACCTAGTTTTTGTTGCAATCTTCGATGTGGGATGCTAATTGTTGGTTTACTTTTGTTAAAGATATACTTAGTCATTATTCATTATTCGAATATTTTGATATTATTCATCAGTGGTTAAGAGTAGTTTAATATCGAAATGGTGAATATGAAGTTATCTCCTATTATCGAATTCACATTCATAGGACTTGTTCTCTGTTTGTATTCTATGTAATCAGCTCCTGCTGATCAAGAAAAATCATCTGAGTTTCAAAATGCAAACCAAATTACAACAACTATTATTTTCACGATAAATCCAATTACTAATGAATTTAAGGGCATGTTTTTAAAGATTCAAATGCAACACGAAGTAATGGGAATACACTTAAAAATCCTTTGATTTCTATTTGGTTAATGATATTCGGTTCGGTTCGGTTAATTCGGTTATGACACACACCATAACCAAAACCGACCCACAATTTTCGGTTAATCGATTATTGCTTAACCGAGCCGTCGGTTAATTGTTCGGTTCGGTTAAGTCGGTTAATTTGGTTATGGTTCGGTTAATTCGGTTATGGTCGGTTAATTTCGGTTATGATATTGTTGGAATTTGACATATATACCAGATGCCCTAAAGAATTATTTGATTTGAAACGTTTCAGTGCACCTCTAAGTAATAACTGTGGTCGTATGGTATTGTTGGAATTTGACATATATACTAGCACAATAGGATTAAAACTACTAAATTTAAATCCTTAGGAATTTAAAATATTGTATGTATTGGAAACATTTTGGTGCACCTCTAATTAATAACTGTGACCTTATGGTAAAGTTGGAATATTTTGACATATATACACTCGTACAATTGGCTTAAAATATTAATTTAAATCCTGCAATCCTAAACTACTATTTCAAAGATGGTTACATAATGCTAAAATACTATTGCAAAGATGTTGACTTGGTACTAAAATATTATTTCTAAGATGTTTACATAATACTAAAATATTATTTCAAATATGACTACATAATAGAATAACACCACTTCCTAACACAAAAATATACAAATTACATACCTTTGTTCTTATTAAAAGCAAAAAAAAAACACAATAACAAAGTAGAACCAAATGATAAGACCTATGCATGCTACACTACTTGTTCCATATATAGGTTGTTTTTTTGCTACATCTTGATTCTTCTATCTCCTTCATAGTTCTTTACCACCTACAAACAAATTTTGCATGCACACAATTATCTATAAAATGAAGTAATTCAACAGTAGTTGTTGTATATGCATGGACTATTAAGGTTGAGGATCAAAGGCACTTGGACCAATCGAATGACCAGCACCAGGGCTATGTCCGGGTGTTGTAGGGCGAAGGTCTGCCTCACTTATAACACCTGAATCTTGACCACGATCGCTATATATAAAGAACGTAGTCGTTTTACTAGTCTTGTGGTGGGTTGATGCATCGTTAATGCTCTCGAGAGTCAATGCTCTACCTTCACTAGAAGTGAAAAGGAGTGTTGCTACTAGTACTAGTAGCGCAACAATTGCAAAGTACTTCATGTTTAGTTTCATGTTTAGTGTCTTGCAGCTAGTCAAAGCAAGTGTGTAGATGTATATATAAATGGAGGCCAACAAGAGAATGAGGGGTGGGGTGAGGTGAGGAGATGTATATTGCTTGCTTGCAAGTAAGAGATGCCTATTAAGGACAATTATATATATAGGGAAATGATTTATAGGGTTTATCAACTCATATACGCAAACACATAACGACTTTGTGGATTTTGTTATCAACTTTACTAGCAATTCTTAAAATCAACAACACTTCAATACACATACATAAATACATACATACATCTAACACACATCACTACGATACAATTTTTTGTCTTGTTAATTAATAATAATACAAATAGCATCGTGTGAGCACTACCCTCTCAAAGATTTTGTTTATGTATCTATAGGTTTTTTATTATTTTCTTTTTCAATTGATTACTTACAACTCTCTCACAGATTTTTTTATGTATGTATAGGTGTGATGTTTATTTTCTTTTATAATTGATTATTTTATTATTATAATAAATTTTAAATTATTTTGTTTTTCCGGTATAACTTAAATATATGATGGTTTATAAAATTTCGAATATGTCGTTACGACGTGCTTATTTTGATTCGATGTAAATTTCATTTGAAACGGACTTGATCGTAATAATGTACAAGTCATCAAATCATAAACATTAAACGTACGAGTTATCAAAGTTGTTTCAAGATTTCAATTTTTTCATAGTTTTTTTTTCACTTCAACTTTTAAAATATGATGTTTTTTAAAATTTCGAATTTGATGTTGCGAAGTGCCCATTTTTATCTACCTTTCGACGTTCATTTTCGTGATGTTATTTTTAAACCAATCATTTTTTAACCTTTTTTTAAACTGTTCGGCTTATTTAAACCATTCAATGCCCATCTCCAAATATATTGTTGCGGGGTTCCTCTTTTTTATTTTATATACGTTATCCGCCGCAACGTAGTCCGTATGAACAATAACTTGATTTTTTTTCCTACTCTTTATTTTTAGTTAAATACAATTCTCTCGTAAAAAGAAACAAATAGCGTCTTTGACCCGGTGATTCACATATATACACGTACTACAACCCATCCGTATCTACATTTCGAACCCACCGCGGAATGCGCCAATTTAATAAAAAAAACTAAAATGACTTACTCTTACAACTTTTAAACTATGATGTTTTCTAAAATTTTAAAATTGACATTGCGACGTACCTGTATTTATTTACATTTCGACGTGAATTTTCGTAACATTATTTATAAACCAAACAGTTGTTTTAAACGTTATTTTAAATCGTCGCGACGTTTTTTATCTACGTTTAAACCGACCCGCCATAATAGCGTTGCCGGCGTGCTTATTTTTATCTACGTTTCCGTGTAAATTTTTTCTGAATAACTTCACTTTCGTATACAACGAGGTAACTATTTCATTACTATCGAATATACCGTTGCAACATGTTTTTTTAACGTCACATAGAATGTATTGTCACGATTTGTTTATTTTTATTTACGTTTCAAACCCGCTGCGAAACGCGGGTGATAACCCACTAGTTAGCGTTATAATTGAAAACAAAGCAATTGGTCATTAATAATTTGCGACTTTAACGTTAAAGTTACAAGCATGTTTGACACGGAGTTTCTGAAGTTTTTGAAAGATTAATTGTTTATTTAAAGAATACAAATTTTGATTAAAAAACTCTTCACTAAGATAAAGTGAGGTAAAAAAATGTATTTTTAGCAATTTTGAAAGAATGATGACTTTAACTAAATATTATAAACTTGATAACGTGAGGTAAACAATGTTTCTTCTATTAAAATGAGTACAAGTTCAATTAGATTTAAATTCAGTAATTTAATTATTTGATTTTAACATATTTCATTTATATATATAGAATTAAAATTTCAACCAATCATTAGATGCATTGACATTCATTTAAAGAGGCGGCTTAACCAATTTGAAGACCCAAAGCGCAATAATAATTCGAGACCCTTTTCTAGTTTTTTTATTTTTAAAATTTATACTTTTAATTTCTATTTGACATGAAAACTACTAATAACAAACTTATACAACACCCAATCAATTTATAAACCTATGTGGTTTTCTAGCTAAATAAAGTTAGTTATATATCTGAAACCATGAACTAACCAAAGTTGGTTAAAGGACTTTGACTTAAAGAGTCAAATTTGTAAAAAAGATAATAAACATGAACAATAAAAATAAAAATAAAAATAAAAATGTCTTAAAAGAATAAAAAACATGAAATAATAAAAAAAGTGCAAAAAATGAAAAATATGTTAAAAGAATTAAAAAAATGAAATATAAAAGTGTGCCAGAAGAATAAAAAATATGAAAAAAATGTTTAAACTGATAGGATGAAAAAATTAAAAGAAATGGGTTTGTTGGGTTTTGAACCCAAATCTCCACTTGCTGCAACAATTTTAAACTTCAATATGATCAAAATATAGTAAAAATCTATACTTCTATACTATATAATAAATAAATATTTTTTCATGTCACGTGACGTCTCCATATTTATTCTCATCAATTTTTTTCTGCTTCTCTCTCTCTTATTAAATATACCTCTATATTTTAATACTAATATACTATTAAAGAAAGTACTAATCCTTATTCTAATAAACGATTCTAAGAAATGTCACGTGTCATTATCATATTTTTTTCTCATTAATTTTTTTTTTATTTTTTCTATTTTAAGTAAGTTTGAATTTTGAAATCTAATTATGTTAATTTTTCTTTTTTCAGAAAAAGTAAAATAAAGTTGAGTTATAACTATTACTTAATTAAGGAAACAAATTTTTTTATTTATTGTACTTCTATTTTTCTATTAAACAACCACATGTAATACATGAGTATATAACCTAGTTATACTAATAAAACACATTTATTTTAAATTATCTCTTATTATAACAATATTTGAATTTTAGTTATTTAACTTTTATTTCCAATCAAATAATAAATGAAGGTCAAATTATATTAAATAGTAATCAACGGATTCTCGAAACCTTTTTACATATTTTGAATTTTGTTTTATATCCTTAATATAATTATTACATTTTTATATCTGTAAAATATGTACATAAAGATTTAAAATTTTTATGTATTGACATTTTTTACCATGTGTGTAATACACGAGTTCTAAGCTAGTCTACCATATACTGAGGCCCCAAAAATTTGGAGACACCAAGCCCTAGCCTAACTTTTCATAAGGTAAAGCCGGCCTTGTTTTAAAAGTGCCAAACTTTGGGGGACCCCAAGCCCTAGTCTTCGAGATTTCGGATGCTTTGAACGAGTACTAGAAAATAGGCCCCTCATCTAGAACATTAATTTATAAGAGATTAAATGGGGACATCGATCTTAAAATTGTTTTTTGACTTATTAAGCTCACTCTATAACATGTAATTAGTAATAAGTTTATAATTTTTTATATATATTCATCGACCTACGGTGTCTAAATTTGATGTCCAAATTGGACTCCCTTTGAAACGTGGGTTTTGTGCGGTTGCCCACCCTACACACCCTCAGTGGAAACCAATCTTAGGTCGATTCAAGGACAATCAACTCATATCAAGTCAGAACCCACTTTTGGACATGTGATTTGATGTCCAAAATCCCTCAAACTTCGATCGTTGACAAAGCACTATATAAAAGTATCGCCAACATAGAGAACCACTATTAAATGCTTTCACTTGGGTTGTACTATGTGCATCAATAACTGTAACAGTAAATAGAGGCCCACAAGAACCATGGTGGTGCATTGGTTTGGTTTTGTTGGTGTACACCAAAAGAGGCTCTTTTATGATAAACACAAGTTGCATTCCAGAAGATCCCACGTTGTGGGATAGATATGCAATTCTAATTTTAAGTACATACACTTTTAAGATTTCACAGTAAAGTAGTGTTTGGATACGTGTTATTAATTATTAGTTATCTTATTTTGTATAGAGTAATTTTAATTACAATTACCTCACTATAGTAAATATATTATTCACGCACATTAATCGTCTACGACACTTTCTAAAAAAGATACATAAAATATTACCAAGTTTTTCACACAGTCATCAACGTCGACTCTTATTCTTATCATGAAAAAGAAACACGGGTTGGAAAGAGGGTTTATCAGATTAATTTCTTCGCCTTGGGGATCACCGATTCTATTCATGAAAAAGAAATACGGGTCGATGCGTATGTGTATTGATTATCGAAAACTGAACAAGGTAACTATTAAGAACTGTTATCCGCTTCCAAGAATCGATGATTTATTCGACCAACGTACCAACTTCAGGGAGAACTACTTTTCAAAAATAGACCTTCATTCTAGTTACCATCAATTAAAGGTTCAAGAAGAAGATATCCCAAAAACTGCTTTCAGAACAATGTACGAACATTATGAGTTCACTCTCATGCCATTTGGACTCATTAATGCAAGTCATATTTAGATAAATTTATAATTATATTTATAAACGATATACTTATTTATTCTAAAAATAAAAAAGAACATGAAAATCATCTCAATATTACTTGATCTCATAAGAAATGGGAAATTGTACGCTAAATTCTCAAAATGTTAGTTTTGGCTTCACGAAGTGCAATTTCTTGGCCACATTGTAAATACATGTGGTATTCAAGTAGACCCTACCAAGACTGAGGAAATATCAAAAGGGGAGATTCCTAAATCGCCAACCGAGATCTGTAGTTTATTAGGATTCGTGGGATACTATCTTCGATTCATTTAGAATTTCTCTCGAATTGTTGTCCCTCTCACAACATTGACACGAAAATCTACTAAATATGAGTGGGGGCCAAAACAAAATGAGGCATTAGAAATTCTTAAATACAAATTAATAAGCGCACCAATCTTGACTCTCCCAGATGGTATAGAAAACTTTGTCATCTATTGTGATGCATCACACACCGGTATGTGTTGTGTGTTAATGCAACGAAACAAAGTCATTGCTTATGCCTTACGCCAATTAAAAATTCACGAGAAAAATTACACGACTCACGATCTAGAGTTAGATGCCATAGTTTTGATTTAAAGTTATGGAGGCACTATCTCTATGGCATATTCACAACGTTAAATGACTTTTTGGTTAGAAATAACTAAACATGAGGCAGGGAGATGGATGAAAGTATTAAGTGATTATGATTGTGAGATATGCAATCATGAGAGTAAGACTAATGTTGTAGCCGATGCTCTAAGTAGAAAGGAATGGGAAAAGCCAAAAAGAGTTTGTGCTTTGAGGCTTGATGTGTCGTAAAACATATAGGTTTATCGGCGTTCTTTATCACATTTGGAGCGGTTTTTGTGGAGAACAAATCGTTTGATTATGATACACATGTTTATAAATATAAATATTATAGGTATTAAATTAAAACGAGCTCAAACGAAGAATTTGGAGAGGCTAAAGTTGGACATTGAAGAATTGAAGGGATTACAACAAGTTTGGGTCAGATAATTAATTAATGGGCTACATTAGAAATCAATTGGGTTGAATGGGCTATGTCATAAACTAATAAAAGAATAAAATATATAGATATATTTGAAAGAGGCTTGCGGTTGAATTGGACGGAGAATTAGAGGTGTGTTGAGACACACTTTTTGAAAGCAATTGATGTAGCGACTGTTTGGAGTACGATCGAACAAGAACGAAAGAAAAAAGAACTTGCTTTGGGAGTGGAACAGAAAACAAGAAGAAAGATCGAAGCAAGGACACACCTCTGAATCAGAAACAACCAAGCAGGTGAAAATTTATTGAAACAGACACACACGTGAATTAAATAAGCTAGCAGGCGGGTTAATTATTGTATGCTAGCAGACATCTTAATTATTTTCTGTTTTACGATGAACGTTATTATTGGATTTTTGGGTTCTGTTTTTCTCATGATTGGCTAAAACTTGTTAAGCTACCTAGGTTTGATGATAGTTTTCTTGTATTGACGCTTTTGCGGGTTTAATCGTATGATTTACTGTGTTGATCTTAGAATCAGTTCTTGAATGCTTATGAATGGTTATGTACGCTTTAAATGCTCGATAATCACTGCCTTGATCATGTTTTGCTTGTTTCTAGTTGGTTTTGTGTCATCTAGGTCGAGTATTGCATGCTAGAATCACTACTTTGTGTTCTGATTGTATAGACAACTAATTTGACCATAACGGTTGGTGCATAGTCTATAGTTAGAGAGTATTATTAGTGTCCTACTTTGTCTTGAGACTGAACACGTGATAGACATAGCCTGAAACCTCCTACCCATTCTTTGTTAGGTCTGGATTACGCGCCCATACGAGTTTTGCCTTTGATTCGTGGTGTTAGTGTTCTTAGGGTTTGTTTGCATTCCTGAACTTGATTGTCCCTTTCTCTGGGGTTGTGGATCACAGCCTTTTATAGCATTGTAAGTGGTGAGACCGACCGGAGATCCCTCTTTTGGCATTTTAGCACAGTCTATCCCATTCTTCATACGAGTCTTTTGGTTTTCTCAAGGAGAAGAAACATATCTGGTTAGCCTTAGGTGGGTTTCTATTAGAGATAGTCATACGATTCATTCCCTTGTCAATACATGTTAGCTTGAGTCATTCCTAGGTAGTTGCTTTCTTTATGATCTTATCCTTACGTCCAGTTCTGTGTTCTTAGTTGTTAATTAGCGTCTTAATGTTTTAGACTATTCAAGTCTTAGGTGCTAGTTGCTAGTTGAAATCCTTTTTTGTTTATTTAGGTTAGTAGTTGACAAAGGTCTGTTACCGAGAGTTGTCATTGGTGTCCACAGATTGATATCCGGTCTTGCCCATACTTGCTACATACTGATGCGGTACACTTGCCGTTGTGTGTGGTTAGGATTGGTAACTCCTTTTTAACACTGTTGTGGATTCCTTACTATATTTATACACATAAACTGCACATCAAGGCTTGACCTTCAAATTGATCTTATTAGTCAATTAAAGAATATTTAGAAATCAGCTCAAGAAGAAGGGAACATAGAGAAAGAAGAAATGAAAGGAATGATTAACCAATTGGTCAAGGGATATGATGGAATTTAAAAAATGAATAAAAGAATATGGGTGACGGTCACTAGCAATCTAAGAAAAAATAATCCTTAAAGAAGCTCAGAAATCTAAATATGTGATGCCCGTAGGAAGTGATAATGTAACATTCAACCCCTAATACGACCAATATTGTCCGCTTAAATGTGGAATTCTCATTTCAACCACAACCAATGAGCCCAAAAACGCGTTGATGATATTTAAGGAAGGGCATTCTTTATGAACCAAGAATCTCTCATGGCCACATCCAATGTGGGATTTGCCTAGGGTGTTACAATGGGCCATGTGAATCTTCTCTATATTGTTACAAACTCCCCCATGGATTCATTGTCCTTGATGAGGTTTGCCCCACCATCCCAATCAGGGACGTAGGATTTGCTTAAGGTATCCTCATAGGCACCACCGGGGACTCACCATCCTCGATGAGGTTTGCCCCACCATCACGAACAACACAAGAGTGGCTCTGAGAGCATTTATAACATCCGGCCCCTCATAATACCAATATTGTCCACTTTGCCCACTAGGTGCTCATGGATTTGTTTTTGGTTGTCCGGGTGAAAACTTCTCAGGGGTCATCCGTCCCTAGATTACTCTCACCCAAGCACGCTTAATTGGGGAGTTTTCCACTCATCCACAACCAATATGTCCAAAACGCATTGATGGTGTTTGAGGCAGACATTCCTTATAAACCCGACATCTCTCCTGTCCACAACCGATATGGGATTTGCCTAGGGTGTTACAATGGGTCATGCTTATATTCTATGTATCATTACATGTAAGGTGTATAAGAGTTTGAAAGGAAATTATTTGCGGAAAGGGGGAAGTGAATATGATGCTGTTAAGCATCTAACATAGATGCGAAACCAATCAAAACTATGTCGTTTTGATTAAATATAACCAAAATTTAATTTAAATCCTTTTAGTTTCATATTTACTCTTCAATTTTAAAATCACGAACAACAGATTTCCTAATAATTGGTTTACCAAATATTGTTTGTTTACCTTTTAAGAATCGAATGTCTTATAAATGAATATTTAAATATTTTACCTGCTTTTCTATATATGAAAAGGAAATTGTTTAGTAATTTGTATGAGCATTTTGTTTGAATGGTCAATCGCCGGGAACAATAAGCAGAATTGCAGACGATGCCTTTTTTCATTTTTTTTTATCGCTTGAAGGTTAACTCGTGCAGTAAAAGATATAAAAAATGTGACGAAAGCAATTTTGATCAAAACGACGTAGTTTTGATTGATTTCGCATCAATGGAGAGTAATTGGAAAAGAAAGATTTAAATTATTTTTAGGTAAATTTAATCAAAACGACGTAGTTTTGATTGATTTCGCATCTAATTAAATTTCGCATCTAGTTTTGATTGACATTCCTTATCTCTCCTGTCCACAACCGATATGGGATTTGCCTAGGGTGTTACAATGGGTCATACTTATATTCTATGTATCGTTACATGTAAGATGTATAAGAGTTTGAAAGGAAATTATTTGCGGAAATGTATGAAGAAAGATAGTGCATTTTATGTTGCAAGATGTCTTATATGTTCTAAAGTTAAGGCAGAACACCAGAAACCCTCTACTTATAGCAACAGTTAGAACTACCTACCTAGACGTACGAAATGATAACCATGGATTTCGTTACTAAATTTCCCTGAATAAGTCGTGGAAATGATACTATTTAGGTTATCATATGCAAACTGACAAAATCTACACACTTCCTACCAATGAAAGAAACCTTTAGCATGGATAGATCGGCAAAACTATACGTTAATGAAATAATATCCTTGCACGGTATGTCACTATCTATTGTGTCAGATATAGGTCACTATCTATTGTGTCAGATATAGACAGTCGGTCTACGTCTCGATTCTGGCAAAGCTTCTAGAAGACTATGGGTACACGTTTAAACCTTAGCATTGCTTATCATCCGCAAACTGATGGGCAACGCGAAAGGATAATTCAAACTCTGGAAAATATGTTTTCGAAGCTGTGTGATAGATCTAGGAGGTAGCTGGGATGATCATCTACCCCTTATCGAATTTTCCAATAACAAGAGTTATCACACAATCATTCATGCGGCACCTTTTGAAGCTTTATACGGCAAAAAGATGTAAAACGCATGTATGTTGGTCAGAAGTTAGAGAAAGTCAATTGTCAGGACCTGAAATAGTTCAAGAAACATCTTACAAAATATTATAAATCCGAGAAAAATTGAAGGCAGCTCATGACTGACAAAAAAATTATGCTGATAAAAAAAGAAAGTCTCTAGAATTTAGAGTTGGAGATAAAGTCCTATTGAAAGTATCACATTGGAAAGTTGCGGTCTGATTTGGTAAGAAAAGAAAATTGAGTCCATGCTTCGTTGGACCATATGAAATTATTAAGATAATCGGACTAGTAGCTTATCAATCAAGGTTAACTTTGATAATGCATGTACACGATGTAGTGGGAAACGAAAAGTTGAAATTTATAGAACAACCAATACAAATTGAAGACCGACAAGCAGGGACGGACTCAAGTGGAACCCAGTGGGGGGTTAGGCCCCCACTCCACTTCTTAATGGGCTTGTATTTGTCTTTCAAAAATAGATTAAAAACCAAAAGGCTCCATTTTAATTTTTGTAAAGGCCCCCTTTCAAATTTGTTACAGCCCCAGCTCCAAAAAAATTCATATTAAGAATTAGCGACTATCCAAATTCCCTGCCATTTGCTAAAATCAAATCGTAGATCAAAATCAAAGTTGCATGTTTGATAATCGATAGCAGGTTCTAACTTCCTAAACCAAAATCGCAAGTAGCGGGTTCAAAATCGTTGTTGGCGTATGCTTTTGATTGCAGGTTCAAAATCGATGTTGGTTCAAAATTGCAGGTTCAAGTTTCATTGTTCAAATACTAATTCTTGAAAAATAAAATATAGTAACAAAAATTATTTACCTGTTGGTTAGGTGGTGTATGTACTTTGTTGACAATCAACAATATTGTAAATTATTGTTTGCCCGTTGCAACTACAACAGTTGAGAGATGTTTTTCGGTTGGTAAATTTGGGCAATCGAATTGCTAAATATTTTTTTGTTTGCTTCTGTAATTTGTACCGTGGAAGAAAAAGTACTTGAAAGTGTTACGAATGAAACTATAATTGACTGTTTCTAAAAGATGAAATCACGTAGAAGAGAATTGTATTATGTACTTTGTTTTATTATATTTAATGAATTTTTTCTTCGTTCACAATTTTAATAGAGTTATTTTTGCCCCCACTGAGTAAATTTCCTGGATCCGTCACTGCCGACAAGTAAAGAAATTAAAGAAAAAGACTAATGTTATTCAAGGTTAAATGGAACTCCATACGTGGTCCTGAATATCCATGGGAAGAAGATGGAATTGATCCAAGCCGAGATAGAAAACCAAGAATTTGTGATGAAGACGGTACCAACTGAAACCGAAAATTCGACCTTTCAAATAAAACTGATGAATCGTATATAATTAAAGATGAAATTGAATTAATTTCTTTACTTGAAAATATTTGGGGATCCGGGATTCATTTTTGTACTGCTAGTTGGAGAATGCAATTGTTTTTTGTTTGTATAGTTATTTGATTTGATTGATTTGTTTATGATTAGAATTTGAGGTTTCTTATCAAAACAAAATACCTAAATCAATCCATGTTGCTTATCCTACAAAATCTTGTTAGAGGGAGTTTGCTTGTGTTGATGCTAAAATGATTCAACGAAGGTACCTAAATCAATCCATGTTGTTAATGAGACAAAATATGTGTTGTTTTGTTTGTGCTGGTTTGTTTGTGCTTGTTTGTTGTGTTGGATTTTACTATGCTGGATTTTACTTTGCTAGTATTTGTTGTGTTGGTTTGTTTGTGCTTGTTTATTGTGCTAGTTTTTATTTTGCTGGTTTTTGTTGTGCTGGTTTTTACCGTGCTGGTTTTTGTAATGCTGGTTTTTACTATGTTGGTTTGTTGTTTGCTCTAGTTTTTTATTTGATATTTTCAATCCGAAGTGTGTTGTTTTATCATAAAACACCACAATGTTTTATATTTTTTAACCGTCATTTTTATATAAAAACACCATATTCAAATTAAAGATAAATAATGCCCCAAGTTTATAGGGTAACTTAAAAAATGATGTCGTATTAAAAATTTATGTACGTTTAAAAATATGGGGGAAATTTGAAACTTTATGGGTTTACCAACAACACCCTTTATCTTTTTTTTACCTCCACTTGAATCCCAGCCCTTAATTAACCATTGTGACAATCCAGACTTTTCCAGTTAACTCCGTTAACAAAATCCAGTTAAAATTAACCTAATTAACTTAACTCAAACTCCAGGGACTAATTCTGTCAATAATCCAAACCTAAACTCTAGGGACTAGTTATGTAATATCCCTAAAGTTGACTGTTGACTTTTAGAAAGTCAAAATCCCAGTTCTGTTGACTTTTGAGGTCAAACTAACAAATTCTAAACCCAATTCAAACTCTAGGGACTAGTTTTGACAAACTCTAAAACTCCAATTCACATAAAACTACAGAGACTGAACCTGTCAAGTCCTAAAACCCAATCAGTTGACTTCCCAAAGTCAAAATCAATGAATTCTGCTTATGTTGACTATTCTAAGTCAAACCCGTAAACCAAATCGACTCAAATCCGAATCCCACAATTATTTCTGTTGAAATCCGTAACCGTTATACACTTGATAGCCATAATCGATCATCATTAGAACATTAACCTCTGTTATTAATTCGAATTAACCTCAATTATGAGAATTAAGTTCAAAACCGTCGAACCATCGTCCCTCTTTATCAAAATCGACAAATTCTTGTTTTGGTTCCACAAATTGATCATACACACACGTAACTCTCACCTCTTTGAAGCTTTTGCACAAACTAAATTGGCCGGAGTAACAGTCGAAGACGCCGGAGACGACCACAGTCACAGTCGACAGCCGTTTTAGTCGAGCTCAGCCAATTCGCATCTGTTTTCGGTAATTGAATACACCATCACCTTCGTTTTTACTTCCATATGAAGAGCCCTATGCCAATTAGGGCTTAAAACATCAAAATTAGCAAGAACCCTATTCTAGGGTTCATACATTTCGAGGTTTAATCGATTACCAGTTTAGGTGTGATCTCAATTCAATTAACCTACACCTCTAGACTCGGAATCAACTGTGCAGTAAAAGCCCTATGAAATCCAAGATGTATATCATCACATTGAAACTGAATCGAACCTAGGGTTCATATACGTCCCTGTTTAATCGAATTCCTATCTAAACTTGTTTTAAATGAAAGTAAACAACACCAATAGATTCGGAATACTTCAATCAGTGAAAACCCTATGCGAATCTGATCATATAACATCGATTAAATCATAATCCGTAAACTAGGGTTCGTTATAAAAACGTTTTGGGGCTTTTGATCCCGGATACCATCTCAATCAAATTAAAACCTATGAACAGATTCGAAATGTTCATAGGAGTAAAAGCCCTATGATTTTAATGAATTTTAATATCGGACTGGATCAGATTCGAATTCGTGTTCTTATTCTAGGCTTCGACTTTTGAATCAGAGATTAAACTAACATAAACCGGTTAATTTTGTAATTAAAAACTACCAAGTGTTCGCAAACCTTAGTATAACAAAACCCCTATGCCCTCAGTTTCGATCGAAGTCCAAATCGGGAGTATTGGGACGAGTTTCGATCTTGAGTACATACGGAGGGGGAAACCACTGGGCTTGTATGTTTTAACCATTCCAGTCCAGATATCATCGCGATACCCTAGCGGGCGGGACTGGTTAGGACAGTGTGCGTGTGTGGGAGAGACCCAGGTTCGAGTCCGGGCTCCCACATTTCTTTTTAGACATTTTTCTAAACATATTTAATTATTAAAAATCAAACCATATATTATTATATAAATGTGTTTTAGCTCGGGAAACATCCCGTAGACTCGGGTTTGAATTATTAACATATTTTTATTATTCCCACTTTTATAAATAAAATATCATGGTTATTATCAACAAAATAAATAATAAGTTTATATTATTTTTAAACCGTAAATTCGTATAAAATAATATGTTTATATTATTTTCAAACCGTGACCCGTATTGTTAAATAATATATATTTATATTATTTTGAATCATTTTATAACATCGTGTATCGATTGAGACTAAATAATAATATAATTAGTTATATTAATTACTCGTATATATATATTATTATTTTCTTAATAATTGTGAATGACAAGACACCCGATTATATTTAGTATTATTTCTGTCATTCGTCGCGTAAAGTAATTCCTAACTCCGTGGACACTTTCGTCCACTCTTGAATATTAGAGCGTTTCGTTAAGACGTTTCTTATTCTGTGTCGCTGTCACTATTCCCATTTTTATCCCTAATTTATGTGTTTATAATTTTAGGACATTTGTAAGTCGTTTGAGACTTACACACGTGGTTCCAACTTATCCTTTGTGTGTTACTACCTACAACGCAACGCAGGTGAGTTTTCACGACCCCTTTTTACTATTTTAACTTGGGGGGAGAAAACATGATTAAACTATTTTAGGGATTTTGTAATTCGTATGATATCAATGTTAAAGCTAAGCGTAACACGCTATCATAGAAAGTCATCAACTTATATCGGACCGTTAATATGGATCTTAGCGAGGTAATATTTAGTAGTACTACTGGGTTTGACAAATCCCACCCGCGTTAGTCGCGCTAACTCGATTAGATATCGAATGGGTGAAATGTTAGCCTACTCACACCGCCAGTGTTGATAGACCTGGAAGGTGGCAAATAAACAAACAGTCAGCTTCGGTTGCGAGCGCTTGAGTTAAACATGAGCATAGGTTAGCTACCTATAGATACATACTGAATGAACATAAATCTGGTAAACGCTTATTTACATATATTGAAACCTGTGAAGTCACCAACCTCGTGCTGACATATTTTCTTACATGTTTTCTCAGGTCTCTAAGATAAGACACAGGTGGACATTAGGGCATGCATGGGATTCAATTACTTTGATTATGACTTATTTATATTTGTTTGGATTATTTTATTGTACTTGGTTTGGTTGGACGTTTTGGACTTTTGAACTTTGGTTTTGGGCGCGTGTGTTTTGCGCATTTACTTTCTTTACGCTTCCGCATTGAAACTCTGTTTTGTATGATATTTTCATTTTGAGTCCTATGTAGAGTCATTCAAAGTAACTAATGTCTGAGATCCTGGTTCGTCACTTCTCAAACGGTAAAACTCCGTTAGTTGAAATTGGGGGTGTGACAGATTGGTATCAGAGCCAGGTTTTAGAGAACTAGGATTGCATACTAGACTATAGCCTCACACATTAGTTACATGTCATTTGGATGTTTGGCACTTATACATATTGTTACAGGAAACATGTCGTCAACTCCACCTCCATCACCTAAGGCACAGGACATAAGGCACCTATCCTATCATCCTCGGAGCCCAAAAGGCGCCGGACTAGTTCCAGTGACTATTCAGTTGACCAGGGGGAAACGAGCAGCGCACAAGCAATGAATCCTGCTCGCAATTGGAACGCATCCCCACAAATGATCCAAAGATGGATCGAAATGGGAAATGTCCCATCACCTTACTTCGGTTCTACTTCCTCATCGTCTACCTTGCCTAGCTTGCCATGTACTATGGAACAAGCTTTTTTATATGTCTAGAGAGTTGAGCATTGTGAAAGATGCTAATGATGAGATACCTGATATTCTGAAGAGAGAGCCTCAAATAGAGGAGAATAAGGTAGGGATAGAACTTTTGACTGCTGAACTAGCAGTAACTGACCAGGTCCATAACCTTCTGGTGGATCGTGTGACACATTTGGAGACGAGGGTGGACACCTCAGACAATGACATGGAAGGAGTCCTAGAGAGAGTGGCTGCTCTGGAAGCTCAGCTACATGTAGCAAACCACACTGCTGAAGGTCTTCAAGAGAGGGTGACTCATTTGGAAGCCCAACTACAAGCAGCCATGTTTCCTGAGGAGATTCCACTTTCTGAAGGTGAGGAGGAGCCCTTTGAGGAAGAGCCATTCGAGAAGGAGCCCTTGGAGGAGGAGCCGCCCGAGGAGGAACCAGTGGAGATGGACGATGCACAATTGTATGTTTCTTCCGATGACGAAGATGTTTGATGATCTTCCTATCTATCTTCCTTTTCATGCCTGTTTTTGCTTATATTATTTCTCTTTTCAAACCTAGATGGGTAAGGTTGTTCCCATTCAATAAAAGCATGAGAAGTTTAATGTTTGAGTTATTTATTTTGTAGCCTTATAATTTATTTAATTTTCAAAATATTAGATGTTGTACCTTCTTACTCATACCTGAATAATGTTTAATATGCGATATATTTCTCATTGTTTTTCATTTGTGATTGTGAAGAATCATGTCAGGGAGAGGATGTGGAGGTCGTGCCGGTGGTCAAGGTACCATTAACATGACGGCAGCAGAGCTAGCAGCACTAATAAACGATAGTGTGGCGGAGGCTCTAGCAGCATAGAATGCTGCAGGTAAATGCTTTAGCTATTGACTTATAATGTCAATCCATCTTCTAAAGACATCTTCCTAAACCCTATAATCCCAATCCTATTTTGTTTCTAAATCCAGGCCAGCAAAACCAGCAGAATCAGCAACCAACCTGCACTTTCATGGCATTCATGGATTGTAAGCCCCACGCCTTTAGTGGAGCTGAAGGAGCTGTTGGACTACTTCGCTGGTTCGAGAAAGTAGAATCAGTGATTGCCATGTGCAACTGCCCCGTGGCTAATCAGGTGAAGTTTGCCGCTGGAACTTTGGAGGGCCCGACTCTCACATGGTGGAACGCCCAGGTCCAGATGTTGGGTCTGGCCATGGAAAATGGACTCCCGTGGGAGGAGTTTAAATCAATGATGAAGGAGGAATACTGTCCTCGCGATGAAATCCAGAAGTTAGAGGGAGAGTTTTGGAACCTAAAGATGGAGGGTTCTGAAATTGAACTCTACACCACACGTTCACATGAACTTGCTACTATGTGCCCGCATATGGTGACCCCTGATTACAAGAGAATTGAACTTTACATTGGAGGTCTAGTGCCTCAAATACAAATCATGGTTACTTCATCCAATCCTGCCACTATCCAACAAACTATCCGACTTGCCTATAAGTTAACCGACCAGGCGGTGACTCAAGGGACTATACCTCCGAGAGGTTCGGTCTCTAAACCCACCGACAATCACAAACGCAAGTTTGATCACCATTCCAACACCCATACCAACTCCAACTCTCACTCCAAAGGACCCCAACCCAACCAACCCCAGTTTAATCAACCACAGCAGCAGCAACATCAGTGTAGGTTTGAGCCTACTAAGAACTTCAACCAGTCGACCTCTTCAGGTCAAAACCAGGGTGGTTACGCAGGAAAGTCTCCTAAGTGTAACAAGTGTAACTTCCATCACTTCGGGTTTTGCAACCGTTGCCAGAGGTGTGGCAAAATAGGTCATGTTGCCAAGGATTGTAGGGGTGAGTTACAAGCTAAACAACCTTTTCAACAACCTGGATCCACAAGGGGTTGTTTTGAGTGTGAAAAGGATGGACATATTCGGAAGAATTGTCCTCAATTAAAGAAAGGGGGTAATGGATACCACAACCCTAACCAGAACAACAACAATGGGGGTAACAACGACAATGGTGGAGGAAATGGTGCGAAGGGACGAGCCTTCGTGCTAGGATCCGGAGAAGCTCGTTACGACCATAATGTGGTCACTAGTAAGTTTCTCTTAAATAATTACTTTGCTTCTGTCCTTTTTGACACTGGTGCTGATAGAAGTTTTATATCTAAGAAACTTAGTGATATGATAAAAGGAACTCAAACTCTGTTAGAAGCTAAGTATATAATAGAGATAGCTGATGGCCAAATAATTGAAACAACTCACATCCTTAAGGAATGTAAGCTTGAGCTAGCTAAACATATATTTGATATCGACCTTATGCCGGTCACACTTGGTAGTTTTGATGTAATTGTCGGCATGGATTGGCTATCTAAAAACCAAGCTGAAATTATCTGTCATGAGAAGATTGTTCGTATTCCTCTCCCAAATGGAGAAATCCTTTCCGTTCAGGGCGAAAGAGTTGGTGCAGTCATGTGCATCATATCTTTTATGAAAGCACAAAAATGCCTTCGAAAGGGGCATACGGCTATTTTGGCTCTCGTTGCTGAGCAGCCATCAGGAGAGAAGAAGATTGATGATATTCCTATCGTTCATGAATTTTTGGAAGTATATCCCGAGGATCTGCCTGGTCTGCCACCGCACCGTCAAGTTGAATTCCAAATCGATCTAGCACCCGGAGCAGCACCGATTGCTCGGGCACCTTACAGACTGACACCTAGTGAATTACAAGAGTTGTCCACTCAATTGCAAGATTTGTTATATAAAGGTTTCATCCGACCTAGTTTATCTCCGTGGGGAGCTTCGATACTATTTTTCAAGAAGAAGGACGGGATTTTCCGTATGTGTATTGACTACCATGAGCTGAATAAAGTCACAATCAAGAATCGCTACCCTTTGCCTCGCATAGATGACCTCTTTGATCAACTCCAAGGATCAAGTTTCTATTCCAAAATAGATCTTAGGTCCGACTACCATCAGTTAAGAGTCCGAGAAGAGGATATCTCTAAGACTGCATTCAGAACAAGGTACGACCATTACGAGTTTATGGTCATGCCTTTCGGATTAACCAACGCACCTGCGATATTCATAGACCTCATGAACCGTGTGTGTAAGCCTTACCTTGACCAATTCGTTATCATTTTCATCGACGACATCCTCATTTATTCCAAGAACAAGGAAGAACATAAGGAACATCTACGCCTAATTTTGGAATTACTTAAGTGAGAGCAACTGTATGCTAAGTTTTCCAAGTGTGAATTCTGGATCCGGGAAGTTCAGTTTCTAGGGCATGTGGTTAACGAGAAAGGAATACATGTTGACCCATCAAAGATAGAAGCCATCAAGAATTGGGCAGCACCGACGACTCCGACTGAGGTGCGACAATTTCTAGGATTGGCTGGATATTACCGTCGATTCATCAAAGGATTTTCAAAATTTGCACAGCCTCTCACTGCCTTAACTCAAAAGGGTAAAGCCTATAACTAGGGCAATAACCAAGAGTCAGCATTCCAACATCTTAAACAGAAACTTTGCAGTGCACCTATTCTAGCTCTTCCGAAAGGAACCGATGATTTTGTGGTGTATTGTGATGCATCTATTCAGGGTCTGGGTTGTGTCTTAATGCAACGCGAAAAGGTGATCGCATACGCTTCATGTCAGCTAAAGATTCACGAGAAAAACTACACCACTCATGACTTAGAGTTGGGAGCCGTAGTCTTCGCACTTAAGAAATGAAGACATTACTTGTACGGTACCAAATGCACCATCTATACCGATCACAAGAGTCTTCAGCATATCTTCGAGCAGAAAGAGTTGAACATGCGACAGCGTCGTTGGGTCGAACTCTTGAATGATTATGATTGTGCGATCCGGTATCACCCGGGTAAGGCTAATGTTGTAGCTAATGCCCTAAGTCGAAAAGAAACAAAACTCAAACGAGTTCGAGCATTACAGCTTACTATTCACCCTCGATTACCTGACAAAATCCGTAGTGCTCAACTCGAAGCCCTAAAAGAGGAAAACCTATCGCTGGAAGGTACACACAGTATGGAAGCACAACTTGAAGTCAAATCTGACGGTATTCGCTACTTCGCTGAGCGAATATGGATTCCAGTATTCGGAAATTTAAGAGAACTAGTCATGGATGAGGCTCATAAATCTCGTTACTCTATACATCCGGGTTCCGACAAGATGTACCATGATCTAAAGGTGTTATATTGGTGGCCGGAGATGAAGGCCGATATAGCCACCTATGTGAATAAGTGTCTGACTTGCGCGAAGGTCAAAGTTGAGTATCAAAAGCCATCCGGTCTTCTCCAACAACCCGAAATTCCCATGTGGAAATGGGAATAAATATCCATGGACTTTATCACCAAATTACCACGAACTCCTACCGGATGTGATACCATTTGGGTAATTGTTGACCGTTTAACAAAGTCCGCTCACTTCTTAGCAATCAAAGAGACCGGCAAAATGGATAAGCTTACTCTTACTTACTTGAAAGAAATAGTCTCTCGGCACAGGGTGCCAATATCTATCATTTCGGATCGTGATGCACGATTCACCTCTCGTTTCTGGCAGTCATTACACAAAGCCTTAGGCACGCGTCTAGATATGAGCACGGCATACCATCCTCAAACGGATGGCCAAACGGAACGTACTATTCAAACTCTGGAGGACATGCTACGAGCTTGTGTGATTGATTTCGGTAACACTTAGGAGTCTCACTTACCTTCAGTTGAGTTCTCCTACAACAACAGTTATCACACTAGCATCAAGGCAGCTCCATTTGAAGCACTTTATGGACAGAAATGCTGTTCTCCTATTTGTTGGACCGAGGTTGGGGATAGTCAACTTACAGTTCCTGAACTCGTACATGAAACATCAGAGAAAATCGTTCAAATTAGAAACTGTATGGCAGCAGCTCGTGATCGTTAAAAGAGCTATGCCGATAAGCGTCGTAAACCGTTAGAATTTCAAGTAGGGGATATGGTCTTATTAAAAGTCTCACCTTGGAAGGGTGTCATTCGTTTCGGGAAACGAGGTAAACTGAATCCTCGTTATGTTGGACCATTCAAGATAATGAAGAGAGTCGGTCCAGTAGCGTATCAACTGGACCTACCTGAAGGACTTAGTGGTGTACACGATGTCTTTCACATATCAAATTTAAAGAAATGTCTAGCAGACGAATCACTCGCAGTTCCTCTTGAGGAACTACACATTGATGAACAATTGCGTTTCATCAAAGAACCCGTGGAAATTATGGATAGGGAAGTCAAAACGTTAAAGCACAGCAAAATCCCCATTGTCAGAGTTCGTTGGGACTCGAAACGCGGACCGGAATTCACGTGGGAGCGCGAGGATCAGATGATGCGCAAATATCCTAATCTGTTCAAGCACTCCGCATCAAATTCTCAAGGTACAATTTAATTTTCGGGACGAAAATTCTTTCAACTAGGGGATGATGTGATATCCCGGGAATTTTTTTTTATTATTAATTTTAGGGACGAAAATTGTTTCAACTACGGGATGATGTGACAATCCGGACTTTTCCAGTTAACTCCGTTAACAAAATCTACTTAAAATTAACCTAATTAACTTAACTCAAACTTTAGGGACTAATTCTGTCAATAATCCAAACCTAAACTCCAGGGACTAGTTATGTAATATCCCTAAAGTTGACTGTTGACTTTTAGAAAGTCAAAATCCTAGTTCTGTTGACTTTAGAGGTCAAACTAACAAATTCTAAACCCAATTCAAACTCTAGGGACTAGTTTTGACAAACTCTAAAACTCCAATTCACATAAAACTACAGAGACTGAACCTGTCAAGTCCTAAAACCCAATCAGTTGACTTCCTAAAGTCAAAATCAATGAATTCTGCTTATGTTGACTATTCTGAGTCAAACCCGTAAACCAAATCGACTCAAATCCGAATCCCACAATTATTTCTGTTGAAATCCGTAACCGTTATACACTTGATAGCCATAATCGATCATCATTAGAACATTAACCTCTGTTATTAATTCGAATTAACCTCAATTATGAGAATTAAGTTCAAAACCGTCGAACCATCGTCCCTCTTTATCAAAATCGACAAATTCTTGTATTGGTTCCACAAATTGATCATACACACATGTAACTCTCACCTCTTTGAAGCTTTTGCACAAACTAAATTGGCCGGAGTAACAGTCGAAGACGTCGGAGACGACCACAGTCACAGTCGACAGCCGTTTTAGTCGAGCTCAGCCAATTCGCATCTGTTTTCGGTAATTGAATACACCCTCACCTTCGTTTTTACTTCCATATGAAGAGCCCTATGCCAATTAGGGCTTAAAACATCAAAATTAGCAAGAACCCGATTCTAGGGTTCATACATTTCGAGGTTTAATCGATTACCAGTTTAGGTGTGATCTCAATTCAATTAACCTACACCTCTAGACTCGGAATCGACTGTGCAGTAAAAGCCCTATGAAATCCAAGATGTATATCATCACATTGAAACTGAATCGAACCTAGGGTTCATATACGTCCCTGTTTAATCGAATTCCTATCTAAACTTGTTTTAAATGAAAGTAAACAACACCAATAGATTCGGAATACTTCAATCAGTGAAAACCCTATGCGAATCTGATCATATAACATCGATTAAATCATAATACGTAAACTAGGGTTCGTTATAAAAACGTTTTGGGGCTTTTGATCCCGGATACCATCTCAATCAAATTAAAACCTATGAACGGATTCGAAATGTTCATAGGAGTAAAAGCCCTATGATTTTAATGAATTTTAATACCGGACTGCATCAGATTCGAATTCGTGTTCTTATTCTAGGCTTCGACTTTTGAATCAGAGATTAAACTAACATAAACCGGTTAATTTTGTAATAAAAAACTACCAAGTGTTCGCAAACCTTAGTATAACAAAACCCCTATGCCCTCAGTTTCGATCGAAGTCCAAATCGGGAGTTTTGGGACGAGTTTCGATCTTGAGTACATACGGAGGGGGAAACCACTGGGCTTGTATGTTTTAACCATTCCAGTCCGGATATCATCGCGATACCCTAACGGGCGGGACTGGTTAGGACAGTGTGCGTGTGTGGGAGAGACCCAGGTTCGAGTCCGGGCTCCCACATTTCTTTTTAGACATTTTTCTAAACATATTTAATTATTAAAAATAAACCATATATTATTATATTATTATATAAATGTGTTTTAGCTCGGGAAACATCCCGTAGACTCGGGTTTGAATTATTAACATATTTTTATTATTCCCACTTTTATAAATAAAATATCATGGTTATTATCAACAAAATAAATAATATGTTTATATTAGTTTTAAACCGTAAATTCGTATAAAATAATATGTTTATATTATTTTCAAACCGTGGCCCGTATTGTTAAATAATATATATTTACATTATTTTGAATCATTTTATAACATCGTGTATCGATTGAGACTAAATAATAATATAATTAGTTATATTAATTACTCGTATATATATATTATTATTTTCTTAATAATTGTGAATGACAAGACACCCGATTATATTTAGTATTATTTCTGTCATTCGTCGCGTAAAGTAATTCCTAACTCCGTGGACACTTTCGTCCACTCTTGAATATTAGAGCGTTTCGTTAAGACGTTTCTCATTCCGTGTCACTGTCACTAATTCCATTTTTATCCCTAAGTTATGTGTTTATAATTTTAGGGCATTCGTAAGTCGTTTGAGACTTACACACGTGGTTCCAACTTATCCTTTGTGTGATACTACCTACAACGCAACACATGTGAGTTTTCACGGCCCCTTTTTACTGTTTTAACTTGGGGGAGAAAACATGATTAAACGATTTTAGGGATTTTGTAATTCGTATGATATCAATGTTAAAGCTAAGCGTAACACGCTATCACAGAAAGTCCTCAACTTATATCGGACCGTTAATATGGATCTTAGCGAGGTAATATTTAGTAGTACTACTGGGTTTGTCAAATCCCACCCACGTTAGTCGCGCTAACTCGATTAGATATCGAACGGGTGAAATGTTAGCCTACTCACACCGCCAGTGTTGATAGACCTGGCAGGAGGCAAATAAACAAACAGTCAGCTTCGGTTGCGAGCGCTTGAGTTAAACATGAGCATAGGTTAGCTACCTATAGATACATACTGAATGAACATAAATCTGGTAAACGCTTATTTACATATATTGAAACCTGTGAACTCACCAACCTCGTGCTAACATATTTTCTTACTTGTTTTCTTGGGTCGCTAAGATAAGACACAGATGGACATTAGGGCATGCATGGGATTCAATTACTTTGATTATGACTTATTTATATTTGTTTGGATTATTTTATTGTACTTGGTTTGGTTGGACGTTTTGGACTTTTGAACTTTGGTTTTGGGCGCGTGTGTTTTGCGCATTTAGTTTCTTTACGCTTCTGTATTGAAACTCTGGTTTGTATGATATTTTCATTTTGAGTCCCTTGTAGAGTCGTTCAAAGTAACTAATGTCTGAGATCCTGGTTCGTCACTTCCCAAATAAATAATGCCCCAAGTTTATAGGGTAACTTAAAAAAATGATGTTGTATTAAAAATTTATGTACGTTTAAAAATATGGGGGAAATTTGAAACTTTATGGGTTTACCAACAACACCCTTTACGTTTTTTTTACCTCCACTTGAATCCCAGCCCTTAATTAACCATTGATTATCAAATCTGATAGCTAAGATTACTTCTTAGCCTTCTTAAGTAAAAATGACTTTGTAGGGGAATCTCTCCATTTATTAGGGCTGGCAAATCAGGTCAATTAGTGTCTATACATATCAGAGGCGACGCGGATAACACAAGTATCAAACATGAATATGACTCGTTTAACTACTTTATATCTCATGTCTATAAGACTGTTGTATCTTTTATGTACCAAGAAGGAGAATTGATAGAGTCTAGCCTCCTAATTTTACTTATTTTTGAAAGTGTATAAAATTACATAGTGTACTTTTTATTAAACATGTTTAATCGTGTCTTAAACAGGTTAGGAATGACATTTATACAGACACACATCTAATCTAATCTAACCATATAATAAATAAAGGGTTTTTTATGCCACGTGTCGCCTCTATATCCATTCTCATTATTTTTTTCTGCGTCTCTCTCTTCCTTATTAAATGCATCTCTATCTTTTAATAATACTATATTTTTAAAGAAAATACTAATTATATTAATAAAACATATTTATTTCAAATTATCCTTTATTATTATAAGAAACTTTGAAATCTAATTATGTAACTTTTATTTTCAAGCAAATAGCAAATAAATGTCAAATTACATTCAATAGTAATAAACGTATGTTCGAAACCTAATTATATATTAATTTTACATAAGTTGAATTTTGTTATCTATCCTTAGTATATGTAATACATTTTTACAGCTGCATTTTATATATACAAAAAAATTTAAGAATTTTATATATTGATATTTTTCACCCACGTGTGTAATATACGGGTTCTAAGCTAGTATACACACACACACACACACATATAGGGTTAGGTTCAACTAAAAAGGGTTTTTAAAATAAAAAGGGTGAGAATGATTTAAGACCATTAGATTAAATTGTAGAAAAGATTTAATGGTTGAGATCAAATTGTAGGAGAAAAAATTGTTAGAATGGTATTTTAATCATAACAATTTTTGTTGACTTTTAATCAAGGACCCCCGCTTTTTTTAAACGTTCATAACTTTTACATATGACATTATTTTTTTAAAAAAAATTACACCATAAAACGAGCGTTTTTTTATCTTTAAAACGAGTATAGTGTCGTTATATACAAAAACGAAAAAAATTACGTTTTCCAGCTCATTATGTAATTTGTCAGGTTATTGTGTAATATCAGGTCATTGTGTACTGTTAGGTCTGGTCATTGTGTAATGTCAGGTATAATCATTGTGTCAAATACTTTTCATTATTGTGTTATATGTATTTATCATTGTGTTTTACGTTTTAGATAATTTGTGTTATTTTTGTCATTTTTTTATGTATTATATATAACATAGTGATGAAAAATATTTAACACATTGACCTAACATTACACAATAATGTCAGGTCTGATCATTGTGTAATGTAAAAAATAACACAAAATTATCTAAAACATAAAACATAATGACGAAAACGAGCATTTTTTATCTTTAAAACGAGTATAGTGTCGTTATATACAAAAACGAAAAAAATTACGTTTTCCAGCTCATTGTGTAATTTACTCGTCATTGTGTCAAATATGTCAGGTCATTGTGTAATATTATGTATGGTCATTGTGTCTAATGTCAGTTCATTGTTTATATATATATATATATATTATATATATATATATATGTATATACTTTTTATCCGTTAATACACTGTTGTACACACTTTGTATATGTTTATATATGTTTTGTAGATGTGACAACTTTGAACCATTTTTTTATAAACGGTCAATTTAGGTTATGTTTTATCTCTAGCGGGTCAAACGGTTAAAAAACAAATAAAAATTGTCTAGAATGATCGGCATATCGGTTGAATGTCGCTCTAAGTTTAAATTTCATGCAAATAAATATATTTAGATTGTTATATTATAATCAAAATAATATAAAAGTTTAGTTATATTTCAAACAAAGCTATACCTAATAAATATGTAATTTATTGTTTCACATGTCATAATTCTGTGGGCTCATGATTATGTAACCGTTTGAAAATTTCACGCTTATTTTTCTGAGCCCAAGTTATACCTAATAAATAAGTAACTAGATGAAATTTTTTTCACTTATTGTTTCTCAATTATTTATTATCTTTTTTTATTAATATTTACTTTATAAATATTTTAATTATTTAATTTTTAATTTCTCAATTATTTCCTTTGTTTTTTTCCATTTACTAATAATTGTTTAATATTTTATTTATTCAATCCCGTGTAATACACGGGTTCTAACCTAGTATATATATATATATATATATATATAGGGAGGGTTCCAGAGAAAACCACAAGTTAGGCGAACACTGAGAAAACCACTAAAAAAACTAATTTTACCCAATCATATAATAATATTTATTTTTTGTTTTGTTTTATTTTTATTTATTTATAACAATATCAATTTAATGTTGAACATTTTTACCAAAAAACATTTATACACATAGCGTTACGTATACGTAAACATAAAACAAAAAAATTGTGGTTACGTATACGTAAATAAAAAAAAATATTTTTGGATACGTATACGTAAATTAAAAAATTCCCTGAAATGATGTGGTTTTCTCAGTTTTCGTCTAACATTGTGGTTTTCGATTGATCCTTCCCATATATATATATATATATATATATATATATATATATATATATATATATATATATATATATATATATATATATATAGAGAGAGAGAGAGAGAGAGAGGAGGGTTCTAGAGAAAATCACAAGTTAGGCGAAAACCGAAAAAACCACTAAAAAACCAATTTTACCCATCATATAATAATTTTTATTTTTTGTTTTAGTTTATTTTTATTTAGTTATAAGAGTATCAATGAAATATTAAACATTTTTACCAAAAGATATTTTTACACATAGTGTTACGTATATGTAAACATAAAACAAAAAAATTGCGGTTACGTATACGTAAATCAAAAAAATTGTTTTTGGATACGTATACGTAAATAAAAAAATTGCCTAAAATTATGTGGTTTTCTTGGGTTTCGCCTAACTTTGTGGTTTTCTTTTGATCCCTCCCCTATATATGTATATATATAAATCTGTTATAAGTGGTAATTCTATGGGTTTGATTTCTTTAACCCTTTCCTTTATCTTTTTAATTAAAATAATGTCTTCTTGATGAAGTGTCTCTTTCCATTTTTAGTGGTTTTGTTGTATAATGGTCCTACTAATTTTGAAAGGTTTGAAATAAACTTTCTAGCATAATTTACCAAGCCTAAAAAAGCTTGAATCTGTTTTAAATTAGTAAGTTTTTCTGAAAAATCGAGGATTTTTGTAGAAATATGTGGTTGTAACTCAATTTTTCCGTTTCCAATTTCTGGTCTTAAGAAAGAGATTTTTCTTTTAAATAATTCCATCTTTTTTTAGATACTACTATCCCATTCTTTTTTATTTCTTCAAATACCTGTTATAGATGAGTTTCGTGTTCTTGGACTGTATCACTTGCTACTAGTATGTCATCAATATATACTAGACAAAATTTTTATTTGAGAAATATACTAAAAAGAATCCTTCACCAATGAGTATTTCGTCTAATGACGATGAAGAAACAGAGAAGCTAATAAGCCAAGCTCTTAAAGCTGAAAAAAATACACAGTTCTAGACAAGCAGCCTTATCACAAAATACTCAAAACCCACAGAGCTCTAGACAGCTACCTCCCTATTTCCTCAACTTTATACAACCACAACCCACACAAAACTTTATACAACCACAACCTTCACAAAACCCAGCCTACAAAAAACCCATTTAAAATACACAGTTCTAGACAAGCAGCTTTATCACAAAATACTCAAAACCCACAGAGCTCTAGACAGCTAGCTCCCTATTTCCTCAACTTTATACAACTACAACCCACATAAAACTTTATACAAACACAACCTTCACAAAACCTAGCCTACAAAAAACCCATTTCTTCTTACAAAGTTCAAAACCCCAGTTCCCCCTACACTCCCACTATTTCTTTTGGCTCTTAAGCCTTACAAGTCTGTAATGACTCACACACAAAGTTTCATCCCATTAATGGAATGAAACTAACAGATAAACAGCAGTGTTTACTAGACAATTTATGGAATATTCAAACCATGCCTCATGCATCCTCCTTCAAAGTCCAGATTTTAAATGCACTAAGTATATACTTCAGCGAACAACGAGCTAAATGCCCTGAAAAACAGCCTCAGCCTCCAAAGTTATGCTTACCTTAGGAATGGCATATGAAGAAAGTTACAACAAACTACAAGAAGATTTTAATTTACCATTAGTAAAAAGTATAGTCAAAGGAGATACCATGATCTCTGATTTTTATAAACAAAATCTCGAACATAGTTTTATGGACTCTGAACATAAGAAAAGAAACTATACAGAGGGAAAAATAGGATAAACTTCAAATGAAACCATGGGAAGAGAACCATGGACTAGACTAACTACGAGCTATCAACAGGAGTCAAGTTATAAAGGAGCTAAATGCCTTGAAAAACAGCCTCAGCCTCCAAAGTTTACACACTACATAATTTTTAGAGGAACTAAAATTGGTATTTTTAGCAAATGGGACACAGTTGCAAAGTTTATACAGTGTCCCGGACCAATTTATAAAGGTTATCAAAGCTTTTCTGAAGCTTTGAAAACAACCAGATATCACTTTGGTATAGACAATTTTTTTTATTGAACCGGAAGAGGTTCAAACTTTTTCACAGATTACAAAGACGAGCCATGAACAGATTATAAAAGACTCAAGAAGAAACTATTGCAAGTTTGCAAAACCAGCTTATACAGCAAGGAAAAAATACACATTCTATACAAAGTCATATAGAAAACAGTATTCTAAAACAAAAAGTTGGTATTCTCGAAGCAAAAAAATATACAGTTATTACAGAGGCTTGAGAAAAAAGAAAACAGTTACAGAAGCTATGACTCTATCAGAGGCAGAATGTTAGACACTCTCCGGAAATCTTGCCTTCAAACCGTGTTTGATCAATTTCTAGAATTTGAACAGATAATATCACAGAAGATCAATACAGAATTTCCACTAGTACTATATGAGTTACAACTCAGGCTTATGATAATTTCTTTAAATGAAGAAAAGTACAAAGGGGTTACAGTTGTTGAAAGAACAAACGACAATGGAGAAGGAACTTGCTTGCTCCTTCTTCAGATAAACCTAAAAGAGACGGACATGGCAGATGACCTAATTCTACAATTCTACCATAATGGTATGATTGATTACATAGAATTAGAATTAAACACAAAAACAGAAAAAATTATAAATCTCTTTGGAGAAAAAATTTGTTATAGCCACTAGAAATATCTCTACACATATATTTCCTTCATATATTGGCTGTAAAATCTTTTCTTTTTTTCCTTTTGCTAATGACCACACATACAGACCTGCCAGAAAAAGAATGTTTATTAGCCACAAGCTTTCTACCAAAGACTACTTGAAAAGACTCGCCATACAAACTGAGATTCAATTCTCAGAAATTTACTGGGTTGCAACCTTACCAGCCTTGCCGCAAAAAAACCTTTAGCAAACAGCCAAAGAAAAGACACTACATGGTTTATTACCCAAAATCAGACTCCTACACTACCACCAGGCTTTCACTCGGAAAGCTATCACCTTCTCGCCGAAGGACATTACATACAAATTTGGAGTCATAAAAATAGGAACATGCTTCTTCCATTCATTGCTGAAGGAGAATCCCTTGAACTACAACATATTATGAATTTAGAAGATTATTATTTGAACCCGGAAGATTTTGATTCCGACACAGGCACAACGCCAACCATTCCAGACACTCACAGAGATTTCTAGAAGATTGGCGTATGCAATGACGTCAAAACCCACAAAGTCTACAAAGCCAACACAGTCTATAAAGTTTCAATAATTCATCCTACACTCCTCTGAAGAGAGAAGAAAAGTTTTTCGTTGTTTTACTACTTTAATTTGTAGCTCTTCCTTTTATATCTTTTAGCTTAGTGCGTTCTGAGTGCGTTTTTTATAGTTTTTGTTTGATAGCTTAGTGTTCTGCCTATTTAAAGGCAACAAAATTCATTTGTAGATACACCGAAAATCAATCATAGAATCACTCTCAGTTATGAGCAACTAATCTCTCTCGTTCTGATTTCTCTTATAAACCTTTATTCTGTCTATTGTTTTCTCTAGTTCTTCATACTATATCCCAAATATAAAAATAAAAATAAAAAAAAGAATCTCTCCGCTGCAATTCTGCAATTCCACTGCATATACATCCACTATCCACTGCAAATATACTGTAAGTTTTTACGTTTTATTGCAAGTGTAAAAAAATCTCTGATGCCCCAACCTATAATAGACTTATTTTCAACAGAAACAATCCAAAGAATTAAACTATAAGGAAAACAGTTTATACACACAGGACTAATAGTCATAGGGATAAAAGCCCTAGGAAGAAAAAACCTAGGAACAAAAAACCTAGGAACAAAACTATTAGCCCTAATATTAGATAAAAGCTGGAAATCAGAAATGAAAAAGGCAATTATTTCAGGAATGGAAATAGATTTGAGTCAAAACACAGTCTTATTCTATTGTACACCTGGAATTCTAAAAGACATTAAAGACCTACAAAAGCTAAAAATAGCCCTACAAACCAACGGATATGAAAACTATGAAGGAAATAACATAGTAATAAGTGTAGGAGTCTTAGGAAAGGCCAGTAACAGATCAGGAATGAAATACAAAGTAAACATAGAAGGAATAGTTAACACAATTACGTCTAAATCAATACAAATGATTGAACTAGTTAGAATAGATCCTGAAAAATTAGCAGGATTAGAATGGCAAATAAGCGATTTAACATAAAAAGAAAACTCAACTTTAATCCCAAAAAAGAGCCATATATGTGAAGGGATAGATGGGATACAAAGCTTAAGATTTACAGATTTTAAACAAGAAGATAATAAATATGAGGAAAGTAGTTGTTCTGAAGAACAACCACAAGAACCACAATATAATTTTATGAATTTAGAATCAGATGATGAATCCGAATATGGAAAACCTATATACGATATAGAAAATGAAGAAAGTGATGATGAATATATAATAGATTCAGAATTCACAAGATTTGAACAAGAGGATGTAGATTACAGTTTATTAGATTATTCAAAAGAAGAAACAAATACAACTTTCAAGACAGAAGAAACTAACAAAACATATGAACAAATAATTAATAGAAAGTTCACAGAAATAAATATACAAGAAGAAGTAGACGACATGATAGTAGAATGTATGCTTACCTTAGGAATGACATATGAAGAAAGTTACAACAAATTTTGTAAACTATGAACTAGAAAAAGGACAAGTTGTTACAACAAGTATTAATCATCCTACAATACTACATCTAGAACGAATAGGACTTATAGGAGAAGATATTACAAATTCGAAAGTTAAATACATTTGTAAATTCAAGCTAAAAATCCAGATATCACCATTAGAAATATAAATATAGAATATAGCCCTCTAGAAAAAGAGGAATTCAAAACACAAATACTAGAAATGACTAAACAAGGATTAATCAGAAAATCTGAAAGTCCTCACAGATCAACATCCTTTATAGTAAAAACCATAGCGAAATAAAAAGAGGAAAAACAAAGAATCGTCTACAATTACAAAAGATTAAATGATAACACAGAAGACGATGGTTACAACATTCCCAACAAAGATAGCTTAATTCAACTAATACAAAATAACAAAGTATTTTCTAAATTTGACCTAAAATCAGGTTTTAATCAATTACATCTAGAAGAAGATTTTAAAAAATGGACAGCTTTTACATGTTCTGAAGGATTATATGAATGGAATGTTCTTAGCTTGGGACTAAAGAATGCTCCTTAAATATTTCAAAGATTTATGGACAGTATATTTCTCAAATACAAATTTTGTCTAGTATATATTGATGACATACTAGTAGCAAGTGAAACAGTCCAAGAACACGAAACTCATCTACAACAGGTATTTGAAGAAATAAAAAAGAATGGGATAGTAGTATTTAAGAAAAAGATGGATTTATTTAAAAGAAAAATATCTTTCTTAAGACTAGAAATTGGTAATGGAAAAATTGAGTTACAACCACATATTTCTACAAAAATCCTCGATTTTCCGAAAAAACTTACTAATTTAAAACAGATTCAAGCTTTTATATGCTTGGTAAATTATGCTATAAAGTTTATTTCAAACCTTTCAAAATTAGTAGGACCATTATACAGCAAATCCACTAAAAATGGACAGAGACACTTCAACCAAGAAGACATTATTTTAATTAAAAAGATAAAAGAAAGGGTTAAAGAAATCAAACCCTTAAAACTACCATTTATAACAGATTACATCATCTTAGAAGTTGATGGATGCAAAGAAGGATGGGGAGCAGTTCTCCTTTGCAAACCAAATGTTCACAGCTATAAAAAAGAAGAAAAATAATGTTCTTATTAGAGTGGAAGCTTCAAAACTGGAACCACTTGAACCAGTTTAGATTTTGAAATACAAGCGCTAATCAACGCTTTAGAAAAATTTAAATTATTTTTACACAAAGATTTTATAGTTAGGATAGACTGTGAAGCTATAGTTAAATTTATAAAAAATAACCAAAGCAAAAAGATAAAAGAACAAGATGGGTAAATTTGCAAAATGTTATACAAGGTAGTGGATATACTATACAGTTTGAACATATTAAAGGAAAAGATAATGGGATATACGATTTGTTATCCCGAAACATTAACAAATTGCTTTGTTCAGACGGATAGAAAACAGAAAGGAAAAGAGAAGATGGTCATCAGAGCCTTACAGTTTAAAAAGAATCCTTCACCAATGAGTATTTCGTCTAATGACGATGAAGAAACAAAGAAGCTAATGAGCCAAGCTCTTAAAGCTGAAAAAATACACTGTTCTAGACAAGCAGCTTTATCACAAAATACTCAAAACCCACAGAGTTCTAGACGGCTACCTCCCTACTTCCTCAACTTTATACAACCACAACCCACACAAAACTTTATACAACCACAATCTTCATAAAACCCAGCCAACAAAAAACCCATTTCTCCTTACAAAGTTCAAAAACCCATTTCCCCCTACACTCCCACTATTTCTTTTAGCTCTTATGCCTTACAAGTCTGTAATGACTCACACACAAAGTTCCGTCCCATTAATTGAATGAAACTAACAGATAAACAACAGTGTTTACTAGAAAATTTATGGCATATTCAAACCATGCCTCATGCATCATCCTTCGAAGTCTAGATTTTAAATGCGCTAAGTATATACTTCAGCGAACGAGGAGCTAAATGCCCTGAAAAACAGCCTCAGCCTCCAAAGTTTACACACTACATAATTTTTAGAGGAACTAAAATTGGTATTTTTAGCACATGGGACACAGTTGCAAAGTTTATACAGTGTCCCGGACCAATTTAAAAAGGTTATCAAAGCTTTTTTGAAGCTTTGAAAACAGCCAGAGATCACTTTGGTATAGACAATTTTTTTATTGAACCCGAAGAGGTTCAAACTTTTTCACAGATTACAAAGACGAGTCATGAACAGATTATAAAGACTCAAGAAGAAACTATTGCATGTATGCAAAACCAGCTTATACAGCAAGGAAAAAAATACACATTCTATACAAAGCCATATAGAAAACAGTATTCTAAAACAAAAAGTTGGTATTCTCGAAGCAAAAAATATACAGTTATTACAGAGGCTTGAGAAAAAAAGGAAACAGTTACAGAAGCTATGACTCTTTTAGAGCCAGAATGTTAGACACTCCCTCGAAATCTTGCCTTCAAACTGTGTTTGATCAATTTCTAGAATTTGAACAGATAATATCACAGAAGATCAATACAGAATTTCCACTAGTACTATATGAGTTACAGCTCAGGCTTATGACAATTTCTTTAAATGAAGAAAAGTACAAAGGGGTTAGAGTTGTTGAAAGAACAGACGACAATGGAGAAGGAACTTGCTTGCTCCTTCTTCAGATAAACCTAAAAGAGACGGACATTCCAGATGACCTAATTCTACAATTCTACCATAATGGTATGATTGATTACATAGAATTAGAATTAAACACAAAAACAGAAAAAAATATAAATCTCTTTGGAGAAAAACTTGTTATAGCCACCGGAAATATCTCTACACATATATTTCCTCCATATATTGGCTGCAAAATCTTTTCTTTTTTTCCTTTTGCTAATGACCACACATACAGACCTGCCAGAAAAAGAATGTTTATTAGCCACAAGCTGTCTACCAAAGACTACTTGAAAAGACTCGCCATACAAACTGAGATTCAATTCTCAGAACTTTACTGGGTTGACAACCTTACCAGCCTTGCCGCAGAAAAACCTTTAGCAAACAGCCAAAGAAAAGACACTACACAGTTTATCACCCAAAATCAGAAGACTCCTTCACTAACACCAGGCTTTCACTCGGAAAGTTATCACCTTCTCGCCGAAGGACATTACATACAAATTTGGAGTCATAAAAATTGGAACATGCTTCTTCCATTCATTGGTGAAGGAGAATCCCTTGAACTACAGCATATTATGAATTTAGAAGATTATTATTTGAACCCGGAAGATTTTAATTCCGACACATGCACACCGCCAACCATTCTAGACACTCACAGAGATTTCTAGAAGATTGGCGTATGCAATGACATCAAAACCCACAGAGTCTACAAAGCCAACACAGTCTATAAAGTTTCAATAATTCATCCGACACTCCTCTGAAGAGAGAAGAAAAGTTTTTCGTTGTTTTACTACTTTAATTTGTAGCTCTTCCTTTTATATCTTTTAGCTTAGTGCGTTCTTTATAGTTTTTGTTTGATAGCTTAGAGTTCTGCCTATTTAAAGGCAACAAAATTCATTTGTAGATACACCGAAAATCAATCATAGAATCACTCTCAGTTATGAGCAACTAATCTCTCTCGTTCTGGTTTCTCTTATAAACCTTTATTCTCTCTATTGTTTTCTCTAGTTCTTCATACTATATCACAAATATAAAAAGAATCTCTCCGCTGCAATTTTGCAATTCCGCTGCATATACATCCACTATCCACTACAAATATACTGTAAGTTGTTACATTTTATTGCAAGTGTCAAAAAATCTCTGATGCCCCAACCTATTTTGGTATCAGAGCAAAGGCTTTCCTAATATCTAAAAGACTAAGACAGGTCCATGTCAGGCAGCGTGTATGCTTAAGTCCTATTTATATGCAAACCCGCTTATGTGAAGATTAGGGAAAAAAATTTCTTTGATCTACTAATCTAGATAAGTTGTCAAAGATTTAGATATTTCATACTTGATTTACATGTTTCATATTTGTGTATTTTACTTTTGTTTGTTATGATAAAATTGGGATATAGAAAAATTGTATAAGAGAAAACTCAAGAGATAAGGTGTTTACTAAGAGAAATCATAATTCTTCTAAAAATTATTGAATCATCAAAAGTGTTTAAAAAACTCGAATTCTTAAACTTAGAATTTGCAGAAAGAAGTGATCATAAAAATATAAGTAATAGTTACTATAATCATATTTGTAGATTTAAAGAGCTTCATACACACAGTCTTCATACAGATAATACACATCTAAATAGTATTTCCGATCTTATTATAAATTTAGGATTCAGTCTACAAAAAGAATCTATAAATAATAAACACTTATTAGAAAGAATTATATAATTAATAGCTAAAGAACCAGACGAAACTAAAGAATTCACAGAAAATCTAGAATACATAATAGAACAAAATAATCAAATTTTGTTAGAGATAAAAAATATTAAGAAAGATAAACATATACCAGAGTTACAAAAAGATTCTATCGAAATCAACAAAATTATAAATAAAATAAACAAAATACATATAAGTGATAATAAGGCTAAACCATATAAACATTGGAAACCAAGCGATGAATAAACAAATTATTCAAGGATCTAGAAAGTCTACTAGCAATATAAAAGATGTCATTACATCTGATACTTTTTTAAATAGAATTTTAAAGAAAGGGCCGTCTTCTAAAAGTAGACAACAGGTAATACAGTTAGAAGAAGAAATAGATTTAGATAAAAACTTGAACTTATACAACCAGCATCAACTAGATATTTTAAATATTAGAACTTTATATCAAACAGGAATGTTAAACGTTAATACAACATTAATACAAAGTAGTAGAGAAGAAAGTCTATGAGTGGTAGATAAAATGGTAGAAATAGACTTATTTTCACCTGAAACAATCCAAAGAATTAAACAATCAGAAAAACAGTTTATACACACAACTAATAGTCATAGGGATAAAAGCCCTAGGAAGAAAAAACCTAGGAACAAAACTATTAGCCCTAATATTAGATAAAAACCGGAAATCAGAAATGAAAAAGACAATTATTTCAGGAATGGAAATAGATTTGAGTCAAAACACAGCCTTATTCTATTATAAACCTGGAATTCTAAAAGACATTAAAGACCTACAAAAGCTAAAAATAGCCCTACAAACCAAAGGATATGAAAACTATGAAGGAAATAACATAGTAATAAATATAGGAGTCTTAGGAAAGGTTAGTAACAGATCAGGAATGAAATACAAAGTAAACATAGTAGGAATAGTTAACACAATTGCGTCTAAATCAATACAAATGATTGAACCAGTTAGAATAGATCTTGAAGAATTAGTAGGATTAGAATGGCAAATAAGTGATTTAATAGAAAAAGAAAACTCAACTTTAATCCCAAATACCATTATGGTAGAATTGTAGAATTAGATCACTTGGCATGTCTGTCTCTTTTAGGTTTATTTGAAGAAGGAGCAAGCAAGTTGCTTCTCCATTGTCGTCTGTCCTTTCAACAACTGTAACCCCTTTTTACTTTTCTTCATTTAAAGCAATTGTCATAAGCCTGAGCTGTAACTCATATAGTACTAGTGGAAATTATGTATTGATCTTCAGTGATATTATCTGTTCATATTCTGGAAATTGATCAAACACAGTTTGAAGGCAAGATTTCGAGGGAGTGTCTAACATTCTGGCTCTAAAAGAGTCATAGCTTCTGTAACTGTTTTCTTTTTTTCTCAAGCCTCTGTAATAACTGTATATTTTTTGCTTCGAGAATACCAACGTTTTGTTTTAGAATACTGTTTTCTATATGGCTTTGTGTAGAATGTGTATTTTTTCCTTGCTGTATAAGCTGGTTTTGCAAACTTGCAATAGTTTCTTCTTGAGTCTTTATAATCTGTTCATGACTCGTCTTTGTAATCTGTGAAAAAGTTTGAATCTCTTCGGGTTTAATAAAAAAACTGTCTATACCAAAGTGATCTATGGCTGTTTTCAAAGCTTCAGAAAAGCTTTGATAACCTTTATAAATTGGTCCGGGACACTGTATAAACTTTGCAACTGTCTCCCATTTGCTAAAAATACCAATTTTAGTTCCTCTAAAAATTATGTAGTGCGTAAACTTTGGAGGCTGAGGCTGTTTTTCAGGGCATTTAGCTCCTCGTTCGCTGAAGTATATACTTAGCGCATTTAAAATCTAGACTTTGAAGGATGATGCATGAGGCATGGTTTGAATATACCATAAATTTTCTAGTAAACACTGTTGTTTATCTGTTAGTTTCATTCATTAATGAGACGAAACTTTGTTTGTGAGTTATTACAGACTTGTAAGACATAAGAGCCAAAAGAAATAGTGAGAGTGTAGGGGGAAATGGGTTTTTGAACTTTGTAAAGGTTGGGGCATGAGAGATTTTTTGACACTTGTAATAAAACGTAAAAACTTACAGTATATTTGTAGTAGATAGTGAATGTAAAGGCAGCGGAATTGCAGAATTGCAGCGGAGAGATTCATATGTTTTTATATTTGGGATATAGTGTGAAGAACTAGAGAAAACAATAGAGAGATTAAAGGTTTATAAGAGAAATCAGAACGAGAGAGATTAGTTGCTCATAACTGAGAGTGATTCTATGATTGATTTTCGGTGTCTCTACAAATGAATTTTGTTGCCTTTAAATAGGCAGAACACTAAGCTATCAAACAAAAACTATAAAGAACGCACTAAGAACGCACTAAGCTAAAAGATATAAAAGGAACGGCTACAAATTAAAGTAGTAAAACAACAAAAAAACTTTTCTTTTCTTTTCAGAGGAGTGTCAGATGAATTATTGAAACTTTGTAGACTGTGTTGGCTTTGTAGACTTTGTGGGTTTTGACGTCATTGCATACGCCAATCTTCTAGAAATCTCTGTGAGTGTCTGGAATGGTTGGCGGTGTGCCTATGTCGGAATCTAAATCTTCCGGGTTCAAATAATAATCTTCTAAATTCATAATTTGTTGTAGCTCAAGGGATTCTCCTTCACCAATGAAGAGAAGAAGCATGTTCCAATTTTTGTGACTCCAAATTTGTATGTAATGTCCTTCGGCTAGAAGGTGATACTTTCCCAGTGAAAGCCTGGAGGTAGTGTAGGAGTCTTCTGGTTTTGGGTGATAAAACTGTGTAGTGTCTTTTCAGTGGTTGTTTGCTTCAGGTTTATCTGAAGCAAGCCTGGTAAGGTTGTCAACCCAGTAAAGTTCTGAGAATTAAATCTCAGTTTATATGGCAAGTCTTTTTAGGTAATCTTTGGAAGTGAGCTTGTAGCTGATGAACATTCTTTTTCTGGCAGGTCTATATGTGTGGTCATTGGCAAAAGGGAAGGAAGAAAAAATTTTGCAGCCAATGTGTGGAGGAAATATATGTGTAGAGATGTTTCCAGTGGCTATTTCAAATTTCTCTCCAAAAAGATTTATAATTTTTTTTGTTTTTGTATTTAAATCTAATTCTATGTAATCAATCATACCATTATGGTAGAATTGTAGAATTAGATCATCTGGCATGTCTATCTCTTTTAGGTTTATTTGAAGAAGGAGCAAGCAAGTTCCTTCTCCATTGTCGTCTGTCCTTTCAACAACTATAACCCCTTTGTACTTTTCTTCATTTAAAGCAATTGTCATAAGCCTGAGCTGTAACTCATATAGTACTAGTGGAAATTCTATATTGATCTTCTGTGATATTATCTGTTCAAATTCTAGAAATTGATCAAACACAGTTTGAAGGCAAGATTTTCAGGGATTGTCTAACATTCTGGCTCTAAAAGAGTCATAGCTTCTGTAACTGTTTTCTTTTTTCACAAGCCTCTGTAATAATTGTATATTTTTTGCTTCGAGAATACCAACTTTTTTATTTTAGAATACTATTTTCTATATGGCTTTGTATAGACTGTGTATTTTTTTCTTGATGTATAAGCTCGTTTTGCAAACTTGCAATAGTTTCTTCTTGAGTCTTTATAATCTGTTCATGACTCGTTTTTGTAATCTGTGAAAAAGTTTGAACCTCTTCGGGTTCAATAAAAAACTGTCTATACCAAAGTGATCTCTGGCTGTTTTCAAAGCTTCAGAAAAGCTTTGATAACCTTTATAAATTGGTCCGGGACACTGTATAAACTTTGCAACTGTCTCCCATTTGTTAAAAATACCAATTTTAGTTCCTCTTAAAATTATGTAGTGTGTAAACTTTGGAGGCTGAGGCTGTTTTTCAGGGCATTTAGCTGCTTGTTCGCTGAAGTATATATTTTGCTCATTTAAAATCTGGACTTTGAAGGAGGATGCATGAGGCATGGTTTGAATATGCCATAAATTTTCTATTAAACACTATTGTTTATCTGTTAGTTTCATTCCATTAATGGGACGAAACTTTGTGTTTGAGTCATTACAAACTTGTAAGGCTTCAGAGCCAAAAGAAATAGTGGGAGTGTAGGGGAAATGGGTTTTTGAACTTTGTAAGAAGAAATGGGTTTTTTGTAGGATGGGTTTTGTGAAGGTTGTGTTTGTATAAAGTTTTGTGTGGGTTGTGGTTGTATAAAGTTGAGGAAATAAGGAGGTAGCTGTCTAGAGCTCTGTGGGTTTTGAGTATTTTGTGAGAAAGCTGCTTGTCTAGAACTGTGTATTTTTGCAGCTTTAAGAGCTTGGCTCATTAGCTTCTCTATTTCTTCAACGTCATTAGACGAAATACTCATTGGTGAAGGATTCTTTTTAAACTGTAAGGGTCTGACGACCATTTTCTCTTTTCCTTTCTGTTTTCTATCCATCTGAACAAAGCAATTTGTTAATGTTTCGGGATAACAAATCGGCTATCCCATTATTTTTTCCTTTAATATGTTCAAACTGTATAGTATATCCACTACCTTGTATAACATTTTGCAAATGTACCCATCTTGTTCTGTTTATCTTTTTGCTTTGGTTATTTTTGATAATTTTAACTATAGCTTCACAGTTTGTCCTAACTATAAAATCTTTGTTTAAAAATAAATTAAATTTTTCTAAAGCGTTGATTAGCGCTTGTATTTCAAAATCTAAACTGGTCTAAGTCGTTCCAGTTTTGAAGCTTCCACTGTAATAAGAACATGTTTTTTCTTTTTTTTATAGCTGTGAACATTTGGTTTGCAAAGGAGAACTGCTCCCCATCCTTCTTTGCATCCATCAACTTCTAAGATGATGTAATCTGTTATAAATGGTAGTTTTAAGGGTTTGATTTCTTTAACCCTTTCTTTTATCTTTTTAATTAAAATAATGTCTTCTTGGTTGAAGTGTCTCTGTCCATTTTTAGTGGATTTGCTGTATAATGGTCCTACTAATTTTGAAAGGTTTGAAATAAACTTTATAGCATAATTTACCAAGCCTAAAAAAGCTTGAATCTGTTTTAAATTAGTAAGTTTTTTCGGAAAATCGAGGATTTTTGTAGAAATATGTGGTTGTAACTCAATTTTTCCATTACCAATTTCTAGTCCTAAGAAAGATATTTTTCTTTTAAATAAATCCATCTTTTTCTTAAATACTACTATCCCATTCTTTTTTATTTCTTCAAATACCTGTTGTAGATGAGTTTCGTGTTCTTGGACTGTTTCACTTGCTACTAGTATGTCATCAATATATACTAGACAAAATTTGTATTTGAGAAATATACTGTCCATAAATCTTTGAAATATTTAAGGAGCATTCTTTAGTCCCAAGCTAAGAACATTCCATTCATATAATCCTTCAGAACATGTAAAAGCTGTCCATTTTTTAAAATCTTCTTCTAGATGTAATTGATTAAAACCTGATTTTAGGTCAAATTTAGAAAATACTTTGTTATTTTCTATTAGTTGAATTAAGCTATCTTTGTTGGGAATGTTGTAACCATCGTCTTCTGTGTTATCATTTAATCTTTTGTAATTGTAGACGATTCTTGTTGTTCCTCTTTTTATTTCGCTATGGTTTTTTTTTTACTATAATTGTTTCCTTTTCTGTGTTTCCAGTCATGCTCGCATTCTTCTGGATTAGTGTATGCGTATGAGATTTTTGTTACGGGCTTTTCTTCTTCGCTATATATACTGTATATTGATTCCTTATCTGTATGGTCTGTATCTAACGCTTCTATTTCATAGTCATTAATTTGTTCAACTAAATTGCATCTTTCCATATTTTTATTCCTATTTGGACATTTATTAGCTAAATTTTCTGTATCTCAACATATAAAACATTTGCATATTCTAGTATGAGGTTTTCTAACATATTTGTTTTGATATTTTTTGTATGGTTTATATTCTTTATTGTATATAGTACTTTTTCTAATCTTCTTTTTCTTGTCATAATACTCATAGGCTTGTGGAGTATAGATTGATGTCTTACAAAATGCAAAGGCATTTCTTTTTAGTTGCTTTTGTAGTGCAACCTCTTTATATTTTTCTTCTAGAATAACAAATGTAAAGGTTATTCTAGGTCATATTCCTATGTTTGTTAGGTTTTCGTATTGTAATTTCCGGGCTTCGTGTATACTTTTTCCTAAGTCTCCTGGTAGATTTATAAAATATTTATCACATAAACTATCATCCATAGCTTATCCTGTTTGTGCTAATAATCTTGTAAAGTCTAGTGTAAAGTCGTTTATATATTTCATGTCTGCTATGCTTAGTTGTTCTAGATTTCTAACGGCTGTGTCTTGTATTAAACTGTTGTTTTTTGCTGGGTCTACTCCTAAAAGAAGGGTTCTTATTAGAGAAGTAAAATTATAGGGATTATATCCTATAGCTTTTAATCTGTTTATTAGGTATGGGCTGTGGGCTTTTTTGCTTCGCCATTTTCCTAGGGTTGTTGGTCCTAGAGTAGTTTCTAAGTAGGCAAACATGTCCATACTGTCTTTCTTATTTATTTCCCACATCCTTACTACTGTTTGTTCCCATGTTAGAACTTCGTCTACCCATGGTTGTGGTTTATGTTGTTCTAGTAATAGCATACCACTGCTATAAATTTGTCCTATAGTTAACCTGTTTCTTGTTCCTTTATAACTTGACTACTGTTGATAGCTCGTAGTTGGTCTAGTCCATGGTTCTCTTCCCATGGTTTCATACGAAGTTTCTTCTACTTTTCCCTCTGTATAGTTTCATTTCTTATGTTCAGAGTCCATAAAACTATGTTCGAGATTTTGTTTATAAAAATCAGAGATCATGGTATCTCCTTTGACTATACTTTTTACTAATGGTAAATTAAAATCTTCTTGTAGTTTGTTGTAACTTTCTTCATATGACATTCCTAAGGTAAGCATACATTCTACTATCATGTCGTCTACTTCTTCTTGTATATTTATTTCAGTGAACTTTCTATTAATTATTTGTTATTATGTTTTGTTAGTTTCTTCTGTCTTGAAAGTTGTATTTGTTTCTTCTTTTGAATAATCTGATAAACTGTAATCTACATCCTCTTGTTCAAATCTTGTGAATTCTGAATCTATTATATATTTATCATCACTTTCTTCATTTTCTGTATCATATATAGGTTTTCCATATTCGGATTCATCATCTGATTCTAAATTCATAAAATTATGTTGTGGTTCTTGTGGTTGTTCTTCAGAACAACTACTTTCCTCATATTTATTATCTTCTTGTTTAAAATCTGTAAATCTTAAGCTTTGTATCCCATCTATCCCTTCATATATATGGCTCTTTTTGAAACGCCCCAAAACGGGTACATCTCATAGTTGGCACACAACATAACAAACATAGTTCTTAAACCGGAAATCAGAATCTATTACAGCGGAAGTCTTTAATTCAAATCATTCATCAAACTATAACATGAAATATTGTCTATAACATGAACTATCAGGATTGGAAATGTCAGTCTTCAATACCGCAGCCCGATGTCCATGCTATCCAGCCCACATGGCTCTTTCACTTTTCTTTAGCTTTACCCTTTTTACCTGCCATGCATACTAAAAGTCAGCTAACGCTGGTGAGTTCTCTCTTTACTTTAAACTGTAAACTTTATCTTTGGTAGCTTAGTTTTATTAAAATAAAATAAGCTTTACTTTCACTTTCTTTGAAATAAACTTTTAACTATTACTTTAAAACTTTACAACGTTACAGTTATAAATCTGTTACGTTACTATCTGTCATTAAAACTTTATCTTTAAGGAAACCCGTTAGGGTGTCCCACTGTACTCTGTCTATCATTTCACTTATACTTGACAAGTGACTTTATCATACTTTAACTATCACATATGGATCGTGGTCCGAGGACCAGATCCCTATCTTGCTTACACCTCAGGGTAAGACTTTTACTTTAGCGCTGCCCACACCTCAGGGTGGGACTTTCTTTCTCGCTTGCACGTTAGTGCAAGACTCCTTTAGCATTGCTCACACCTCAGGGTGAGACTTTCTCGCTTACACCGAAGTGAAGACTCCTTTAGCATTGCTTACGCCGAAGTGTAAGACTCCTTTAGCATTGCTCACACCTCAGGGTGAGACTTCTACTTTAGCATGCCTGCAGGACTTTCTACTATGCAACTATTATGCAATGCAATTACACTATTACACAAATAGAAATGCAATCACATAACTTTCATATAGACAAATAACACATATTAACACATAAGCATATAACATGGTATTTGTCACTGTCACTGTCACTGTCACTGTCGAGCTGTACCGAAGTACGGCTCCTTTATCGTTCTTTCTTTAGCTCATTGTTATCTTTCAAAAACTTGTTTAAAAGATAATACTATGCTCTTCTGTTCTTTATCTTTCATTTTATAAAAAATAACATTTTTATAAAATACTATACTTTGCCTTTCATTTTATAAAAAATAACATTTTTATAAAATACTATACTTTGCCTTTCATTTTATAAAAATAACATTTTTATAAAATACTATACTTTGCCTTTCATTTTATAAAAATAACATTTTTATAAAATACTATACCAGTATGCATGCCAGCCCAAAACCATTAGGAAAAAGGGCAATAAGAACTCACCAGATGAATCGTTTCTGTTTACACCTAGCCGGTTCCTGAATGTCACTATGGTCACCCACAATCTGTATAATCAAGTCATAGGCGTAAGGCTGTGTTCCTAGGGGACACTTAGACATTACTAGGCTTGACTCAGATGTTTCGGGTCATGGTTTCATTATCGAAACTAGGTAGTTTCGAGTCCTGGCTCCTTATCGAAACTATGTAGTTTCGAGCCCTGGCTTCTTATCGAAACTAAGTAGTTTCGAGTCACTGCTTCTTATCGAAACTAAGTAGTTTCGAGTCACTGCTTCTTATCGAAACTAAGTAGTTTCGAGTCGTATGACTTATATAAATTCTTAGTTAAGGTCTTGGGTCTATATCGAAACTATGGTAGTTTCGATGGGTCTGCTCCTGTCGAAACTAGGTAGTTTCGATAGATGCGTCCATATCGAAACTAGTAGTTTCGACTGTGCAGTCTCCTTCCCCAAACAGAACCCTAGATCTGGTCCCTTTGTTCTAATCGATCAAGCTTTGAACTTTTTACGTTCGAAATGTTCCATTTTCCCCCATGAACCCAAACCCGTGGTTTGTTTCCAGTTTCACACGTAAAAATCTAAACCTTTACTCGATTATTAACCCGAAACCCGAAAGTTACAAAAACTCAGATTTAGGCATAATAATTACCTGTTACAGCTTCCTTCTCGTTTCTTTATGCTCCAGAGATGTTGAGCAACAATCCTCGAGACTTTGAGCTTGATCCCGAGCTTTCTCTCTCTAGACCCAAACTCTCACTCTCTCTTTCTCTCACTAGAAACTTGCGTGACAAGTGTGGTGAATGAGGGAGAGGCTGATGGCTGCTGCTATGAAGGCTCCCTGTCATTTTTTTCGGGCCCATGGGCCGAAACTTTGGCCAAGCCCACTTTGTTTCCTTTATTTGGGTTTCTATTTATTTTGGGATGTTACAAGTCTACCCCTCTTACGAAAGGTTTCGTCCTCGAAACCTGTTATAAGTCAAACAGGTGCGGGTACGACTCTTTCATTTCTGTCTCGGTTTCCCATGTAGCTTCCGAACCTTTACGATGCTTCCATTGTACTTTGACTAACTGTATCACTTTATTCCGTAACCGCTTTTCTTTCCTGTCTAATATGGCGACGGGTTCCTCGATGTAATTGAGGCTATTATCTATCTCGATGTCGTCAAGTGTCACGTGTGCCGATTCGTCGGCCAGGCACTTGCGCAAGTGCGACACGTGGAAGGTTGGGTGAATTCCACTCAGCTCATCAGGTAATTCTAACCGGTAAGCGACTTCACCAACCCGTGCTAGTATTTTGAAAGGCCCGACGAATCTTGGGCTTAACTTCCCTCTCTTTCTGAATCGTATGATCCCCTTCCAGGGAGATACTTTCAATAGTACTTGATCCCCGACCTTGAATTCGATTGGTCTTCGCCTTTTATCCGCGTAGGACTTTTGACGGTCCTGTGCAGCTTTCATTCTGGCCTTGATCTGGTCAATCTTTTCAGAGGTTGTTGTGACTACCTCTAAACTCCCCAACTCTTTCTGTCCTACCTCGCCCCAACAGACCGGGGTTCGGCATCTTCTACCATACAACATTTCGTAGGGCGGCATACCAATCGTGGTGTGGTGACTGTTGTTGTAGGAGAATTCTGCCAACGGTAGGTGACTATCCCAACTGCCACCGAAGTCTATAATGCATGCGCGGAGCATATCCTCTAACGTCTGGATGGTCCTTTCTGATTGACCATCCGTCTGTGGATGATAAGCCGTGCTGATGTTCAGTCTTGTACCCATTGACTCGTGAAATCTTTTCCAGAACCTCGATGTAAATCGGGTGTCCCGGTCAGATACAATTGATAACGGTACGCCATGTCGAGAGACAATTTCATTGATAAATACTTCTGCCAACTTCTCAGATGAATACGTTTCGCGAATTGGCAAGAAATGTGCACTCTTTGTCAGACGATCCACTATAACCCAAATCGTATCATGGCCTTTTGCTGTGCGGGGCAGCTTTGTAATAAAGTCCATGGTGATACGTTCCCACTTCCATTCGGGTATTTCCAGAGGCTGGATCTTCCCGTACGGTTTCTGATGCTCTGCTTTAACTTGTGAGCAAGTCAGACACTTGCTTACATATCCGGTCACATCATTCTTCATGTTAGGCCACCAATACTCTTTCTTCAAATCCTGGTACATTTTCGTGGTTCCTGGGTGGATGGAATATCGAGACTTATGGGCCTCGTCAAGTACTTTGGCCCTAAGCTCTCCGCCCTTCGGTACCCACATGCGACCACACCTGGTCCTCACTCCATGAGTGTTTAACTCTAACTTTGTCTGTTGACCGACCATTCTTTCTTTCTTTATGTTCTCTTCCTTTAGTGCTTCCTTCTGTGCTGCTTCTAGCTCTGTCATAAAATCTGGGGTTATCACTAACTGGTACGCTTTTACCCTAATAGGAGAATGATTCTCCTTACGACTTAGGGCATCAGCGACCACATTCGCCTTTCCCGGGTGGTATAGGATCTCACAGTCATAGTCTTTCAGCAATTCTAACCACCGCCTTTGCCGCATATTCAGGTCTTTCTGTTCGAAGAAATACTTCAAGCTCTTGTGATCCGAATAAATCGTGCATTTCACCCCGTAGAGGTAATGCCTCCAAATCTTTAACGCAAAAACAACTGCCGCGAGCTCCAAATCGTGAGTCGGGTAGTTAATTTCGTGGATCTTTAGCTGTCGTGACGCATACGCGATCACCTTTCCCCTCTGCATCAAAACACACCCTAACCCTTGTCCCGATGCGTCAGAATATACCACCAGGTCCTCGTTACCGTCGGGTAGTGCTAACACTGGGGCTTGGGTCAACTTCTTCTTTAACTCTTCAAATGCTTTGGACTGAGCCTGACCCCATTCGTACTTTACTTCTTTACGTGTCAACTTTGTCAGTGGCGAAGCTATTCTCGAGAAGTCCTGAATGAACCTTCGATAGTAACCTGCCAATCCCAGAAAACTCCGAATCTCTGTTGGCGTCTTCGGGGTTTCCCATTCCTGTACTGCCTCTATCTTAGCCGGGTCAACCATAATGCCGTCTGCGTTGATAACGTGACCTAAGAATTGGACTTCCTTAAGCCAGAACGCGCATTTGGAGAACTTGGCATACAACTTTTCTTTTTGTAGCGTCTCTAGTACTTCTCGAAGATGACAAGCATGATCATCTTCACTTTTCGAATAAATGAGTATGTCGTCTATAAACACTATCACCGACCTATCTAGCATCGGTCTACACACCTGGTTCATCATACTCATGAATGCTGCCGGAGCGTTCGTCAAGCCGAAAGACATCACGCGAAACTCGTAATGCCCATAACGCGTGCGAAACGCTGTCTTAGGTATGTCCTCTTCTCTTACCTTTAACTGATGATATCCCGACCGCAGATCGATCTTGGAGAACCATCTGGCGCCCTGTAGTTGGTCGAACAGATCATCGATCCTTGGTAGCGGATATTTGTTCTTTACTGTACGCTTGTTCAACTCTCTGTAGTCGATGCACATTCTCATGGCACCATCTTTCTTCTTTACGAACAGAACCGGAGCACCCCATGGAGAAATGCTTGGTCTGATAAATCCTCTATCCAAAAGTTCTTCCAACTGTACCATCAGCTCTTTCATCTCCAGAGGTGCAAGTCGGTACGGTGCTTTAGCCACGGGCTGGGCACCTGGCACTAAGTCTATCTGGAACTCTGTCTCCCGGTCAGGTGGTAACCCAGGCAACTCCTCAGGAAACACCCCCGGAAAATTACATACCACTGGTACGTCTTTTAACTCTCTCACCTTTACATCATTGTCTATCACATAGGCCAGGTAGGCCTCGCATCCGCGCCCTATATACTTCTCTGCCTTTATCATTGATATGACGTTCGTTAGTGAACCGTCGCGATCCCCGTACACCAAAACCTCGCCACCGTCTGGAGCTTTGAGCTGAACTATCTTTCGTCTACATATTATTCGGGCTTCGTTGGCAGCTAACCAATCCATACCCAAAACTATATCGAATCCTCCCAAGGTCATAACATACAACCTAACTGGGAATCTATGGCCATGAATCTTTATCGTGCAATTATCTACCAATTCACTTACTAACATGGTCTTGCCCACTGCGGTTTCCACATTAAAGGCCTGCTCTACTCTAGTAACTTTGCATTTCATTCTTTTACACTTAGAAGATGATATAAAACTCCTACTGGCACCCGAATCAAATAATACTGAAACATAAGTGTGGTCAAGGATGAACGTACCTGACACAACATCTGGGTCTCCCCTAGCCTCCTCCTGTGTCAGTGCATACGCCCGGGTCCTTGCCTTCGGCTTCTCAGGTTCTTTACCCTTCTCGGTGCCAGTAGCCTTGGGTTTCCGACAGTCTTTGGCCATGTGGCCAGGTATCCCGCAGTTATAACAAGACTGTGCCCCGGGACACTCTCGAGAGTAGTGTCCGGTCTTTCCGCACCTATAGCACATATTTAACCCAACTCGGCACTCGCCCGAGTGCTTCCTGCCACACTTAGCACATTCAACCCCATCTTCAATCCTCAGTTTCTTCGTCTCCGGCCCCGCCCACTCTTTAGCTGGCCGTTTAACGGCATTGGTCACTTTCTTCTCAGTAGGCAGTGGGTCTGCGGATTCGAAGTCATCATAAACTATCCCAGCAAGTGATACCACAGATTCAAAACTCGTGGGAGCATTAGCTTTCACGTGCACACGGACTTTCTGTGGTAGTCCCTTGATGTAGTACTTAATCCTCTTTTCCTCAGTGTCCACCAGATGTGGAACCAGCTGAGCCAACTCTTGATATTTGGAGGTATACTGGCGATGAGTCATACTACCAGCACAGAGCCCCAGAAATTCCCTCTCAACTCTGTCAATCTCGTTCTGCGGGCAGAACTTAGTGATTAGCAGCTTTTTCATGTCGTCCCATTTCATCTTTTTCATCTCAGCAGAAGACTTGATTCTTTCGATCGATCTCCACCAGCTTAATGCCTCATTAGTGAATGAGTGAGCGGCAAACTTGACCGCTTGATCATCACGGCACTCACTAATGTTGATCACCCCATTCATTCTCTCTATCCACTCAAAAGTGGCAACAGCATCTTTCCGTCCATCATACTTCGGCGGGTCACACCCCCGAAAGGACTTATAGTTGCAACCCCGGGTTGCCATTTCATAATCAGAATCATCACTGTCAGTGACTCCAAGTCTCTTGCTGCTTTCCTCTTTCGTTTCTTTCTTCCCTATATTAAACTCTTTAAGGGCCTCGCCCAATGCTTCTGGTAGAACTTTCTTCAAGATTGAAGTAACCTCTGCCGCTATAGCTTCTTTCACAATCGGTTCCAACTCAAGCGCCTCATTAGGGGCATCGTTAGGAGCCGACACATGGTTCCCACTATCATTATGCTCCACATGCACCGATTCAGCTTCGTTGCGGGAGTGCTCACTTTCTTCAGGACGGTTCCGGTTACCTGGAGGTCGGCCTCGACGACCAGTACGACCCCCAGTGCGACCTCCTCTCTTTGCTCTAGCCATTTAGTGTCTACTGTGAACAAAGATAGCTCGTGTTATCAAGATAGGTAACAATTTAGAACACCTCGAGTACTGTAAATTACTAATTACAGAGACCGGTATGAAATTACTAATTTACTTTACTACTCGGGTTCTGAACATTTCCTTTCCGAGTAACATTTGCATCCAAGTTCAGAGTTTCTACTATAAGGCACGTACTATCTACTGTCTACTGTCTGTGCTAAGGCATGTACTATGTACTATTTATGCTAAAGCATCTACTTTCTGCTATCTGTACTAAGGTGTTATTGTCTATGTTCTATGTAAGGACATTGACTACCTTCTGTCTATTATCTTTCCATGGACGGGCTGCTCCGACTGACATTCCTTTCCTTCCTTTGCTTTGTCCCATTCTCAGTTTAAGTTCAGACATTATCGCAAATGTCTGAATCTCTCAAACTATGGCTCTGATACCAACTTGAAACGCCCCAAAACGGGTACATCTCATAGTTGGCACACAACATAACAAACATAGTTCTTAAACCGGAAATCAGAATCTATTACAGCGGAAGTCTTTAATTCAAATCATTCATCAAACTATAACATGAAATATTGTCTATAACATGAACTATCAGGATTGGAAATGTCAGTCTTCAATACCGCAGCCCGATGTCCATGCTATCCAGCCCACATGGCTCTTTCACTTTTCTTTAGCTTTACCCTTTTTACCTGCCATGCATACTAAAAGTCAGCTAACGCTGGTGAGTTCTCTCTTTACTTTAAACTGTAAACTTTATCTTTGGTAGCTTAGTTTTATTAAAATAAAATAAGCTTTACTTTCACTTTCTTTGAAATAAACTTTTAACTATTACTTTAAAACTTTACAACGTTACAGTTATAAATCTGTTACGTTACTATCTGTCATTAAAACTTTATCTTTAAGGAAACCCGTTAGGGTGTCTCACTGTACTCTGTCTATCATTTCACTTATACTTGACAAGTGACTTTATCATACTTTAACTATCACATATGGATCGTGGTCCGAGGACCAGATCCCTATCTTGCTTACACCTCAGGGTAAGACTTTTACTTTAGCGCTGCCCACACCTCAGGGTGGGACTTTCTTTCTCGCTTGCACGTTAGTGCAAGACTCCTTTAGCATTGCTCACACCTCAGGGTGAGACTTTCTCGCTTACACCGAAGTGAAGACTCCTTTAGCATTGCTTACGCCGAAGTGTAAGACTCCTTTAGCATTGCTCACACCTCAGGGTGAGACTTCTACTTTAGCATGCCTGCAGGACTTTCTACTATGCAACTATTATGCAATGCAATTACACTATTACACAAATAGAAATGCAATCACATAACTTTCATATAGACAAATAACACATATTAACACATAAGCATATAACATGGTATTTGTCACTGTCACTGTCACTGTCACTGTCGAGATGTACCGAAGTACGGCTCCTTTATCGTTCTTTCTTTAGCTCATTGTTATCTTTCAAAAACTTGTTTAAAAGATAATACTATGCTCTTCTGTTCTTTATCTTTCATTTTATAAAAAATAACATTTTTATAAAATACTATACTTTGCCTTTCATTTTATAAAAAATAACATTTTTATAAAATACTATACTTTGCCTTTCATTTTATAAAAATAACATTTTTATAAAATACTATACTTTGCCTTTCATTTTATAAAAATAACATTTTTATAAAATACTATACCAGTATGCATGCCAGCCCAAAACCATTAGGAAAAAGGGCAATAAGAACTCACCAGATGAATCGTTTCTGTTTACACCTAGCCGGTTCCTGAATGTCACTATGGTCACCCACAATCTGTATAATCAAGTCATAGGCGTAAGGCTGTGTTCCTAGGGGACACTTAGACATTACTAGGCTTGACTCAGATGTTTCGGGTCATGGTTTCATTATCGAAACTAGGTAGTTTCGAGTCCTGGCTCCTTATCGAAACTATGTAGTTTCGAGCCCTGGCTTCTTATCGAAACTAAGTAGTTTCGAGTCACTGCTTCTTATCGAAACTAAGTAGTTTCGAGTCACTGCTTCTTATCGAAACTAAGTAGTTTCGAGTCGTATGACTTATATAAATTCTTAGTTAAGGTCTTGGGTCTATATCGAAACTATGGTAGTTTCGATGGGTCTGCTCCTGTCGAAACTAGGTAGTTTCGATAGATGCGTCCATATCGAAACTAGTAGTTTCGACTGTGCAGTCTCCTTCCCCAAACAGAACCCTAGATCTGGTCCCTTTGTTCTAATCGATCAAGCTTTGAACTTTTTACGTTCGAAATGTTCCATTTTCCCCCATGAACCCAAACCCGTGGTTTGTTTCCAGTTTCACACGTAAAAATCTAAACCTTTACTCGATTATTAACCCGAAACCCGAAAGTTACAAAAACTCAGATTTAGGCATAATAATTACCTGTTACAGCTTCCTTCTCGTTTCTTTATGCTCCAGAGATGTTGAGCAACAATCCTCGAGACTTTGAGCTTGATCCCGAGCTTTCTCTCTCTAGACCCAAACTCTCACTCTCTCTTTCTCTCACTAGAAACTTGCGTGACAAGTGTGGTGAATGAGGGAGAGGCTGATGGCTGCTGCTATGAAGGCTCCCTGTCATTTTTTTCGGGCCCATGGGCCGAAACTTTGGCCAAGCCCACTTTGTTTCCTTTATTTGGGTTTCTATTTATTTTGGGATGTTACACTTTTTTGGGATTAAAGTTTAGTTTTCTTTTTCTGTTAAATCTCTTATTTTCCATTCTAATCTTGCTAATTCTTCAGGATCTATTCTAACTGGTTCAATCATTTGTATTGATTTAGACGCAATTGTGTTAACTATTTCTTCTATGTTTACTTTGTATTTCATTCATGATCTGTTACTGGCCTTTCCTAAGACTCCTATACTTATTACTATGTTATTTCTTTCATAGTTTTCATATCCTTTGGTTTGTAGGGTTATTTTTAGCTTTTGTAGGTCTTTAATGTCTTTTAGAATTCCAGGTGTACAACAGAATAAGGCTGTGTTTTGACTCAAATCTATTTCCATTCTTGAAATAATTGCGTTTTTCATTTCTGATTTCCAGCTTTTATCTAATATTAGGGCTAATAGTTTTGTTCCTAGGTTTTTTCTTCCTAAGGCTTTTATCCCTATGACTATTAGTCCAGTGTGTATAAACTGTTTTCCTGATTGTTTAATTTTTGGATTGTTTATGGTGAAAATAAGTCTATTTTTACAATTTTATCAACCACTCGTAGACTTTCTTCTCTACTAATTTGTATTAATGTTGTATTAACGTTTAACATTCCTGTTTGATATAAAGTTGTAGGATTTAAAATATCTAGTTGATGTTGGTTGTATAAGTTTATGTTTTTATCTAAATCTATTTCTTCTTCTAACTGTATTACCTGTTGTGTACTTTAGAAGACGACCCTTTCTTTAAAATTATGTTTAAAAAAGTATTAGATGTAATGACATCTTTTATATTGCTAGTAGCTTTCTAGATCCTTGAATAATTTGTTTATTTATCGCTTGGTTTCCAATGTTTATATGGTTTAGGCTTATTATCACTTATATGTATTTTGTTTAGTTTATTTATAATTTTGTTGATTTCGATAGAATCTTCTTCTACCTCTGGTATATGTTTATCTTTTTTAATATTTTTTATCTCTAACAAAATTTGATTATTTTGTTCTCTTATGTATTCTAGATTTTCTGTGAATTTTTTAACTTCGTCTGTTTCTTTAGCTATTAATTGTATAATTCTTTCTAATAAATGTTTATTATTTATAAATTCTTTTTTTATACTGAATCCTAAATTTATAATAAGATCAATAATACTATTTAGATGTGTATTATCTGTATGAAGACTGTGTGTTTGAAGCTCTTTAAATCTACAAATATGATTATAGTAACTATTACTTATATTTTTATGATCGCTTCTTTCTGAAAATTCTAAGTTTAAGAATTCGAGTTTTTTAAACACTTTTGATAATTCAATAATTTTTAAAAGAATTCTGATTTCTCTTAGTAAACACCTTATCTCTTGAGTTTTCTCTTATAAAATTTTTCTATATCCCAATTTTATCATAACAAACAAAAGTAAAATACACAAATATGAAACATGTAAATCAAGTATGAAATATCTAAATTATTTGACAACTTATCTAGATTAGTAGATCAAAGCAAATTTTTTCCCTAATCTTCACCTAAGCGGGTTTCCATATAAATAGGACTTAAGCATACATTAGATCTTCAAGTCTAGTAATTTTGTTATTCATAATTTCTATTTTTAATTTGTTGACTTCTATAGTTAGTTCTAATTTTTCAAACTTTTCTTCGTATTGGCTTGAATTTTACTTGCGCTTTTTAAAAAATGGACAGCTTTTACATGCTCTGAAGGATTATATGAATGGAATGTTCTTAGCTTCGGACTAAAGAATGCTCCATCAATATTTCAAAGATTTATGGACAGTATATTTCTCAAATAGAAATTTTGTCTAGTATATATTAATGACATACTAGTAGTAAGTGAAACAGTGCAAGACACGAAACTCATTTACAACAGGTATTTGAAGATATAAAAAAGAATGGGATAGTAGTATCTAAGAAAAAGATGAAATTATTTAAAAGAAAAATCTTTTTCTTAGGACTAGAAATTGGTAATGGAAAAATTGAGTTACAACCACATATTTCTACAAAAATTCTCGATTTTAGAAAAGCTTACTAATTTAAAACAGATTCAAACATTTTTAGGCTTGATAAATTATGCTAAAAAGTTTATTCCAAACCTTTCAAAATTAGTAGGACCGTTATATAGTAAAACCACTTAAAAAGGACAAAGACATTTCAATCATTACAACATTCCCAACAAAGATAGCTTAACTCAACTAATACAAAATAACAAAGTATTTTCTAAATTTGACCTAAAATCAGGTTTTAATCAATTAGGTAACCTGTTTCCTGTTCCTTTATAACTTGACTCATGTTGATAGCTCGTAGTTAGTCTAGTCCATGGTTCTCTTCCCATGGTTTCATATGAAGTTTCTCCTATTTTTCCCTCTATATAGATTCTTTTCTTATGTTCAGAGTCCATAAAACTATGTTCGAGATTTTGTTTATAAAAATCAGAGATCATGGTATCTCCTTTGACTATACTTTTTACTAATGGTAAATTAAAATCTTCTTGTAGTTTGTTGTAACTTTCTTCATATGACATTCCTAAGGTAAGCATACATTCTACTATCATGTCGTCTACTTCTTCTTGTATATTTATTTCAGTGAACTTTCTATTAATTATTTGTTATTATGTTTTGTTAGTTTCTTCTGTCTTGAAAGTTGTATTTGTTTCTTCTTTTGAATAATCTAATAAACTGTAATCTACATCCTCTTGTTCAAATCTTGTGAATTCTGAATCTATTATATATTTATCATCACTTTCTTCATTTTCTGTATCATATATAGGTTTTCCATATTCGGATTCATCATCTGATTCTAAATTCATAAAATTATGTTGTGGTTCTTGTGGTTGTTCTTCAGAACAACTACTTTCCTCATATTTATTATCTTCTTGTTTAAAATCTGTAAATCTTAAGCTTTGTATCCCATCTATCCCTTCACATATATGGCTCTTTTTTGAGATTAAAGTTGAGTTTTCTTTTTCTGTTAAATCGCTTATTTTCCATTCTAATCCTGCTAATTTTTCAGGATCTATTCTAACTAGTTCCATCATTTGTATTGATTTAGACGTAATTGTGTTAACTATTCCTTCTATGTTTACTTTGTATTTCATTTCTGATCTGTTACTGGCCTTTCCTAAGACTCCTACACTTATTACTATGTTATTTCCTTCATAGTTTTCATATCCTTTGGTTTGTAGGGATATTTTTAGCTTTTGTAGGTCTTTAATGTCTTTTAGAATTCCAGGTGTACAATAGAATAAGACTGTGTTTTGACTCAAATCTATTTCCATTCCTGAAATAATTGCCTTTTTCATTTTTGATTTCCAGCTTTTATCTAATATTAGGGCTAATAGTTTTGATCGTAGGTTTTTTCTTCCTAGGGCTTTTATCCCTATGACCATTAGTCCTGTGCGTATAAACTGTTTTCCTGATTGTTTAATTCTTTTGATTCTTTCTGGTGAAAATAAGTCTATTATAGGTTGGGGCATCAGAGATTTTTTAACACTTGCAATAAAACGTAAAAACTTAAAGTATATTTGCAGTGGATAGTAGATGTATATGCAGCGGAATTGCAAAATTGCAACGGAGAGATTATTTTTTTATATTTTTTTTTATATTTGGGATATAGTATGAAGAACTAGAGAAAACAATAGAGATAATAAAGGTTTATAAGAGAAACCAGAACGAGAGAGATTAGTTGCTCATAACTGAGAGTGATTCTATGATTGATTTTCGGTGTATCTACAAATGAATTTTGTTGCCTTTAAATAGGCAGAACACTAAGCTATCAAACAAAAACTATAAAGAACGCGCTCAGAACGCACTAAGCTAAAAGATATAAAAGGAACGGCTACAAATTAAAGTAGTAAAACAACGAAAAACTTTTCTTCTCTCTTCAGAGGAGTGTCGGATGAATTATTGAAACTTTATAGACTGTGTTGGCTTTGTAGACTTTGTGGGTTTTGACGTCATTGCATACGCCAATCTTCTAGAAATCTCTGTGAGTGTCTAGAATGGTTGGCGGTGCGCATTTGTCGGAATCAAAATCTTCCTGGTTCAAATAATAATCTTCTAAATTCATAATATGTTGTAGTTCAAGGGATTCTCCTTCACCAATGAATGGAAGAAGCATGTTCCAATTTTTATGACTCCAAATTTGTATGTAATGTCCTTCGGCGAGAAGGTGATAACTTTCCGAGTGAAAGCCTGGTGTTAGTGAAGGAGTCTTCTGATTTTGGGTGATAAACTGTGTAGTGTCTTTTCTTTGGCTGTTTGCTAAAGGTTTTTTTTGTGGCAAGGCTGGTAAGGTTGTCAACCCAGTAAAGTTCTGAGAATTGAATCTCAGTTTGTATGGCGAGTCTTTTCAAGTAGTCTTTGGTAGAAAGCTTGTGGCTAATAAACATTCTTTTTCTGGCAGGTCTGTATGTGTGGTCATTAGCAAAAGGAAAAAAAAGAAAAGATTTTGCAGCCAATATATAGAGGAAATATATGTGTAGAGATATTTCCAGTGGCTATAACAAGTTTTTCTCCAAAGAGATTTATAATTTTTTCTGTTTTTGTGTTTAATTCTAATTCTATGTAATCAATCATACTATTATGGTAGAATTGTAGAATTAGGTCATCTGGCATGTCCGTCTCTTTTAGGTTTATCTGAAGAAGGAGCAAGCAAGTTCCTTCTCCATTGTCGTCTGTTCTTTCAACAACTCTAACCCCTTTGTACTTTTCTTCATTTAAAGAAATTGTCATAAGCGTGAGCTGTAACTCATATAGTACTAGTGGAAATTCTGTATTGATCTTCTGTGATATTATCTGTTCAAATTCTAGAAATTGATCAAACACAGTTTGAAGGCAAGATTTCGAGGGAGTGTCTAACATTCTGGCTCTAAAAGAGTCATAGCTTCTGTAACTGTTTTCTTTTTTCTCAAGCCTCTGTAATAACTGTATATTTTTTGCTTCGAGAATACCAACGTTTTGTTTTAGAATACTGTTTTCTATATGGCTTTGTGTAGAATGTGTATTTTTTCCTTGCTGTATAAGCTGGTTTTGCAAACATGCAATAGTTTCTTCTTGAGTCTTTATAATCTGTTCATGACTCGTCTTTGTAATCTGTGAAAAAGTTTGAATCTCTTCGGGCTTAATAAAAAAACTGTCTATACCAAAGTGATCTCTGGCTGTTTTCAAAGCTTCAGAAAAGCTTTGATAACCTTTATAAATTGGTCCGGGACACTGTATAAACTTTGCAACTGTCTCCCATTTGCTAAAAATACCAATTTTAGTTCCTCTAAAAATTATGTAGTGTGTAAACTTTGGAGGCTGAGGCTGTTTTTCAGGGCATTTAGCTCCTCGTTCGCTGAAGTATATACTTAGCGCATTTAAAATCTAGACTTTGAAGGATGATGCATAAGGCATGGTTTGAATATACCATAAATTTTCTAGTAAACACTGTTGTTTATCTGTTAGTTTCATTCCATTAATGGGACGAAACTTTGCGTGTGAGTCATTACAGACTTGTAAGGCATAAGAGCCAAAAGAAATAGTGGGAGTGTAGGGGGAATGGGTTTTTGAACTTTGTAAGGAGAAATGGGTTTTTTGTTGGCTGGGTTTTGTGAAGATTGTGGTTGTATAAAGTTTTGTGTGGGTTGTGGTTGTATAAAGTTGAGGAAGTAGGGAGGTAGCCGTCTAGAACTCTGTGGGTTTTGAGTATTTTGTGATAAAGCTGCTTGTCTAGAACTGTGTATTTTTTCAGCTTTAAGAGCTTGGCTCATTAGCTTCTCTGTTTCTTCATCGTCATTAGACGAAATACTCATTGGTGAAGGATTCTTTTTAAATTGTAAGGCTCTGACGACCATCTTCTCTTTTCCTTTCTGTTTTCTATCCGTCTTAACAAAGCAATTTGTTAATGTTTCGGGATAACAAATCATATATCCCATTATCTTTTCCTTTAATATGTTCAAATTGTATAGTATATCCACTACCTTGTATAACATTTTGTAAATTTACCCATCTTGTTCTGTTTATCTTTTTGCTTTGGTTATTTTTTATAAATTTAACTATAGCTTCACAGTCTGTCCTAACTATAAAATCTTTGTGTAAAAATAATTTAAATTTTTCTAAAGCGTTGATTAGCGCTTGTATTTCAAAATCTAAACTGGTTCAAGTGGTTCCAGTTTTGAAGCTTCCACTATAATAAGAACATATTTTTTCTTCTTTTTTTATAGCTGTGAACATTTGGTTTGCAAAGGAGAACTATATATATATATATATATATATATATATATAACATACTTTTTTGCATGTTACAATTTCCTTTTGGTATTGAGTACCTGGAATCTTTGGGAATAAAGGGGGGTTGATGTTGGCTCCCGAGTTTGTGGAAATTTCTTTTGGTCCTTTATACACTTTTGCTTGACATTACATTATTGCAAGTTAGGTAATTCCTACTTCAACCCTATCTCGTGTCGACTATGAGTAATGCTAGGGTGAAAGTGAGAGCACAAACCCTATCTCGTGTTGACTATGAGTAATGCTAGGGTGAAAGTGAGAGCACACCTTGTGCCACGTACGCGTCACGTAGACAGTGTCAGAAGTCACCATCACCTTCACCTATGTGTGTAATGGTGGGATGAAGGTGGTCAGTTTTGTAATATTTACATAATTTATATTTTTTAATTTAATTAATTTATATATATTATTGATATTAAAAAATAATGCTATTTAAATCACAAATAAATAAAAAACATAACTTAATTTAATAAATTGGATTACAAACAACAAATAAATAAAAACCTAATGATAATTACCATTACTCCATAGATGCTCCATCAGATCAATTCTAAGGTTTGTATGAGTTTCCGAACAACGGATTATCCGACGGTTTGCTTGTCTCTATTCGTTTGTTATTTCTATATTAGTCGGCTCGTCCTAATCATAATCTGTGCAGATAGTTCGCCCTTTATCTTCTATAATCATGTTATCTAATATTAGACAAGCATACATTGCATTTCGAATTTTCTCTTTCGTCCACATACGTGCGGGATGACTAATTATATGCCTTTTCTTTTCTAAGACACCGAATGCCCGTTCGATATCTTTTCTCGCCGACTCTTTAGTTCTTTTAAAGTGCCATCTTTTTTCATCCCTTTCTTGCGGACAGGTAAATGCTTGACAATAGTAGCGTATTCTAGGTAGATAACGTCACCCAAATAATAACCAAAACTGTATTCATTGTCATTAGCAATAAAAGAATACCCGGGTGCAACGTCGCTCTCGATATCGTCGAAAACAAGTGACTGATCTAAAACATTTATATCATTGTTTGATCTCGTAACACCAAAGAAGGCATGCCAAATCCAAAGATCGTTCGATGCAACGACCTCGAGCATTAATGTGGCCGAGGATGGTCTCCACGTTGGTGTTGACCTCGTCACGTAGTAGGACATTTATCCCACTCCCAATGCATGCAGTCGATGCTACCAAGCATCCCCGAAAGGCCATGAACAGACTCATGTGCATCGTACAATTTCTGTATATCAACTTTAGTTGGTTTCGTTAAATTTTTTTTCCCGTACAAGCTGATTATACCTACACATTACCCCAAGTAATTTATATTTTACCATGCTAAATTAGTTTATATGTAAGTTTAGAAATACATTCACAAAAATGGAAAAGACTATCACGCGATGTTTTATCCGGCATCTTCAAATAGTCATCCATTGAGTCAACTGCCTTCCCGTACGCGAGTTGTCGAAATGCCGACGTACACTTTTGTAAAGCAGTGAACCCAAGCCTCCTTCGGGTGTCATATTTTTGTTGGAAATATTCGAACTCATGTTCAAAATCCCCAACAATTCGAAGGAATAACGGACGACTCATTCTAAACCGACGTTTAAAAGATTTCTCGTTATAATTTTGATTTTACGTAAAATAATCTCTCACTAGAAGATCATTTGCAGCCGCACGATCCCGGTTGACTCGCACTCGTCTTGAAACTATAGAAAATGATTCTTCGACTAGATGATTTATAAAAATCACCGATGCTTGAACCACACTCACGAAAAACTCTTCAGCATCCGATGAGTCGGTTGATGAATCCGATGATGAAGATAAACCCATTGAAACTTGAAACTAGTAGAGAGTATTTATAAATATATAGAGTGTAGGTTTTTAAAGAAGTGGTAATTGATTTGTATATATAGATAGTTTAAAAAAATTATTTTAATTATAGCCCAACGGCTATATTGACCTAGCCCAACAACTAGTTTTGACTGAGTCCCACTCTCACGCCGGTGAACACAACCAACCAGCCCCTTCCACGCCTGCCCTCACCCCTACCCGGTGCGGTGTTTCATGCCCGTGATGGGTGAGGTGGCACTACGCCCGGCCTCTCACGCTTGTGTTACACATAGTCTTAAAATGATTTTGAAAATTTTGAGAATATTAAGCATTAGCAACCTTGGGGTTGGGAGCACCAGGATATATATGTGTATAGCATAGAGCACAAAGTTATAGAAAAATTAATAATAAGAGAACAAAGTTATAGAAAAATTAATAATAAGAGAACATAATGTTCATTATTAATTTTTCTATAACTTTGTTCTCTTATTATTAATTTTTCTATAACTTTGTGCTCTATGCTACATTCCTACACATATATATCCTGGTGCTCCCAAGTTGCTAATGCTTAATATTCTCAAAATTTCAAAATTGTTTTAAGAGTAGATTGCAAATTAACATGAAATCTGACAAATGAACTAAGCAACTATTTAGAGTAGATTGCACAAAATAAATACACGAGAAACAACTATTGAGCAGCCATAATCTAAGAAATTGAGAGATTAAAAACAAATAAATAATCCGAGAATATGTAGAGATAAAAAAATGGCCAGAAATAAGTGATACCCAAAGACTTGAACTCGAAGATTCAGAGAGCCGTTCACCCCCTTCGATTTCTCCTCCACTTGTTCAACTTTCAAGCAGACATGGAAAAGCATATTAGGGGGCCTGAAGATTCAGAGAGTAGCTTCTCATTTCTCTACAGCAACCATACGATTCTTCTTCTCTTTTCTTTATGTCAAGTCGGATACTGACGACCCTGCATAATTGCAGTGTTTAGGGGCAGACCAAGTAAGAGTTTACCTGGTCAAGTGACCCAATTATTTTTCAAAAAGAAGTTATATAAACTTTGAGCCCACTAAAATATAAATGCTGTTTAGTACTCCATTGATTTAAAAAATAAAAAATTTAAAGCCCAGATTATAAAAACTTTGAGCCCACTAAAGTATAAATGATGTTTCTATGCCCATTGTAACATCCCGATAATCCGTAAGTTAACGGGTCGAATCAAAGGACGACCCGGATATCTACTAAATTAAATGAGGGGCTAGGATAGTCACTTATGGAGCATTTTTACAACGTCGAATGTCATAATTAGTCGTTTAAAAGATGGTTTGAGATCGAAACGCATGAGGTGGAAGTAGAGGGACCCAGAGTGTAATATGTGGGGATATATGTGTCACCTAAATTGCAACCCTAGGTCATTCTTGACATAGGTACAGTTACGGCAAAGAAAGAGAGGGGAGAAGGAGACCCGCGACGAGGGTTTTGTCGGGCGGAAACAAACGGCGGCGGTCGTAGCTTGGATCATGTATCCCTCATCTCGCAAAGTAGAGAATAAGAAAAGTGGCAAGAACACGTTTGATACCAGGGATCCAACCATAGAACTCCCTGGTACGAGTCCTAATCTTCACCCTATTTATAGTTTCATGAAGTTTGCGATGCCGGTTACGGTTTTAAGGTGTTGCAACGGAGAATCCAGGAAGGAGAAGACAACGTCGTGAGGAAGAACCACGCACGATTCTAGGTTCGTTTATGATTGAATGTTCATGACTACAAATCGAAAGCGCACAGCCCGGTTACTCGTTTACAAGCACGTAAACTTGTAGCGGCATCGGGTTCGGTTCGGCTTAAGGGACTGCTATGTTGATCAGTTCTTGTAACATGATTAGGAAAAACAATAATTTAAAACATATCTGATAGGCTAACCGGAGAGATGGAAGACGTCATGATCCGCTAGGACGATCGGGTTCCCGTTTAGGATGTACGGTTAGGATGGCTAGAACTCACGGTTACGAGAGAGGGACGATTATGGTGTTGGTAATTGATTCATTCATTAGTCAATTCCCTCTAATAATCTCTCTATAAATATGTACATCCAAGGGGAAACCCATTAATGGCCCATTAAGAGTAATTAGGCCCATCAACTAATTACTAGCCATAGGTTAATAATAAAACATTTGATCATTTAATAATAAGATAAATAATTATAAGAGCCACATAATAAATTATGTCTTACATGCTATCGATCATAGGTATGGTTAGATATTGTTCTCTTGTATTAATGCATGGACATGTTTGAACATATTGTGTGGTTAGACAGATTGTAAGATGATCATGCTCAAGGCGGTTCACGGCTAGGTTGGGTGAAGACTTCCGATTAAAGACTTGTTATGGAAAAGGTGGTGTAAGGTGGGGAGTGGGTAACCACATCGTACAGTAGGCTTCTATAATGGGTTGAAGACATGGTTTGGGTTGAGGGAATGAGCTTAGCCGTTTGTATGGTATTAGAAACTGACGTAGGGTATCGGCATTGTGATGTTGAAAGTTGTATGCAAGGTTCAAGGTGGAAATCCATCTTATGCACGGAACCTAAGCTTCGGGAATGGGTCATGGCCCGACTCTGTGTGTACGGTGTGATAGTACGAGCCGCGGATGATCCTTTACGAGTTATTAATTTTGAGATGAAGACGGCTAGGAGTTTAAATGGCCGTGTGCATGCATGCATGCATAAATTATGTCTTACATTCTCCCACTTGGCTGAGTAATAATTTATTATGAGCATTAGTTAGTCTGCGCAGATTTAATACTCATTTTAGTTTTAAACCAAAACTGTAGCAGAGAAATACAGTCATTGAATCAGTATTCAACTCAAGACCCCCATTAATTATACTACAATCTCAATTTAAAACTTAAGTAAACTTAAGATCAAATTGACAAATAAGCCCTTTAACGTTGATTTGTATAGTTACTTGTGTATACGTCTTTAGGCATGCATAAACGTATTTAGAGACAAACAAATTCAAATAAGTGAGGAAATTTCATTAATAATTAATCATTCATAGTACGATATACAATTACGTATGGTCATTAGTAAAACCCGTCTTAATTATAAGCGCTTACATAAGACTTATGGATGATAGACCTTTAGTTATATGGATCCATTTGCTTATCATGAATGTATTCGATACAAAGATTTGGTTTCCTCAACTTGTTCATAATGCATAAGTGAACAATAATTTCGTATCGAACATTAATGCAGCTCCGCTCGAACTGTTACTGTTCGAGAAGTAAGAGTAGCTGACTTATCACAATGAGTCTTCGATATGATATTTATGTGGAGTTACTAAATTATGAGTCCACTGATAATTTTTCAACAACATTTAGTGTCAATTATGTCATTTAAACTTAGGTTGTTGTTAACATTTCCTTATGACTTCTCCACTAGATAGGTTTGTCTACTGACATATGGATAAACCCACAAATTGACATTTTGTTACCTTTGAATACAACAAAGTTAGAATAATAGTAGTCAACTGTTTTAAGTTCTCATTTCTTCTTTAACTTATAGTCTCTCGTTCTTATAGATATTGCAATATTTCATTAGATGCTTCACAATAATCTAGACTAGTCTAGTGTTTAGCAATGTGAGCATTATCCAAACGAGTATAGACTTTAACCTTCATGAGGCTTCTAATTAATGAAGTATAAGGAAATAATTTTTATTTATCCTATTAGCCTTTAAAGGAGAACAAATTAAATGTTACACGTATAAGGATCCGCTTAGTGCAAAGCTTATGGGACGAAACTAATGTCTCATTGGATCTATCTCGATGTATTTTGATACTTATCACATAAGAAGTATCTCTGAGATCCATCATGTCAAAATATGAGTAATCAATTCATTGACTCATGTAACATATACTTGTCAAAAGAATGTCATCTATATAAGGACAAGTTTGCATTAGTTGCTCCCACTCATCTTGAGGTAGGTGTATAAAATCACTTAGTTCTTGATGAAAAGAGTTGCATTATGATTTCAATCAACCCATACATGGATTTCATTGACTTACAAAATAAGTGTTCTTAACCTTCAGTTTAGAACTTTCAAGTTATTTTATGAACATGTATGTCAATGTTAGGGAAAGTTGTTTTAATGTCCATCTAATGTAGCTTTAAGTTATTGTAAGCTACTAGAACAGTAATGATCCTTAAAGAAACTTAATTTATTCATTCTTGAGTATAACCTTTAGCAATCAATCGTGAGTTTTCATTCAAATTTAGTTTACTTATGAACACCATTTAGGTAATTCAACAAATCCCAAATGTTATTCTAATTCATGGAGTTAGGCTTGCTAATAATAGCTTTATTCCATTTAGAATATTGATTGATGCTAATGGCTTAATTAGAAGAAGTAGAATCGGTAAACTTTTCAATATCCATTTTAAATTCAGCCAGGTAGGATACATAATCATCAAATTTAGTAGGCCTTTTAGACCTAGATGACCTCTTAAGTTGATTATTGGGTTTATTAGGAGTTTCAAGTTTATAGAGTAGCTCTTGGTTAGGTACTTTCATTTTTAGGTATATTAGGAGCAACATTAGTTTCTAAGTGTGTGGGAGTTGATGCAGTATGGTGTACAAGAGATGTAATCGGAGTTAAATTTAACGAGTCTCTCCCCCCGTCTCTTGTACTCCTGGCAAGTCATGATAAGGACTTTTACTGCTCCCACTTAGCTTAGAAATTATAAGTAATTCAGCGTGCTTAGGGTCAACAGTGTATCAAACTTTTGAAGACCAATACATTTTAATAGAGAAACAACTTAATGATGTTTATGTTAGTTTCTCTTATTGAGGATTACTTTAGTTTTGGTAAGAAATCTAGGTCTGCCCACATAGTAGCATCTATGAGACTTTGTTAGGAGTAGTATTATATTCTAAAGAGACAAGATGTGATGGAGCAGTGTCGTGTGCAAGAAGTGTAATTTAAGGTAAGATCAAGATGTTACTCCCCCACCTTTTGCAACTTTTACAAGCTATAATTAGGACACTTGGTGCTCCCACTGATCTTTGAGGTCTCTAGAAACTACACATGACAAGTTTCAATGATGCGCGTAACGTGGGAACCTTTCATATATTTTAGACTTGATTTACTTATCGTTCAAAATTTCATAAGAAATTTTAGAAACAAATTTAGAAGGAATTCTATCAAGTATATATGAATTGATATCTTTAAAGTTTTGGGTCGTAGGAAACAGATTAGATACAAGTAAATATTCTTCTAAATGATAAATGAATTGTGTCCGAATATTCCATTTGGGATAACATATAGTGAACCCTCAGTTATTCCCTTAGCCATTTGATATTTAGGGCGTTTAACACATGATTTAAAGTCACTGAGAATGAGACTTGGTAACAATTCATCCTGCATTGACCTGGTCATTATTTCTCATAAATTTTTGGTCTTAATGGATGAAGTACATAGATCTCATTTATCTTTTGTTAAATTTTTCATTTTCATGATAACAAAAACTGTGAAAGTTTATTATATCAGCTAGTTCTATGTCATAAAGGTTTCTACCCAGATAATGATAACCAATAATATGAGAGTTTAAGTTAATGGTGACTTTGTTTTGGCCACACAAACCTCATAACTGTCAAAGTGTAGCTTTATTATTAATACTAAATTCTGAGTATGCTTCAGAATATGTAAGGTATCATAAAGTCTAATACAAAGATCAATTATTTCATGTTCTGTGTAGCCTTAACATTTAAATCCACCACTAACTTTTCATCTTATTATTAGTTGAAATCTGGTAAGGAAACGTATAGAACTAGACTCAACGCATCATGTGTTGATTGGAATATTAATATTAGTGGACTCAAAAAATCATTAATTAATGACTACTTTATCTTAGCCAGCTAGTCCCTTGGCTTATGGATGGTCTCATTACTTATGCCTAGTATAATGGCATAAGTTTTGCAATGAGATTTCTCCTTCGAGGACTTAGAGTTGGAAGTAGTACTTGTATTTTGTTTTCGGGCCTTAGAACTATCATCTTTTTAGGTTTAGTGGTAGTGAGGTGAATAACATCCGGTTTTCTAGTTTTAGGCGTTCCTTTTCCTGTACGTATGTTGCTATCAATACACTCATTTTCCTTTGGTACTTCTGAGTGTTATATTTGATTTTTAAGGCAACTAATCGTACCGGTGGAAAAATTATTATTTACGCACTGAAAAAATTTCACTGATTTCCATGTATAAGCCCTTAGCTTTATGGCTCATGTCAGTGTATATTATGATTTGTTCACGGATGCCACTTAATCTTTTATTTAAAATCAGAATGTTTGTGTCACACCCCCAAAATCCACTAACGGAGTTTTACCGTTAGGAGCATGACAAACCAGGATCTCAGTTATTAGTTACTTTGAATGACTCTATACGAGTTTAAGAAAACCACTAGTATTGCTCATAGTCACGATGCAACACTAGTAATGAAAACACTGATTTAATGTAAAACTGCGGAAGCAAAAAATTAAATGAAAAGCATGCGCCAAAACAGTCGCGCCAAAAATAAATAATCCAACAATAAATAAAATAAATAGTTCTTGAGTTTGAAAATGATGGACTTCGAATCCATGCATGCCTTAGCTTGTGCTTGTACCTTAATGACCTGAAAAAACATGCTAAAACGTGTCAACAATAGGTTGGTGAGTTCACAGGTTTCAATGCTTGTAAAGAATACTAGATAAAACCATTTACAATTTATATCATAGGTAGCTAACCTAGTTACATGTTACTAAAGCGTTTCGACACCGAAGCTGACTGTTTATGTTTGAACTGCCTCCTACCATGACTATCATTATCAATGGTAAATGTTTAGGTCAATATTACACCCGTTCGACTACCTGTCGTGTTAGCGCGACTAACGCGGGTGGGGCTTGTCAGTGCCCAGTAGTACTACTCAAGATTACCTCGTTATCCCATATATTAAACGGTTCGATATGTAAGGACTTGCATGATATGTTTGCGCTTAGTACAACAAGTGATATAAATGAAATGTAAGATCTAAATGTTTGTACCCATGTTTTCTCCCCCAAGTTTAAACCATAAGAAAAGGGGCCGTGAAAACTCACCTTAGAGTGCGTGCGAAAGAAAGCGAACTTAGAATGCTTGACGACTAACTGCCACCTATAAACACCAGTTTATAAGTGTGTGTTTGTGCAAGGCGATAGGAACCCTAAGTATCCAAACAATCTCATTGTTTTATGGGTTTAGAAAATATTTATTAGTTTGACTAAGTTTGATTCGACGACCTATTGGTGACCCGTTTAGTGATTAAATGTTTGACTTGCATAATAACACGCTTAGCACACAAATAATTCACGTTTCATGCTACCTAAGTCATAACTAATTTAGCATGACAAACTATGTCAACAATACACGTTACATTAATTTATTATTATTTTTTTTTAAATATATAAACTCATGTTTGCTTTCAAATGAATCACATTATCTATAACACGTTCGTATCATCATCCCATGTCTGTCTACACATGCTAATACATAATAGATTACCATAACACACATCATTAAGTTTAGACATCAAGTTCCAAATCACAAAGTTTCCACTTTTAGTAACCTATGATCTATTTAAGCTATCTGCATTCAACAACACGTTAACAATCATTAGTACAACTATACTAACATACTAGAGTCAATTTATAATATCATACACACCTAGAAACCTTCACATTCAAAAATCACTTTTTAACAAAGTTTCCTCGTTTAGTAAGTCATCCATTACTCGCTTTGTTTACACAATTAACACGTCTATTCAATCCTAAATCACTTAGCTAATAAAATTTCAATTATAATAATCATAGATCACGTCTAGCATGCAATTCCTATACGTCACATAATCAACAAATCTCAATTTACACCTCATATGAAAACTGGGTTTCCTATATATCAATAATATCATCAAATCGCTACAATAATATCAATCAAATAACCAATTCATTAATATTATTTCAAAAACATTAAGTTTGGATGAACTAGGGTTTCGATCATAAAAATCATAATGAAATAATGACGGAATTCAATAAAACGACTTACGTAGGAATGCCTAGACTAGCTCGTATCTACTTCCGGATTCACGATCGAAGGTCGATTGAGGTGTGTTTTGGTTGCTTGAAGCTCTCGGCTCCAAGGGGTGGGGGTTGGGAGATCGTGACGGCCAAGAGAAAAAAAGAATTAGGGTTTTTAATTTTATAAATTTCCTTTTATACATATTTGCATGTATTGGTTTTTAAATGGATTATGGGCTTTCTAAAGATCCATGGGCTAATTTAGTTATAATTAATACTAATTAATAATTAGATCCTAATAACTATTATTTTTATAAAAATTCTAACTTCTATAAAATAATTAACACGATCAGTATTTGATAAACATGCGTGATATCAAGAAAATTCACATAATTCACGTAACACGTAAAATCACATAATTTATATTAATTAAAAATTATTAATTGTTTGAAATATTATTCTTGATTAATCACCAACGTTCCGGGTTAGACTCAAGTGCGATCCGAAAATTCTACGAATTGCCTGTAACATTTCTGATTTTCATTATCTGTATTTCAATTCAATGTGATACATTTCAAACCCAATTCTAATACACTGATTTGTTCTATTCGTGCCAACGATTAAATACTATGTTTTCAGTGCAAGTCCGCAAATTTTACATGAGTATATCCTATTAAATACTACATAAGTTCATATTTATACAAATGTATCAAAACTGAAATTTACAAGGACTGATTTTATAAATTAACAAGAAACCCTAATAGGCACGGTCGCGCCTCGTTCTGGCACGGTCGCGCGCCTTGCTTTGGAACGATCGCGCCTGGTGCCTTGGCACGGTCGCGCCTTGCGTCAGTTGAAACGTAAATGCAGCCTTTAATCGCAGGACCATTCGATTTCGTAACCGTTTCACACTTTAACAAACCCAATTAAGATTTTAATCATTATCTTTACGAAGTATTAACCCAATTTTGTCGATCCCTCTCATAACTGTCGATTATCTTCATTGCAACCACCGATCCCACCATTTCAACCCAAATCCTCTCAAGAAAACACACGATACCCACTACTCGATCCTCTCTAAGGCCTCTGAACACGTGATTTAGCCGGAGCTGCAGCAAAGGACACCGGAAACCAAACCCGTTGCCGCCGGAACTCGTTTCTACCACACGCTATCGATTAATCATCTTTTCGGGTAATTGAAACCTCCTGCATCTACGTTTTAGCCTATAGATCAAAAGCCCTAATCTAATTTGGGCTTACAATATGGAAATCATCACGAACCCGAACCTATGTTTCGTTCAAAATGGATTTAATCGAACCCTGCTTTGAACATGTTTTAAATATAATTAATATATTTCAATAGACTCGTAATAACCTTATAGATGAAAGCCCTATGAATTCCAACATTAACAATATAAGATTTAAGCAATTCGTTCCTGTTTTGGAACAGACACGGTCGCGCTAGTCTTCTAGCGCGGTCGTGCTTCATGAGACACAGTCGTGCTAATACCAGCGCGATCGTGCCTCACACACTCAGACCCGGTCATGCCTCTTGGCTAGACTTGATCGTGCCTCAGAACCCTAGACATGGTCGTGCCTGGCCCAGACACGGTCGTGCCTAGTGAACAGCTTAGTTATGACTTCTGTTTGGTCAACACGGTCGCGTCCCTGATTAGCACGGTCGCGCTCGTGGTCCTAGCACGATCGAGCCTTGTCCTAGGCACGGTCGTGTGTGTGAGAAAAATCTTGGCAGAATAATTATTTTTATATTTTAAAAAATAATAAGTATTTTAGATTAATTTTCAAATAAAAATAATTGATTTTTATAAAGATTTATATTAACTTTATTTATAAAGATCAAATTCTTAATCCTAAAATAAATAGAAGTTGGTTATTTAAATTTACAAAATTAATTTTATACTTATTGTTAAACCCTACACTTAAATATTATTTACACATCCTTATGAAAATAAAGTAAAGAAATTTATATTTAATATAAAACATCCGATACATTTTTATAATTAAATGACTAAGTTACATATTTTATAAATAAATAAATAAGGTAACAATTATTTATTTAATTTACATTTAAAAAAAATATTTATTTAGGTTATACTTGATTACCCCTAATACCTACATTATTTTTATAACTAAGTGAATAAATAATAATTATGTAATTTATTTATTTAGTTATTCAAACTCAAACCTTGATCAAAATGTTCTAAAAATATCTATTTCAAATCTTCATTTTATACAATATCTTTCAAGTACAAACCACAAGCTTTATAGACACATTCAATTCAACCCTAGACTTAGTCATAGACTATTGTGCACACTATTAATTCAATATATATTCCACACTAGGTTAACGTTGCGCATTACAAGGATCATATTATTATCTAGTATCTCGTGTTAGCTACGCCTTCGAATCAAGTGAGTATTACATAGCCCCTTTTACTCTTTTACATTTTTGGGGTGGAACATGAACACTATACAAACTATTGCTTACATTTACACAAACTACACAAATACAAATCCTCTTTACATTCATGTGTCCAATTTGAGCTTTATGCCTGAGTGCTAGGTGTGCTAACTTTTGTGTGCAATTTATGTGCAATCATTAACTATTCAAGCCGACGGTTAACAATGATAGATCTATTGAGTCTGACAAACCCACCCAGATTGGGGTGATTGTTACCGACAACACAATTTTGCATGCTAGTTACAAAGGTTTGATTGTACTTGGTTACATCATATCTGCTCTCCATAAATGCCTTATTTTATCATGCTATGTAAGGATTTGTTTATTCATAATCTATATGCTATCTATATACAAACATGTGTATACTCACCAACTTTTTAGTTGACTTTATTTACGAGACGCAAGGACTAGAGAGAAAATATTAAATTCTAATGAGTTATTTTTGGGTAAAATAACGCCACTATTTTTATCGGGTTCGTTTAAGTGAAAAACTGACACGCGATCGGAGACCACAGGGGCTATAAATACCCCATCTTCACTCACTTTCTCATTTTGCAAAAATTAAGCAAAATTAGAGAGAGAGAGTGGAGAGGGCCGGAGAGGTTTCCGGCAAAGTAGTGGTGGTCCGACAGTGGTGCGTGGCGGTCAACGGTGGTCCGGCGCGGTGGCCGGTGGCGGCCGAAGCTCGTTTTTCACCCGGAACCATTTCTCGATGCTACGAACGCAATGATAAGCTCAGATTTGTCTAAATCCTTGCTTAAATTCGTTAAAAAGAGTTTTTAAATTCTGTCGAGAAAGTTTTATGCATGCGCAGTCTTAAAGATCAGACGATCCCCGGAAATCCGACCGTTAGAAATGCATGAATTTTGGATATGATCTTGTCAACACATAGACTCAAAACCCTATAGGAGGAACTTTTGATCAGAACTCTCTAGGAAATTGATCGGGTTGCATGGTCATCGAAACGGAATTGCATGTCAATTTTGAGCATGTGGGAATGCTCGGGAGATAAAAACGATCCTAATGGTGTTTTTGGTTCGTATTGCATGTGAAATACGAGAGGTTCCGCTTACGCGAACCATTTATACGGAAGGTATAAACTTTACCCGTTAAACTTTGATTTTATGTTAGAATAGTTTTATTAGTCATTGGTTGGGAATTGAATCCAAAAATATTTAGTATTGAGATATTTTGTATTTTTAGTGGTTATTAGGTTATACACCCAACCCTGTTTTACGTGAAACAAATAATGAAAGTAATATATTTATTTTTATACGACAATTGTTTTGATGAATTTTTTAAAAATTGTTGATCTAGCACCCAAAAGTGGTTTTAATCAGTAGAATATGTTTTAAAATGAGTATCTAAAAAATTTGGTTATCTAAATCTTTATAGATTATTTATTAAAATTCACACAAGTTTAATACATGGAAATTTGGGAAAAATACTTATGAGTATTGAAAAATTCTGAAAATTGGACAGTGATTGTTATATGATGAACTAAGACTACTGTTCAAATAATATGAAAATTGGAGTTGTTTAAGTATACTTTTAGTATTTATAAAGTTTAAACGAACGATTTAGGGTTTGTATACTTCTGGATAAAATCAGGACTTGAAACTTGGTATGGGATCTTATATTGACTTAAAACTAATATGGTAAAAATTTTGTAAACTTTTGATGTGTTTAGCTATTTTTCCCGAATTTGTAAAATTTTAACAATATTAAATTCATATTAAGTAATCTGGATATTAAAAAAATATGAAAATTTGTCAGAAATTTTTATTTATATACATGATCAATTTTTATAAATTTTAATCAGTAACTTTATGTCTATGTATGGTTTTGGAATTATGGTCCATTTAAATTTTATAAAAAGTTATTAATTTTGGAAAATTTTTATATAAAATTAATTTTATAAAAATTCTAAGGGATTTTGGGCAGAAGTATAACCCCATTTAAAACATAAAATTTGACTTTTAAATTGGGTACTAATATCACACTAAAACCCTAATTTCGGACGAAACTGATTTTCAAATTGTAAACCGGACATTACGCGCGTAATCCCGTTTTTGATCATACGAAACCGTGACATGAGATTTTATCAAATGTGACTTTTTAACTACTGATGTTATTTATTAAAATCTAAAACTTAAACTTTTAAGGTTATTAATTCATATAAAAGCCGGTTTTACAATTCTTAACGGTTCGTACGCACGTGCACGGGTTTTGGGTATGCAACCGGTTACATAGCCACCTTTTATTTTGTTGACTTGGTCACAACCTTTAGGAGTCCTGAATGCATCGTTTGTGTCCACTTGACTAGTAGGACCCCGTTAGGACTCGGATTTTATCGGTTTTTGTCGACTGTGTCGCATCACTCGCCCGCATTCTCCAGGTGAGTTTCGCGGACCCCTTTTTATTTACTGTTTTACTGTTTTTGGGGGAAATCTGTTTCATTTTTTTTAGTCACATGTTACATAATACATTGATTACATGAGTTATTTTTTTTTATATATAATGCCTTAAAATCCCCAATTTTAGGCAATCAATTAGCTGAGTGTAGCCGTTAGGAATTTTGAGTAGTACTATTGGGTTGACACCCCCGCTCAAGGTATTGTCGCGCCAACCAGACTTGTAGGGTCACTTGGGCGCAAAGTTAGCCAATTTTTTTAGGCTGTTGTTTGCATTAGGCTTCCGTATGGGGTACTTTATTTTTTTGTCGAGGCTTTGATTCTGGCTCATGGTAATATGTTGTCTAATACATGTGTACTCGATCAATGAATTTTTAATCACTTTGGATTTTTATCCGAAACTTTTTATAGAGTCGCAAAACCTGCGAACTCACCAACTATTTATATAGTTGACCCGTTTTCGAAACATGCTTTCAGGTAAACAGAATTGAAGAAAAGATTTTTATGAGGGCACGCTTTTGGATTAGAACTATTGTTTCTAGTTATGATTATATACTTTGGTTGTAGTCAGGCATTTAGACACTTTGTACTGTTTTAGAGATTTTACTTGTATTTGTACTTTCGTTAGAAGCATGTAGTATGGTTCAATGTAATGCACAATTTTCCTTTAAGTTTCTCTTGTACTTGTGTTCAATGCGATATACCGGTTACATCCCATACTTCCGCTTTGTTGGGGTGTGACAGACTTGGTATTAGAGAATTAGGTTTACCCGAGACTAGACCTAGACTATAACTCTAAGTTTATTACATTGAACCGTAGGAATTATATGTGCATTGCATACTACCTCTTGCTTATCTACGACACATTGCTTCGTCATAATCATGTCGTTGTCACGGCACTATGTGTACTCTTTGATGATTCTGGTTACGTTTGATGTAATCTATATCCGCATCTATCTGTCTTGGTGTTACTTCGAACTGTAGTTGTACCTACACCGCACCTGCATCTACTCTAGTTCTGGAGTCGACTTTCTTATTTAACATCTATTGTTTTCACTTTGTGCGGTATATACTTTCTTTGGTGATCTGCTGGATTGGATGGCTAGAACTTTCGCAATGAGATATGGCAGCCATAATTGCTCGATCTAAAGGGAACCCGAGGTGGAGAAGCAGGACTAAACGGGAGAGAACTCTACGGGTCAGGAGACCCATAAACTTTTTTTTTGTTTGTTTTATTGGATCATTGGATCCACGTATATGTACAAATTTGTAGCATGACTGCTCGACACTGATTTGAAGATCTCTGCCATATTATTAGTGTCTGACTTCTACCACACATTTTTTCTTTTATTAGAGGATGTCAGTTGTGACCCTCTACCATTACTTCCATCCAACAACAGCCTTAGTCTGCAGATCCATGAGTTATTGGTACACATAATTAAAAGTGATCAGATAGAACATCCACACTTTTACACGAAAGTGCAACACGATGACGTGATCCAATGAACATTCCAATTTCTTTTTTTTAGCTGAGTACTCGGGATAGAGGAAACACTGTAGGGACCATGCAAAGTAAATTATCATTATGGGTGCACACGTAATCATAATCTGCAGTGCATGAGAACTCTAGTGAGTCTTACTGTCCGAGTTAATGTTCATGATTAATCTGTATTTCTAGTCCCGATTCCCAGTCATCCGAATATGGATCGAAACTATCGTAACCTTAGGGTTGAACTGAAGACTCGAATGATGCGATAGGCTACTTCACGTGACATGGGAATTTATATTGTCTCTTTTATCTTTGAATCTTAATGGATCCAAAACTCTTATCAAGATTTCTTTTGCATAAAAATTTAGACCGAGACACTGAAGAGATCTGTTCTCAGTTGATTTAACCTCGGTATTTGGACCGAATTTGGCAATTATTTGTTAAGTATTGCTTCACATTTGAGATACAGCTAAAGATTCTCTCATTTCAATTTTTTATATGTTTATCAACGCATGTGACGACTCTCGGTCTAGCATGAATCAGACCTCGACATTTCTGACTCCCCTATGTAACGTTCTCGCAGTTCTGAAGGAACAAGAGAAATTCGAATTTGATCTAATCAACTCCTTACTGAATCTTGAGTAATGGAGATTTTCTCTCATCTATTTTACCTGATAAATCAGATCCCTTGAGAGTTTACTGGCCACGTAAATTCAATATTGGCTTTACAACGCTCGACACTTGCAGTAAGTGTACGACTATAATCAGAGGTCCCGACATAATCTTGGATTTTATCTCATAATCCAAATGCACTCTAATATCGATGGAGTAACAATATGATGGAGAATTTCATTAAAGAAATATAAGCTTCTTTTCTTAGACAATATAACCTTTCTATACGATCGTTCGTATAAATCCTCATTTCGGTGTTTGTCATTCTCAGTATACTCCTGTTAAATATTCTTAATAATTCAGTTTTACACCTACTTGAAATTTCAATTACAAGTGCTCTGCACTCACTATGGTAATTTGGTACACTCAATCCCGATTCTCTTAACCGCGACGCTTATATTGTGGAAACTTAACTTGAGAAACTTGTTTACTTGGGAGGAGCCATCTTTACGACGTTCATTGTCGTGTTTATTTCTATCATTTGTAGTTCTACTATGGACACCGAGCGGCTTGTGCACAGGATTCTTTTAGTTGGATTTACAAAAACTTTTTATTTTGGGATAGCTATGGCTTAGTATGAAACTAATGCCATTTTTTTATGAACATTGCTACGTATGTTTTGCAAATCTTGATTTCTCCTAGCGCTTCGATGTCATATTGAAAACCATTTTGATGAAGAAAATGAAACTTTATGTTGGAATGATTCTTTGTGTACCAAAAATTTTATTGGTAATCATTCAAAGTTTATTTACGGTGATTATAGCTATTTGTTACTCTACGTATACTGTCCTTATAGACCCGAATAGGATAGTCTCATATCCTTTTTGTACTTGTTCTCTCTCAAATGTCATTTTGTTGATTGACTTTTTGATTTCCAACTAGGTAGAGACGTATACGTATCCCTTATTCTCAGCCTCATGTAATTAGAAAGCCTTAGAGCAACTACTGTTTAGAAACGACTTCTTAACACATAGGGAATATGAATCTATGACATTAAACACTCATTCCATCAAATTTATGGCTTAAACTCTTATGCAAAGGATTTTAAGGCTATAACCAGTATGGGTGAAATACGAAACGGTAAGTCATAAGGGTACCGTTCGAAAGCTAAGAAAGTTGCAGGCATACTGTACTACCGGTTATTGGCAGATAATCTATTTGACCCCCTTCAAAGCGAGATCTAAGGACAAAATTTGAAACCTTATGGTCCATTTCCATCGAATTTAATGGAAAAGCGAGGACCTAAGTTGAAATTTGAAAATCTTTTCATTTGAAAGATGCGTCCTAAATCATAGTAGAGCAATTTTGAATTTATTTTTGTGTTCTACGAATTTTTAACCGATTAAAGTTGTATGTTACCAGGAAGAGGAACAAGTGACGAATCATAGTTGACTCTGCTCTCTTGAAGATCCACTTGAGATTGCATTATCTTTAAAGGACCTATGAGCATGACATCCTCACATTTGGAAAATTCCTGAAGTTTTACTTGATCCTCCCCTATTTTCTGACGTCTACTTTATAAGAATTAAACCCCAGGCTAAATTGACAATGATATTATATCAAAGTCTACCCATTTTGTGGATTAGCGACCTCATAATCATTTTTTAGGGACGCTATTTTTATGAGATTATTTCCACAATATGACTGTTTATTTCCTCATCTAGCTGAATAGCGGATTACTTCCGAATCATTTCAATACACATCAAGAAAGATGTAGACGTCTAATGTTATCATATCAAATTTGGCCGACTCAATGTGAGGAGTAGACCATCTTTTTGATATGGACTTCTTGTTAAAATTTCAGAATTCCATTTCTGACCGTTAACCAAATTCGATTTCTGGTGGTAGTCAATTCAATGTCCAAATATTGAATTTGCACCTAGTCTTTTAACTAATCTACTTGAATAGATCGTTCTAGATCTTTAGTCACTTTCTCTATCTAGATCTTGTGGTGACTTGATTATCATATAGCCCATTGCTAAATTTCGGCAATAGGTATATGAACCTTTAGTTGAAAATCACCAAACATGGTTATATTATATCGAGACTAATATGCGCGTTAGTACCGAATCCTAATACTTTGTGGTGAGGTTACATAGCACGGGTCATCGTTGACATCTATTTTATGATTATGACTCATTTCCTATAACACTTGATAGGATTGAGTAAATTTGACTCTTAGCAAATTTATCTCGACAGAATCCTAGTATAATATCCTTTGTTTGTTAATCTTCGGTTTCACGACTCGAGTTTGGTACAATCATACTGGTACTCATTATATACTTGCTTTGTAAAGCTTTAATCTTGGATTTCTCGTTATTAATTCATTCTCTAATGACTAATCATCACTCTTCAATTCTAGTACAAGAAGTGTGAATCTCGTCCTTTTGTTATGTTAATTTTCAAAATTCCCTTGTATCTACTTTTACGGTTATGTCGTATACACACCAACCAAGTTGTATCGGCCTATGATGCAATAATGTACCAACTATTGGATAGTAACTACTATTACTGACAATCACATGGTACAACAACCCGAGATTTCACTGTGGATGTGAGAACAAGTTTCAATAGATTTCATTACTAGGCCTGCCTAGAACATTAGGCAGCTATGATTCATTTTGGAACATTGTTAATTAATCAATTAACGAGCTCTGCACATTTTCTACTTATCCGAGAGGAGTTCTAGCTAGGAAAGCTAGCTCGACTGTATTGTAGTGAAATTGTAACAAGCATGGAATGCTTGTTTCCTTTATCTTCGATACGGATAGTCGCTTTACATCCCATTTCTAGCAGATACTACAGAAAGCTTTGATAACGCGCTTAGATATGAGCACCGCTTACTATCCTCAAACCGACGGTCTAAGTGAACGAACTATTCATACCTTGGAGGATAAGCTCAGGGCTTGTGTGATAGAATTTGATGGTAATTTGGATACTCTTTTACCTTTGGTCAAATTTCCTTACACTAACAGTTATCACACTAGTATTAAATGAGCGCCATTAGAAGCTCTGTTTTGACACAAAGGTTGATCACCATTTTGTTGTGTTGAGGTTGGTAATAATCATTTGATTGGTCTTGTTGTGTACAAACTACCTCAGGAGCTTAATGGTATATACGATGCTTATTGTATATCAAGTCTCAAAAGGTGTTTAGACGACGAATCCGTAATTATACCACCTAAGGAAGTTCGTATTGACGAAAAGTTTCATTTTAACGAGGTGTTATCTATCTGTATTCTAAGTACATGATATGATCACCCTTTATAACCTATGACATTTGTTATCGCTGTGATACATTTTTATTCCCATGAGTCGTGGTGATCCTACCGACTCTTTGGATCTTAATAGCACCTCTCATACTATAATTTTATGGTTACTATTTATAATAGTATTCCTTAATGGCACCAAGCCAAATGATACGTTTCCTTGCTCATAAAAGGATACTGAATCACCGGAGTTTTGTATCATAATATCATTTTGGATTTGTACCAACTTTGTATACATGTGTATATCAATCTTATAACGGATTTCTTAATCTTCTGAATAACACCGGCAGTGTACCTTTTTGACTGATCCAGTAAAACAATGATCTATAGATTCTTTGGAATTCGAAGGATTTTTATCTCATTATTATTCAATTTGCTTTTGAGCCTAACTAGATGTAACTTACTCTTGGTTATTCTTAGATCTCGATTTGTCAAATCTCCTTGCTATATCTAGGAAACTAGATTTCCCTTGATGATCATACATGAATCAAGTTACGAAAAAGAACTTGTCAACTATTATACAAGTTGAATTTCGGGACGAAATTCTGTTAACTGGGGGAGAATGTGACAAACGTGACTTTTACGGTCAACACCTGTGTTTGACGAGTTCGTATAACAATAGTATTATTATTATGTTGAAATGTACTTTCATACGAAAGGAACTCGTTAGTGAACGAAAGATAATAGCAAGATTTATTTTGGTGTTATAATGTCAAAAAGTTGATCAAGTTCAGGTCTATACGTGTTAACACCCGAGTCGAGCAGTTTCGTAAAATTTAATTTAAATTCGAAAGGATATATATTTACGAGACGCAAGTACTCGAGAGAAAATATTAAATTCTAAAGAGTTATTTTTGGGTAAAATAACGCCACTATTTTTATCGGGTTCGTTTAAGTGAAAAACTGACACGCGATCGGAGACCACAGGGGCTATAAATACCCCATCTTCACTCACTTTCTCATTTTGCAAAAATTAAGCAAAAGTTAGAGAGAGAGAGAGTGGAGAGGGCCGGAGAGGTTTCCGGCAAAGTAGTGGTGGTCCGACAGTGGTGCGTAGCGGTCAACGGTGGTCGGTGGCGGCCGAAGCTCGTTTTTCACCCGGAACCATTTCTCGACGCTACGAACGCAATGGTAAGCTCAGATTTGTCTAAATCCTTGCTTAAATTCGTTAAAAAGAGTTTTTAAATTCTGTCCAGAAAGTTTTATGCATGCGCAGTCTTAAAGATCAGACGATCCCCGGAAATCCGACCGTTAGAAATGCATGAATTTTGGATATGATCTTGTCAACACATAGACTCAAAACCCTACAGGAGGAACTTTTGATCAGAACTCTCTAGGAAATTGATCGGGTTGCATTGTCATCGAAACGGAATTGCATGTCAATTTTGAGCATGTGGGAAGACTCGGGAGATAAAAACGATCCTAATGGTGTTTTTGGTTCGTATTGCATGTGAAATACGGGAGGTTCCACGTACGTGAACCATTTATACGGAAGGTATAAACTTTACCCGTTAAACTTTGATTTTATTTTAGAATAGTTTTATTAGTCATTGGTTGGGAATTGAACCCAAAATATTTAGTATTGAGATATTTTGTATTTTTAGTGGTTATTAGGTTATACACCCAACCCTGTTTTACGTTAAACAAATAATAAAACTAATATATTTATTTTTATACGACAATTGTTTTGATGAATTTTTAAAAATTGTTGATCTAGCACCCAAAATTGGTTTTAATCAGTAGAATATGTTTTAAAATGAGTATCTGAAAATTTTGGTTATCTAACTCTTTATAGATTATTTATTAAAATTCACACAAGTTTAATACATGGAAATTTGGGGAAAATATTTATGAGTATTGAAAAATTCTGAAAATTGGACAGTGATTGTTATATGATGAACTAAGACTACTGTCCAAATGTTATAAAAATTGGAGTTTTTTAAGTATACGTTTAGTATTTATAAAGTTTAAACGGATGATTTAGGGTTTGTATACTTCTGAATAAAATCAGGACTTTAAGCTTGGTATGGGATCTTATATTGACTTAAAACTAATATGGTAAACATTTGGTAATGTTTTGATGTATTTAGCTATTTTTCCCGAATTTATAAAATTTTAACAATATTAAATTCATATTAAATAATCTGGATATTAAAAAAATATGAAAATTTGTCAGAAATTTTTATTTATATACATGATCAATTTTTATAAATTTTAAGCAGTAACTTTTTGTCTATGTATGGTTTTGGAATTATGGTCCATTTAAATTTTATAAAAAGTTATTAATTTTGGAAAATTTTTATATAAAATTAATTTTATAAAAATTCTAAGGGATTTTGGACAGAAGTATAACCCCATTTAAAACATAAAATTTGACTTTTAAATTGGGTGCTAATATCACACTAAAACCCTAATTTCGGACGAAACTGATTTTCAAACTGTAAACCGGACTTTACGCGCGTAATCGCGTTTTTGATCATACGAAACCGTGACATGAGATTTTATCAAATGTGACTTTTTAACTACCGATTTTATTTATTAAAATCTAAAACTTAAACTTTTAAGGTTATTAATTCATATAAAAGACGGTTTTACAATTCTTAACGGTTCGTACGCACGTGCACAGGTTTTGGGTATGCAACCGATTACATAGCCACTTTTTGTTTTGTTGACTTGGTCATAACCTTTAGGAGTTCTGAATGCATCGTTTGTGTCCACTTGACTAGTAGGACCCTATTAGGACTCGGATTTTGTCGGTTTTTGTCGACCGTGTCGCATCACTCGCCCGCATTCTCCAGGTGAGTTTCGCGGCCCCCTTTTTATTTAATGTTTTACTGTTTTTGGGGGAAAGCTGTTTCATTTTTTTTAGTCACATGTTACATAATACATTGATTACATGAGTTATTTTTTTATATATATAATGTCTTAAAGTCCCCAATTTTAGGCAATCAATTAGTTGAGCGTAGCCGTTGGGAATTTTGAGTAGTACTACTTGGGTTGACACCCCCGCTCATGGTTTGGTCGCGCCAACCAGACTTGTAGGGTCACTTGGGCGCAAAGTTAGCCAATTTTTTTAGGCGGTTGTTTGCATTATACTTTCGTATGGGGTACTTTATTTTTTTGTCTAGGCTTTGATTGCGGCTCATGGTAATATGTTGTCTAATACATGTGTACTCGATCAATGGATTTTTGATCACTTTGGATTTTTATCCGAAACTTTTTATAGAGTCACAAAACCTGCGAACTCACCAACTATTTATATAGTTGACCCGTTTTCGAAACATGCTTTCAGGTAAACAGAATTGAAGAAAAGATTTTTATGAGGGCACGCTTTTGGATTAGAACTATTGTTTCTAGTTATGATTATATACTTTGGTTGTAGTCAGGCATTTAGACACTTTGTACTGTTTTAGAGATTTTACTTGTATTTGTACTTTCGTTAGAAGCATGTAGTAAGGTTCAATGTAATGCACAATTTTCCTTTAAGTTTCTCTTGTACTTGTGTTCAATGCGATATACCGGTTACATCCCATACTTCCACCTTGTTGGGGTGTGACAAAAGTCTATTATGTATTTCGTTTATGTACTTGTTTGAATTTGGTTGTGTTGAATTATTTGAAGTTAAATTTGATGATTAAAATATTGAAATCTAGTCAACCTTGTGCTCATGAACAATCTACATGTCCCGCCCCGACGTTTTCGCCGTCGGTTGGGGTGTGATAGATTGGTATCAGAGCTTTGGTTATAGGGAACTAGGTTATTAGACACCCTTGACCTAGACTATAACTTTAGGACACCCACTTATGCCATGCTTCATGATTATTTGATATGTGCTACATGCTATGTGTTACATGCTATGTGTTACATGCTACTATAATTAGTTATTATTTCATTTTTGATGCCTTACTTGTTAAAAATTCATGACTTATTAAGATATACTTAAATAATAATTATATAAACAATATCCCTACCTATACCCTAAAACCTCATAATATTCTTACCTACTTCTCTATCATCATCTTCTTAGCATGTGGAAACTTCATGGATCTAAAACTATAAAAATCTTTTTATACCATCGTTAAGGTTTTTAAACTTGTTAATTATTTGAGGACACGTGCAATCTGGAAGGGTGACACATGTATTCTGGGTTTTCTGTCTAGGAAAGCATTTCGCTTAAATCCCAATCAATCGAGGGACCCGTATGTTTTCCTGGGAATTCCCGGGATGAGTGTTTACTTATAGGCTAAAGCATGTCTCCTTGAAAAATTATATGAGTTTAGTTAACCTTAATGTGTCATAGTATTCAAGTGATTTTATCACTATTTGAGTATAATCCAAAGTATGATTAACTATTTTATTTGTTATCTTATTATTTTAAATACAAACAACATTCATAAGTTCTTACATCTTTTCTTGTGTTGTGCAATTCTGTAGAATGCCTCCCCGTCGTGCTCCCGTGACCAACAACAACACCGACATTGCTGCTATCATTGCACAACTTGTAACTCAACTCACCCAAGATAATGGAGCCATTAATGGTACCCATGGAACTAATGGTGGTGGTGGTGCCAACCCACCGCAACGAACCTTCAAGCACTTCAATTCGTGTAATCCTCTTAAGTTCTATGGTACCGAGGGAGCCACAGGACTTCTTCAATGGTTCAAAAGTATTGAGAATACCTTCCTCAATAGTGACTGCCCCGATAACCTTCGTGTTCGTCATGCCACAAGTGTCTTACAAAAACGGGCACTCACGTGGTGGAATGGGGAAAAGAGGACTAGAGGCGTGGAAGTAGCAATGGCCTTACCTTAGGATGAGGTTAAAAGGCTAATGACCGAAGAATTTTGTCCTCGAAATGAGGTAAAGAAACTGGAAGCCAAGTTTTGGGATCTTGCCCAAGATGGTGGTGAAAGTCTAGTTTATACAACTCAGTTCCATGAGTTGAGTCTCCTTGTGCCCCATATGGTCACACCTTTATCCCGTTGCATTGAGAAGTATATTGGTGGATTACCTAGGCAAATTCAAGATACTGTCTTAGGAAGAAATCCCGCAACACTTGTAGATTATATCCGCTTATCTGCTACATTAACCGACAACCATGTGAAAGCGGGAACTCTGACTAGAAAAGGCACCAAGAAAGTTCCCGACACCACAACTCCTCCCGTACACATCAAAGAAGCCACAACTGAACCCTCTCGTAATAATAAGAAAAGAAAGGCGAGAAACTATGCTATGGTCACTCTGCTATCCCTGTTAACCAAGTTGCTCCTATGGTTTAAGCACCAGCCAAAAAGCCATAAGTTGGGATCTACCCACTCTGTGCCACATGCAATTATCACCATCTCCAAAACATTCCATGTCGCCTTTGCACTCACTGTGGGAAATATGGCCATACAGTCAATGTTTGTAGAGCCAAAGCACTTGCAGGCCAAGTCAACCCACCAAACCGAACCAACCCCCAAGTGGCTAATCAAGGTGTTCCCGCTATTGCAAATGGGCGTGCTTGTTATGAATGTGGAAACCCAAATCATTTCCGTGACCAGTGTCCAAGGTTAATCAATGCTAGACAAGGCGGAGCTCGTGGGCGTGCTTTCAACATAAACGCCAATGAAGCTCAGGCCAACAATGATGTGGTCAACGGTACATTCCTTGTTAATAGTCAATATGCCTCCATTTTATTTGATACCAGTGCCGATAAAAGTTTTGTGTCACTTAACTTTGAACCCTTACTTGCAAAGACACGATCCCAATTAGAGAAAATCTTCACTGTCGAAGTAGCAAATGGTGATTCGCTTACAATTGAGTCTGTTATCTATGACTGCTCTCTAGAACTTAATGAACATACATTTCCAATCAACCTTGTACCAATGCCACTAGGAAGTTTTGATATCATCATAGGCATGGATTGGCTATCAAATCATCATGCCGAAGTCATCTGTTTCGAGAAATGCATCCGAATACCTCTACCGTCAGGAGAAACGTTAAGAGTCTTTGGTAAAAAGCCTTGCAAAGGACTCAAGTTAATGTCATGCACTATTTCCCAAAAGTGCTTAAGAAAGAAGTACGTAACCTTCTTAGCTCATGTTGTTCAAAAGGATGTCAAAGAGAAGAGTATCCAAGACATTCTCATCATTCGGGATTTTCCCAAAGTATTTCCCGAAGATCTATCTGGTCTTCCACCCGTTCGACAAGTAGAATTCCGCATCGACCTCATACCCGGAGCTAACCCCGTGGCTAGAGCTCCTTACCGTCTTGCACCTTTTGAAATGCTAGAACTTGCAAGTCAACTCCAAGAGCTCATCGACAAGGGCTTCATTCGTCCAAGTCATTCACTGTGGGGTGCACCCGTCTTATTCGTCAAAAAGAAGGATGGATCATTCCGCATGTGTATTGACTACCGCAAACTCAACAAGCTTACCATCAAGAACCGTTACCCTTTGCCTAGAATTGATGATCTCTTTGACCAATTTCAAGGCTCTACTTGCTTCTCGAAGATTGATCTTCGATCTGGTTATCACCAACTCCGTGTACAAGAGGAAGATATTCCAAAGACTGCTTTCCGAACAAGGTATGGTAACTACGAGTTCATGGTCATGCCTTTTGGACTAACCAATGCACCCGCGGTCTTCATGGACCTCATGAATCGTGTGTGCAAACCGTACCTTGATAAATTTGTAATCGTCTTCATTGACGATATCTTAATCTACTCCAAGACTAAAGCCGACCATGAACAACACCTTAGACTAGTTTTGGATCTCTTGAGGAAGGAACAACTATATGCCAAATTCTCCAAATGTGAATTTTGGTTAAAGGAAGTTCAATTTCTTGGTCATATCGTTAACGACAAGGGAATTCATGTTCGAAGCGGTTAAGAATTGGAATGCCCCAAAGACCCCCACCGAAGTTCGTTCATTTCTTAGTCTTGCGGGATATTATCGTCGTTTCATCTCAAATTTCTCTAAGATTGCTATCCCTCTTACCGCTTTAACCCACAAGGGTAAACCTTATGAATGGGGACCAAAACAAGAAGAAGCCTTCCAAACTCTCAAGAAAAAGTTGTGCAATGCTCCTATTTTGACTCTCCCTGATGGGAATGATGATCTAGTTGTCTACTGTGATGCTTCTAACCAAGGTCTCGGTTGTGTCCTCATGCAACGAGGCAAAGTAATCGCTTATGCATCAAGGCAACTTAAGATTCATGAGAATAATTATACGACGCACGACCTCGAGTTGGGTGCGGTCGTATTCGCATTGAAGATTTGGAGACATTACCTCTATGGCACAAAATGTGTGGTGTTCACCGACCACAAAAGTCTCCAACACATCTTCAATCAAAAAGAACTCAATATGAGGCAAAGACGTTGGGTTAAACTCCTTAACGATTATGACTGCGAGATTCGTTATCATCCCGGCAAAGCGAATGTTGTAGCAGACGCTTTGAGTCGAAAGGACCATGTCATGCTTCAATGTGTCCGAATTCAAACTGACATTCAAAATTGCATCTTAGAAGCTCAACACGTCTCAGTCACCGAGGGTAACATGTACGAGGAAATGTCGTGTGGTGTTGAACTTCAGCTTGAATCAAAACCCAATGGTTTACTTTATTACTTGAACCGTATTTGGGTTCCTGATCGCGATGATCTCCATGCATTTCTTATAAACGAGGCCCACAAGACTCGTTATTCTATTCATCCTGGTGCGGATAAAATGTACCAAGATCTTCGCCAACAATATTGGTGGCCCGGTATGAAGAAAGACACTGCTCTCTATGTTGCCAAATATCTAACTTGCTCCAAAGTCAAAGCCGAACACCAACGTCCTTCCGGTTTGCTTGAACAACCAGAAATTCCCGTGTGGAAATGGGAAAATTTAGCTATGGATTTCATTACCAAACTCCCTCGTACCTCAAGTGGTTATGATAGCATTTGGGTGATCATTGATCGTCTCACCAAGTCTGCTCATTTCTTGCCTATCCGTGAAGACTATCGAGTTAAGAAACTAGCCCGAATTTACATTGACGAAATTGTGAGCCGTCATGGTGTTCCCTAAACATAATCTCCGATAGAGATGCTCGGTTCACCTCTCGTTTTTGGCAATCTCTCCAAACTGCTCTTGGTACACGAATGGATTTGAGCACGGCTTACCATCCCCAAACTGATGGTCAGACCGAGCGAACAATCTAAACTCTTGAGGACATGCTTAGAGCTTATGTAATTGATTTTGGTGGAAATTGGGATTCACATTTATCCCTAATCGAGTTCTCCTACAATAATAGCTACCACACGAGTATCAACATGGCTCCATTTGAAGCTCTCTATGGTCGCAAGTGTCGTTCTCCTATCTATTGTAACGAGATTGGTGAAGCAAAAATCACTGGTCCCGAGCTAATTCAAGAAACATCCGACAAGATTATCCAAATCCGTGACAACATTCGAGTAGCGAGGAGTCGGCAAAAGAGCTATGCCGACAAACGACGAAAACCCTTGGAATTCCAAGTTGGTGATCTTGTTCTTCTAAAGGTGTCTCCGTGGAAGGGTGTGATCCGTTTTGGAAAGAAAGGCAAATTAGCATCTCGCTATGTGGGTCCATTCAAGATCCTTGAAAGGATTGGGAAAGTGGCTTACAAGCTTGAGTTACCTCCATCACTTGGCAATGTGCATCCTACATTTCATGTGTCAAATCTGAAGAAATGCCTTGCTAAATAAAATCTTCACATACATCTTGACGACGTGCACATTGGCGAAACGATGCACTTCGTTGAGAGGCCAGTAGAAATCATGGATCGTGAAGTCAAACAGCTCAAACGAATCCGTATTCCTATTATCAAAGTTCGTTGGGAATCTAAACGTGGTCCTTAATTCACTTGGGAACGAGAGGACCAAATGAAGCTCAAGTATCCCCATCTCTTCACTAATGCCGTTGCCTCCACTAGCTAAATTTCGGGACGAAATTTCCTCAACATGGGGATACTGTAACATTTCTGATTTTCATTATCTGTATTTCAATTCAATGTGATACATTTCAAACCCAATTCTAGTACACTGATTTGTTCTATTCGTGCCAACGATTAAATACTATGTTTTCAATGCAAGTCCGCAAATTTTACACGAGTATATCTTATTAATTCTACATAAGTTCATATTTATACAAATGTATCAAAACTGAAATTTACAAGGACTGATTTTATAAATTAACAAGAAACCCTAATAGGCACGGTCGCGCCTCGTTCTGGCACGGTCGCGCGCCTTGCTTTGGAACGGTGGTCGCGCCTCATAAGGCCACGGTCGCGCCTTGCGTCAGTTGAAACGTAAATGCAGCCTTTAATCGCAGGACCATTCGATTTCGTAACCGTTTCACACTTTAACAAACCCAATTAAGATTTTAATCATTATCTTTACGAAGTATTAACCCAATTTTGTCGATCCCTCTCATAACTGTCGATTATCTTCATTGCAACCACCGATCCCACCATTTCAACCCAAATCCTCTCAAGCAAACACACGATACCCACTACTCGATCCTCTCTAAGGCCTCTGAACACGTGATTTAGCCGGAGCTGCAGCAAAGGACACCGGAAACCAAACCCGTCGCCGCCGGAACTCGTTTCTACCACACGCTATCGATTAATCATCTTTTCGGGTAATTGAAACCTCCTACATCTACGTTTTAGCCTATAGATCAAAAGCCCTAATCTAATTTGGGCTTACAATATGGAAATCATCACGAACCCGAACCTATGTTTCGTTCAAAAAGGATTTAATCGAACCCTGCTTTGAACACGTTTTAAATATAATTAATATATTTCAATAGACTCGTAATAACCTTATAGATGAAAGCCCTATGAATTCCAACATTAACAATATAAGATTTAAGCAATTCGTTCCTGTTTTGGAACAGACACGGTCGCGCTAGTCTTTTAGCGCGGTCGTGCTTCATGAGACACGGTCGTGCTAATACCAGCGCGGTCGTGCCTCACACACTCAGACCCGGTCATGCCTCTTGGCTAGACTTGGTCGTGCCTCATAACCCTAGACACGGTCGTGCCTAGCCCAGACACGGTCGTGCCTAGTGAACAGCTTAGTTATGCCTTATGTTTGGTCAACACGGTCGCGTCCCTGACTAGCACGGTCGCGCCCGGGGTCCTAGCACGATCGTGCCTTGTCCTTGGCACGGTCGTGTGTGTGAGAAAAATCTTGGCAGAATAATTATTTTTATATTTTAAAAAAACAATAAGTATTTCAGATTAATTTTCAAATAAAAATAATTGATTTTTATAAAGATTTATATTAACTTTATTTAAAAAGATCAAATTCTTAATCCTAAAATAAATAGAAGTTGGTTATTTAAATTTATAAAATTAAATTTATACTTATTGTTAAACCCTACACTTAAATATTATTTACACAACTTATTTACACATTCTTATGAAAATAAAGTAAAGAAATTTATATTTAATATAAAACATCCGATACATTTTTATAACTAAATGACTAAGTTACATATTTTATAAATAAATAAATAAATAAGGTAACAATTATTTATTTAATTTATATTTAAACAAAAATTATTTATTTAGGTTATATTTGATTACCCCTAATACCTACATTATTTTTATAACTAAGTGAATAAATAATAATTATATAATTTATTTATTTAGTTATTCAAACTCAAACCTTGATCAAAATGTTCTAAAAATATCCATTTCAAATCTTTATTTTATACAATACCTTTCAAGTACGAACCACAAGCTTTATACACACATCCAATTCAACCCTAGACTTAGACATAGACTATTGTGCACACTATTAATTCAATATATATTCCACGCTAGGTTAACGTTGTGCATTACAAGGATCATATTATTATCTAGTATCTCGTGTTAGCTACGCCTTCGAATCAAGTGAGTATTACATAGCCCCTTTTACTCTTTTATATTTTTTGGGTGGAACATGAACACTATACAAACTATTGCTTACATTTACACAAACTACACAAATACAAATCATCTTTACATTCATGTGTGCAATTTGAGCTTTATGCCTGAGTGCTAGATGTGCTAACTTTTGTGTGCAATTTATGTGCAATCATTAACTATTCAAGCCAACGGTTAACAATGATAGATCTATTGAGTCTGACAAACCCACCCAGATTGGGGTGATTGTTATCGACAACACAATTTTGCATGCTAGTTACAAAGGTTTGATTGTACTTGGTTACACAATAGCTGCTCTCCATAAATGTCTTATTTTATCATGCTATGTAAGGATTTGTTTATTCATAATCTATATGCTATCTATATACAAACCTGTGTATACTCACCAACTTTTTAGTTGACTTTATTTTATTCATGTTTCAGGTACCAATGTGTGAGTTTGATCAAGGCATGCTACACATAGGCTTTGGACTTAGTTAAATTTAAATAAAGACTATTATGTATTTCGTTTATGTACTTGTTTGAATTTGGTTGTGTTGAATTATTTGAAGTTAAATTTGATGATTAAAATATTGAAATCTTGTCAACCTTGTGCTCATGAACAGTCTACATGTCCCGCCCCGGCGTTTCCGCCGTCGGTTGGGGTGTGACATTGCCGTTGTGTGTGAATTAACTGACACATTTAATTAATCCTAATTAAATGCAATGCACGTGCAACTAACTGAGATAACTGAGTTTGCGTGAATAATGTTTGAACTAACGATGTTTGTGTTAACGGAGTTAACCTGAATTTGCCGGATGTCACATCATCCCCTTGTTGAAAGAATTTTCGTCCCGAAAATTAAACGAAGTCGGTAACGTCTGAAAAAAAAAAGTTTAGGTTTGTCACATCATCCCCTTGTTGAAATAAATTTCGTCTCGAAATTTAGTTAGTACCTTTCGTGTTTGCCGTTGACTATTTGAAGAGGTGAGGATACTTTTTCATCATTTGATCCTCGCGTTCCCACGTGAACTCCGGTCCACGCTTCGAGTTCCAGCGAACTCTGACAATAGGTATCTTACTGCGCTTGAGGGTTTTGACCTCTCGGTCCATGATTTCAACTGGTTCCTCAATAAAAAGTAGTTGTGAATCAATTTCCAACTCCTCGAGTGGAACTACAAGTGTCTCATCTGATAGACATTTCTTTAGGTTTAAGACGTGAAAGACATTGTGCACTACATTGAGTGTATATGGTAGGTTTAGTTGATATGCTACTGGACCGATCCTTTTCTCTATCTCGAATGGTCCAACGTAACGCGAGTTTAACTTTCCTCGTTTTCCAAAACGAATCACACCTTTCCACGGTGAGACCTTTAATAATACTTTGTCGCCCCCTTGAAATTCTAGCGGTTTTCTGCGCTTGTCTGCATAACTCTTTTGACGGTCACGAGCTACCGCCATACGGTTTCGGATTTGCATGATTTTCTCTGAGGTTTCGTGCACAAGTTCAGGACCCGTAAGTTGGCTATCTCCAACATCAGCCCAACAAATTGGTGATCGGCATTTTCGCCCGTACAAGGCTTCGAATGGCGCTGCTTTGATGCTAGTATGATAACTGTTATTGTAGGAGAATTCCAATAAAGGCAAGTGAGTCCCCCAACTGTTTCCGAAATCGATCACACAAGCTTGTAGCATGTCTTCTAGGGTTTGTATGGTACGTTCACTCTGGCCATCTGTTTGAGGATGGTACGCTGTGCTCATATCCAGGCGCGTGCCAAGAGCTTTCTGTAATGATTTCCAGAAATGTGAGGTGAATCGGGCGTCTCTATCGGAAATGATGGAGATTGGCACTCCATGTCGGGATACTACTTCTTTAAGATAGAGGCGAGTTAACTTTTCCATTTTGTCGGTCTCTTTGTGTCACAACCCATTTGGCGGCGGAATCACCGAACGTGACGTGTAGGATTGTTCAAAGGCATCGTGGCACTATTGTTGAAATATAAATTTAACCTATTTCATTAAACTAAGAATTTCAAATACAATTGTTTCAATTAAAGGAAATACATTGATAAACAAAAGACAAAAATATTTAAATTTGATATCTAAGGCAAAGTGTAATATCCGGTATTTTTCCGACCTATCTTTTTCCTAAACCCTTGCACGTATCATTTATTTAAAACTCGAATTCGTTTTAAAACTATTCCTTAAACAATAAATATTAATTTAATTAATATATAGTTAAGGAAAAACATTTATACTTGGAATATATATATATATATATAAGGCTTATTTAAAAGTATACATATATGAATATGTTAAAATTCTAAAACTTTATAAGTTTGTAATTATATAATATAAACTTATTTTAATTACTTAAACTTATAAATCTTATAAATCATTTTATAAAAATTATAAAATCATTTGAGAAAACTTATTCAAATTAAACATTTTATTTGTCTATAAAGTCCGGGTACTGAAACTGTCAATTATTGAAACTTATTTTAAACTTAAATCTAAATTTTATACAGAAATGATAAAACCTTTAAACTTCAGGGGCCTGTTCTGTCATAAAGCCAAACTTCCAGAAAACCAGTCCGGTCGTGGGTTCGAGTCCCGCAACACCCGTTTTTCACCCTCTTTTCCCGAAATCGCAAATCCAGCTAGATTCAACGAACCTCGGGCTTCCATTCGCGCATGCGACCAGAACCCGATGTGTTTCAATGCTTGAACACAGTCCCAGGCCCGCGAATATTTGAATTTGAAATTGTTTTGATCAACCGTGAACTCCCAACTGTTTTCGCATTTAAAGATGAAGTTGCCTATAAATAACCACTCAAACACTTAGACGACACCACACATAAACTATCTAAACTATCAATTTCATCATATCGCGTCCACATTGATCGTTTGATTCCAGCAACCGTCGACGACCACCTTCATCCCAATCTCCCTCGATTCTGCATCATTTCAGGTAACCTTGATGATCAATCGACTCGAAATCTCTCGACGATCAAAATCCCTCTGTTTAATTCCATTAACAGAGGGCTAATCGATATATATTTTGTGGATTTGATTCTAGGGTTCATTAGGGAAGTTGGGGACGTTTTAAGATCTTGTTTATTAATTTACTTTTCCATGGTATACACTAACGAACCCGTAGTCGGGACGGTTAGTGTGTGTGTGTGTGCCTCGACCCGGTCCCAGACCCGAGCTCGAGCCGGATGAACCGGTTTTGCTTCCTTTTTATTTTTGCAGCCTTTTAAAACGATTTTTAATACTTTTAATAATTTTTATAAATTCTGCTAAACTTTTATAAACTCAAAATTGAATTTTATTTATACTTTTACATTCTGGAACTATTTTAATTAAAACTTGTAATAAATAATTCTTTAAAAATAGTTTTAAACACTTAAAACTATAAAAATACTTTTAAAACTTTATAAAACTTATATTTTAAACAGGAATTATGTTAATAATCAGAAACTATAAAATTATTTTATACTTTCTGAAATAAACATATTATTTAGTTTAAACATTAAATCGATTTATAAACTTTAGTTTAACATTTAAAATTCAAGATTTATTTATTTATTTAAATAAAATAAACGTGCGTAATTTATAAATCATAAAGTTATAAATTTATAAACATTATAAATAGATAACTTTAAATATTTATAAACTTATAAACCTTACTCGAATACTTTAACGTTGAAATTATAGACTTATAAACTTTGAAACTTTAAAAAAAAATATAAACTTTATGGAAAATGCTATTTAACATATTCGTTTAAACTTACAAATTTGACTTTAGATATTTAGACTTATAACCATTTTCAAATAATGTTTTGTATGCTTAATGCTTTAATCTTAAAACTATCTATATTGGTAAATTCAAATCAAGTAAATAACATTTTGATAATTATTCATCCTTAATAATTACTTATTCTTAAATAATTATTATATATCCTAAATCACTTTTAGTCTTTAAATACTTTGTATTTAATAATTATTTTACTTTTGAAATAATTATTATTTATCTTTAATCCTTATCCTAAATAATTATTTTAAACAATAATTATTTTAAACTATTAACTTATTTAAACTTTGAAATCCAAGTCTAGTATGACTCATTCAAAACTTTATTAAAACTTGACTTAAACTTTATAAACACAATCATTCCCATCTCCCACTTGGAACCCTAGTCGATCTTGAAATCCTAGATCCTTACCATAGACTTATAGGATCATACTTAAATCTTTAAACTTGCATACTTAGGCTTATCGTGAGGATATTCTCCCTCCAAGTCTTGCAAATACTTATCCGTGTCGGATACTATTCATCATCCATGTGAGTATACTTAGCCCCTTTTTCCTTTCTATGCTTTTGGGGTGAAACATGTTCAAAATTCTTAAACTTATACAATTCTTGTACAACTATGACTACGTGTTTATTCTTATGTTAAACTTGAGACTTGTATGCTTAGATTAAACTTAAATTCAGCATATTCATTAACTTTGATCAAGCCTATGGTAACAATGATAGATCTATTGCATTTGACCAATCCACCTTGATTGATTGACCCTTCGGGGGGAGCCCTTGGTGATTGTTACTAAACCAAACTTTTAAACCTGCGGGTTATGCATAAACATGGTTGGAGGATTGAATGTGCACAATGTCTAACATGCTTGTTTTCTCATACTTACATTATAGAATGCACAAATCATAGTGAATTGTAATTCTTTCCAAATATTTGTTTAAACTGTGTCAAAACCTTTGTATCTCACCAACTATTTTGTAGTTGACAGATTCTTTCACATGTTTCAGGTTTACATCATTCGTGATCACATAGGATGCTTTGGACCTAGACTACTTAAGTTAAATGTGGTATTCGTATTTTTCTTCCTTGTATTGAATCTTAAATTATTCATTAATGAAATATTGAAACTTTAATAGTCAACCTTGTGCTATTGAACAACCGCGTCCGCCCCGACGTATAATCCACCGTCGGTTGGGGTGTGACAGATTGGTATCAGAGACTTGGTTATAGGGAATTAGGTTATTAGACACATGACCTAGACTATAACTTAGGAGACCCAAACATGAGTTATCTCATGTCCTTTACTAGGAATTCTCTCCTCATTCTATTCTTAAATCTTATACGTGAACGCTTGGGGATTCTACGATTCTACTTACCTACGTACTACAAGAGGCTACTACATCGAGGACATGTTCTTAGGCTTTAAGTCTAAGCCACCACTAAACTCTCGTCAAGAATATTTAAGTTCTAGATAATGTGTGAGAACTTGTGCGGACCGGAAGGGTGGATACCTGTATTCTGGGAAATTCTGTCAAGGAAAGCATTTCGTATAAATCCAAATCAACCGTTGGACCCGTATGCTTTCCTGGGAATTCTTGGGATGAGTATCCACTTATAGGAATGCACGACTTCTCTAAACATTAGTGAGCTTAGATCTCTCTTGATATGTCAAAGTACTTACTTAGTGATATGCACTAAATGAGTGCCATCTCAAATACTTTACGCTTCATAAATTCATAATTCAAAAAATTTCCTCTATAACCTTTATTCTATGATTCTTAAGTTCCGTCTTGTCACATGACATCATGCTTACTCGACATGACCTGAAGGAGTTATCTTCAAGGAGAAATTCTTACGAGATTATACTTAAGGACTACATACATAAACTTATACTTCGTGATCGTTGTAATACAACCCTTAAAACTATGTATTACTCTACAAAGTTCTCCTATAAACTTCATTATCTTATGAACATAACACTTAAGGGGAAACCCTTGTGTTTCATCTTATTTTCATCACCCAACCAAACTACTCTAAATAACTCACTCAAACTTTTGCTACACTTTTACACATCTCAAAGTGTTTATACATCTTTAAACTTCATGATCCTTGTAATACCAGCACATTTAAAAAAAAAAAAACTATGTATACAAGTCTTTTTACAAGGTTCATTATTTTATAAACTTGACACATAAGGGGAAACACTTGTGTCTCATTTCATTTTTCGTCACTCAAGCAAACTTCATCTTATGACTAGCTCAAAAACTTTGTTACACTTTTAATCTCAAAACCTTCATACGTCCTTAAAACTTACACATCACCGATTCTGGTAAACAAAACTTAACGTCTTTTAAACCTAAAGTACATTAACAAAGTGATTAGTAACCTGATCGCTTTCCCGCAAGGGAAGAAGCCTATTATAGGATAAACAAGCTCCACGTTTAAGACCCTAAGCCCACAATAAACCTCGACATAGTACCTTAAACCCAAATATCGGTGACAATAACTGAAAAGTTGTAGACTCACGAGGAAATTCTGGCTATGGAAATAGGGTACATAAGTGAGTCCTTGTGACCCACCCCTTCTTCCGGGAATTCTCTTCGTCGGCCCATCAACGTCAAACCAAAAACCATTTTAATAGTACTGTGATGACTCAGTATTATGAATAAAAACCTTTTGAAAATATTTAATCAACTTACTTACACACTTTAATTTTTCGTTTAAATTGTATTATGTAAGGGCTAGAAGTCCCAATTTTGAAACATCTAAACGGAAACCATTTTGAAATTTCATTTTGTCATCATTTACTAGTTTAACTTTCCTTTCATCATTGTAAACTTAACACACCTACCCGAACACTTTCGTCAAAAACAACTTACGTTAGTACTTGAAATAATTAACAACGTTGCATTAAACTATAAAAACCCTAAGTGACACGTGTACTTGAGGAATAAATCTTGAACAAATCTTCTAATTCGTAAGCACATTTTCAAAAACAACCCGACTTACGAATCATTACCCCAAACAACCATGACCCTTACTTCTTGTATAGACTTAACACTTGTAAACTTGACCAACTTTTTGCTTGACAATCACACCTATCTTTTATAAATCTTACTCGTACTACTTATCGACGCCTAACTCGTCGTTTTTGAACATCTTAATTACATTCTATACAAAAGAAAACTATAATTTCTGTTATGAATCAAGATAAATCATTTGTAAACACACTATCATAAACCTTATCAAAACTTTTCCCGTCACCCTATGCTTGGAGGCTTTCCTCATTCAACTCTTGTCACGTAAAAGACTTACTAAAAAAATCACAACGGGGACTAAAAGCTTAAATACACATTGCTAAAACATTAAACTTCGTATACGCGACTATGAGGTCAGGGACTTTTGAGTCATGTAAAACTTGTACAAATACTCAATCGCGTGTTCTTAAAACTAAACATGATCAATAAAGAGCTTAATACTGAAACTTGAAACTCAACTGACTTATCCTATTTTCAAACTTATACTTGGATTCATAGTCTTGAAAACTTTGTGTGTCCATCTTAACCAAACCCTATGAGACTTGATAAACGTACATTCCATATATACGAGAAAACTTCACTCTTGATACTAAACGCTAGCAGGAAGGAGGACATTACTCTCTTTAGCAGAGTACATCCCCTGACTCCTATCTAAACTAAACATCGGGATCCACTAATCTTCTGGACAACTCAAATCTTTTGTGAGAAAGCGTATAACGGTTAATCCTATTCCAAACGCTGTCCCACAACTCTCTTAAACACTAGAGTATTTAGATAACCACTTTATACTCAAAACGTATTCGTATAAACTAAAGCTAAACTAAGAGACTTTAAGGCTATTCTATGTTTGACGTATTCTTGTTCAAACACAATTTAAACTATTCTATGTTTGACGTATTCTTGTTCAAACATGATGAACGTACGAGACTTTAAACTACCCCATGTTTGATGTATTCTTGTTCAAACATGATGAACGTATGAGACTTTAAACTACACCATGTTTGACGTATGCTTGTTCAAACATGATGAACGTATGAGACTTTAAACTACCCCATGTTTGACGTATTCTTGTTCAAACATGATGAACGTATGAGACTTTAAACTACACCATGTTTCACGTATGCTTGTTCAAACATGATGAACGTATGAGACTTTAAACTATTCCATGTTTGACGTATGCTTATTCAAACATGATGAACGTATAAGACTTTTAAACTACTCAAGGTTTGATGTATTCTTGATCAAACCCTAGGAAAGTGTAAAGACTTTAAACTACTCAATGATTGAAGTATTCTTAATCAATCACGAGGAAAATTTGAAACTCTAAGTCTTGTCACATTCTTTTCTTTACTCATTGAATGACGTTTCTCTCTAAGGGACTCGTTAATCAATGATCACTCTTATGTGGAAACTCTAGTCATGAGTTAAACAAATTCTGGTACCCTTTCTTGATCCACACACAAACGGAAGGACCTATGCGGACTATGCGACGATTCAAATGCTTGCGGGTGCACATGTAAGTATGAAAATCAGCGTATGGAAAGACATAGTAAACTCTGTCGTGTGCTACAATCTAAGACTTATCGTAAAAAGGAGCCACGGAACTTAGGTACCGTAGCAATCCTTAGACGTATTAGCCTACAAACTCAAATTCTTGAACTATCATCGAATCCATCCTGAGTGAATACATCTCACTTTAAATCTTGGATAGAAATTCAACAGTCATCCTCTCCAATGCTTTTGAAAACGAATCTTCATCTATCTGAATAAAACTATATGTTTCTTAGGGAAACTCTTGATAACCATATGCATTAAAAACTTAGAAACTCGAGCGCAATCTTATCCCTATCCTTACAACTTATTTAAAAATCTAAACGTAACCAAGGGTTTACTTGAGAACGTAGAGCATCTTTCTCATTATCCTTGTGCGTATCATAGACTTAAACCCTGAACTAAACCCTTCTGCTCTAATTTCGGGACGAAATTCCCTAAAGTAGGGGAGACTGTAATATCCGGTATTTTTCCGACCTATCTTTTTCCTAAACCCTTGCACGTATCATTTATTTAAAACTCGAATTCGTTTTAAAACTATTCCTTAAACAATAAATATTAATTTAATTAATATATAGTTAAGGAAAAACATTTATACTTGGAATATATATATATATATATATAAGGCTTATTTAAAAGTATACATATATGAATATGTTAAAATTCTAAAACTTTATAAGTTTGTAATTATATAATATAAACTTATTTTAATTACTTAAACTTATAAATCTTATAAATCATTTTATAAAAATTATAAAATCATTTGAGAAAACTTATTCAAATTAAACATTTTATTTGCCTATAAAGTTCGGGGACTGAAACAGTCAATTATCGAAACTTATTTTAAACTGAAATCTAAATTTTATACAGAAATGAAAAAACCTTTAAACTTCAGGGCCTGTTCTGTCATAAAGCCAAACTTCCAGAAAACCAGTCCGGTCGTGGGTTCGAGTCCCGCAACACCCGTTTTTCACCCTCTTTTCCCGAAATCGCAAATCCAGCTAGATTCAACGAACCTCGGGCTTCCATTCGCGCATGCGACCAGAACCCGATGTGTTTCAATGCTTGAACACAGTCCCAGGCCCGCGAATATTTGAATTTGAAATTGTTTTGATCAACCGTGAACTCCCAACTGTTTTCGCATTTAAAGATGAAGTTGCCTATAAATAACCACTCAAACACTTAGACGACACCACACATAAACTATCTAAACTATCAATTTCATCATATCGCGTCCACATTGATCGTTTGATTCCAGCAACCGTCGACGACCACCTTCATCCCAATCTCCCTCGATTCTGCATCATTTCAGGTAACCTTGATGATCAATCGACTCGAAATCTCTCGACGATCAAAATCCCTCTGTTTAATTCCATTAACAGAGGGCTAATCGATATATATTTTGTGGATTTGATTCTAGGGTTCATTAGGGAAGTTGGGGACGTTTTAAGATCTTGTTTATTAATTTACTTTTCCATGGTATACACTAACGAACCCGTAGTCGGGACGGTTAGTGTGTGTGTGTGTGCCTCGACCCGGTCCCAGACCCGAGCTCGAGCCGGATGAACCGGTTTTGCTTCCTTTTTATTTTTGCAGCCTTTTAAAACGATTTTTAATACTTTTAATAATTTTTATAAATTCTGCTAAACTTTTATAAACTCAAAAATGAATTTTATTTATACTTTTACATTCTGGAACTATTTTAATTAAAACTTGTAATAAATAATTCTTTAAAAATAGTTTTAAACACTTAAAACTATAAAAATACTTTTAAAACTTTATAAAACTTATATTTTAAACAGGAATTATGTTAATAATCAGAAACTATAAAATTATTTTATACTTTCTGAAATAAACATATTATTTAGTTTAAACATTAAATCGATTTATAAACTTTAGTTTAACATTTAAAATTCAAGATTTATTTATTTATTTAAATAAAATAAACATGCGTAATTTATAAATCATAAAGTTATAAATTTATAAACATTATAAATAGATAACTTTAAATATTTATAAACTTATAAACCTTACTCGAATACTTTAACGTTGAAATTATAGACTTATAAACTTTGAAACTTTAAAAAAAAATATAAACTTTATGGAAAATGCTATTTAACATATTCGTTTAAACTTACAAATTTGACTTTAGATATTTAGACTTATAACCATTTTCAAATAATGTTTTGTATGCTTAATGCTTTAATCTTAAAACTATCTATATTGGTAAATTCAAATCAAGTAAATAACATTTTGATAATTATTCATCCTTAATAATTACTTATTCTTAAATAATTATTATATATCCTAAATCACTATTTAGTCTTTAAATACTTTGTATTTAATAATTATTTTACTTTTGAAATAATTATTATTTATCTTTAATCCTTATCCTAAATAATAAATAATTATTTTAAACAATAATTATTTTAAACTATTAACTTATTTAAACTTTGAAATCCAAGTCTAGTATGACTCATTCAAAACTTTATTAAAACTTGACTTAAACTTTATAAACACAATCATTCCCATCTCCCACTTGGAACCCTAGTCGATCTTGAAATCCTAGATCCTTACCATAGACTTATAGGATCATACTTAAATCTTTAAACTTGCATACTTAGGCTTATCGTGAGGATATTCTCCCTCCAAGTCTTGCAAATACTTATCCGTGTCGGATACTATTCATCATCCATGTGAGTATACTTAGCCCCTTTTTCCTTTCTATGCTTTTGGGGTGAAACATGTTCAAAATTCTTAAACTTATACAATTCTTGTACAACTATGACTACGTGTTTATTCTTATGTTAAACTTGAGACTTGTATGCTTAGATTAAACTTAAATTCAGCATATTCATTAACTTTGATCAAGCCTATGGTAACAATGATAGATCTATTGCATTTGACCAATCCACCTTGATTGATTGACCCTTCGGGGGGAGCCCTTGGTGATTGTTACTAAACCAAACTTTTAAACCTGCGGGTTATGCATAAACATGGTTGGAGGATTGAATGTGCACAATGTCTAACATGCTTGTTTTCTCATACTTACATTATAGAATGCACAAATCATAGTGAATTGTAATTCTTTCCAAATATTTGTTTAAACTGTGTCAAAACCTTTGTATCTCACCAACTATTTTGTAGTTGACAGATTCTTTCACATGTTTCAGGTTTACATCATTCGTGATCACATAGGATGCTTTGGACCTAGACTACTTAAGTTAAATGTGGTATTCGTATTTTTCTTCCTTGTATTGAATCTTAAATTATTCATTAATGAAATATTGAAACTTTAATAGTCAACCTTGTGCTATTGAACAACCGCGTCCGCCCCGACGTATAATCCGCCGTCGGTTGGGGTGTGACACAGAGTCCCTAGATTCCGTTTCCAAGGTAGCATCAAACATCTCCTGAAAACATGTAAAATAATATTTGATCAACAATAAAGTTGGTGAATTCATACAAGTTTCATACATATAATAATCATGTTTAATGCAACAATTCACATGCATAGACATACTTTACTAATGTTCATACAATTTGTAATGATATAGTTCAAACCTATTGTTGACATAGCATACCTAGCATCCAAAGAATACTAGTCGAATAAATAACATAACAAGATCGGGGGCTCCATAAAGGTAACGAAAAGCCGACGGGTGTCAATCCTATAGCGCTACACTTGTTAAGTGCGGTTTTGCAAGAATTAATGAACTATTGTATTAACAAGTTGTATTTAAGCATGTAGTCAAGTTTGTTGTCACATGAGCATGTTAATGAATTGTGTTTGAATAAAGTGTGAATCTTGTAGTGTATGTGTTTTGAATATGTACATGTTTTCAAGTCCCAAAGTGCAAAAATGTAAAAGGGGCAAGTATGAAACTCACGGTTTGGTGTGGTAACGAAAGGATGAACGGGAAGGTGAAGAGTCGGGAATGCCGGTTAACCTAAAAGGTAACGTAGGCATAAGTTCGGTGGAGAAGAAATAATAAATAATATATATGTATAATAGTATCAAGTTGGTCATACATCGCCGACGGCGGACCGAAACACAAACCTCTAACTTAGTTAGGAATTCGGATGGTCAAAAGTTAGTATAGTTAGTAATATACCACTTGAAGTGGCCAAGAGAAAGGTTGGGAAATCCACAAACCTTGTTAGATTTATTTATAATATTTATGTATAGTATTTGAACACCTTGTGGCTATTGGATGTCTTATGGTAGATGAACCTATGTTCATCTACTTCATCCAAATACCTTAGCACAAGGCTTCCATCATAGAATTTTGATGGAAGCTTGGTTTGGTTTTACCACAACTAGATGTAAAATATCCAAACAAGAACATGAAGAAGAAGAAATGTTAGTTGAAAGACCATAACTTAGACCTCAAATGGTGACTTATCTTAGATGTTTACCAAGGTAAACAAATGATAAGATCCTAGAGGTTTATCCAAGAGGGTGAAGGAAGAATTGTTAAGAAAAAAAAAGGAAGAAACTTGAAGAAAAATAAGGTTTTTTACCTTATAAAATTCTGCCAAAAATCTTGGAAGAAATGGAGCACTTGGAGAGATTTGTGAGAGAATTTGGAGGGTGTAAGGGTGGAAGAGTGAAAGGGAGTGGGTATTTATAAGTGTGGATTAGGGTTTGGGGTATTAAATGAGTTAGTTGGGAGTTGGTGGTTGAAAGGGAGGTGATTCTTTTTTAAAAAGAAAAAAATGAAATAATAATAATAATAGTACTAATGATAATAATACTACTACTAATAATAATAATAATAATAAACCGAGCGTGTATGGACGTGAAACGAGAATATAAATGTAAAAAAAGTGAAACGCGTGTTTGTAATATATAATTTTGTAATATTGCACGTATGATGTTGTCTTGCATATGTATAAATGTAATGTATGTTGTAAACATGTAATTGAATAGATCCAATAAATTCATTGATCATAAGTCTCGGGTTACAATGGATTCAAAAATGAAAGTACAAGGGTACAAAATGTAAATAAACGATGATGTGGAAAGTACGGATATTACACTTTGATAGCAATGAAATGAGCGGATTTGGTTAGGTGATCCACTATCACCCAGATTGTGTCACATCCAGTAAGGATTCGGGGTAATTTGGTTATGAAATCCATAGAATCTGCTCCCATTTCCATATCGGGATTTTCGGTTGTTGAAGTAATCCGGATGGCTTTTGGTACTCCACCTTGACCTTTGAATAAGTCAGACACTTGCTCACGTAGGTGGCTATGTCGGCTTTCATGTTCGGCCACCAATACAAAACTTTGAGATCATGATACATCTTGTCGGATCCCGGATGGATAGAGTATCGGGATTTGTGAGCTTCATCCATGACTAGATCTCTTAGGTTTCCATATACTGGTATCCATATTCATTCCGCGAAGTAGCGAATACCATCTGCTTTAGTCTCAAGTTGTTTCTACATACCACGGGTGGATTCTAATGACAAGTTCTCCTCGTTTAAGGCTTCGAGTTGGGCATTGCGGATTTGTTCGGGTAGTCCTGTATGAATAGTGAGTTGTAATGCTCTAACTCGTCGGGGTCTGGTTTCTTTTCTGCTTAGGGCATCAGCTACCACATTAGCTTTGCCCAGATGGTACTTGATTGCACAATCATAATCGTTTAATAACTCGATCCAACGACGTTGACGCATGTTCAACTCTTTCTGCTCAAAAATATGCTGAAGACTTTTGTGATCGGTGTAGATGGTGCACTTGGTACCGTACAAGTAATGTCTCCATATCTTGAGTCCAAACACCACGGCTACTAACTCTAAATCGTGAGTTGTGTAATTCTTTTCGTAGATTTTTAACTGTCGAGAAGCGTATGCGATAACCTTGTCACGTTGCATCAACACACAACTAAGACCTTGGATGGAGGCATCGTTATACACCACGAAGTCATCCGTTCCCTCTGGTATAGATAGGATGGGTGCGCTACATAGTTTCTGCTTCAGTAACCGGAATGCTGATTCTTGAGTCTCGCTCCAATTATAGGGTTTATCTTTTTGGGTTAAGGCGGTGAGAGGTTGGGCAATCTTAGAGAATCCCTCGATAAAACGACTGTAGTATCCTACCAATCCTAGGAATTGCCGAACTTCGGTCGGAGTTGATGGTGCTGCCTAATTCTTGATAGCTTCTACTTTGGATGGATCGGCATGTATTCCTTTCTCATTGATCACATGTCCTAGAAATTGAACCTCGCGAATCCAAAAATCGCATTTGGAAAACTTAGCGTACAACTGCTCTTGTTTCAGTAGCTCAAGGATCAAACGCAGATGCTCCTCATGCTCTTCCCGACTCTTAGAGTATATGAGGATATCGTCAATGAAGACAATGACGAATTGGTCAAGGTAAGGTTTACACACACGGTTCATGAGGTCCATGAACACCGCGGGTGCGTTGGTTAATCCAAATGGCATGACCAAAAAATCGAAATGGCCGTACCGGGTTCTGAATGCAGTCTTGGATACATCTTCATCTCGGACTCTCAGTTGATGATAACCAGATCTCAAATCGATTTTTGAGTAGAAGCTTGACCCTTGAAGTTGGTCGAATAGATCGTCAATGCGGGGTAGTGGGTAGCGGTTCTTGACTGTTACTTTGTTCAACTCTCGGTAATCAATGCACATGCGAAAAGTTCCATCTTTCTTTTTGACAAATAGGACTGGGGCTCCCCATGGCGATGAGCTAGGTCAGATGAAACCTTTATCCAACAACTCTTGTAGTTGAGTGGATAGCTCTTGCAACTCACTTGGTCCAAGTCTATATGGTGCTCGAGCAATAGGCGCTGCTCCGGGTGTTAGGTCGATCTGGAATTCGACTTGACGATGAGGTGGAAGACCAGGTAGGTCTTCAGGAAATACTTCTGGTGTAACATTTCTGATTTTATTATCTTTAGTTCCAATTCAATGTAACGCATTTAATTCCAAAATCTAGTACACTGGTTTATTCTATTCATACCAACAATCAAACCCTAGATCACAATACAAATTCATGGGTTTTACACAGTTTACATTATTAAAATCATATATATATACGGATATAATTATGTAAATACCAAACAATTACATACATACGTAGATGCATTTATTCAACTAACAAGAAATTTCTCGTTTGCTTGAACCCCAAACCATTTGAACCCTAAATTGGAACCCTACACTCAATTTTGACTTCTAAAAACACCAATTTTGACTTTCCTTGGACACCATTGACTTTCAAAAGTCAAACAACCCAAACCGTGACAATTCAAGGCGGCCATCGACGGATTTTTGTTGAATTGGACTCCACGTGTTTACCCAAACAAGAACCGACCAAGTCCCGGCCCAAACATCAATCCAATTCAACCAATTAAGCGGGCATAATTCAAATTCAAACGAATTTGACTCCTGAAAGTCAAACCGTATCAATTTACGTTTAATTCATGTTAATGACGCGTAATCAATCCCAAAAATCATGCACCAGTCAATCTCAAGTGTACCTGGACTATTATCAGACCTAATTCATTCCCGATTCGATAGATTAACGCGTAATCAGTCGCCGTAAGCATTTCGGACAAAATTGAAATCGAATCGGCTATTACACACAAAATTAATCAAATTAAATCTCCCTCTCTCTCGCGTATACCCCCACACAAACTCTCCCAGCCTCTGGTTAATCCACATTCCATCCCTGGACGCCTGTCGATCATCAAGAACAGCCGCATCAAACTCGTAGCTGTCTGCATTCGTGCCCTAATCATTTCAAGTAAGAATAGTATCATTCGATTCGTAATCACATCGTTATCGATAGCCCTCTGCCAATTCGTGATGACAGAGGGTATCGCTACCGATTAGAACTAGGGTTCAAAGCGGGTTAATCTCGTATTTGAATTCTGGGTTGTTTTAATTCCATGATTTAATCAATTAGAATCCGTAATTATTCAGCGAAACCACCTGGTCCGGCCGGTAAGTCACTGCGCCGCCGAACCAGGTGGCGTGGGTTCGAAACCCACCTCCGGCTCTTTTTACGTGTCTGTTTTACTCCAAACCCGGTTCCCCTTCAACAGAATGATAAATGATTTTTCAAACGGTACTCTATCAGAAGTTGTACACTGGTCTAGTGGTAAATCGGATGACACATATGGGCGCCACCCGGGTTCGAGCCGGGTGGCCAGTTTTAATTTTAAAAACCAGTTTTAAAGCTTCAAAAATTTTGTAAAAAATATTTTTATAAACCTTAAGATATTTATAACAGAATAAAACCAGAATTATTAAATTTCAATATAAATTCAGATTTAATCCAAATTAAATTGTTAAATTTGCACATTAAACTTTTAAAACAAAAACTTTAAATATTTAAAATTAATTTCTAAATAAAAGCAACAAATTTTATAAAAGTTTATAAAATATTAACTCATTTAAAGCAAACTAGTATTTATTTTGAAGATGATAAATAAATAAAAAAATTTATTTATTATAATACACAAATAAAAATTTCTGTTTCTAAATATAAATACATATTTACATTCTATAAATTTTAACATATTTTTCATAAATAAATAAATAAAATTATTTATTTATTTTATTTATTTAAATTAAACACTATGTACATAAATAAAATTTCTTTTTCTAAACATAAATATATATTTACATTCTACATATTTTAACATATTTTTCACAAATAAATAAATGAAATTATTTGTTTATTTTATTTATTTAAATTAACCCTATCCACAAAAATAGAATTTCTTTTTCTAAACATAAATATATAATTACGTTCTATATATTTTAACATATTTTTCACAAATAAATAAATAAAATTATTTATTTATTTTATTCATTTAAATCCAACCCTACGTCAATGACTATTAAGTTCACACATATATACCTTGGACTCATATTATACATTAAATTCTTATACAAGCATAGAATGCCCTTACATGGAATAACACAAACCTTTTTGTACAAATCCACACACATCAAAACCCGTTGAACCCTAGACTTAGACATAGACTTTTGTACCCGCTATTAACTCAATATACATTACACACTAGGTTAACGTGGTGAGTTACAAGGACCGTTTTGCTACCTAGTCTTGCATACTAGCAACACTCTTGAATCAAGTGAGTATTACATAGCCCCTTTTTCTCTTTTACACTTTTGAGGTGATTCATGAATTTTATACAAACAATAGCTTACACTTACACAAACTACACAGACACAAATCCTATTTACATTCATGTGTGCAAATTTGAGCTTTATGTTTGAGTGCTAGGTGTGTTAACTTTTGTGTGCAAATTATGTGCAATCATTAACTATTTAAGCCGACGGTTAACAATGATAGATCTATTGATTCTGACAAACCCACCCAGATTGGGGTGATTGTTACCGACAACACAATTTGCATGCTAGTTACAAAGGTTTGATTGTACTTTAGTTACACAATAGCTGCTCCCCATAAAAGCCTTATTTATCATGACATGTAAGGATTTTCTTATTCATATTTATACACTATCTATGTACAAACCTATGTATGCTCACCAACTTTTTAGTTGACCTTATTTTATTCATGTTTCAGGTGCTAATGTGTGAATTTTGATCAAGACATGCTACACTTAAGTTTGGACTTAGTTAATTTAAATTCAAAGAACAATTTTTATTTTCATTTATGTACTTGTTGAATTTTGCTATTTGTGGTTGAATTGTTTGAAATGAAATGGATGATTTAATATTGAAATCTAGCGAACCTTGTGCTCATGAACAATCTACATGTCCCGCCCCGACGTTTCCGCCGTCGGTTGGGGTGTGACATCTGGGAATTCACGAACGATTGGGATATCTTCTAACTTCTTCTCCTCGGTAGACTTGTCAGCGACAAGGGCTAATATCGCGGTATGACCCTTACGCAGACACTTTTGAGCCTTCATGAAAGATATGATGCCCACGACTGCACCACTTCTTTCGCCCTGAACGGATAGGATCTCTCCACTAGGAAGGGGTATATGAACGATCTTCTCACTACAGATGATCTCAGCTTGGTTTTTAGACAACCAATCCATGCCCACAATTATGTCAAAACTGCCAAGTGTAACTGGCATGAGATCGATGTCGACTTTGTGACCAGAAAGTTCTAACTTACATCCCTTGAGGATGTGGGTTGCCTTTATTACTTTACCATCTGCTTTCTCTACGGTATAATGATGCTCTAGTAAAGTTGGGTTTATTCCTAGCCGACTACTAAGTTCTCTAGATATAAAACTTCTATCGGTGCCAGTATCAAAAAGTACAGAAGCAAAATGATCGTTTAAAAGAAACATAACGTTAACCACGTTCCGATCATTCCGAACTTCTCCCGATCCAATCACAAATGCTTGGCCCTTTGCACCATTTTCGTTGTTATTACCATTTCTACCCTGGTGGGTATTACCATTTCCATTACCGCCCTGATGATTGTTGCCATTTCCATTCCCGTTTCCGTTTCTCCTCAACTGCGGGCAATTTTTCTTGAAATGCCCTTCTATACCACACTCAAAACAGCCTTTGGGTGCGTCTCCAGGTGGTGTCTGTTTGTTCTGCAGATCTACTCTACAGTCTTTGGCCAAATGACCCATCTTTCCACACCGATGGCAACGGTACCGGTCACATGCTCCATGATGGTGGAAGTTACATTTGTTGCACTTCGGGTACTTGCCAATATAAGAACCCTGATTCTGCTGAGAAGAGTTAGACTGATTGTTGTTCTTTGAAGGTTCAAGCTTACGATGCTGTGGTTGCTGCTGCTGAGAAGGTGGGTTTGACTGGAAGGTTTTGGGGAATGAACTGTCAAACTTCCGCTGTTGTCAGTTGTCTTTGATAACGCACCTCTAGGGGGTAGGGTGCCCTGAGCGACTGCCTGATCGGTTAGCCTGTGAGCCAACCTGATTGCTTGCTAGATTGTAGTAGGATTAGAAGATGTTACCATGCTCTGAATTTGCGGAACTAAACCATCGATGAATTTCTCGATCCTCTTATATGGAGGTGTTACCATTTGCAGACATAAGTTCGCCAGTTCATGCGAACGAGTAGTGTAGGCTTCAATCTCATATCCTTCCATCTTTAGGTTCTAGAACTCGCCCTCAAGTTTCTATACTTCATCGCGGGGACAATACTCCTCCCGCAGCATAATCTTAAATTCGTCCCATGGCAATGCATTTGCCATCTCAAGAGTTAGCATTTGCACTTGGGAGTTCCACCAAGTAAGGGTCGGACCCTCAAGTGTGCCAGATGCATACTTCACCTGATTGTTCGGCGGGCAATTGCACATTGCAAAGGCGGATGTAGATTTCTCCATCCAGCGGAGTAAGCCAACAGCCCCTTCAGCTCCACTGAATGAGTGAGGCTTGCAATCCATGTAAGCCTTGAAAGTACAGGCCTGTTGGTGGTTGTGTTGACCTGAATTGTAAACAAGAATGCGCTTTAAGAATACCATATTCGAATTTGAGTTTAGGATGAATGATGACTCACTAGAGTCGATAATATTTTGCTTTACCTCCAGCATTAACAGCGGCATGACTAGATGCTACCGCTTCAGCCACACGCTCATTTATGAGTGCCGTGAGCTCAGCTGCAGTCATGTTGACATTTCCGCGACCGCCACGTCCTTCGGCGCGTCCACCACGTCTATTTCCTCGTCCAGACATTATCTTTACATTCACAACATACAGTAATGAAAAAAATACATCGCATTTTATCATAATACAAGTACCAGTAAACAAAAGAAAATTTAAACCACAACATCTAAAATTTCAATAATAATCCTTGATAAAATAAATTGTAAGGGCTACAAAGTAAATTTAATCAAACATCACAATCCAGAAACATCTGTTGGATGGGAACAACCCTGCCCATCTAGGTTTAAAGAAAAGACGTAAATAAGTAATGAAGATAAGATATCAAATACCACTGCTAGCTGATGTAACATCAGATGCTGCATCCTTGTCCTCGGCCTGATCTCCTGCGGGTGCATCATCTGGTGCAACTCCTACTGCTTCAGCAGCTGCAAGTCGTGCCTCCACTTGCTCAATCCTGGTGTGGAGTATATCTAGGTTCCACTCTGCAGTGTTCAACCGTTCTTCCATATCCACACATCCATTTGCCAAATTCTTATGGACTTTATCAGTGACTGCTAAATCTGAAGTCAGTTTGTCAATTTTCTGATTCATCAGAATCTGTCGCTCTAATATACCAGAAATCTCCCCTGCTGCATCTCTCATGTTTCGGATCTCCCAGTCCATCCTAGTTACAAAGGCAGCTAACACCTGCTCAAAGGGGTACTGCAATGGTGGCAAAGCTCGCACAGAAGGTGATGAAGAAGAAGCAATGTCAGCAGTGAGTGGAGGTGGGACTTCCTCCTCGCGGATCCAGTTCCTGATCCTATCGGGATACCAATCCCAGTCCTGCGTGTTGCCTCTGACACGCACATGAATAGGCTCATCATACCCTACAGTGGTGTTGATCAGGTTGAGTCGACGTCTCCTCGTCTCCGGCAAGGGTACGGTAGGAACATCTTGCTCCTGAACGACCGGGGGTGCGGTGAATTAGGCGGTGTCGACATTTCCTGTAACGGGATGAGTGAGTGCCATGTATGAGTGTAAGTGCTGTGTAACTAATGCATGCGCATGGTTATAGTCTAGTATGCATTTCCTAGTTCTCTATAACTAATGGCTCTGATGCCAATCTGTCACACCCCCAAAATCCACTAACAGAGTTTTACCGTTACGAGCGTGACATACCAGGATCTCAGTCATTAGTTACTTTGAACGACTCTATATGAGTTTAAGAAAACCACTAGTATTGCTCATAGTCACGATGCAACACTAGTAATGAAAACACTGATTAATGTAAAACTGCGGAAGCGAAAAGTTAAATGAAAAGCATGCGCCAAAACAGTCGCGCCAAAAATAAATAATCCAACTAAATAAAATAAATAGTTCTTGAGTTTGAAAATGATGGACTTCGAATGCATGCATGCCTTAGCTTGTGCTTTTACCTTAATGACCTGAGAAAACATGCTAAAACGTGTCAACAATAGGTTGGTGAGTTCACAGATTTCAATGCTTGTAAAGAATACTAGATAAAACCATTTACAATTTATATTATAGGTAGCTAACCTAGTTACATGTTACTAAAGCGTTTCGACACCGAAGCTGACTGTTTATGTTTGAACTGCCTCCTACCATGACTATCATTATCAATGGTAAATGTTTAGGTCAATATTACACCCGTTCGACTACCTGTCGTGTTAGCGCGACTAACGCGGGTGGGGCTTGTCAATGCCCAGTAGTACTACTCAAGATTACCTCGCTATCCCATATATTAAACGGTTCGATATGTAAGGACTTGAATGATATGTTTGCGCTTAGTACAACAAGTGATATAAATGAAATGTAAGATCACATTATCTATAACACGTTCGTATCATCATCCCATGTCTGTCTACACATGCTAATACATAATAGATTACCATAACACACATCATTAAGTTTAGACATCAAGTTCCAAATCACAAAGTTTCCACTTTTAATAACATATGATCTATTTAAGCTATTTGCATTCAACAACACGTTAACAATCATTAGTATAACTATACTAACATACTAGAGTCAATTTATAACATCATACACACCTAGAAACTTTCACATTCAAAAATCACTTTTTAACAAAGTTTCCTCTTTTAGTAAGTCGTTCATTACTCGCTTTGTTTACACAATTAACACGTCTATTCAATCCTAAATCACTTAGCTAATAAAATTTCAATTATAATAATCATAGATCACGTCTAGCATGCAATTCATGTACATCACATAATCAACAAATCTCAATTTACACCTCATATGAAAACTAGGGTTTCCTATATATCAATAAAATCATCAAATCGCTACAATAATATCAATCAAATAACCAATTCATTAATATTATTTCAAAAACATTAAGTTTGGATGAACTAGGGTTTCGATCATAAAAATCATAATGAAATAATGACGGAATTCAATAAAACGACTTACGTAGGAATGTTAGGAATGCCTAGACTAGCTCGTATCTACTTCCGGATTCACGATCGAAGGTCGATTGAGGTGTGTTTTGTAATCCCAGGAAATTTTCGGCTTTATTTTAACTACTCCGACACTTGTATTACCAGTATCTGGTGACTTTCATTTATAAAACTGTCTCATTTGCCTATTACATTTCATAAGTATTTATACATACATTTAATGCAATTATTTCAAATCCTAAAGTAATAAATATTTATGTAGGGTATTATGTAAATAATAATTGTTACCCCTCTTTTATATAAATATATATGTACATACCAAGTTATTTTCTAAACCTATATATATACATATAAACAATTTACAAAAAAAGTAAAATCAATCAGGGTTTATGTGTCTCAATCAAAATTAATCTTATTTAGTAAATTACATTTTGATTTATTTATTTATAACCTTTAAATTATAACTAAATGATTTATTTGATTTTATAAAAATTTCTAGATTAAATGATTTCATGACTTATAAATGTCCAGGGTTGAAAATGTAATTTTTGAAACCTAAATTCCAATTAAAAATAAGTTACATACATAAAATAATAAAGCCTTAAAAGCCCAAGGACCTTTTTGGCCAAACCCTGAAACTGCTAGTGAAACCCCTTCTTCCCCATTCTGATCGCGTGTTCAAGTCCCACACCCACCAGTTCTTGCACGTTTATTCCCGAACCCGCGTTTGTGATATTCTCGCAAAAAACTGAAACCGGCAAAACGATCGTGGCACCTAATCGATCCATTTCCCACACGTAATTGGATTTTTATAAAGTAATCAAGGTATGACTCGTAACCGTTCTTAACCTTGAATGCCATTTAATTTATCAAACCCTTACTGCCCAAAATGCCTATAAATAGCGGTCCCAAATCATCGACGACATCCATTGTAAACTCCCCACACCCTCAAATCCATCGCATCTTGTCCCTGAGCTCGAATTACAGTCGAAAGAAGCCGAAGTTGCGTACCGAGTCTCCCTCTCTCTTTACTTGACCATTGCAGGTATATTTTAGGTCTATGAGTTCGTCTTGAGCTAGGGATCAATAGCCCTATGGTTTCGGGCTCGAACCGTTGACCCATGGGGAATATTCAGGGGCTAGGGTTACGGGTATCCATTAGGGAAGAAGATGGCTTTGGGTTCGCGTGTTTTAACCAAAACGAAACCAAACCAGACACGGCTTCATGCCCTGGTCCGATGGTTAGTGTGTGCACATGTGTTCGACCCGGAAGTGGCGCGGGTTCGAGTCCCCGCCATCGTTTTTCTTATTTTAATTTATTTTCCTTTGCTATTTTAATGCATTATTTCATATTTAAAATTTTCAATTTAAATTTTATAAATTCTGCAAATATATCCTGAAAGTTTTAATATAAAATAATGTTTATTTATTTTGCTAAAAATATAATGCATTTTTTTTTCTTAGTTAATTAAGGGAAATGATTTATTTAAGCAAATTTAATTATGTTATTTACCTATATACCATTTCACAAATTTTAACTATATGTTTAGATATTATTAAACTCTCTTAAATTTATATTATAGAAAGAATAATTATTTGAATACTTATAAAATGCCTAAATAATTATTTTATACAAAGATCAATTAATTATAGTTAAAGCTTACTTAGTCTTTTATAATCCATATTAAATGAGTTAAGTAATAGATTGATTAACTATTCTTATTTACAAATTAATTAACCATTTTATTTATAATAACTAATAATTAATTGACCATTTCATTTACATAGAATCAATTAATTAAATCTCTACCATCTAAAAATTTATTTATAAATTAGAGTAGATATTATTTAAACTATTCTATAACATTAATTTATAAATATCTTTAGAATGATTATAAATTAATTAGAAGTCTTGAATAATTCTAACTAATTTATAAACCTTTTTATTTATCTAACACTCAATATTTCTATGTTCCTACAACATATATGCATACAAGCCCATCTTCAAACCTAAACCCCCGTGAAACCCTAAAGTTCCAATAATTCCTTAATTCCATTTAGATCGTACATTAAATTTAGAGTACCATTACACATGTAGGTTTATTGTGAAAAGTCCTCACGAGACCTATTCATCTTACCAATTCATACCAACTCTAGCTTCAATACAAGTGAGTTTCATAGCCCCCTTTCTCTTTACTATTGTTTACAAATACTCGGGGTGGAACATGTTTACTTACCATACTTACCAAATTCAATCCCAATGTTCTCATGCTATTTACTATGTGCTTTATGTCTTAAACTGCTTGGTGACCATTACATGTGTTCATGCTAGTACATTCATTAACCTGCTACCCAGGCCTAAGGTAGTACCTAACATGATCATTTATAGGGGAATCCGATTCCAGTTAACACGAACCTTGGCGGGTTTTGTGTGTACCATATTACTATTTTTCCAAAACACAATAAGTGGGATTGTACTTACCAGTTTTCCATTTACTACGGATTGAATTGTACGCTTGGAACTTTGTATGTTTTCACATTTATGCCATAGTTACGCTTTGAACAGTATTGAATTACAAACACTTTTTACTTAACCTTTGTTAGTGTCAAAACCTATGTTACTCACCAACTACTTGTAGTTGACATTTACTCACATGTTTCAGGTGCACAAATTTGAGGACCCTACCTGCTCATCTAGGACTTGGACCTAGATTAATTTAAATTATGTTATGTTATGTTTTGAACGTTTCGTTTTCCATTCCCTATGTAACGGATGATTTTAAGTTGATGAATAAATATTGTCATTTAATAATAAATGATTATGTGCTTATGAACAACCGCGTCAGCCCCGGCGCTTAATCCGCCGCCGGCCGGGGTGTGACAGATTGGTATCAGAGCCATGGTTATAGGGAATTAGGTTATTAGACACATGACCTAGACTATAACCTAGGAGTCCCAAACATGAGTTTAACTCGTGTCTCTGATTAGGAACTCCACTCTATCTTTACTATGCATGCTTACCTACATCTATCTATTTTTGATTATCTGATACAACTCCATGAACTACAACATTTAAGAGTCTACATGAAACTATTTGGAACTACTTGAACTACATGAAACTTACACTTAGACTTAATAGTCTAATCCGAAGGAAACTCTCATCAAAGGTATGTAGGTTCTAACTAATGAATGAGAACTTGTGCAATCCGGAAGGGTGGATGCCTGTATTCTGGGAGTTCTGTCTAGGAAAGCATCTCGTATAAATCCAAATCAACCGATGGACCAGTTATGCTTTCCTGGGAATTCTTGGGATGAGTGTCCACTTATAGGCTAAAGCATGACTTCTCAAACATTAGAAAGACTTAAAGTACTTTGATAAGTCAATGTGCCCATTAGGGTACCATGTATGCTTCATCTAACATCTCATGATTAAATTGCAAATTCTTATTCATGATTCACATCTTATGAACTTCCTATTCCCCCGTTTGTAGAATGCCTCCTCGTCATGAGCGTAGGAACAACCTCACTGATAGGATCATCTAGCAAATGGCTACGATCCTACCAACTATGGTCAATCAACTGAACCAGAATACTGCACCAAGGGATCCCACGTGTACATTCAAACACTTCAACTCCTGCAACCCCACCAAGTTCTACGGGAACGAAGGAGCTACTGGACTTCTCTAATGGTTTGAAAGCATTGAGGGAACTTTCATCAATGCTGACTGTCCTGAAAACCTAAAGGTTCGTTATGCTACTAGTGTCTTCCAGAAAAGGGCACTCACATGGTGGAATGGGGAAAAACGTAACCGTGGGATAGAGGTTGCACTAGCCTTGCCTTGGGTTGATGTGAAGACACTCATGACAGATGAGTTTTGCCCCCGTAATGAGGTCAAGAAACTAGAAGCTGAATTCTGGGATCTCAAACAAGATAGTGGTGAAAGCCTTGCCTACACCACTTGCTTTCATGAGCTTAGCCTACTGGTGCCCCATATGGTCACTCCTCTCTCCCGAGCCATTGAGAAGTACATCAATGGTTTACCCATGCAAATTAAGGATACCATGTTGGGTAGCAACCCAGCCACTCTTGAGGAAGCTATCCGTCTAGCTGCCACTCTATCAGACAACCACGTTAAAGCAGGAACCTTGTTCAAGAAAGGTGCCAAGAGAAACATTGAAAAATCCACCACTGAACCCACTAAGGAGACCAAGGCGGAGTCCTCTTTCAATGGCAAAAAGAGAAAAGGCAAGAACTTCGCCATTATCACTCCTGCTACTCCTTTAGCCCAAGTAGCCCCTACTGCCTTCAACCCCAACAAGAAGCCTTATGTGGGGACTCTACCTCTTTGCAACACCTGCCAGCTCCATCATACTACCTACATGCCATGCCGTCTATGTACCAATTGTGGACGTTCTGGGCATACGGCTAACATCTGCCGTACTGCTCCCCGAGCCTACCAAGCTAATCAAACTGCTGTTCTTGTTCCTACTGCTTTCGCTCAGGGTCGTGCTTGTTACGAGTGTGGAGACCCAAATCATTTCAGGAACCGTTGCCCTAGGTTGGTCATTGTGAACCAAGCCAACATGAATCAAGGCAACATGATACAGGGGAACGGGAACCAAGGTAACATGATTCAGGGAAACAGGAACCAGGGGAATATGAATCGGGGAAATATGAATCAGGGGAATGCAAACCCCGTAGCTCGAGGACGTGCCTTCAACATCAATGCCAATGAGGCACAAGCCAACAACGATGTGGTGAACGGTACGTACCCAATTAATCAACAATATGCTTCCATCCTATTTGATACTGGTTCCGATAGGAGTTTCGTGTCCTTTGAATTTGAACCACAACTCGCTATGAGTCGAGCTAAGTTAGACAAACCCTTTGATATTTTAGTAGCGGATGGTTATTCTGTTTCATGTGACACCATCATTAGAGATTGTACCTTAACCTTGAACGATCATGACTTTTCAATCAATCTTATTCCTAAGGCCCTCGGAGGTTTCGACATCATAGTAGGCATGGACTGACTGACCAAGCACCATGCTGAAGTCGTCTGTTTGGACAAGTATATCCGTATCCCTCTTGACTCGGGTGAAGTTTTAAACGTTTATGGTGAGAAGTCGTCAAAGGGACTCAAGCTTATGTCTTGCACTACCGCACAGAAGTATTTACGGAAGAAATGTGTGGCATTCTTGGCCCATATTGTGGAACGAAAAGTCAAGGATAAGAACCTCCAAGACATTCCTGTAATCAAAGACTTCCCTGAAGTTTTTCCCGAAGATTTACCCGGTCTTCCTCCCATACGTCAAGTCGAATTCCGTATTGACCTAGTGCCAGGAGCAAACCCCGTGGCTAAATCACCTTACCGTCTTGCACCATCAGAGATGCAAGAACTTTCAAGTCAACTCCGAGAACTTTCTGATAAGGGGTTTATTCGTCCTAGTGTTTCCCCTTGGGGAGCACCTGTTTTATTTGTCAAGAAGAAGGATGGTTCTTTTCGGATGTGCATCGACTATCGGGAACTCAACAAACTTACCGTGAAGAACCGATACCCACTCCCGAGGATTGATGATCTATTTGACCAACTTCAAGGCTCGACTTATTTCTCTAAGATCGATCTTCGTTCCGGTTATCATCAGTTACAAGTCCTCGAATCCGATATCCCCAAAACAGCCTTTCGTACTAGATATGGCCATTACGAGTTCATGGTTATGCCCTTCGGACTAACCAATGCACCCGCGGTATTTATGGATCTTATGAACCGCGTGTGTAAGCCGTACTTGGACAAGTTCGTGATCGTCTTCATTGACGATATCCTTATATATTCAAAATCCAAAGCGGAACATGAAGAACACTTGCGTCTGGTTTTGGATCTCTTGAAAAAGGAGCAATTATACGCTAAGTTCTCCAAATGTGAATTTTGGCTAAAGGAAGTCCAATTCTTGGGTAATATAGTCAACGAGAAGGGTATTCACGTGGATCCCGCTAAGATTGAAGCAGTAAAGAACTGGCAAGCTCCAAAGACCCCTACCGAAGTCCGCTCATTTCTAGGTTTAGCGGGCTATTATCGTCGTTTCATAGCAAACTTTTCAAAGATCGCGGTACCACTCACAAAGGAAAACCCTACGAGTGGGGACCAAAACAAGAGGAAGCCTTCCAAACCCTAAAACAGAAACTGTGTGACCTATCCTGACTCTTCCTGATGGAACCGAAGATTTTGTCGTTTACTGTGGCGCTTCCCACTTAGGCCTTGGTTGTGTACTAATGCAGCGAGGCAAAGTGATTGCTTATGCGTCCCGACAACTCAAAATCCATGAGAAGAATTATACGACGCACGATCTTGAGTTGGGTGCGGTCGTATTTGCTCTTAAAATTTGGAGACATTACCTATATGGTACCAAATGTGAGGTTTACACCAATCACAAGAGTCTCTAACACATTTTCAACCAAAAGGAACTCAACATGAGGCAAAGGCGTTGGGTTGAACTCCTAAATGACTACGACTGTAATATTCGTTATCATCCTGGTAAGGCGAATGTAGTGGCTGATGCTCTTAGCCGTAAGGAACCTATCAAGATCCACAGCATCCGAATCCAAAATGATATTCAAACTCGCATCCTAGAAGCACAACATCTTTCTGTCACTGAAGGAAACATGTACAATGAAATGTCATGTGGTGCTGAACTCCAACTGGAAACCAAACCCAATGGATTACTTTACTTTCTAAATCGTATCTGGATTCCGGACCATGACAACCTTCGTACCTTTATCATGAACGAGGCTCACAAGACTCGTTATTCTGTACATCCTGGTGCAGACAAAATGTACATGGATCTCCGTACTCAATACTGGTGGCCTGGTATGAAAAAGGACATTGCCCTATATGTGTCCAAACGCCTTACTTGTTTAAAGGTTAAAGCCGAGCACCAGCGTCCATCCGGTTTACTTGAACAACCCGAGATACCCGTGTGGAAATGGGAGTGTATTGCCATGGACTTTATAACCAAACTCCCACACACATCTCGTGGTCATGATAGCATTTGGGTAATCATCGACCGCTTAACAAAGTCTGCTCATTTCATACCCATACGTGAGGACTATCGAGTTGAAAAACTAGTTCGAATCTATATTGATGAAATCGTTAGTCGTCACGGTGTGCCTCTCAACATTATTTCTGATCGTGATGGACGATTCACCTCCCGTTTCTGGCAATCCCTACAATCA